>JARQZJ010000093.1:6735000-7405000 GCA_030704895.1 Henosepilachna vigintioctopunctata | reverse complement strand
ACAAAGTTGTAATATAACAACGAAACGTCAACAAAAATAAACTTTTTCATATTAAAAAGCCTGTTAATGCTGAAAACTTTCAAAATATATATATATATATATATATATATATATATATATATATATATATATATTCGTTAGATATAAATATATATATATATATATATATATATATATATATATATATATATATATATATATATATATATATATATATAGATAGTTTATTTCAAATGTTTTTAGCAATAACAGGCTTTTTTTAATATGAAAAACTTTATTTCGGTTGACGTTTCGTTGTTATATTAGTTTTGACAAAGTTGTAATATAACAACGAAACGTCAACAAAAATAAACTTTTTCATATTAAAAAGCCTGTTAATGCTGAAAACTTTCAAAATATATATATATATATATATATATATATATATATATATATATTCGTTAGATATAAATATATATATATATATATATATATATATATATATATATATATATATATATATATATATATATATATATATATAAGATAGTTTATTTCAAATGTTTTTAGCAATAACAGGCTTTTTTTAATATGAAAAACTTTATTTCGGTTGACGTTTCGTTGTATATAACAACTTTGTCAAAACTAATGATTATTTTAAAATAATCATTGAAAATTTAATATTAATAATTTTGATAATTATTCAAAATTCTATTAGTTTTGACGAAGTTCTTATATACAACGAAAAGTCAATAAAAATGAAGTTTTTCTTTTTAAGAAAGCCTGTAATTGCTAAAGATATTAAAATATATATATATATATATATATATATATATATATATATATATATATATATATATATATATATATATATATATATATATATATATATATATATATATATATATATATATATATATATATATATATATATATATATATATATATATATATATATATATATATATATATATATATATATATATATATATATATATATAACTGGTGATGATTTGAGTTAAGTTTCTCAGGTTGGCGGCACTGGTTGGTAATGGCATCCAAACGTCATCTGTCAAAGTGAAAAGTTTTCATTATACTTTGCCATTTCATCATGGAGAGACTTACAAACGAGCAACGATTGCAAATTGTTGAAATTACGAGTAACTATCTAAATTCGTGCTCTCGTGAAAAATGTGTATCCTTTGTTTCCACCATATTATGGTCGTCATAATCGACCTGGTGAATCATCAATTCGTGCTGTTATCACCAAATTTCGCAGCAAGTTCACTTTGTTGGACATTGAACCATTGTCTCGCATGCGTACAGTGCGCACTGAAGAAAATTTTGAAGACGTAGCGTAGAGTGTTAATGAGGATCGTGAAATGTCAATTCGTCGCCGTTCTCAGCAATTGGGCATGTGTTACTCAACCACATGGAAATTTTTACTTGTTGATTTGAGTTTGAAAGCCTATAAAATTCAACTTCAGCAAGAATTGAAGCCGAATGACCAACGTCTAATTCTTGGTTAATGGGCCTGAGAACAGCTCAATTAAAATCCGCTGTTTCATCGAAAAATTGTGTTCAGCGATTAGGCTCTTTTCTTACTTAACGGATATGTAAATAAACTAAACTGTCGCATCTGGAGTGATGAACAGCTACATGACATACAAGAATTACCGATGCATTCCGACATGAGAATGACAGCTTGGTGGCCTGGTGACATCATCGGTCCATTTTTCTTCAAAGACGACCGTGGAGGAAACGTTACCGTCAACGGCGAACGATATCGAGCCATGATACGCAACGTTTTTTTGCCCCAGTTGGCCGAGTTGAACTTGGTTGACATGTGGTTTCATCAAGACGGTGCCACATGCCACATAGCTCGTGAAACAATGGACATGTTGAAGGGATGAATTTGGTGAGCAGCTTATCTCTCGAAATAGCCCTGTGAATTGGCCGTCAAGATCATGCGATTTGACGCCTCTGGATTATTTCTTGTGGGATTATGTAAAGTCGTTAGTGTATGTGGACAAGCCGAACACGATTGAAGCCTTACAGGATAACATAACACTCGTAATTCTTGGGATACAGGACGAAATGCTCGAAAAAGTGATGCAAAATTGGATCTTCCGAATGGACCATTAGATACGGAGCCGCTGACAAAATTTACATGAAGTTATCTTTAAAATGTAATTGGCAAAGGCCAAGTTATCAATTTCAATAAAAATTTAGAATTTATGATGCAAATTGAGTGTTTCATTCGATTTAAAAAATCACTCATTATATACATATATATATATATATATATATATATATATATATATATATATATATATATATATATATATATATATATATATATATATATATATATAGTACATGAAGAAATATTTAAATTTGGAATCGAAATTACACCACAAAAGTTTTCAACCTCGACTGGGATACGAACCCAGGTCGTATCGTGCAGTTTGAAGACGACAACCCGTGCGTCGATGACTGGCTTGCGAACAAAAAGAGTAATTAGATATAGTCGGAATTGCATCGCGAAGTAGCAGACCACGGTAGCTTAGTTGGTAGAGCAACAGGGCGTAAACCTGAGAGACCTGGGTTCGTATCCCAGTCGAGGTTGAAAACTTTTGTGGTGTAATTTCGTTTCCAAATTTAAATATTTCTTCATATACAATATGTCCGTACGTGCATGGTTGGCGCGAATAATATTCACTTCACGAATATATATATATATATATATATATATATATATATATATATATATAATATATATATATATATATATATATATATATATATATATATATATATATATATAAATATCGCCGAATTGGCCCCTGAAATACGGGAATAAACGCGAGCGTACTACTAACGCAATCTATTGACATTTAAAAACATCGTTCGATGATATTTGTCAAATAGACATTGCAATTTAGTAGATACCTACGGGTATAGAAGATATGTGAAATTTCGATGCTTGGTGACTCTATAATCTGAGAGAGGTGTTTTCTACTGATTTCTATAGATGGAATTGTAGAGTATTCATTACTCTACGATCTTCCACTTGAAGTCACAAGAAGATGCTTGGAGGTTGAAATTGTTGCCTCACTTCGATGGACGTGCTGCGACTGACGAGTTCCTTGCAGAACGAAACATATATGTCTCGCACTTCCATCAGGTGTGGCATCGATTTCAATATTTCTCTAACATTTATCCCTTGAAGGATAATGGAGACATCACATCGTACACGTTCACATATCTAGCTCTGCTATAACATTCTCTTGATTAATTTCAATTTTTCAAATGAATGTTCTAGTGTTCACTTTCTTATATATATATATATATATATATATATATATATATATATATATATATATATATATATATATATATATATATATATATATATATATATATATATATATATATATATATATATATATATATATATATATATATATATATATATATATATATATATATCTATATGAATAGTAATTTAATTTAATATGAATAAGAATTTAATTATTTCTTGGTACCATTTCGTTACAAATTTTATTTAAAAAAGTTTGAAATAGTTTCCATTATATGAAAGATTATAATGAAAATATATCTCTCATTCAACGAACACTATTTATTTCAACGTTTTCATAAAGCGTAGGGTAATGTCAACTAGAAATAAATGTTTCCATTCAAAGGTCTATAATCACTAATAATATTGATTTTCAGTAAATGAACAGACAAAGCAAGTATCAATAAAATGGGAAATAGATGTTAAGAATAAATATATCCGGGTTAACTTCACCTTCGGATATAATACTTTTACTTATATACTTCAATCTCGAAAGTAAATACGATTTTGTTGAAAGCGGGATCGGCATAATTTTGCCGCTTCCTGCTTAGTATTAGGTATATATATATTAATATCAATTTGATAAAGGCAATTTATCAGACTCATTAGTAATCATGACATAGTTCATGTAAACTCTCAGTTAATAAAGCCTTTCATATCCACTGTGTTATAAATTAAACTCTGTGTTTTGAAAACAGAGACAGTAAAATAAAAAGTTTTCTAAAAGAAAATTCTTTCAGGTTATGTATATATAACATCCGGACTCAAATATCCCAAATTGGTTTTAGATGGACATATTTTTACTGTGGCTTATATAAAAGAAGACAAAACTTCATGGGTCTGCAGAAACTATAACAACACTATGAGAGCCGTCAAGTGTAAAGCACGTATTATAACTTACGGAAAAATTGTGCGCTTAATAAGGGGTCACAATCATGGTCCTATGGTAACCGCTGAAGAGCTCAAGAAAATGCATCCTCAAGCTGTAACTATAATTCGAGCCCCAAAGTAAAATTGTATTTTCGCCAGGTTTTATCATGACGATTTATTATTTGCATAAGATGCTGCTGTTATTATATCATTTATCCAAGCGTAATAATATGAATATTATAATGAAAATAAAATCTTTTATTCGAATTACCCTGCGTTATAGATTTTTTTGTGGATTTTAGACTTTAGAAGGGCAAGGTTTTATCATTTCATATTGTTTTTTATGGATGATAATTTGAGTTATATATCAATATTTTATACCGAAAGCATACGAAATTGGCAGTGATGATGCATTAGAAGAAACTAATGGAAAATTAATTGAACAAATCAAGAGTCAAATACCTGAAATTATTTAGAAACAAAATTAAATCGATTCTAACATCTTCCACATAACCTCCAACATGCGCAATAATGCACACCATTTGCACTCGTCTCGTGATGGATACATTAAAACTTGATTATGATGTTTCTACGGCCAGATGCTTTTGAGGTCAAGCAAGTAATTTTTTCGGAAGACTTTGATCTTTTTACTTAGGTTCATCATGATCCCAAAAATGAGTGTTTTGACGAGAACACTCATCTGAACCCATGACATGTTCTCCAATTATGTTGAAGAAGCTTCCGAGATGAAGGCTTTCTTCGATTTGTGTTCTTCTTTTGTTTTCAAATTAGTGAACAAGAATTGTTCTGTATACGAGTGTTTCTTGTGACATGTTCCATGAAATCCATGATTTTCTGAATTAATGATTCACTGAGTTAGATCGCGATTGAAAGATTTTTATTTTCAACTATATCTCCTTATATCTTTAACTAAACTTAATTAATATCGTATTTTTTTTGATAATTTTGAGTGCGCTTTCAAGCGCAATTTTCCCGGGAGTTGTGGATAGAAGATTTTGATCAAAATACGAATCCTTCACTATAGAACCGTTTCTCAGATTGGAAATGCTGAGAAGTAAAACCAATACCACCGAACAAGGAAGAAGAATTACGGATCTGAAGATCTCTCTATAAATATATTTTCTTTATATATATATATATATATATATATATATACCCTCCTGTGGTGATATACGATATATATATATATATATATATATCATATATATATTTAATATATATATAATATATTATCAGCAATGTAGAAAGCGGGGAACAGCAGATGCTAATAAATGAAATCTCACAGTACTTTCATTCCAAATTGACAAGTGACACATTATCCAGGTTTAGAGTTCATAAATGTCATTTTTTTCTCGAAAAAAGTAGTCTATCTTGTATGTATATATTGATAATCTGTTTCAATTAGTACTAGTTTCCCTGGCGAAAGTAGCAATGTTCACCGAAAGCTGAATATAGAGAAAGTTTATTAAGCTCATTAAAAAGTTAAACTTTTTAATTAAACTACAAAAACAAACTGTAATATATATATTAAAATAAATTAAACTCTTGGCTTAATGTTTCACGATTTATTTAACAATATGTATAGTCAACATGTTTCGAGTGTTAGCTCATTTTCAAGACTAAACTTAGTTTAGTCACAGTCTTGAAAATGAGCTAACGCTCGAAACATTTGACTATACATATTGTTGAATAAATCTTATGAAACATTAAAATGAGTTTAATTTATGTTGACTATATATATATTGTTAAATAAATCGTGAAACATTAAGCCAAGAGTTTAATTTATTTTAATATTCAATTATGTTTCACCAAGAGTTGAGCGAGAATTCAATCTCATTAATATATATATATATATATATATATATATATATATATATATATATATATATATAATATTTTTCTTACAATATAAGTTAGTCCGAAAGTACATTAGTTTTTTTCGTTTTGGAATAAGTTTTGCCTGTTGATTTTCTATACTACTTTTCTTTTCAATGTTTTTGTGTTATAAGGGACTGCATTATATGAAAAAACTTTGTTCTAGTTGACGTTTCGTTGTTGTTCACAACTAATTATTAATTGAATTTTATAATTTACTATGGATTAAAGCGTCAATTGTTATGTTGCTAATCAACTTGACTGTTTTGCCTCTTCAATGCCCGAATGCTCAGAGGAATGTTCCTGGCTCAGCATTCGCTTCGGAAGAATTTTATTCTTCTTCACCATGAGAAAACCCCTGAAAATGTTATGGTAAGCCAGACTATTCAAATAGGCGATTTATTAATTTTAAATTAGGATGTACATAGTTCAATTGTAATAAACTTATCCAGAAATTTTATATTTCAATATAAATTTTTTTTATATGTTGGAAATTGATGATGTATTATGAAAGAATAATATATGTTAAATAACATATTTGAGATATGTTGTTTAACAATTTATGGTGTGTTGATTCTCTTAATGTTTTTTTGGAAGGTTCATTGAATCGTTATAGAATGCATTGATATGTGTAACGATTGCATGACGAATATTTAACGGTTCTGAAATTTGTCTACATTTTTTGTCTTTTTCAATTGCTAAACTTTGTTGAATTATTCTAATTGAAATCGTAGTCTTCAGTTATTTATGTTTTTGTAATGCCGCGACTTGGGTTTCTGCTTTTTAATGGACTTCAATTCGTTTTTCTAATTTTTGTGATGTTTGACCTATTATTTTATTATTGTATTACCATTTATGGCAAATATCGCTTGGTATATTATAAACTGTATGAGTTTTCCTTTGAGTCAATGATTTGATTTTTAACTTTGCATATGTGTTTGATTTGATTTTTTGGCGTATGCGCTATTTGGGAGATTTCAAGTATTACGTAATGCAATTTGAAGTGGGGGATCTTGTAGAACACTACAAGGATGTGAGGGGGGTTGTAAAAACAAGCATTACGTAACATTTTTCATTATATTAAAAAAACATTAACATAATTGTGACTTTAATGGTGCCTTGATTGTTACGTGACGTTTAACGACTGATGAGGGTTTACAGAAAAACGTTACGGTGCGTTCATGTTAGGGAGGAAGGCCCTAAAATATTTCAAAATACCGTTACGTAAACTTAAACGATCCTCTACAAAAATTATGAGTTTCTTTTATTTTAGCAATATTAGTACTCAGTTTTGATGAGGGAATGAAATTATTTTCGTTATTGTTATAAATGATATTGGTCAAACATCATAAAATTTAAAAAAAAAACGAAATTAAGGCCATAAATATGAAAAACCCGAAATCTCGTCGTCAAGTAAACATGAAATACCTGAAAACGATTTTAATTATAATAATACAACAATTTTCGCAATTGTGGGAGACAAAAAAACTACAGAAATTTTAGAAATGTTACATAATCGTCAAAATTTAGAGAATACTATTTAATTGAAAGAACAAAACTCAAACATATCAATTCAATCTATAACGATTTCATGAACCCTTCAATTAACTTTAATAGAATATTAAATATTAATTATCAATTACAAATAACAAATTAATATCAATATTAAAATATTAATTTCCTGGATGAGTATATTACATATCGACTATGTACAACTCAATTCAAATATAATATACCACTCATTTGAATCACCTGGCTTACTATGAATTTTTCAGAGGTTTGCTTATATTGAAAAAGAGCTCAACATTTCGGAAGCGAATACTGAGTTAGAAACATTCTCCTGAATATTCAGTTGGCAAACCGAACAAGTTGATTAACAGAGAAGCAATTATTCGAATCCATAGTAATTCATGAAATACAATTATTCCTTGTGACAAAGTTGTAATCAACAATGAAACTTCAACTAAAATGAGAGGTAATAATACAAACTTGTCTAAAAATCACTGACTGAACTATTCTTTATTCGACTAGTTTCGCCTTTTACAGCATTATCAAGAATGCTGTAAAAGGCGAAATACTTTTACAGCATTATCATTCTTGATAATGCTGTAAAATGCGAAACTAGTCGAATAAAGAATTGTTCAGTCAGTGATTTTTAGACAAGTTTTTATTATTACCTCTCATTTAAATATGAACTATCACAGAGTAGATTCTTCGTCCATTGAATTTATTCAACTAAAATGAAGATTTTTCATATAATGAAGCCAGTTATTGCCGAAAATATGAAAATTTTCAGTTTCCTTCAAGGAAAAGTTTGAGGGATAGTTTATACGTCCTTTCTCCGATAGAGGGAGCCGACGTGAATATTTCACTAGGTAAAATTGTCCTGAATTTGGTATAGGACCTATGTTCGTTTTGAAAGTCATCGCTTCTTGATTGATTGATTAAATATGGACTGATGATTCATAATAATGATGAAACAATTGTATCCTATTATAATTCAACAAGATCGATGAACTTTTCGTTAATATTCACTCTTGAAAGTGATGGGTTCGTTCTCGTTAACAACAATTGTGTAGGCAGCTCCCTAAGAATTTTATTTGAAATATTTCGATATTAATTTTCGATTGAGAGTCTCAGTATTTACTACTATATATATATATATATATATATATATATATATATATATATATATATATATATATATATATATATATATATACATATCTTCTACAAAAATGTTTTCAGACATTATGCTATTTAAGGTTATATTTTCCATTTATATTTCGATATATTTATTTAAAATTTCATATCAAAAAGTTATGAACATTCGAATAACCCAATTTTTCATTTCAGGTACTATTTATGTTACTTCTGGTTTGAAGTATCCTAAACTGGTACTGGATAAATACGTATTCACGGTCACTGTAAAATATGAAAATAAAACCCAATGGACTTGTAGCCGAAATAATAGCCGAAAACACGAGAAAAGATGCGGAGCTCGTTTAGTAACTTGCGGAAAAACTGTGCATCTCTTGAATAAGCACAATCATGATCCTGTTGTGGATGACAAAGAGTTGAGAAAAATGATTCCTCAATTGGTTACAATAATACGAGGTGTACAGTGAAAGTGTGTGTTTCAATAAATATCTCATTTTAGTATATTAATTTATTTGTTTTCCATTTGCGACAGAAACATATGTTCGAATCAAAATATTAAAAATTATACCGTTATTTTTCAAAGCTTCATATAACTTGATTTCAAAGTGGAGTTAATTAAATAATTAGTTCTTTTTTATAGATTCAACTTTTCTGTAATTGGGAATAGAATCTCATATATATATATATATATATATATATATATATATATATATATATATATATATATATATATATATATATATATATATATATATATATATATATATATATATATATATATATATATATATATATATATATATATATATATATATATATATATATATATATATATATATATATATATATATATATATATATATATATATATATATATATATATATATATATATATATATATATATATATATATATATATAATTTAGTTATTTTTCTATTTTATTTAATAGTCAATGACTCTCGATGAATGTTTAAAACTGAAACAAGTTTTTATTTAATAAATACAATATTAACTTATTCTAAAATATAACAAACCTGAAACAAGAATCGAGAATTAAATGTCGATTGAATATTAATCTTGAGCTCTGCGTCCACAAAATGTACAAACAGAATAGGAGGTTGAATTAATATTTCGCGCCTTAAATACTGTCAGACAGTTCACAGAATAATATAAGAATTACAGGATGCTATGAGTCAAAGGTACAAGGATTACAGAATTTGTGTTATGGTCTCTACCGTAACATAATACACTAAAATACGCCATGCTGATAAAATCAGTAACAATGATGGTAGCTTTTGTTGCCCAACGTTTTCAGCTCGCACAAAAAAGGCTGATAGATGAACATTAAATTTACACAATTTAATGTTCACCATACAATATAACTAAAAGGAAATATCTAAAGCAAACATGAAAAGTCGTTATATCATAATAATAATAATGATACATTATTATTATTATGACATGAAGCAGAACCAGAAAGTTTCGAGTAGAAAATATCTTATCAACAAAGTATCCTTTGTATACACCAAAATGAATCATAGTCATCAGTCATTTGGTCTAATGGTCAATAATGATTTCCTGTCATATCGGTCAAAACAAGTTTCGGACATTGAAAGTATATTTAATATTTGTTGACTATGCCGAGCAAGTTCAACTAAATAGGTCTCAATTTCGTGGTTGGATATCTAGCCAAAGTAGAACCATTATATCTGATACTAATATGGGGTGTTCCAAAACTAACGCAACATTTGAATTGAATAGAAAACACAGCATTCAGTTTTGGATTGTAATTTTTTTGATGAATCATAAAATACCTATGATAAGGTTATTCATGGAATGACATATTGGGAATATGGCCTCCACAGTTTGCATACACAGCCTCTTTCTTTTGTCGCATTTTTTCATGATCCTTCTGCAAAACTATGACTGAATTTCAGGAAAAATGTTGCAGCCACGTTGAATCTCTCCACGTTGAATCTATCTTTAATGCACGCATGGCTGTAGGCTTGTTGACATAGACCTATGATTTCAAATAACCGCATAAAAATCTATAGGTGTTAAGTCACATGGTCTAGGGGGCCCATTTCGAAAATTCCTCATGGCGTAATTGAATTGTTTCACGGGTTGTATGGCATGTGGCACCGTCTTGTTGAAACCACATATTGGTCACATCAATATCATCGAATTTATACTCTTCTGGATAATATATCGAAAATATTCCAAATGAACTCGGTTATCATGCGCATAAGTGGCGGCAAATTTTAACCCCGTGTTAATTTTGAGATCATTATAAAAATGACCTTGAGACGCAAATATCATACAAATACCTGAATGTTTTGTATTTCACTACATTGCGTAAAGTCTGTCTCGGTAGCTTAGTCGGTAGAACACTCGACTATGGTGCGGTAGAACTCGGTTCGAGCCCCGCTGAAGGCATGGGAGTTTGTGTATGTCCTGATTTAAGTAGTTTAATGAATGATGTATACTTTGATTACAAGCCCAATGGCCTTTCGGAACCGGCGTTGAACTGTAGGTCCACTGAATTAAAAAAAAAACATTGCATAAAGGCTTAACAAATGAATCATATCTGCTACATAACAATTTACTAATGCTAAATACTCAACTTTACGTAATAGAAAATTGAACAAAACGTCGTCAACAATAGTGTTAAGTGTTATTTTTTCTGCATACATTATTTGCACTGCAGAATAGCAATTATAATTGTAATGTTATTATGAATGAATGAATAAATCATCGAATTAACGTGACCCTCTTAACCATATATATTGTATCAAGTTTCATTTTTTCAGCTGGTGTTATCTATATAACAGTGGGCCATAGAAATCCTAAGTTAGTTCTTGATAATTACGACTTTATACTCAATAAGAAACGAAAAACAGGAACCACTTGGTGGTGCTCGACTTACTGGAAGAAGACAACGGAGAAATGTAGGAGTCGATTGATTACTTATGGTCACAATGTTAAACTTGTGAGTGGGCACAACCACTTGCCTACAGTAAAAGAAGAAGAACTGAGGCACATGCTGAAACAAACATTCTATATTTCGAGATGTCCAAACTAACTTTTTGTATGAATTAATTGCAAATGATTATATATATATATATATATATATATATATATATATATATATATATATATATATATATATATATATATATATATATATATATATATATATATATATATATATATATATATATATATATATATATATATATATATATATATATATATATATATATATATATATATATATATATATATTATATATATATATAAAAGACATCGAGTACAAGAAATAGAATTCTGAAGTTATTGTGCTCATATTATCGCTCTTGTAAATATTCAATAATCAAAGTGTACTATAATTTATTTATTCTTAAGGTTTTTCTTTTGAATTAAATTTATGAAATTGAATTAGTTGATAGTTTTGAGAAAGTTGCCATGCGCAACGTGTCTTCAAAGAAAATAAATAAAGATTTCTTCAATCAAAAAAGTTTGTTATTGCTAGAAATACTATAAAAACTGTAGATATGTATATATACGAGAGCAGAATTTTTCGTATATCCTGCTGCTTAATTGAAAGTGTTTTGAGCTTATTGGCTGTCTTCAGAACGTCATAGCCAAGATTCAAGGTGTACGAACCTGTGGATGGAATAAACAGCAAAAGAACACTCCTGTAAAGGAAGTCACCACTGTTAGGATTCCACATGAACTCTCTGGGTTGGGAGATTTGGTCAATATATAAAAATATAGAGACATGAGAATAAGGAAACTGTTTCTGACATAACACATCTGAAACAAATGAAATTATATCGGCTATTCATCAAGAAGTGAGCTGTTTACTTTCCGAGAATATACGATACTGCGATGAATTCCTAAGAAATTAAACGTAGTTTTATAGTTTATCAATCAACATTGAATAAAGGTATGAAAATATTTCACCTGATTATTTTCCATATCAAATTAAAGTTTGAAAGAGAAGCTTAGATTATTCTTTTATTGTATATGTTATAAAATGAAAATTTAGTAATCCTTGGATATCTACACACTTAGCGCATCATTCTATTTTGTTTTGTTTGTATATGAGTGCTGAAGTCATTCATATATTTTATATATGAATAAAGATATTTAATATTATAACTTTTGTTATTTTTATTACATTTTCTTTAATCGCTCAATGTCGCAAAAGGTTCTTTTTCAGAGTCATTATAAATTTCGATATACCATAGGAAAAGATATTTCAAGTACAACGAGGTATGCAAATTTATGTCCCAGCAAAAAATATAAACTTCATTAAATGGTTTGAGATGAAGTATTGGCAAAAAAATAATTTTTTTTGCTATCACTATAGTATTTTGACCTATAAAACTATGAAACACTCATTAAATTTTTCTCATTTATATTAGAGAACACGCACGACGAGCGTTTCGAAGTACAACTTCTTCTTCAGATCCCAAATTAACACTGGCACAATATTACAAATACTGATATTCATACACATTCTCGAGTGCCTAAGCATTGAATGATAAAGAAAAAGAATAGAGTCAAAGAATTAAAATAAAACGAGAAACAGAGTAATAAAGGGTAAGTATGACAATCAAAATTCCATTTGAACATATAAATCAGGTTGATAAAAGTAGGTATAAAAATAAAGATGGGAAAATCCTTCTGACCAGCTACTTGGAATTCTATCATTGTACTCAATTAAATTATATATATATATATATATATATATATATATATATATATATATATATATATATATATATATATATATATATATATATATATATATATATATATATATATATATATATATATATATATATATATATATATATATATATATATAATATAATTTAATTGAGTACAATGATAGAATTCCAAGTAGCAGGTCAGAAGGATTTTCCCACCTTTATTTTTATACCTACTTTTCATCAACATGATTTATATGTTCAAATGGAATTTTGATTGTCATACCTACCCTTTATTACTCTGTTTCTCGTTTTATTTTAATTCTTCGACTCTATTCTTTTTCTTTATCATTTCAACTATATTCCAGAATTTAGGTTCTCTTGGGAATGCTGGTTCAAAGTTGTAGTTAATACTCCATTAAAAAACTTTTTATATGAAAACGTTTCGACCAACACATGTAGTCTTCTTCAGTTACTCACAAATATTACAATCTGCGGACAAACAGAAAAATTTACAGCTTTCAAAATGAAAGTTTTTTAATGGAGTATTAACTACTACCTTGATCCAGCATTCCCAAGAAAACCTAAATTAGATTGTATATATATATATATATATATATATATATATATATATATATATATATATTATAAATAAAACTGTGTAGTTTTCTGATTTTCTTTATAATATAGTTTCGCCAATACAGTGGCTTCATCAGATGTTGATGATAAACTGAACTATTACATTATGGACTGTTTGGCATTTATACTGAACTGTGTGGAAATGACCAAAAAACACTGTTCTTCCGAAGGAGGGGAATGACTATAGAACATATTTCTTACAGAATACTATACGAACAATTTTGAAATGTAATAGATATACTCCAATCAATAGCATACTAAATTGTTTAGAACTAATGTCAGTTACACAGAGAATACTCATTGCAACATATATATTTATATTTGAAATTATAAACAAATTGTTCCCATATAGAGTAATAAAAAATGTCACATGTGTCAGTGATAATCACGGTTATAATATAAAAAATGCTGACAATTTCCACATGTAAGTTTGTCAGCTTTCTAAATCTAGAAACAGTGTATTGTATGAAGGATTCAATGCATCTTGTAAATTGCCTAGCTTCATAAAAACAGTTAGTGACTTTAAGGTATTCAAGCATAAATTAGCTAAGTTCGTCTTAAACATATAATTGTTAATAATATATTTTGAACCTGAATGTGTATATGATTTTGTAATAGCTATTGCTAAATAAATATTATTATTGTTATTATTATTATTAAATTATCATCAGCATCTGAAGAGGAAGTTGTACTTCGAAATGCGCGTCATGCATATTATTTGATACATATAAAAGATTTCGAATTATATTTTAATTATTAATATTAATTTTCCCCAAAAATAAAATGATTAACGTGACACAATATTATATCTTCCATAAATTTATACCTACATTATTAAATTATTTCTTCCGAATAAAAGGAAATGCTTTTTCACGAGTTCAAGATTGTTATTAGCTTAGATTTTATGTTAACTTGGATATAACAAAGCAATTTTCATCTGCAAAATTGCAAAATGTAAGCTCGAATCTAATGTTAGCTTCGAAAATTCATTCTGTTGATACATGAAGCCAGACAAGAACAAATGAAGCTGACTCTCTTTCATTTCAGGAAATATTTATATTATGCCAGGCACTAAGCATCCTAAGATCGTGTTGGACAACTTCTTGTTCACAATCAATCAGAAAAAAAAAGACCGAACTATGTGGATATGTTCTAAATACCCAAGAACTAATTGCAAAGCCCGTTTAGTAACTTTTGGAAGAAATGTCAAAATGACTCGTGGTCACAACCATGACCCTGTAATAAGTGATGATATGACAAAAGATATGATAGTTCAGAAAGCTCATATAATCAGATGTGATAAAACTTTCACCGAAGACTATATTGCAGAAAAGTAAAGAAAATGGTTGAACTTGGAAAGATATCTTCATAAAAAAAATGTTTTCACTGAAAAGATTGATAAATGCTAACGAATTCTGAAAGGAAGTGCGACTACTGAATTCAAACGTTTGTGTTTTCTTTGCTCGTCGTATTTATATTTAATTCATGTTGAGTTTTCGTTAAAATCGGTCATAATGTCTTTTTAGCTTTATGATGACTTAATTATTGATTACTGACTCTTATATATATATATATATATATATATATATATATATATATATATATATATATATATATATATATATATATATAGCTTTTTTCACATGGTTAGAATCTCAAATTTGTGAATTTTTTCATTAGATTACATTTATTTGTGTAATGCTTTGTTAAGATGAGTTCCATTATCCTGTTATTATGATATTTACCCATCAAAAAATTTTGCTAATTTCCACGAAAATTATTCTATCAAGATTCAGGTACTTTAATGATTCAAAACAAACTTAAAACAATCTAGTTCTGATTTGAATATTCTCTAGAAATATCTTCAATGGACCACCATGGAGTGACTTCATGGAGTCACCATTGAAAAGAAAATTGGTTTCCTTGATAACCTTTCACCTTCTCTATTGATTCAATTAATAGTTGAATAATTTTTTCAATTCAAACTTAATTATTTATTAAATAATTTATAATAATCCCCGAGAAACGGTTAGCAACCATTGTCGAATTAATGGCATATTTTTGTGGAAATTCGCTAATTTCGACGTTTACTGTGTTCACTATTCTGTGTAGAGTTTGCTTGAAATTGCGTTTAGGTTCAATTTGTATTAACAATCTGTATTAATTAATATTTTCATTAATTTGATTAACTTCAATTGGTTTCCTTTATTTCTTCATTAGCAGCTGAAAAATATAATCGAGTTGTTGAGTGAAGTTGACGAATCTTTTATTCCCCTGTAGTGAATTCCTTGATTGATTTGAGATTTATTTTTCGTATAAATGCACTTATGAACTTAATCATTGTTCACTCGATTTCGTTCAATGAACAATGATTTCAAGATTAGTGTGACTCTGAAAATCATCAACAGGTTCTCTTCAAGAGCTCTTGCATGATTTATACTCTGAGTTACTCGTATACTAATTGCACAAGAAACTTTCATTTTAATAGAGGCATTTGCACTGCTTTCAGCAAGACCAATAGGTCACGTGATATTAAGCTTCTGTATTTGTCATTTTCAGAATCATCATTTTGACTCATTAATCATTAAATCATAGTTCATTATTGCTTACTTTTGCGAGTGATAAAGGACGAAAGCATAGATGCACAGGTTTTTTATTGTTCATTATTTTTCGACTATAGAAATTATGACCTAATCTTCATAATTTTTGTTGGAGTACAACTGTCTCTAGAATAAATAATCCATGATCTGAACTATTCTGATTCCAATCGTTTCATAATCAGAATAAATCTGAAACTACTCATGAGGATCTCGAATCCGATGTTTGATGCCAATATCTTCGTTGATAACAACTGGTTAAATAAATCCATTATTTAATTTATATATATATATATATATATATATATATATATATATATATATATATATATATATATATATATATATATATTCTCATTTAGTTATTTTTCTTTTATATTTAATAGTCAATGACTCTCAATGAATGTTTAAAACTGAAACACGAATTTATTCAATGAATACAATATTATCTTAATTCTAAAATACAACAAATCTGAAACAAAAATCGAGAATTGAATGTCGATTGAATATTATTCTTGAGCTCTGCGTCCACAAAATATAGAAACTGTTAAAGGCAGGTTTTAATATTATGACGCGCCTTAAATACTGTAAGACGTATCACAGAATAATATAAAGATCTGATATGGTCTCTACCGTAACATAATACTTTAGAATACCATATAAATACATTCGAATGTGTTCATATTCTTCATCAGAGCTCTAGAATATACAGATTATACAGTTGCATAAAATGTCATGAAAAATGTATTACATCTTACGGCTAACTAAGCTGAATGTTTGGGCAAACTGTAACAAGAAGCAGTGTATGCAGTTGGACTAAACATATAATAATGCACAAATTAAAATTTCAAAAATAAAATATAAAAATGTGGAAATTAAGGTAACTAAAATCGTTAAAGAATTAAGAACCGGACTGTCGTTGGTCTGTGTTTCGACAGTCCGGTTATTATTCTTCTGTTGTGGTATGTTAAAATATTATATTAATGAATTTTTTATTCGTTTTGTTTCACATTTTATGTGAAGGATTTTATGAAAAATCATTTTTCAAACGAATACGTTTTGATTTATTGTGATTAGAAAAATTTTATTTCATGGACGATTAGGTTTGTAATATTATTGTAGGTCTTTGTCACAATGAAATTCATTCATTTTCATTGAATATATTGCGTTCTATTGTGGGAATATAAGTGTTCAATAGTTCTTCAAGAAAATTGTACGTATATCTTAATTTTCTCATTTTCAGATGTAATATACGTTGCGCAAGCGAATAAAAATCCGAAGTTAATCATTGATAAAAACGTATTCGTTATTTACCAAAGAGTTGACAAACAAACAAGGTGGCGATGTACATGGTACTTCAAGACAAAATGTAAATGCAAATTGAAAACTTCTGGACTAACAGTTAAGATAACAGGATTTCATAATCACGCGCCAACGTATTGGAAACCATCATCACACTTGATGCCTAAGCGGGTGAAACTCATGAGAGTGAACACCGAATTCGAATCACAAACAGGAAATAATGTCAACCCAATACAGACAAATGAAAAGTAACCATAAGTTTTGAAATTGTAGATCATTCCATGAATTTAAGTTTCAATTGTTTTTGTTCCAGGTTGTACACATTATTTCTAATTGTGAACGTGTCAATTAAGTGTTTTAGGGAAATCATGCATTGTATAATTCAGAACAAATTATTTAGTTCCATGAGATTGATTGATATATTCGACAAACTTTTCTATGTCATCTAAAACCACATTGAAGAGTTCAATACAACTCATTCGTATTTTTAGTATATTTCAATAATTTGATTTATTAAAAGATGTTATTGAACCATTGTCTGTCATAATGACAGACGCTGATCTAACCATAAAAATGTGTGACTAGATAGGTAGATTAAGTATTTTAAAAATGGTTGTTCCTAAAAATTTTTTAGGAATTATTAGAAATTAGTAATTTTGCTTCTGTATTAGTCATTAACTTAACGTTAATATAAATGTGTAGAATTATAACAATATATCTGATTTCAGTACATTTCTTTCATATTTGTTTTTTAAAATGTTTTTCTGTGTACGTTAAATATGTGCTGAATTTTCAACAATTTACCAAAAGTCCTGATTCACTACTTGTATTTGTCGAAATTCACAGTATGTATAACGATAGATGTTCATAGAAATGAAAATATTGAGTATTTCTGAAATAAAAATACTTGTATGAATCACTGAGTGTAAGTATAACCTCACTCTTTCTGTGCTTTGATATTGACATTGTGCGTTGAATTCTGCTCTTTCGCACAAAAATACTGTAGAACCTGGTAATTGCTAAGCGCAATGAGATTTCTCGTGTTTCAGAACAACAGTATTTCATAATTCCTATCCTTCTATATCCCTCATAAAGAAGTATAAAGCGCCACCGACGACACTACACTCAATTATATAATTCAGTTGGTATGATATACACCCAGCCATGGCTGACTTTGATCTAGCCATGAAATGAGTATCTGGCAACATGGTCGATGTGGGCTACGGAATAATACAACCCCACTATTAGTTGAGCTGGTATACTATATGCAAATAGGCGCTTCTCAAAACTTTCGCAGTTTCAAGTTAAATAGTTTGAGCTATTGGTATAAATTCTAAATTTTTCAATTGTATAATAACTTGTTGAAATCTCAACATGAAACTATAAAAAACAAAGTGTTTAGTGTGCTTACCGATTTCACTGAAACGAAATCAATTTTGTGTTGTTTAAGACTTTCGTAGTTTGAAGTTGAATATTTCAGGATTTCAATGCTAATCATCATCAATTCATCAATTTCTATAGCGTAATATAAGTACATAGGTGCTAGTGATGATAGTTTGTGGATAACATAACATCAAATTATAAAAGAGTTGTGTTTTATGTATACTGATTTAATCGAATAGAAATTCAATTTGTGTTGTGTTTTTAGTAAGGATTGCATACATAAAAAATCACTTTAGTCTGACTCAGATCGAACTAACCTAACAAGCCTCCCAACAAGTTTTGGTTCAGGATATATGGGCGACTGACTAACTTTATGTTTTGTGAGTACAATTTATTATTATTGTGTAATTTATTTTAGCTTGTCCATTTTTTGTTGTTCTTCTAGGTTCTCCTGATGAAGTCAATAAATATTGACGAAATATAGAGAGTACCTATAAAATGAATTAGTTATTTCTTACAGACCGCATCCTGAAACAATATCACATTTCTGAAAATATATATATATATATATATATATATATATATATATATATATATATATATATATATATATATATATATATATATATATATATATATAGGAAATGAAATTTTTTTGTGCTTATGGCACTGAATGAAATATTTAAGAAAATGAACTCTAGAACATTCATTTAAAAAATTGAAGTCGCACCACTTCGATGGTCGTGGTGCGACTGACGAGTTCCTTGCAGAACGAAACATATATGTCTCGCACTTCCATCAGGTGAGGCATCGATTTCAATATTTTTTTAACATTTATTCCTTGAAGGATAATGAAGACAGCACATCGTACACGTTCACATATCTAGCTCTACTATAACATTCTTGATTAATTTCAATTTTTCAAATGAATGTTCTAGAGTTCATTTTCTTATATATATATATATATATATATATATATATATATATATATATATATATATATATATATATATATATATATATATATATATATATATATTGAAAGTTTTAGCATTAACAGGCTTTTTCAATATGAAAAAGTTTATTTCTGTTGACGTTTCGTTGTTATATTTACAACTTTGTCAAAACTAATTAGTTTTGACAAAGTTGTAATATAACAACGAAACGTCAACAGAAATAAACTTTTTCATATTATATTAAAAAGCCTGTTAATGCTAAAAACTTTCAAAATAAATACCTCAAACAGGCAATAAATCAATTTCAAGAAATATATATATATATATATATATATATATATATACGAGAATGTATATATTATCTTATATATACTATAACTTTCTTTCGATAATTTTTTGACAAAGTATTCAAAAGAACATTATAGCAGTGTTGGTTATGTGAAACATAAACAATACGATGTCTCCATTATCCTTCTAGGGATAAATGCCAAGTCCAACAAATGAAAGGCAACGCTTTCAATCTTCACATGCGCTATTATCGATCATAACACAGAAATATACAGTGAGTCGTATGCATACATAATGCATATATCAATGTAAATCTCAAAGCTTAGGAATCAATGGAAAGCACATGAGTACATCTAACATTTGAAGTTTCACACGTCCTTATCAATTAAGATACTACATTTTACAACTCTAGTTTTTGAACAAATTCTGATTTAATGCCAGATAGGTTGCGGTTGTATAAACGGTCGCTGTCGTTTATCAAAATATCCTGACGTGTCTACACAAAACATGAAAGAAATCCTGTAAAAAAAAAAATTTCTGTAGTTCTCTTACTTTATTATCGCACTTGTGAATCGATAACTGTCTTACGCTTCCAATAAATGTGGGCATCGATAACACTATAACATTCATTCTGTTTTGTATTGGTGCCACTGACGAGTTCCTTGTAGAACGAAACAGCTGTCTCACACTTTCATCATGGGTGGCAGCGATTATTATCCTTTGAAGGATAATAGAGACATCACATCGTACACGTTCACATATCTAGCTCTACTTTGACATTCTTTTGGTTGACTTGAATTTTTTGATTGAATGTTCTAGTGTTTTTTCTTATATCAAAATATTAAATAAAAATTCAAATTAAGGAAAAGAATGTTAAAGTTATATATATATGTATAATATATATATATATATATATATATATATATATATATATATATATATATATATATATATATATATATATATATATATATATATATATATATATATATATATATATATATATATATATATATATATCTGAGTGTAGGTATAGATTGAGGATCTCTAATTTTACTCCTACTGTTTTCCATTTGATTTATGTTTTGTTAACTGAATGTTTTGTACTTACCATTTCTTTTCAGGTGTTGTCCACATAACGAGTGGGGTGAAGTTTCCAAAAATTATATTTAGTAACTTCGAATACAGCTTGAATCATAAGCAGAAAACTCAGACAAGATGGCGCTGTTCCTACTATAAGAGATTCAATTGTAAAGCACTTCTTGTAACGAAAGGTAACAATGTTCAAATGGTCAATGATCACTCCCATTTACCAGATGTTAACCCGCTACTTTTGGTACACTATGCTTCTCACAAGGTTAATATATTGCCGAAGATAGTACGATAAACTATTTCAAATTTCACCAATCTTGATGAGAGACCTTAACTTTCTTATTAAATGTAATTAATGACGTAACTTATTGAAAGTCAAGTTTCTCCTATTTTCAATATTTGCTAATAATTGTAGTTACGATTTTTTATTATTTCAATTACTCATTGTACTTTGATATATTTTAGAGAAACTGAAATTTATGGAATAAATCAGAAATTATATCATTATTGTTTATCATTGTTTAAAATTGTATTCATGAAAGTTTGCATTTGATCAGTTGGTCTTATATTCAACTACAATTTTTAAAATCACATAATGTTTCTTTGCTCTCTTCTTCTACCGACTAACTAGAATCTATATAATCAAGAAAAAATTTACACCCATTGAACATATAAAATGAATACAATAATTTGAAGAATGATGGTGTAAGTTAATTGAAAGAACAACTCACCTTTCATCGTTTCAGCTTTTTGGTATTTTCACATATTCATTTTTAGTATTCAGAGAAATATTTCTGGTTAAAAATTCGCTTCGGGTGTTTTAGTCTTCTTCACCATGAGGAAAGCTCTGAAAAACTCATGGTAAGCCTGGTGATTCTTATGAGTATGATTTATATATTCTCATATACATACATACATATAATTACACATAGTTGAGTTTTATATACTCATCAATTATTTATAATTTATTTATTTGTTACACATTCGTAAAAATTCAGAAAACACAGTAAATGAAAGAACAGACATAAAACATCTTAGTTCTATTTACAACGATTTGATCAACCTTACAAATAACACTCATAAAATGAATACACAACAATCACGAAACATCATATTTCAAAACACATTCTTTCCAGATCTACCATTAATTTCACACACATATACCAATCAATATATATATTCTGGATAAATTTATAAAACACAACTATGTGTAATTATATGTATGTATATATCACACATAAAATATAATCACATATAAATCACACTCATAGGAATCACCTGGCTCACCATGATGTTCAGAGATTTTCTCATGGTGAAGAAGACTAAAACTTCCGAAGCGAATGCTTAGCCAGAAATATTATTTTGAATGCTAAAAATGAATATGTGGAAATACAAAAAAGCTAATCTGGTTTTTAAAAAAAATTATAAATTTGACGATTTTATATCTATAGTAACTTAAAAAATTCAATTCTTCATTAGTTTTGACAAAGTTGTGATTTACAACGAAACGTGAACGAAAATAAAGCTTTTAACATTAAAATAAGCCTGTTATTGCTTACAACATTGGAAATAAATTGTCTTAATTTGGCAATAAATCAATTTTGAATTTATATATATATATATATATATATATATATATATATATATATATATATATATATATATATATATATATATATATATATATATATATATATATATATATATATATATAGGAAAATGAAATTTTTTGTGCTTATGGCTTTGAATGAAATATTTAAGAAAATGAACACTAGAACATTCATTCGAAAAATTCCAATTGATTAATATAACATTTATCCCTTGAAGGATAATGGAGACATCACATCGTACACGTTCACATGTCTAGCTCTACTATAACATTCTCTTGATCAATTTGAAATTTTCGAATGATCGTTCTAGTGTTCATTTTCTTAAATATGTCATTCAGTGTCATAAGCACAAAAAATTTCATTTCCTCAAAATATCGCCGAATAGGCCCTTGAAATACGGGAATGGACGCGAGCGTACTACTAACGCAACCTATTGACATTTAAAAACATCGTTCGATGATATTTTTCAAATAGACATTGCAATTTAGTAGATATCTACGGGTATAGAAGATGTACGAAATTTCGATGCTTGGTGTGTCTATAATCTGAGAGGTGTTTCCTACTGATTCCCATAGATGGAATTGTGGAGTATTCATAACTCTACGGTGAACTTGGAGTCACAAGAAGATGCTTGGGGGTTGAAATTCGTTGCCTCACTTCGATGGACGTGGTGCGACTGACGAGTTCCTTGCAGAACGAAACATATATGTCTCGTACTTCCATCAGGTGTGGCATCGATTTCAATATTTCTCTAACATTTATCCCTTGAAGGATAATGGAGACATCTCTCTAAGCTCTACTATAACATTCTCTTCATCAATTTGAATTTTTCGAATAAATGTTCTAGTGTTCATTTTCTTATATATACAGGGTGTCTCAAAACGATCCAACTATTTCAAGAGTGAGCGAGAAGCAAACAAGGCGCGGGGGAGGGGTGGCGCGAGCGTCGTTTACTAGAGCTTTTCTTAAATTTTTAGTTGCCTTCATGCCGTACACGGGAGAGCAACGTTCGTTTTGCGTGCGCGCGTATTTCGAGAACAATCGATCACTCATTAGAGTTCGACGGATGTATCGGTTACATTATCGATTGCGTAAGATTGCGGAAACTCCAAGCAATGCAACAATTTTAGCTTGGATCCAGACATTCAATACAACTGGAAACACTATTGGCGAAATCCATCACGGGCGTCCAAGGACAGCAAGAACTCCTGGAAACATTCAATCAGTTGCAGATTCTGTAAGCCGACAGCCTCGACTCAGCGTTAGAAAGCGTGGGTCTCAGCTGGGGTTATCAAGAGCGACAATTCACCGCATAATGCGATCTGATTTACACCTAAAGGCCTATAAAATTCAGATTGTGCAAGCTCTTCATGATAATGATTACGAATTAAGATTGAATTTTGTGAATGTAATGTTAGAGAGATTTAACAATTTCAACAACACTTTTTTTAGCGATGAGGCACATTTTCATTTGGACGGATACGTCAATCGTCAAAATTGTCGTTTTTGGGGAGAAACGAATCCACACACATTACATCAGCGCCCGTTGCATAGCCCCAAAGTGACGGTGTGGGTCGCTATGTCAGCGAACTGCATTATTGGGCCGTATTTTTATGAAGACAACAGAGGACATGCAGTGACTGTAACTTCTGCTCGCTATGTGGACATGATACGCAATTTTTTCATGCCTCAACTGCAACAATGTGGGCATTATAACCGGCTGACATGGTTTCAACAAGATGAGGCCACATCGCACACCACTAACAACTCTTTAGCTGCATTGCACGAGTTGTTCCAAGAAAAGGTGATTTCACGAAGAGGTGATATTGAATGGTCACCGCGGAGCCCTGACGTGACTCCACCTGATTTTTTCTTGAGGGGTTATCTTAAGAGCATAGTCTACGAGAATAATCCACAAAATTTGACACATTTAAGAAACAATATTGAAGAAAAAATCAGGAGTATTCCTCGACCACTTCTTCAAAAAGTTTTTGAAAGTGTACGCAAACGGTTTGAGGAGTGCCGTCAACGTGGTGGCCGTCATTTAAATAATGTAGTGTTTAAAAAGTAAAATTTTGTTCCTTATCTTTTAATTCGTATCAATAAATGTATAGAAAAATAAGTTTACTGTATTTTTTTCCAACTAAAGTAGTTGGATCGTTTTGAGACACCCTGTATATATATATGTATATATATATATATATATATATATATATATATATATATATATATATATATATATATATATATATATATATATATATATATATATATATATATATATATATATATATATATATATATATATATATATATATATATATATATATATATATATATATATATATATATATATATATATATATATATATATATATATATATATATATATATATATATATATATATATATATGAACTATTGAACTATTCGAAAAAGTTCAAATAAAACCCTCGGCGAGATGTCTACACAAATGTTGTCAACGAAAACACAAACACTCTCAATTGCGATAGTGCATATTAAGTGCGTTCCGAAAAACATCGTACTTGTATGAAAATAACTTACAATTGTTTAATCCCATGGGAATCTCCAGTGGCATGCATCCAAACAATTATGTTTCCAATCAAGTCGTCCTCATAGCCTAGTGGTGGAAGTGACGGTCCCTCACTAGGGAGATCTGATTGGAATGTGGTAAGATATATATGTTAGTGTTCGGCAATGAGTTGAAGTGTTATGAAAAATGATAATTCAGTTGCCAATGTACAGTGAATGAAAGCCCAAATAAACGAATAAAAAAAGAAAATAAACTGCAATGCGTCAATTGTATGAGAATTATCTTGCGATTAAGATCAGTATACTGTGATTATGATTTCTTTTGCGATGTAGAGAATATGGCAAAATTCATAGATTTGTAAGCGACATCACAATATGTTTTATTGAGGTAACTACACAAAATAATAGCTCATTTTTGGTGTGCTGTATAATAGCTATATACATTTTATAAATTTTCTTCAATGCATTTTCTATTTTATTGCTGAACCTGACTTGTCCTTTGCTGTTATATAATGGTTCTTTGAATTGATTTAGATCATTTTTCATTGAGTGGTTGGGGTTTTAAAATATATACATCCAGAACACTCGATGAGACATCTTGTGAACCGTGTATCTAATTACAAATGTAAGTTTTTTATCTTCAAAGTTGATATAAATATAACATTTTGTTGTTGGAAACGAATATTCTAATATGTACAATTCGTTCAAAGCTACTGAGTTGAATTTTTTCTTATTAGGATAAAGAAAAAATTTGTATATTACTTGTGGTGGGTAAGTCGAATTAACTTGATCAAGTTGTGAAATAAAATATTATATCATATATAATTGTTATATAAATTGATACTTTCTCATCTTATAGACGATAATCAGGTTCCGTATAATGTGGAATGTGAGTTATTATTTGAGTGTAATATGAATGCTCTGCGAATATTTTCAAGGAAATAAAAATAAGTATGGAAAATTCTACTGACACTTTAAACTTATATCTTAGCATTAAGGTTCTCTATGGTCACCTCTGCAACGTTATGAGTTGTCCTTGAAGTGAGATGAGGTGACCTTGTGGAGGAGCTGAGTGTTTTTCCAGTTGCTCTCTTCTACAAATGTCGGGAGTCAAATAGCATAAAAAGCGGTAATCAGGAATCAGCTACCATGTAGAATATCACAATCTAGGGAGAAGGTACGAAGTGAGTACGAAAATCCGGTAGTAAGTGGTGTGTACCACAATCCAGTTAGTAGGTAATGAGGCCCAAAACCTGAATATTTCATGACAAGTACAATTTTTATATTCGATAACCATAATTGCGAAGATCAATTAGACATCAGAAAGAATTGTTCAGTATACGCCGGCGCCGTCTTGCGCATAGCGAACTAGTACGTTATTAAATTGGCCATAAGATAAGTTAGGCCTCAATAACAACAGTTAAGGCAGGGTACTACGTTTAACTATTGTCAACTTGAAACACCGCTGCTCTCTCTCTGAAATTAATAGGACACATCACATGGTGAGTTCACGTATTTCGAGTTACCTTTTTACTTTTCCGAATTGACTGTGGTTATAGCGTCGGTGGTCAGGTTCTCACTCGTTTTGATAAGGCGAGAGATCTTGGTGTAGATTTCGACCAGAAGCTTTCCTTTGTCCAACACATCACCCAACTTATTTCATCTGCTGCAAAAATATATGGATTGGTTATACATAATGGCAAATATTTTAATAATTCCTCAACATTCATAGGACTATTTAAGACCCTAATCCGTAGCAAGTTGTAGTATGGCAGCACGATCTGGTATCCCATTTACACTTGCCATCAGCGCCATCTTGAGGCTATTCAGAGAAGGTTCTTGAAATTCTCAGTTTGGAGGGTGAATAAAGTTTATCCACAGAGAGGAGTCAATCATAACGAATTATTGAGTCGATTTAGTTCAATTCCATTGCAGAGCAGTAGAGAAACTTTATCACTAAAATTTTAGTACAAATTACTGCACAATAGTTTCGATTGTCCTCCTTTCTTGTCCGCTTTGAAATTTCGTGTTCCTAGGCAAAATTCTCGTAAAACAGAGATTTCAAATTAAAATTTTCTCGTATTCCACCTAGAGACTACGAGGACCAACTCCATAATACAATCCCCCATTTGGTTTAAGGAGTCTACATTCAGTAGAATTATCAATAATTGACTAAAATGAATCGATTTAGATTGAGTTATTCGTAATATTTCATTGAATATAATAATGTATTTATTTAGCAGAATTGCTACATCATATTACAAAATATAGTAATAACAAGTTAATTAAAATTAAAATCACGAAAAGTGGAATACTGTCAATTAGATTAAGTACCATATATGTAATAACATAATATAGTAGAAAAACAAAAACGTTATACTTGGCACCTAACTAATATAACATGATAAACATCAATTAGAGTACCAGCAGAAACAAGGCCGAATTGAATTACAGTGACGTTAAACTGTATTGCATTTCGTTGAGATGAACGTTCTCAAAAGTCTTTTAAATTCTTTTAAACTTTCACAGTTTTTTATATATGCAGGAAGTCCATTAAATTCAATTAAATCTTTATACAGAATAGATTTGAGCTTTTGTGTGATGTTACATTTTCCAAGAATAAAGTCTGTTTTGAATCTCGTATTATAAGTATGTACATCTTCAAATAATCGAACTCTATCACTAATGCATGTTGGTAACATATTTCTTTTCAGTTTAAAAATGAACACTTGTACATTAAACACAACTCTGTCTGACAGATAACAAATTTAACACATTAAGCATGGATTTGACAGGTGTATATCTATTACATTTTAATATAGATCTTATAGCCCTATTTTGTATTTTTTCAAATCGACTTATTTGATATTGAGGACAATTAAACAATAACAGAATTGTAAATGAGGAAGTGAAATGGCTTTATAGAGTGACAACTTTATACTCATAGACAAAGATTTGCCGATTCGTGATAAGAATTCTACTTTTTTCGAAAATTTTCTCGTTATATAATCTACATGTGCGTGAAAGTTTAAATTCGAATCCAAAATTGTACCCAAGTATTTGATATGTTCATCGTGAACAATGGCTTCTCCGTTTACAGAAATACATATAATATCAACCTGCACATTTATCATTCGTGATTTCTTGGCAAATATACTAAATTTTGATTTTCCTGCATTCAAACTCAATTTATTATCACACAGCCACGCGAATAATTTGTTCATTTCAATGTTCATATCCGATACCATTTGATGTAAATCTTCCCTCACTATATACATCATCGTATCATCAGCAAACAAAGTTATTTTAGATTTTGTGGCTACCTGTACTATGTTAATATATATTAAAAATAGTAACGGACCCAAAACTGTTCCATCTGGTACACCGTGATTTACACTTAATATCTCAGACACACAGTTTTTATACAGTACTCTCTGTACTCTGTTAGACATATATGACCTGAACCAGTTCAGTACTTTATTCCGTAAGCCTATATTCTTTAACTTTTTCAGTAATATTTCAATGTTAAATTTCAAAGGCTCTTTTAAAGTCTGAAACACTGCTAATACATAACTGCCATTGTCAACAGCTGATAAAAAATCATCAGCGATACTAACAACCACAGACTCACAGGAGTGTTGTTCGCGAAATCCGGATTGGTTAGGAACAATTATATTATTTTTATAGCAGTAATCATGGAGCTGTTCCCTCACGCAGGATTCTAATAATTTTTCATATATAGGCACTGTATTAACTGGGCGAAATTCATTGCAAATATTTGTATTCTGTACCCTAGGAACAGGAATTATGGTTGATAATTTCCATGAATCTGGAAAAATGCCGTAGTCGAAAGAACTGTTTATAACATCTAAAAGGTGGTCCCCTATAACATATGTAGCATCACAAAGAACTTGTTCAGAAATACCACCTTCACCACCTCCTACGTTTTTAAGGCTCTTGAGTTTTTCCTTCATTTTTGCCATTGTAATCCGTTTAAAAGTAGAAAATTCAGTACTAATCGAAGAATTTTTTTTTGTAATATATTTCCCGCTTGCCGTTTTAGGTATACTTCGAACAATTTGGTCTATACTGTTTAGAAAGTATTTGTTGAACTTGTTTGCTATTTCCATCTCGGCCCTGACTATTTCTGTTTCAAAACTGATTTCGTTTGGTTGTGCGTGTTTCTTTCCTGGTAGAAGGGGCTTAAGGTTTTTCCACAATTTTTTAGGACTGCTTCCATACAAATCAATAGTTTCTAGATAAAATTTCTCTTTCTCTACTCTAATTTTGTCAACAATGGCATTTCTGATAATCTTATATTCATTCCATATGTATCTTACAGAAGAGTGCACCTCTTTTATATAATATATCTCTTTTAAGCATCATATCTCTAATATTAGCAGTAATCCACTTCTTATTGAGATATTTCTGTTTTTCTATGATTTCAACTCTAGGGCACATATGATTTAAAATATTTTCCACATTATTGACAAATGAAATAGTCAGTTTATTAACATCAGATATGTTTGTGTTCCATACTATATTTAGGAGTTCTTCTTGGAGTAGACTAGATACTATAAGTTACTATTTTTTTCAGATTAGATCTCTTTGTAGAATCTTTTTTTTAATTATTCAGTTATGTATTCAACATTGTTATTATTTTCTGTAATTGGGTGTTATACCTGTTGAGAATAAAGAACTTATTATTAATATTATTGTTATTTTCGTAGATGTTGACACTTTGGTGGTTTGAATTAGGGATGATCGATGTTGAAAAAATCGAAAAATCGAAAAACATCGATGTTGATCTCGATGTCATAATCGAAGCCCAACATCAATTTTCGATATTGATCGAATACCGAACATCGATATAAAAACATCGATGTTCTTGCTTTCGACATCGGTGATAATCGATTTTCGATGATCATAGAGCATCCCTATTAGTCGTGCGTGAAGCCGTGAGTTAACATCGATATCGATTGCGTTAAGATCGATGTTCGATATTTATCGAATAACCAACATCGATGTTGAAACATCGATGTTTTCGGTTTCAAAATCGATGATCATCGAGCATCCATAGTTGGAATTCCACTCTTATTTCTTGAAAGGTTTACCACAATGTTAGCAGTAGTGTCATCTGTTTTTTATCACTCCGCCCAATATATTAGTTTCATTTGTTATCTCCATTTTTGAAAGGAATTTCTCGACCGCACATGGAGGATCTTCTTGCCCTTCATTATTTCGACTCTTCTTTTTTAAATTTTTAACTTGAACTTAGTACACTGCTTTAACCGTTGCCATTAAGACTTTACAAACCTCACAGCATATTTAACATACATATTAGAGTACGAAAGAGAAATACAAGGTTCCTCCGCAATCAAGTTATCCGTTGTTTGAAGCACATTTTCATTATTTTAGGAAAGCTTGAAAAACTGCTACAATATGCTTCACGCAAACTCAGAAATAAATTTCATGATTCTGATAACTGTAGGTGAAAGAAACTGAACAAAATATAACCGTCACTTTTTGTAGGTATCATACACATCATCAAAGGCAAAAAGTATCCGAAAATCATATTGAATAACTATGAGTACAGCTTGAGTCAAAAACAAGAAAATCAAACAAGATGGCGGTGTTCTCACTACAATAGATTTAAATGCAAAGCTCTTCTTTACTCAAAAGGACGGACAGTCCGGATGATACACAAACATAGCCATGAAGCGGTATCCAGAACATTACATTCATCTGTAGGTGTTCCTCATCGTGTGACTATTTTACCTGCAGAATAGTAATTAACTGGACAAGATGCTAGAGAAACTGTTGATAATCAAAGCATATTGAATGAAGTTTTAACTAATAAATATTTTTATCGATATATGATTTTTTTTTATTGAGAAAAAATACAGTTTGCAGTGAGTATATGCTGTATATATACGGTATATACTATATAGATAATTTGTATATGTGGTTCGCTGAATTCGAGTGATTGGAAAATTGAAAACCATTTCATGAAATGAGTGAATGATCTGCTGATTTCATATCATATAGACAGACCAAATTGAATACATGAATAGAGCATAACAAATTTGGCCTATTTCCTGAAATAGGCTGTAACTAAACAAAAATGTGTGGTTATATTTGTTTCGTTTATGTCTTCTGAAATACCAGTTGAGTTTTCACTGAACCAACAATCAGCAAAGGACGATTTGAGCATTTGTTAATTTAAAATTTTGATCCTTTTACGAAATTTGAGTTGAAAAAGTGCCAAACCAAGAGAGTTGGTTAGGCTTGGTACTGTTGCTATTGGGCAAGGTTACAAATGATGCAAATACAACACACATGAATGTTTATGACCTAAGAGTAATCACAAATGGACTAACTTCTGCTTGCATTGTGGAAAGGTTGTATTAAAATAGGAAATTGTATTATAATTATTACTGTTACACACATCTTTTTATTTCTACTTTCAAGAATTTCAATTATGTTTTATTTTCATTTTTTTCAACGTTTATTTGTATTACTTAATTTTGTTACATTTTTGTAACTTGAAAGCTCATTTTCTCAATGAAATAAAATTTGTCGTTTTTTTTAAAAATTTCTCAAAAAATTATGTAAACTGTGTAGTAAACTATTGATTCGAATACATTTCGAATGCAGATTCAATGAAACAGGCAAAAATATTTACAAATATGGTCTCTTTCAAACAAGCATGTATATATATATATATATATATATATATATATATATATATATATATATATATATATATATATATATATATATATTATATATATATATATATATATATATATATATATATATATATATATATATATATATATATATATATATAAATGAAAGTGATAGACTCAAAGTTACTTTTATACGAGTCTTTTGATTGTTGTTAATGTTAATGGTTATTGCGTTTATCCATCTGATCGTGACGAAAACAACTGCATGAGTATATTTTTGTGAATAACAGACATTGAAGAAGATAATAATTTATTTGTTCGAAGTTTCAATCAGTATACTTCTTTAATATTTCGAATAAATCGCGATAGATCTTTTCGTCCAGGTTGTGACCTATCACGTACTCATCATGACTAAACACCGACTTTCCTTTGAATTCTGTTGATTCGATATTTGTGAGCTGAGGTGTAAGTTTATCCAGATCTGATTTCGTACACAACATATCTTTATCTCCACACCACAAGACTACTGGAGATTTCACATTTTCTAGATGAAAAAGTGTAGGTTCTGTTGAGTTGTATATTTCCAAATTTTTTCGATTACCATAATCATATCGAGCAAATCTTCCTGAAATTTTAAATAGGAGAAATTAGTAAATTCACAACTCTAGTGTTTTATTCTATGTATGGAATCGAAAGTTATCCCATCTAAGGTGATCAATCCCCTTATAATATGGTTACAATATTTAATCCACTAAATTGAAATTGTTAATTCTCAATGTTAGCAAAACCTATCATATTTCAATTTACTTGTTATGAGGTAAGTTAGGTTTTTTTTTTGAATCATATGTTAAAAATGTTTAACTTTCAATTCAATGAATTGAAAATGAAATTGGGTTAATTATATGTATATTTTATATTATTATGTATGGATGTATTGTACATATAAAATGGAATAGTTTTGTTGAATATCGGTTAGCTGAAAATAAGGAACACTCGTCTTTTTTCTCAATCTTTCGACACTTAAATTTGTTTCTTCCTCATCAGGAGAACTTCGAATATAGTTTTCACGAAAGAGATATTAGGAAGGAAGATGATATATTTGCTATTTCCCAAACCACAAGAGGAATTCAATTGGCTTAGATAAAAGTAATAATGGACCTGCCATTTGGTTTTGAGTGTTGGCATAAACATCATAGTTATGATCAGAGCAGCAGCACTAGTGAAGTATTTTTCACATATTTGGATTTTGTGTTTGCAGCTTAATGTGTTTCTACACATCCGGAAAGTGATAATTGAATAACTGATACACGACGTTCCAAGATAGGGAATACAGAATTATAAGCCATATAAGAACTCATTATTCTAACCAGGACAACAAACTTGTTTTTATATTATTGTTTTTGTTAGTTTATGATAAGTCAGTGTGTTCAGTTTGATCGCCGGTACTTTGGGAATGTTTATGAATTACGAAAGGCCTATTGGGGGTGGGTGAGGTTGACAATCCCTTATGAAACCTGACATTAAGGAAGGGGAGATATTCATCATAACGTGTGTGTTTTTTTAGAGGTATAGAACTTTAAGTTGGCATTACTGTTGAAGATGGCGACCGATTCAACAGCTGAGAAGTGATTTATTCTCAGTTTGCGTTCGCAATTCATCATGAATAGACTCACCCCTGAACAACGCTTTCAAATAGTGTCGAATGGGCCCGAAACGAGATTGACGTTGTTCCCGATTTTCATAGGCGAATTCTGTTTAGCGATGAAGCGCACTTCGGGTTGAATAGCTACGCCAACAAACAAAACTGCCGCATTTGGAGTGAAGATAATCCTCAAGTGTATGTGAAAACACCGTTACATCCAGAAAAACTGACTGTTTGGTGCGCTTTATGAGCTGGTGGAATCATTGGTCCGTACTTCTTCAAAAACGATGATGGCCAGAACGTTACAGTCAATGGTGATAGGTATATAGCCATGATTACTAACTTTTTCATTCCTGAATTGAACCACCATGATGTCCAGGAGATGCGGTTTCAACAAGGCGGCGCAACATATCACACAGCTAGTGCCACAATTGATTTACTGAAAGACACGTTTGGTAACCGCCTTTGGTAATTTCACGTTTTGGACCTGAGAATTGGCCTCCAAGATCTTGTGATTTAACACCGCTAGACTACTTTCTGTGGGGCTATGTAAAGTCGTTGGTCTATGCGGATAAGCCACAAACGTTCGACCATTTGGAAGATAATATTCGCCGTGTTATTGCCGATATACAGCCACAAATGTTGGAAAATGTTATCGAAAATTGGACGTACAAATTGGAATACATCCGAGCCATTCGTAGCGCTCATATGTCATAAATCATATTCAAAATTCTTGTCAATCGAATGTTCCATCGTTGTTTTATTGCAATTTAAAGTTATATACCTTTGCAAAAAAGAACCCTTTATTACGTAAGGTTATCAACTATGTTATAATGCTATTTCGCGTGCTGACTTTCTGCGATTTTAAATTGTTTCGTATAGCATTTCGAATTCAAAGAACAGCGCGTGAAGCTCCGAATGAAACTCGATGCTTTCTATACTAGTTACTACCTGTTTCTATTTTTTTTTTGCAATTGCAGCCACTAATTAATAATGAAGAGAATCAGAGATACCTACTGATGTTTCTAAGATTATCGCTGAAATTGTCAATCGATTACCAACCATATAAAGAAATGACGTATGATTATTACTGTCCATCAGTTAGAGATCAAATAGATAACAGAGTATGCACTAATTATTTGTGAAATGTATTTTGCATCAAAAAAAGGAGTAACTTCACACATGAAAATACTGGGTATTAAAGTGAAAGAGCCAAAAAAAAGAATAATTGATTCAAAATCAAACTTAAAAAGAAAGGAAGAATGATATCATGTGTGTATTTGAGGATTCAATACTTGATAAACACACTGAGTGGGTAGATAGTGATGAAGTTGAAGTTATTTCACATAGAGAGTGCAAGTCGATGCAAATTGGATGAATCGAAAAGTATTCCAGTTGTCAACTCTATGTCAGACTGGTCAACACATTCTTTTGCGAAAGATGCTGATTAGTTGTTGTCTAGATTGATAATTTCTAATTTTTCAAGTTGTATTTTGATTTTTTTGAATGAACTACTCATAATAAACTATAATCATTACATATGTTAATTATTTTCTTTTCATACGATACATGATTACGTTAAAACTTTTTGATGTGCATTAACTTGTTTTCTGTATTTTTAATAGCCGATTCTTACGTAAGAGAGGGGGTGGATATCTCCTAACCTATCGAGACTAGATCGATGCAGAAGGAACTCAAACTTTGTTCACGTCTATAACCAAATGAGGCAACGACTACTGTTTTTAATAACATCCTGATATATTGTATTATATAAAATATATCATATTTGATATTATCAACACTTATCTTACCTGAATTGGATACCTGCATATAGTGATAAGCTTCTCTCATACTGCCTCCACACATTTCATAAGTTCCTAGTATAGACCAGTCTTTCTACACCAACATAAGATTTATTATGAATATATATATATATATATATATATATATATATATATATATATATATATATAAATATATATATATATATATATATATATATATATATATATATATATATATATATAAATATATAAATATATATATATATATATATATATATATATATATATATATATATATATATATATATATATATATATGTGTGTGTGTGTTTCATACATACTTCACCACTCAAAAGTATTTGGCCACCTAATAAAATACATATTGTGAAAGTCTGATTGAGTGAGACGGCGTCATAATTATTTTAACATGTTGATAATGTTAAAATTTATGTTGAAATAATGTTTAATGATGATTTAAATGTAAATAATTTTTTGACATAACAAGAATATATATTAATTTTCAAATTTTGGACTCATCCATGTGTTCTCCTTCATTTTCAATGACAGCCTCACGAAGCTGACTCCTAATTTTTCCAATGTTGTCCTCATTATCTTCTGCCGTTCTTCTTGCCATTTATTCCAGAGGTCTAACTGAGATGTGGGACAACGTTTTCTCACCTGTCTATCCAGATGATATACAGGTGTAAAAAATCGATAGGAGTTAAGTCTGGCGTCTGAGGGAGCCATATCATGAGTCTCAACATCTGTTGTTCTTTTTGTTTTAAATAAAACCATCCTCCAATATTTTTTTGTATGCTACTTTTTCAAGGTTTTTTTTATCAAGCGTCATTCACACATTCGTTTGGATGCCGCCTTACGAAAACTGTTTTGTTCCAAAATTTCAAACTTTGACTCGTCGGAGCAAAGGCTCTTTGCAACTTTAAAGATTAACTTCAATTAATTTCCTCCAATAACACTATTATGCTTTTTTCACCAGGAGAGGCCAAATAATAATAAGCTTTTTACGATTGAACTGTAGATATAATAGGTATATTATTTTTAGGTGTTACTCAAACAATGAAACGTAATAAATGACCTCTTTAAAATTTAACTTGAATGAATTGTAGGTGGCCAAATACTTTCAAGAGGTATCTTATATATATATATATATATATATATATATATATATATATATATATATATATATATATATATATATATATATATATATATAGATCGTTATTATTTCAACCGTACAATTTATGAAAATTAAATGTTTGGATATCAGGATAGCGGTTTGTGTGAAATACTTTATTTTCCTATACACTCAATATTTCGTCACTATTTCGTGACTTCTTCAGGAGTATACTAAAAACAAATGAAGGTACATGAGTCATCACAATTTGTAAAAATAAAATCATTAAAACTTACAGATCTAAAAGTTTAAATATCAAAAAACACATACACGGTTCATACTTTGTCGGCAGGCCAGAGAGCAGTGACTGACACGAGCAATATATCATTAGCGATGGTCCGGTTTTTTAATTCTTTATCTTTAATAGATTGCAGTATATGTTACTTAATTGACCAGTGTCAGATTTATAGTTAACGCAGTTCTCATCTTTTCTTATGTGACACATTTCAAGGAAAAGCCTGGTCTTGTAATTGTAGTGTTGGTCAAGAATTTTCACGTTAGAGAAATCAAACATATGTCCTGTATTTTTCAGATGTTGAACAACAGCACATGAGTTCTTCATGAGACGGCAGTCGCTTTTGTGTTGGGTTAATCGTAGTTTTAGCCATTGGTTGATTTGGCCTATATACGTGCCTTCACATCCCAAGCATGACAACCTGTATACGACGTTATTGTTGAGTAGAGTTGGTGTCCGGTCCTTCAGTTTTGAGAAGATTGTTTTTATAGTTACTGTGCTATATGGTGCCATTCTGATCTCAGGTATGTCTCTGAATAGGGTGGTAATGCGATGTGTCAAGTGGTCTATGTGAGGTATCTTCTTGTAATTTGTGATTCGTCCATCAACTACCTCAGTGGAACCATCATAAAAAGGTTCGACCAATAATTGAGAAATCGTCCTGATGCTGTGGGTTTTTGGTACCAATCCAGAATTATACTACCATCATCCAGTCTAATCACTCTCGTATCCAAGAAAGTTACGCTTTGTTCTGTTTCCAGTTCAATAGTAAACTGAAGGTTGATATCAAACAAATTAAAGATCTCCAAAGTGGTCTGTTCTCTACCAGCTTATGAACCTACCTATCTTGAACCATTTTATTTATATTTTCAGAAAGAAATTATTGGGTTTTCTGGTTCTCAAAAATATTTATTAAACATCTATATCACATAACGTTTCGGTCCTTTTCTTGGACCTTTTTCAAATGAAGTTTCATCAATATATTGTCATCAACTAAAAAAAGAGAAAATGACAGGCATGTAAACAGCATTACACGATCTAAAACTTACCACACAAACAAAAACAATACTTATTATTATATTATGAACCAATATTCAAATGAAGAAAGGTTTTCAAAATTTGTTATATTTCTATAATATATATATATATATATATATATATATATATATATATATATATAGATCGTTATTATTTCAACCGTACAATTTATGAAAATTAAATGTTTGGATATCAGGATAGCGGTTTGTGTGAAATACTTTATTTTCCTATACACTCAATATTTCGTCACTATTTCGTGACTTCTTCAGGAGTATACTAAAAACAAATGAAGGTACATGAGTCATCACAATTTGTAAAAATAAAATCATTAAAACTTACAGATCTAAAAGTTTAAATATCAAAAAACACATACACGGTTCATACTTTGTCGGCAGGCCAGAGAGCAGTGACTGACACGAGCAATATATCATTAGCGATGGTCCGGTTTTTTAATTCTTTATCTTTAATAGATTGCAGTATATGTTACTTAATTGACCAGTGTCAGATTTATAGTTAACGCAGTTCTCATCTTTTCTTATGTGACACATTTCAAGGAAAAGCCTGGTCTTGTAATTGTAGTGTTGGTCAAGAATTTTCACGTTAGAGAAATCAAACATATGTCCTGTATTTTTCAGATGTTGAACAACAGCACATGAGTTCTTCATGAGACGGCAGTCGCTTTTGTGTTGGGTTAATCGTAGTTTTAGCCATTGGTTGATTTGGCCTATATACGTGCCTTCACATCCCAAGCATGACAACCTGTATACGACGTTATTGTTGAGTAGAGTTGGTGTCCGGTCCTTCAGTTTTGAGAAGATTGTTTTTATAGTTACTGTGCTATATGGTGCCATTCTGATCTCAGGTATGTCTCTGAATAGGGTGGTAATGCGATGTGTCAAGTGGTCTATGTGAGGTATCTTCTTGTAATTTGTGATTCGTCCATCAACTACCTCAGTGGAACCATCATAAAAACATAAGCTGGTAGAGAACAGACCACTTTGGAGATCTTTAATTTGTTTGATATCAACCTTCAGTTTACTATTGAACTGGAAACAGAACAAAGCGTAACTTTCTTGGATACGAGAGTGATTAGACTGGATGATGGTAGTATAATTCTGGATTGGTACCAAAAACCCACAGCATCAGGACGATTTCTCAATTATTGGTCGAACCATCCAAAAAGGCAGAAATATAACACCGTGATGGCGATGAAAAATAGGTTAACACATATATGTGATGAGAGGTTTCTTCAAAATAATTTAAAACAGCTATTTAACACGTTTATCAACAATGAATATCCAAAGCATATCTTAAAAAAACTGATTTATAACACAAATTTTTATGATGGTTCCACTGAGGTAGTTGATGGACGAATCACAAATTACAAGAAGATACCTCACATAGACCACTTGACACATCGCATTACCACCCTATTCAGAGACATACCTGAGATCAGAATGGCACCATATAGCACAGTAACTATAAAAACAATCTTCTCAAAACTGAAGGACCGGACACCAACTCTACTCAACAATAACGTCGTATACAGGTTGTCATGCTTGGGATGTGAAGGCACATATATATATATATATATATATATGTGCCTTCATTATCCTTCAAGGGATAAATGTTATTGTAATATTGTTATCGATGCCACACCTGATGGAAACAAAGACACCTGTTTCGTTTTCCAAGGATCTCCTCAGTTATGTCACGTTTACAAGTGAGGCAACAATTTAAATTTATATACCTTCCTATGAATTCCATATGAAGACCGTCAAGTAATGCATACTTCACAATTTCATCACTACTCGTACATCACATTCCCTAGGAATCAATAGAAAACATCTCATATCATAGGTACACCAAGCAGCGAATGATTCAAGATCAAAAAATTAATCAATTGATCTCCTATAATATTTGTTTGGTTCATTCGAATTTTTCGATTGAATGTTCCAGTATTTTCCCAAATACCACATTCAGTGCCATCAGCACAAAAACTATATCACAAGATCACTATTACTTTCCTCCGATAATATATTTTTTTAACGATTTATTCAAATGAATATTATAGCAGAGCTGGCTGTGTGAAACGCGATGTACCCAAATGCGATGCTTCCATTATCCTTCAAGGGGTAATTGTTAGATAGTATTGAAATCGGTGCCCACATTTGTTGGAATCGCAAGACATTTACTGTTTCTTTCTACACTCCCATAGGTCACACCTTGGGCGTTGGTTTGGGGGCTCTAGTAGCACAACGATAGGGACCTGACAGCTTGGTGCTCGTAAAGATGGTAGCGGGCTCCCAAGTTGGCCAAACAGAAAACTATCCCTTTCGGCGAAGCAAACGTTACCACCGCGGAATCACAGATGACCTTTTGAAATCCTGAGCTACTGCGGAAACCGTACCTTGTTTTCTTGCTCAATATGCCGGCTTGTCTATTGGCGGGCAGTCGGCGCCTGGGGTGTACTGGTCTCTGCTTGTAGTCTCCGTCCCTAGACGGTTCTTTGACGTGTTTTTCATGGGTCGGTAGTGTGTCTGGGGTGCACACCTGCCCAATCTCGTGCGAAATTCTAAGTTCCTTCTTACTGGTTAGGATTTATGCTATATGGACAGTTATGGGAGTTTCGTGTCATCATCTGTGATCGGCTGATGGATATGATGATTTTAGTGCTTATAAATCATTAGCGAAGAGCTCAGCTCACGTGCTAATGGGGAGTCTGCTGAGCCTGTTTCTTACTACATGGTACTCGTCAGTTCAATTCCTACAAAGGTTCATATAAATGCTGTTTGCATATATAATGTATAGATTACTGTATATGTCACATCTATAGGAATAAATTGAAAAATATGGAACATCTTACAATACATCTTGCAATGACTTTTTCGACTATTTAATCCAATTTGATGAATTAATGCCATCTAGGAAGCGTTAGTAGAGCGCCCGGTTATCCCTGTCTACAGGTCGTCACTAAAGGGCTAAGTGAGACTTGAAGAAATCGACTATATGAATACAGAAAAAACAATTCATAAGGTTATCGTGAAGATATCATCGCTCATGTGAATATTCAATATCAAAAGTTCACTGTAACTTTCATTCGATATTTTTCGTAAGAAAGGTTTCAAGAAATATCGTCACATGATATTCTTGAAGCTAGTTATTTACGAAGCTGTCAAAAAGAGTTGAGGGTGTGCAATAACTATAAAACTTCAATTAACGTCGTTAACCCATTTCAACTGGTAATATTGTGAAAAGTAGAGTGGAATTTATCTAGATGAATTTCTTCGAAAACAGAAAACATCATTAGTCTTACTCAATTTGATAATTTTTCATAGCAGCTCTTTTCTTTTCATTTCTTTTCTCGTTCTTTTCCGTTATTTTTCAATTTTTCATGAATATTTTCCATTTCATTTCATTTACCCAACTAAAGATTTCAGTGCATCAAATGAAAAATACTTGGCTAGGTTTCACAAAATGTATAATGAATAAACACTTGACAATTGTTTCCGTTATCAAAATGTTACCCTATTTTCAAAAGTTAGACTGACTAACTTTCACTTTTCTTCAGTCTAACTTTTGGAAATGGGGTAACACGCCGAAACAATTGTCAAGTGTTAATTCATCATAAATTTTGTGAAACCTAAAGAAGTGTTTTTTATTTAATATATCAAACAATGTTTCTCTACGAGCTCAGCGAGCACTCAGTCATTTTTACTAAAGGTTTCAATAGATTCTGAATGAATTCGAATTTCATTTGGATATCAGTATTGAAATCTAAATAAAGTTTTCATGAAAACTGTTTGTGAAATTTCAAATACTTACCCAATGCTCGATTTCCTCATCGCTGTGTGTTAATATTTTTCCCACCTCCTTACACATCCCTTGGAAAATTGTATAACGGCATAAATCTCTTACAACGTTTCTCAAATGATCAGATGGAAATATGGCAAACCATTCCATGTAGTCGAAAAGTCTCTGTGAACGAATGATGGTAATCAATCATTTTCGTTACATTTTTTGGAGGAAAAATGTAACGGATAAAAAACTAAACATTTTACAGCTACTAGTTCTACTAAAGTACGCACACATGTCACGGTTTGGCTGGATTATATCCCAGATGATCTCGACTACTTGTTTATTTGTTAGGTTAGATTAGGTACATTACCAGTTTGTTAAGTGACTTAATTCTCATGAGCCTAAAAAGGTTTTTCAACGTCACGAATGCGAAAAGCCCTTTCTAAAGGAGTAATTTTCATTATTTTGGCATTATTTAGTTTTTTTTTTGTTTCAAATGGCTGATTGGTTATTATTTGATAATATTCAGGAAACCGAACAATCTTAACAATCTTCAGCTTTTCATCATATTGAGGTTAGAACATGAAAATTTTTCTATTACCGCTAAGTATGGTTCCATTGAACAGATCACAGTCACTAGCTGTATTGTTGCGCATCCTTTATGGTAAACTGATACTCCCAAATGAACTGATAGGGCAACTTTTTCATTATATTCTGGCACATCACTAAGCGTAACAAATATAACAGTTGATCCTTCGGAATGGCCAACTAGAATTACTTTTTTATGATTATTATGTTCCAGTACCAGGTCTATTGCTGCGGGAAGATCTATAAGGCCTATTTCTTGCCAGCTGAAAAATATAACTGCTGATAGAACACTAAATGCAAGAAATTTGTATCTCAATTATTATATTCATTATTTGCTCGAAAATGATAGTTGTGGGGAGTCTATATATATATATATATATATATATATATATATATATATATATATATATATATATATATATATATATATATATATATAATATATATATATATAATAAATCTCCTCTTATCACAAAATATGGTGAAATTCTGCAAGTCGGCCATTTTAAATACTTCGGAAGTTTTACACTGCTCAGGTTTGAACAGAATTGCTAATGAAGAGAGAATTACCAAGGTCTAACGATCCTTCCAGAAGCAATCTACGGAGCTGAAACATTGGTTATTGACGGTCATTCAAGAATTAGAGAAATACAAAAACAAGTAACGGAAAATTCTCAGAAAGATTTACGGGTCAATCAGTAGAAACGGAATTTCGATGAAGAGATCTCACAATGAACTTTATCAAAAAACGAATACGATAACGGAAGAAATCAAAAAACGACGAGCAAAGTTCTATGCACATGAAACAGTTCAGAATGCCGAAGAAATTACTCGATATAATTATGAAGAGTAAATGCGTACCAGAGTGGCTTAACAAGGTCAAAAAGAACTGAAATAGACCAATAAAAAGTGTCCTATGAAATCGTATCTTTGGGCAAAAAACAAATCGCCAACCTGGAATAAAATGAACAGATGAACGGAAGAAAGAGCATTCAGAGAGGATGAAGCGTTTTTGGGAGGCGAAAAAGATGAAGCAAATGTCTTGACAATTCCAGATTCGAGTTCAATCGCTCTCCCCCATGAGAAACAATCGTTATAACAATAATATATATATATATATATATATATATATATATATATATATATATATATATATATATATATATATATATATATATATATATATATATATATATATAGTATAGTTTTCAGAGTCGTATTTAATGATATAGTAAGCGAGGTTAGGGTGTTTTCGACTCAATTGAGCAATTATTGTTTGTACTCTTTTTTCTCAGTCAAGCTTTCGCAATATTTTATTGCATCTTCAGGACTTCTACAATTAACAAAAAGTGTCAAACAGAACATGTTCAAATGGCAAAATTATAATAACCTTACCAAATTTGAGGTTAAAATATAAACATGACACATCTACAACAGTAGCTATGATAATGATAACATGTACAGAAGTACTTAAATTATGTAAAAGAAATTTTCAAAATAAACGATTCATTAGAATTTTCTCAACACTGTAACCAGTTTAGTATGAAATGTCAATATAACATATATTCGACACATGTCATTTGTCAATTTAGTTGATTTGTCATGGAATCAGCCTCAGTTATATCTCGAATCATCCAACTGCCATTATCTTAAATTTTATTGAGAAGGTATGAGTATATATTGCTCAGTTTGTTTATATCAGTTTTTTTATTGATTGTGGCTTCGCATTTTTTTATTTGTATCATTTCGTGCATGGTGCCTTGATTGTAAACTACGCAGACACAATCAAACTGTCAAATTAGATTGGTATCGAAAACCGACTTGTTCTGATAAGTTTATAAACTACTATTCTAGTCATCCTCTAAACATGAAATTGAATTTCATCAAAGAAATGAGAAATAGATTAATAAAAATATGCCATGAACAATACTTGAAAGGGAGTTTAGATAAACTAAATAAAATATTAATTGAAAACTCATATCCATCGACCATGATTAAAAAATTGCTATTTTCATCAACTAACAATGAAAATATTTTACCTCCCCGGAACTGATTACCGAACCTGACAATTCAACTCAAGAACACAGATGTTTTTATGGATCCTTACCTTATATACAAAAAATAACACCACAGCTGAAAAGTATATTCAAAGAATTTAATGTAAAAATATCATCGTATAATCCAAAGACAGTTGCATCGTTATATTCCCGACTGAAGGATGAGGTCCCTAAAAAATTACAAAGTGATGTTGTTTACCAAATAAATTGCATAGATTGTGAAGAAAAATACATAGGTCATACTTCACAATGGCTAAAAAGCAGATTAGCAATACATAAAAGTGACATTACTAAATATAAAGAAAGATGTGCACTTGCAGAACATGCACATAAAAAAGACCAAAAAATAGATTTCGATGAGGTAGAGATATTGAAAAAAGAACCGAATTATCATAAAAGAACCATGCACGAAATGATACAAATAAAAAAATGCGAAGCCACAATCAATAAAAAAACTGATATAAACAAACTGAGCAATATATACTCATACCTTCTCAATAAAATTTAAGATAATGGCAGTTGGATGATTCGAGATATAACTGAGGCTGATTCCATGACAAATCAACTAAATTGACAAATGACATGTGTCGAATATATGTTATATTGACATTTCATACTAAACTGGTTACAGTGTTGAGAAAATTCTAATGAATCGTTTATTTTGAAAATTTCTTTTACATAATTTAAGTACTTCTGTACATGTTATCATTATCATAGCTACTGTTGTAGATGTGTCATGTTTATATTTTAACCTCAAATTTGGTAAGGTTATTATAATTTTGCCATTTGAACATGTTCTGTTTGACACTTTTTGTTAATTGTAGAAGTCCTGAAGATGCAATAAAATATTGCGAAAGCTTGACTGAGAAAAAAGAGTACAAACAATAATTGCTCAATTGAGTCGAAAACACCCTAACCTCGCTTACTATATATATATATATATATATATATATATATATATATATATATATATATATATATATATATATATATATATATATATATATATATATATATATATATATATATATATATATATATATATATATATATATATATATATATATATATATATATATATATATATATATATATATATATTTCATTGAATGGAGTTCTTGGGTTATTAAGTCTATTAGTAACTGTTGGTAACTCTATATTTTATTTACATATAGTTTTTAACGTTTCGGCAAACCAATGTTGTCTTGTTCAGAAAATTATTCTTTTTTCCTTGGAGATATTTTATCTGTCATGACAGATAAAATATCTCCACGTTTCCTGAGTTCACCAGCTACACGCGGACACTTCGATGCAGTTTGACAAAAAATAAATAATCATCTGTTGAAAATCGCTTATTGATAGTATTTTTAATTCACCGTACCCACCTGACGATTCAGTTTCATTTGAAACGTTCATTTTGTGACTGTGATATTTATTATCGTATTGTTTGTAATTTTAAAAGAATTAAACACTATTTTGTGCAGAGAAGAGGTAAATTTAATGTTATTGTCAATTTACATACTGTGTTTACATGTTTAATTATAATTTTAGCTGTTATAAGGAAAAAAAATTTCTAAGAAGACAACATTGGATTCAATGAAAAATATATATGTAAATATAAGTCTAAGAAATAAAGGAAGAAATCATAAATTGAATATATATATATATATATATATATATATATATATATATATATATATATATATATATATATATATATATATATATATATCTAAAGAAGGGAACAAGATGAATAACTAATATAATTACAGGGGTATTTCATTTCTTCCGGTTACTTACAAAATACTTTCTAAAGCACTCTCAAACAGACTAGAACACCGAGCGTATCCATTAATTGGGAAATACCAGACTGGATTAAAAAAAGAGCGATGATGTTCTGAACAGATCTGGACTTTAAAAATGTTATTAAAGATGACGAAATGTAGAAATACAGTTATTTGACTTCAAGTAAGCATGTGATTCGGTAGACCGCGAAACTCTCTTTTAAATCATGAAATAATTTTGGATCGATCGAAAAATCCAAAAAATTATAGAATAATCTCTTACAGGTAGAACTTCCAAAGTAAAATTCATGTGTGTAGTATCAGATCCCTTTGAAATCAAAACCGGAGTGCGTCAGACTTTTACCAATCCTTTTCAGCGTTGTTGATGAAAATGATCATTAGGTAGTGGGAACCTCATATGGAGGGCATAGCATTGGGTATCAAATATGAAAATTGACTGAATATCAAATGTTCAGAACTATAAATTAAAATTAACACACTTGACTCAAGTTTCACTGAATCTATTCAAAACTCTACACAAGCTTCGGATGGTTAACTCATTATCAAGAGTATACAATGTTACTGAACTTCAAAAAGTTCAGCTTTGACTTGTATATCCCAAACCACACAATTTAACTCTTATTTAAAGTTAACCATCCGAAACATACATATGAAGAGTTTCAATGCATTAAGTGAAACTTAAATCGAGTATGTCAATTTTAATTTATTGTTCTTTACATGTTTCACCAAGAGATAAGCGAATCCTCCGTGTCATTTAACAGATGTTCCAATTGCGCAGAAAACCAAGTTACAAATTTTGATAAAAGCAAATACATGAAAAGAAAACCAATGAATAATTCTTCTTTAACAAAAAACATGGTGAAATTCTGCAAGTCGGCTATTTCAAATACCTCGGAGAAGTTATACCGTCCTCACGCTTAAACTGAACCGCTAATGAACAAAGAATCAGCAAGCTCCAAAGGGCCTTCAAGCTAACATGGGGTACTATAATAAGAGTGCATTTCGAGAAGGGTCAATATCACATCACACAACGATTATTCCTGAAGCAATCTACGCAGTCAAACAATGGTTATTGACGGTCATTCAAGAAAACATGAAATAGAAAAACAAGAACCGAACATTCCGAGAGAGGTTTAAGGGCCAATCAATAGAAACGGCATTTGGATGAAAAGTCTGCAGAATGAACTTTATCAAAAGGGCCATACAATAACGGAATAAATCAGAAAACGAGGGGCAAAGATCTATGCTCATGTCTAAAGGATGAAACAGTCCAGATTACCGAAGAAACTACACTATATAAAAAATAAAAAAGTAAATGCGGAATATAATGGCTAAAAGGGATCCAAAACTTTCTACAACAGATGAATATAAAAAATCTGGTGTCTATATAAAATCGCACATGTGAGTTTAGGCAAAAATTAACGCGCTAACATGTAATAAAAAGGACAGATGAACAGAAGAAAGATCATTCTGAGAGGATGAAGCGTTTTTGGAAGGCAAGAAGATGAAGCAAAACACCTAAAAATTTCGAATTCGAGTTCAATCGCTCTCCTCATAGGGAATAATCTATGAATAAAATATAGTTATTGTTGATAATAAACTAGTTTATCATCAACATCTGATGAAGCCACTGTGATGGCGAAACAATATTGTCAAGTTTTGAATTAATTATAGTGAAAATCAGAAACTATTTAAATTATGTGTTTAGATTTTCTCAAGTATCGGCCCAATCGATTAACAGGATTGTTGTGTTCAACTAAATTGTAATGAAAATCAAAGAAATATTGAGTTCATTTAAATTATAGTTCATTTTCGAGTAATCTTGTAATTCGTGATTTTTTTTTCAAAAGGATAATGTTTTCCTTTATCCGAAATAAATTCTTCTTTCAGCACTAATTCAATCAAATACAGTCATCAAATCAGCGATAATCATCGAATATCGTTGATATTGTTGTGAATATAATTATCAGTTTTCATACAAGAATTGCTGCAAAACGTCGAGTGAATGAAATTGAATGAAGTTGTTATATTATTTAAGTTTCTGTTATTAAACAAAATAAAAAACCAATTATTTTGTTTACGCCATATATATTTTACTTGACAAACAAATTAAATACAGATAAATGCTATATGATTATTTGAGTACCTATTAAAGTTCGTCAGTTTATGAAGGAAAACATTCCAATTTTATATTTTGAGATTAATAAGATTCAATTCGATTTAAAATTTCTAAAATTATTAAGTCCATTAAGATAGTACAGTTCAACAGGTATCTTATTACTAATTTTCATGGAGTGAAAGTTATCAATATTCAAAATAGAGGAACATCAAAATTTTTTAGCTACCTGAACATCCAAAATTCCCTGTCAGTTGTCGAATTCCATGTAACATGTCTGGATGACTTTCGAGTTCCTCTGGCGTTTAGGAGCCACACGTCATAATTGTGGTTAGCCAATACGATTGGAATTGATTGATTCTTGTTGACAAAATAAGTATTAGCGCAAGCTGTCATCCCGTGCGTTATAATAACTGGCATCATTTTTTCAGAACCTTTTCTTTTTATTCGTTCTATGTTTATGATATATCCATCTTCAGTCGTTGTGTAGTATGATTCAATTCCATCGAAACCAAGCTTTTCAACGAAATCATTCTGTAAAGTACACACAACTGTACTAAACTCATTGTTCAACTGTTAAACTAATAGTCCGGTCAATTTAGTCATGAAAATAGTGGTCGAATAACATTAAATAAACATTCCCGGAGGGCCAAATATTGAGAGAGCGAGGATTTGCCATTATAAACAAAGTTTCAAATATCTCCATCGATTCTATGTGTGCTACAAAAGCTATTCGGGGTCAAAGGTCAAAGTATGAGGTCGCTTTCTTCTTGTGGTGTATGATGCTCGAAAAAAAATTGATACTTGCATTGATAAATATCGTTTTTAACTTTTGTAAAAAATACGCGAAACAAGTACAAGTATCATGTCTTCCTCCAACATCGGCATCTGCTATTCAACACTTGTATCGAGTGTACTATCAAATCAAACTTGGCTAGGCAATTAACTGAACTCGGAAGATTAGGTTGGCAATGTCCAGTTGAGTACAATAGAAGAAGATTCCTGTGATTTCAATGAAGAGACCAATGACTCAGCTACATTTGGACAACTTATGAACATCTAGCAAGAGGAAAAAGAAGCAATCGAAGAAGAAATTTCGGTTGAAGTAGACTTTCGAGAATATGAATCTGATTAAAATATATAAAAAATCAACACAATAGTTAACTTAAAAATCAATAGCAATATCAATAATAACGTAATACATCTAGAAGTTCAGTTGCATTATTCCCTTAAATTAGCCAAAAATTGCCATGACTGTCACTTGAGTATCCTTCAGGGAAAGCCACGCCAAAAAAACGCGCCGAGTACACTACCTCACAGGTGGCGTAGAAATGTGTGCATTTCATGTGTAATGTGACTTTTAGAATCGCGATATCTCACGAATTTCAACTCTTAGAGAAAAAATTATAAGGACCATTTTTGTAGAGAAATTTGAGATCCACAACTTTGATAGTTTGAAGTTTTGTTTGAGAAAACTTACCGTTTTCGAGAAAAATCCAAAAAATCTCAAATTTTGGCCTTTGCCCACGGATAACTTTTGTAGCACACATATGATCAATGGGGTTTTCGAAACTTTATTGGTAATAGTAAACCCCAGCTCTCCACCCATATTCTGTTTTCCGGGAATTTTTTGTCATTTTAAATGTCTCTATTGACCGGACTATAAATATACTGAAAAGTTTAAATGTGAACAATATCGTGATTCAATTTTTCCTCTACAGTCAAAGAAACACATTTCAAAGAAACTATTGGTATGGGTAAATCAGAAAACAGAAGTATTTTTACAATGAAATAACCTCACAAATAAGCATTATTTTCAGTAACAACTTACTATTGCTTGAAATGTCAAAAAAAAAAGAGAGAGGAATTGTGAATATGAAAAACAACATTACGAGATAGATAACTTAAAATGACACAACCCAAAGCTTAGTTCTTGCAATGTCTGCCCTCTGAGATCAGAAAAACATTTCTCTTGAACTATTGTAATGGACGTTAGATGAAAATTGATGATAATATCCTTAATTCGAATAAAATCCTCAAAAACATAATATAGGTTCTTGAATTTCCAAATATTTTTAGATATCATTTAAATATTTTAGCAAAAAATAATTGCTACTCGACGTTTGAATGCAATAAAAAATAGCGATGTGAATAATTGATAATATATTGAAGCCATTGTACTTTCTGGGCATGTCTTTTTTAATATAAAAATTTTGAAACCTGCATATAGGAGTAATCAGCGTTTCTAGAAATGCGTTTGTACACTAAGGCATGCTTCTATTTCGATCACATTTTATGGAAATTTTTATTTGTTAGTTTCAAATATCAAGCTATCAACTTCAAGAATAACTCTTACCTGAATAGATGAAAGCTCAAAAGAGTTCTATAAAGATGTATTCAGAATATATTTTTCAAAATTGTCTGTACGAGGAGTCGGACGTTATTGGAAGTAGTGTTGAGTAGGACATACACGAGGCGCTTCATTTGTCCCGGACATGACGTCAAAATGTATAAGAGTGCCTCGAAATTTAAAATTGTACTACTTCAATTTTTTTGTCGCGGTCGAGCGAGGCAGACAAACGACAAGTACGTCACGTGATCACGTCACAGTCGTGATACCAGTCTTAATTATATTTTCATTTTATCATAGTTTGTTTACTTTTTTATTTACGATCTAGCAGCCCGCCCCGTGACGTCGCCCGCGGGGGTTTTTCCATAATATCGAATAAACCATATCGCACAGCGCCATCTAGTCGTACAAATTCAAATATTTTTTATGTTACTTATATTTTGGATAATTAACTGCATCTATAAATTATAGCCTATTTGTCATTCTGATGTAAGTTTAAGTAACATTCTTTTGAAGTTGGATTAAAATCCATTCAGTAGCTTTTCCGTGGAAGAGTAACAAAAATTCATCCATCCATCCCACATCCATCCTCACAAACTTTCGCGTTTATTTTAAATAGGTATATTAGGTAAGAAATTTAATAATCGTCATCATTCAGTTGAAGTACCTAACAGATTAAAAACTTATAAAATTCATTTTTTATACTTGTAAGATTTATAATTTCAAAATATCTGTACTAAACAAACAAATGACATGACAAAAGCACGTCGCGTGTGACATTTGAGGCGCCAGAAGGCGCGCATATTTCGTATAATAACTTCAAATGTTTCAGTACGCCACGCTTCATTTGAAGCGGGACATTGTACTGGCTCAGAACAAAAAAGAAGCTTCTCTTACAAACTCTTTTTCAAGTCGTGTCCTACTCAACACTAATTGGAAGACTTACCAGTATTTACTTCATTATGGTTTAAAATTCTTCCGAAAAAGGTAATTTCGACATATTCGTTAATACTGAGTACTTTTGTATAGTGATTAAATGTCGAAGTTCCCACTTATAAGTTGTAAAAGATCACTGTCCCAGCGAAAAATAATTGAATTCAAGGAGCTAAAATTTACCGCGTTTCGTCGTTACAAACGCGGGAATACAGAATAATGTTACATTATTCTGCAAGCATCTGAAGAAGTCGTTTGTAACGACGAAACGCGTCATGCTATGTAGTCAATAAAGTGTAAATCATAAGTTCAAGTGTTTGAGTTTGAGTTTATATTCAATAATAATTGAATTCACTTTCGAAAGAATGCATCAAAAAATTTTGTAGATGAAATTGAATGAAATTCAATATCATCTTTGGAGTGATATTTCACTAAATTATTTTTGAATTCGTTAGGCAATAAAAGTTTTCTATGCTGAGGTTGAATTGTTTCAACATTAGGCTTTCCAAAGGCAAATCGCTATCAGCGTCATAAATTTTCTCCAGCTTTCGGCAGTTGATTACGATAAATATGTAAACCACACTTGACTACATGCATAGTTTCCGCTTGTGATAAAAATATTGATATATTATGTCGTGAATAAATCAACCTGAATCTTTCATTCTGTTTTATCCAGTTTACAGAAAATCGTATATTTTAAAGCACTCGAACGTCATCGTACAAACAAAATTTGTAATTCGTATCTCATGATTGTTAATTAGTTGACATTCTTGAAGAATAAGTTGAAAACGCGTCACACGTGTTTTAATCATCAAAACATCATCGAAACACTGAAATCCACTTGGTATAGCTGTAATTAATCCGATACCATAATTGAAAATCGTTCCGTTCCTAGAATGGATTTAATGAAAATATCGTGAATACTTTTATTTGCATTCCTGAAAATGTCACTCTTCTAAACACTGAATTGAAAAAAAATCAAATACTTTTTTTTTGATGTCACTGAAGATGGATTGCTTTTTCAGATAATGGGGAGATAGGTTTCTCATTTTTTACTGTTTTTCCTTTTAACTCTCATATATATTTGCATATATATATATATATATATATATATATATATATATATATATATATATATATATATATATATATATATGGTATGCGGCAAAAAATGAAGAAGAAAAATCTTTAAAGCGAATCCAAGCTTATATTTATTTCCATCCTCAGAGATCTACAAATATAGTGTTACATCATTCTCACGAAATGTAGAATCAAATAAACATAAACTTACACTTTTTTGAGGTGAGATCAAAAGATATTTACACAATTTGCAAATGGAGTTACGGAAAGCACACTTCAAAATTAATTTAAAAAAAACAGAAAATACGTTTACACGACAATAATTATTCAGTTTATTTCATATTTGTGAAGCTGTCAAGAGACACAGCCACGTCAAAGTCACATGTCTCGTAAATATTAGTTGCTATCAACCGATGTTCAACTCTATTAATATATCGTTATATATATATATATATATATATATATATATATATATATATATATATATATATATATATATATATATATATATATATATATATATATATATATATATATATATATATATATATATATATATATATATATATATATATATATATATATATATATATGTGACTTCACTACAACAAAAAAATTCAACTAAAAGGTTTTACCTACATCCAAAAACAGCAAATACGCGTACAGTGAATTGATGAATATCATGTTTTTATTCATGCGGTTTGTTTCTTGATATATGAAAGCCATCTCCATAAAAAGCCTCCTTGTAAGATTTGGCTGCCGAATCTTACAAGGAGGCATCACATATTTGGAATTCTCTAACGATGCAATTTACTTCGAGTTGTCATTCGCATAAGAACAGGCTTGTAAAATCCAAAAATTGTCTTTGAGACAAAGAGTTTATTTTACTTCCCATGCTCCAAAGCTAGTGTGATATGATAAAGTTATCATTATGAGACAAAACCGAAAACTTTACATATTCGAAACTCTCTATTGATACAATTCATTTTCAGGTGTTATTCGCATAACGAGAGGCTTGAAAAATCCTAAAATCATATTTGAGGAAAACGAGTTTATTTTATTATCGAGGCACGAAAGCTCTACATGGTGGAGATGTTTTAATAGTAGCAAAACGAGATGTAAATCTAGAATACTCACTACGGGAAAAGCATTAGAAATCATGAAGCCACACAATCATGAGCCGAATACGAAGAAATATAGTGAAAGTTTATCAACCCTTACTGTGAACGTGTTTAGGGATTTTGGATATTTCTATTGATATAATCTTCCGTTTTTTATAAACCTTATCAAAATGTGCATATATAAATTAAAATTCTTGGGAATTTTCTTGCCTCTCAATATTTTAACTTGAAACCGTTATTCTTAGCATCAGTTAGTGAGTACAAAGTACAAAAAAAAATTGTGCTTAAGCTTCTGTTGAGAATTGTATTCAAAGTTCTGAGAAATCTAGCACAAATATATAACCATATCACTACCACAAATATCACTACGGCTATAGTGAACTCGAAAGGTTTCACTGAAGCTGTATTCAGAATATATTTTACAAAATTGTCAAAAAAATAAGATGTTGAACATTATTCGAAGAGTGACAAATATTCATTTCATTGTGGTTTACAATTTTTCCAAAAAAATAAGTTCAACTTGTTCGTTAAAAATTAGTTCCTTTGTACAGTGGTGAAATGATAAAGTCCCTACTTTTAATTTAGTGGAAAGGAAAGTTCTGTTCAACTTACGGGTACATCCACCGCAAGTTGTCATTGTTTATTGTCAATTAAATATAAACTTAAATTCAAACACTTGAACTTATGATTTACACTTTATTGAATACATAGCATGACGCGTTTCGTCGTTACAAACGACTTCTTCAGATACTTACAGAATAATGTACACTACTTATAAGTTCTAAAAGGACACCCAAGCGTAAAATGAATACCTAAAATTTATAAATCAAATATATATTTGGTGAGACAATGAATTCATTTTCAATAATGATAGAAGTGCATTATTTTATTATAATGTATCCAAAAATTCTTCAGATAAAATTCATTAAAATCAAACTTAATTTCCGGGGTTGATGACTGGGGAATTTACTATGGGAATAAAAAATTTTCGACTCTGAGGTTCTAGCTGTCTAAATAATATTCGGCTTACCAAAGGCAAATCGCCATCAGCGTCATAAATTTTTTCCCAACCTTCAACAGCACTTATTACGATAAAAAAACAAATCACGCACTTAACTCTTTCCATAGTTTTTGCTTGTTGTACTGAAAATCATCCAAATATATGTTATGAATCTGGACCTTTCATTATGTTTTATGCAGTTTACAGAAAAACCTAATATTTTGAAGCACTCGAACGTCATCGTCACAAAAAAAATGGTACTTTGTATCTCATGATTTCTAATTAGTCGATATTCTTGATGAGTAAAACGTGATACACGTGTTTTACTTATCAAAACATTATCGGACACTGAAATCCACTCGGTATAGCTGTAATTAATCAAATACCATACTTGAAAATCATTTTGCTCATTAAATGGATTCAATGGAGTTATCGTGAATTATTTCCATTCCCGACAACGTCAGCACAATTCCGCAATTCAAGAAATATTCGAATGGCGCTTTGCTTCGGTGTCAGGGTACAGAAATCGGTTAAATGGATGGCTTCTGAAATGACGAAGGTACAGGTTTTTCAAATTTCACTGTTTGTTCTTTTAATTTTTTCATACGTTACCGTACTGCTAAAATAGTGTGATTCTGGCCATGATTTGTGGTTATTTACAATAAAACAATTGTTAAGTCAAGATTTACACATATATTCAAAATCAATACTGCATGACGCACGTTTCGATGAGATTCACCTTTTTCAAATGCTGCATGTAGACTCATGACATTTCTCGAATACATATAATAGGTAAACTTAAATTATGAATACATAGAAAACAGGAAGATAACAAGTAGAAGGGATCAATTCATACTGAACTATTATATAGGAAACTAAGTGATTTTGAAAAGATTGAGAAGGGGCTTGAGGTATGATCAATTTGGCTGTTCAACAGGTTGCCTGAATATTTGTATTTATCAATTTAAAGTGATTCTTGATTGAATTGAAGTGAACGGAATCACTTCAGATCAATAAATTCAAATATTCTGGCAACCTGTTGAACAGCCAAATTGATCATACCTCAAGCCCCCTTCTCAATCTTTTCAAAATCACTTAGTTTCCTATATAATAGTTCAGTATGAATTGATCCCTTCTACTTGTTATCTACCTGTTTTCTCTGTATTCATAATTTAAGTTTACCTTTTATATGTATTCGAGAAATGTCATCAGTCTACACGTAGCGTTTGAAAAATGTGAATCTTATCGAAACGTGCGTCATGCAGTATTCTTTTTTAATATATGTGTGAATCTTGACTTAACGATTGTTTTATTATGTTTATCGATTTACATCAAGTATCGGCCTCATCAATTATTAATTTGTGGTTATTTTTTTTGCAATTTTCTAAATTATTATTATATGTATGAGTTTTTCATTATATTGCTACATTTGAGTGGGAGCAGCGTGAAGTCAATATAATTTTCGTTCTCATCTTTATTGAATCATTTAAAATTACATTTTGAACTATTTTACCAATCAATTGCCTTATCATAATAAGCCTACATTAAACCTATTACCTGTAACAAATAACTACCCAATTACATAAAAATACGTAATGAATAAATATGGATACTAAATATATAAATAAGAACATAGATATACAATAATAAAAAATGATTTTAATCATAAAAAACATTATCGAATATAATAATTTAAATCTAATAACCAAGAAAACAAATTTCTCGGAACTCCAACTGAAGAAATCAAGATACCTCACTGGTTAAGATTTAAATACACATTAATGATAGAAACAAGTGAGTCCCAGTGCAAATCACAACAGATTGATACCAGGTTTGGGAGAGAAGTTTTTGAGTAACATATCTAGGTTATTATTGTACACCTTTGAGGAACGAAGAAATTAAGTTTGCCCACAAGCTCAGGATATTGAGCAAATTTAATGAAAGTTTCACTATATTCAAGATTCTCCTGGTGCGGAGCTTCTAATGTCCAACCTCGACAGCAAGCAAACGTGATCACAACCCCTAGGTGGATATGCACCAAAGGTGGATATCCTTTCGAAATGACAATTATTTATTGGTCGCCAAATAAGACGCATTCGTCGATTGTTGCCATGTCCAAAATCCACGAATTGAGATTTGAAGTGATACTGCCGTCTCCCTACTCTACAGACTTAGCACCGAGCGACTGTTACCTGTTTCCTAACCTCAAAAAATGGCTTGGCCGTAAAAGATTTGAGAACAACGAAGAAGTTATCGAAACTATAAATCCTTAATTTGAGGAAATTGACGAATCTACGTTTAAAACTGTTATAACTTAATTGTAATACCGTATGAGAAATGTATCAGTGTTCATAGAGATTATGTTGAAAAATAGAGCGAAAAGAAAATTTCAAAATATCGTTTTTCTTGGTAAGGCCGGAAACCTTTCACCCCACCCTCGTATATATATATATATAAATTTTTTGTACTAAAATCTTTCCACCACTATCTCAACTTCTGTTTCATTCGTGCAATCGTATGGAACATAGATACTTTTTGTTATTGTATAAAATGTATACTAAAGCCAGTGATATGAAACAGTTATCATTGTGAGAAAAAACCGAAAATTTCACTTATATGGAATTCTCTATTAATACATTTTATTTTCAGCTGTGATTGGCATAACAACAGGATTGAAAAATCCGAAAATTATCTTTGAGGAAAACGAGTTCATTTTAGTGTCGAGGCAGGAAAGTTCTACATGGTGGAGATGTATTAATAACTGCAAAACGAGATGTAAATCTAGAATACTCACTACCGGAAAATCATTAAAAATAATGAAGCCGCACAATCATAAATACAAAGGAGATAGTAAAAGTCTATCCACGCTTACTGTTAACGCATTTAGAGATGTTGGATATTTCAAATGATTCTTTCGAAAAACAACTAGAAATTTATGCTTAACATCATATCTTTGAGGAAAACGAGTTCATTTTAGTGTCGAGGCAGGAAAGTTCTACATGGTGGAGATGTATTAATAACTGCAAAACGAGATGTAAATCTAGAATACTCACTACCGGAAAATCATTAAAAATAATGAAGCCGCACAATCATAAGCCGAATACAAAGGGAGATAGTAAAAGTCTATCCACGCTTACTGTTAACGCATTTAGAGATGTTGGATATTTCAAATGATTCTTTCGTTTTTCGAAAGCCTGATTAATTTGCATATACTCGTATATTAATAAACATTCATTTCCTTGAAGAGTTTTCTTGCCATTCAGTATAACAACTAGAAATCGTTATGCTTAACATCATACAGTTAAAGGGTAAAGAGCAACAAAAATATTTCTTCTTAACGTTTTGCTGCAAATTGTATCCAAAGTTACAAAAAGCTATAATTTTTAGATATATATGTATATATATATATATATATATATATATATATATATATATATATATATATATATATATATATATATATGATCATATTGACCAGAATTTCATGGATAAATTTTCGAAAAATTTCGCTAGTCATCTCAATATTAAATACTGCTCATTAAAGGAACATATGCGAAATCAACTCTGAAAACGTAACATGTCTATATTTTAAAATTTTGCAAACATTATAGCAGAGGTGGGCTATGTGAAACATGAACAATGCAATGTCTCCATTATCCTTCTAGGATAAATGTTAGAGATAATATGAATATCAATGCCTACATTTTTTTAATGTACGAAAAATGCGATAATATAGCAAAAGAACTTTGCAAGAAAAATTTCAGTTATAGCAGAGAAATGGGCTATGTGAAACATTATAGCACAAAACATGAACAATGCAATGTCTCCATTATCCTTCTAGGGATAAATGTTAGAGATAATATGAATATCAATGCCTACATTTTTTTAATGTACGAAAAATGCGATAATATAGCAAAAGAACTATAGAATTTTTTTTTTGGTAATTTTTTCACAAACATAATGAACGCTTCATAAAAATACCCATACAGTAAGGCCCCTCTGAACGCGTAGGATACTTTCTATCAAAGTAGAGCCCAATGCTAAACACCACTAAACGAAGCTATCTTGATATATGAATAATGGGGTCAAGGAGAGATAGATAAAAAATTGCTGAGCTATCAAATTTATCAATTATGTTTTTTTTTAAATAAAAATTAAACCAAACATCAATTTCCACCCCATCTTGCTTTTGAACTCATGTTAAAATTTGGATCATTTTTTCCATAATTGTTCCATAATTTCAGTTATAGTGGTCAAGCTCCTTCTTAAAAACTCTTATAGTTTGTTACCTTTTAGCTCAGTTGATTTCTTGACCTCATAATCAGAAGGACTAGCTGCTGTTTCTTGAACTATTTATCCGATGTCTCCTTATTTGCCTCATCTTATCTGAATTGTTTCGCTAATTCCACTATTTTATCTATCAACAAAGTGTCCAATATCTTCGCTTTTACTCGAATCTGGCAGAATATCCTTCCATACTTCTTTGAAAGATCTTCCTGTTATCTCAATCCAAGAATCGAGGAATGCCCCGATTGAAGTAAAAGATCGGAAACCGAAACAGCGTCAAGCGCAGTCTTACTCCATATTGAATGTTTAAGACTTTACTTCGGATCAGTCCGAATATCGTAGTTGTGAAAAGTCCCGACTGTTAAATAAAAGTGTGTAAATCTATGTAAATATAAATTGTACTATATAAATGATGAAAACTTTTATCATTTGGTAATTCATTTTAACCTTATACTTCATCAATTACTTATGAATCTGATACTGTATGTGTCATATTTCGAAGGTAAGAATCGAAATACTGAATTCTGAAAGTTCCCACCTATATCATTCCAATTTGAATGATGTAGTCAATATAGCAATACATTGTGCCGTATTTTATATTCTTAAAGTATTGGGACTTCCCACCTAGATCATTTCCAATCTGAAAAATATAATCAATATAGCAATACATTTTGTCTTATTTTATATTCTTGAATTAGCACACATACCATTTTCAGACGAATTTCTCTGAAATAGAATAAAACAATATTAAGAAGAAGAAGATGTGATGTAAAGAAAAAGATATTGAATATTGAATAATTTTTTTATTTTTCAGGGATTATTTATTTTCTACCTTCTGGTAAGAGAAATCCCAAAATAATGTTCGATAATTACGAGTATGTAATACGATGTAAACTTCTTGGTTCTACGAGGTGGAGATGTGGATATTGCAATAAAACCAAATGTAGGTCTTACGCTGTAACCTCTGGAAAGCTTCTTCATTTGTATAAACAGCACAATCATTCACCAACTTTCAGTGGTGACACAAGAACCGTCCCATCGTCATTAGTTTATGTGAAAAAACATCCGAGTTACGGAACTATTCATTAAAAATTCCAATATATAAGTAGGTATTTCTCAAAATATTAGTAAAGAAATATCTTCGTTTTCTTTGAAGATGCCGACTCAGTTGACCTATAGAAATATTCTTATATTTCATCGTATTTGCGATATTTATTGTATTTAGAAGGTACACATCTGTGCTAAAGATCTATCCCATTTTTTGTCATATACATTTCTATATATATGACATCTTATTCATTGCCTGAAACTCAAAAGGAATAATTTATGCTAGTTTCTATCCAAAATTTGATGACCATCTTATGACGATAGGATTCGCAAGTTGTACCTGCTTAAGTTAGTTTAATCTATTTCAGATACAAATGAAAAGTTTATGATAACATCGAATAAAAACAAATGCAAATGATTACTTTGGAATGTTTTTTTCATAGGAGGATTTTATATAAAGTGACGTTATTGTAACTCAAATCTTTCAATTACATAGGCGTATCTAGTGAAATTCTAGATAATTAATTGTTCTCTAATTTGATTTTATTTTTTTAAACGTTTAAACGATTGAAATTTTCAATTTGGATCGATATGCTAAAATAGAAAAAATTATTTTCATCTAAGCTAGTACTTAATTTATCCTTAGAAAGAAAATCGTGGGACGATAACCAATAATTTGTAAGAATACAAACCATGTACATAAATATTCACTAATAAATTGGTGAAAGTATTTTGTTTAATTTATTAGATTTTATATTTGCCCATATTATTATTCGAATTTCAACGCTATACACATATATATATATATATATATATATATATATATATATATATATATATATATATATATATGTTCCTGATATAACACATCTCCAAGAACATTCTTTTATTATAATTTGTCTCTACGGAGAGAATTTTTGGCTGGTTAAGGTCAAAATTGTGGTTTAAAGAAGACGCATGGCTGGCAAGTGCACATCTTCTCGGCTGTAGACGGATGTCACTGCTGTGAATGGCCATTCTTCTTTTTAACGATTGGGTCGTCTGACCGATGTACACGGAATGGCAGTCTTTACAATTCACTAGATATACACAGTCAGAGATGGACAAAGTTGAAATCTTGTCTTTTAATCTACTGAAGAGTCTATAAACAGAAAATGGGTTATATCTGGCCAATTTTATATTTGGAACATCACTGAGGGCGTGAATTAGTCTTTGTGTCAACCCCCGGATATAGGGCAGCACAACATACCTCGTGGAATTGGTGTTTTGAGAGATATCATCACCCACAGGAACATTATCCAACGGCCTGGTTTGAGTAATCGTCGGAAGATGCTGAAAACACTTCGTCAAGAAGGATCTGGAGTAGCCATTTTCCAAGAAAGTATTGAAGAGTCTAGTTTCAGCAGATTTTAGATATTGAGGATGACAAATTGTTCTAACTCTGTGTACCATTCTCTTTATTAGGTTGATTTTGATTCCCCAATTATGGTTGGACTTAATATGGATGTATCGACTAGATTATGTTGTCTTCTGAAACCAATCCAGTTTGATAATGTTTTCGTTAGATCTTATCACCTTCGTATCTAAAAAGGGAACGAAATTATCATTTTCTTCTTCCACCGTGAAAGTAATATGTTCATCGAAGGAGTTGAAAATCGTAAGGATCTCCTCCGTGCCATAGTGAGGTATTGAAAGGATGAGATCATCAACATATTGGTATATAAAATGGGTAATTGATATGATAAAAAGAGCTGTGATACTACAATTTTTTGTCTAATGCCGACATAGTGATGGAATACATGGCAAGATAGCACTCAACTATCATATCTATGCCATAAAAGACTACCAACTTCCAACTGGACATCCAAAAATCTGGGATTATAGAGTATGTAGTTCCTGGACTTTGAAAGAAAAAATTTCTGTTCAACTCAAATTATTTTGTCTTTCAAGGAACTACATACTCCCAGATTTTTGGATGTCCAATGGGTAGCAAGTTGAGTCCTATCTTGGCTTCCATCACTATGTCGGCATTATTAAAAAATTGTATTCCTCTTTCATCATATCAATTACCCTTCATATACCAATATGTTGATGATCTCATCCTTTCAATACCTCACTATGGCACGGAGGCGATCCTTACGATTTTCAACTCCTTCGATGAACATATTACTTTCACGGTGGAAGAAGAAAATGATAATTTCGTTCCCTTTTTAGATACGAAGGTGATAAGATCTAACGAAAACATTATCATACTGGATTGGTTTCAGAAGACAACAGCATCTAGTCGATACATCCATATTAAGTCCAACCATAATTGGGGAATCAAAATCAACCTAATAAAGAGAATGGTACACAGAGTTAGAACAATTTGTCATCCTCAATATCTAAAATCTGCTGAAACTAGACTCTTCAATACTTTCTTGGAAAATGGCTACTCCAGATCCTTCTTGACGAAGTGTTTTCAGCATCTTCCGACGATTACTCAAACCAGGCCGTTGGATAATGTTCCTGTGGGTGATGATATCTCTCAAAACACCAATTCCACGAGGTATGTTGTGCTGCCCTATATCCGGGGTTGACACAAAGACTAATTCACGCCCTCAGTGATGTTCCAAATATAAAATTGGCCAGATATAACCCATTTTCTGTTTATAGACTCTTCAGTAGATTAAAAGACAAGATTTCAACTTTGTCCATCTCTGACTGTGTATATCTAGTGAATTGTAAAGACTGCCATTCCGTGTACATCGGTCAGACGACCCAATCGTTAAAAAGAAGAATGGCTATTCACAGCAGTGACATCCGTCTACAGCCGAGAAGATGCGCACTTGCCAGCCATGCGTCTTCTTTAAACCACAATTTTGACCTTAACCAGCCAAAAATTCTCTCCGTAGAGACAAATTATAATAATATATATATATATATATATATATATATATATATATATATATATATATATATATATATATATATATATATATATATATATAGTTTCGATATTCACAAAACATTCAATAATAGTAAATACTGAGACTCTTAATCGAAATATTACAAATAAAACTCTCAGGGAACTGTCTACACAAATGTTGTCAACGAGAACGAACCCATCACTTTCAAGAGTGAATATTAAGAGCGTTTCGAAAAGTTCATCGATCTTGTTGAATGATAATAGGATACAATTGTTTCATCATTATTATGAATCATCAGTTCATATTCAATCGATCAATCAAGAATCGATGACTTTCAAAACGAACTTAGGTCCTTTACCGAATTGAGGACAATTTTAACAAGTGAAATATTCACGCAGGCTACCTCTATCGCAGAAAAGAGGTATTAACTCTCCCTAGCGTTCAAGATTCCTACAAGATATAAAAGATTCATAACAACAGTAGCGCGAGTTGAAGGCTTTGCAGATATTTCATTCAAACACTACAGAAAATTGTCTGCAATGTGTACGAATAACCTCATGCCTAATCGCTCCAGATCACGCCCAGGCGGGCAAAAGTATAGCTAGTTTCAAGATTCATAAAACATTCAATACTAGTACCTAAATACTGAGATTCTTGTTCTGCTTGTTCTGCTGAAGAACAATATATATATATATATATATATATATATATATATATATATATATATATATATATATATATAGTTTCGATATTCACAAAACATTCAATAATAGTAAATACTGAGACTCTTAATCGAAATATTACAAATAAAACTCTCAGGGAACTGTCTACACAAATGTTGTCAACGAGAACGAACCCATCACTTTCAAGAGTGAATATTAAGAGCGTTTCGAAAAGTTCATCGATCTTGTTGAATGATAATAGGATACAATTGTTTCATCATTATTATGAATCATCAGTTCATATTTAATCGATCAATCAAGAATCGATGACTTTCAAAACGAACTTAGGTCCTTTACCGAATTGAGGACAATTTTAAAAAGTGAAATATTCACGCAGGCTACCTCTATCGCAGAAAAGACGTATTAACTCTCCCTAGCGTTCAAGATTCCTACAAGATATAAAAGATTCATAACAACAGTAGCGCGAGTGGAAGGCTTTGCAGATATTTCATTCAAACACTACAGAAAATTGTCTGCAATGTGTACGAATAACCTCATGCCTAATCGCTCCAGATCACGCCCAGGCGGGCAAAAGTATAGCTAGTTTCAAGATTCATAAAACATTCAATACTAGTACCTAAATACTGAGATTCTTCATCGAAATATCGAAATATTTCAAATGAAACTCTCAGGGATCTGTCTTGAACGCTAGGAAAAGTTTAGACGTCTTTCCTCCGATAGAGGGGGCCTACGTGAATATATAGAGGGAGCCTACGTTAATATTTCACTAGGAAACATTCCCCTCAATTTGGTATAGAACCTATGCTCGTTTTGAAAGTCATCGATTCTTGGTTGATTGATTAAATATGAACTGATGTTTCATAATAATGATGAAACAATTGTATCCTATTATCCTTCAACAAGATCGATGAATTTTTCGAAACGCACAAAAGGACATATAAACTCTCCCTGCCGTTCAGGATTCCTACTCATGACAACAAGAGTGAGAGTAGAAGGCTTTGTAGATATTTCATTCGAGTACTACAGAAAATTGTCCGCAGTGTGTACGAATGATCCCATGCCTAATCGCTCCAGATCACGCCCAAGCGGGCAAAAGTGTAGCTAGTTTCAAGATTCACAAGTCATTCAATACTAGTAAATACTGAGGCTCTAAATCGAAATATCGAAATATTTCATGTAAAACTCTCAGGGAGCTGTCTACACAAATGTCGTCAACGAGAACGAACCCATCACTTTCAAGAGTGAATATTAAGAGCGTTTCGAAAAGTTCATCGATCTTGTTGAATGATAATAGGATACAATTGTTTCATCATTATTATGAATCATCAGTCCATATTTAATTAATAAATCAAGAATTGATGACTTTGAAGAGTACATAATACAGGATACAAGAAAGATACAAGAATACAGGACAGGAAAATCAGTTACCTCTTTAGTATTTTCCAAGCTTCGAAAAAGTTTATTTTCTTCTTCACGACTGAAATAGTACAATACCAACAATTTATATAACAAGACACTATTGAAAATTTTCCTTACATTTACTATGAAGTCCGAAAGCACATTCGTTTCTTGAATTTTGAAAATAAATACAAGTGTTCCCAGATGCATTGGGTTGGAATATTACTGTTAGGTAGCTGAAGGGAAGCAACAACAATGGCCGTATTTCTCAAATCCTCTTTTCGAGTGGAATGTTCCCAAATGTTTCCAAGGGCGTTATATAAACGGCATGACGTTGGCCGAAATTTTATGACTATCGAGAATAAATTTATTTTATGTATTTGGAGTGGATTTTTCGATGAATGGAATATCAGAATATGAGCCATTAATCAGAAGAACACATGAGATTTATATATATGTTGCTTAAATTATCTGTATCAGATTTTTTATTAATAAAATTTGTTGTCTTTTTTATATGAAACATTTCTAGGAAAACGCTGCCGAAAAGTGATTGCCGAAATACCAACAAGACGAATTCCTCTGTATTAGGTCAACACGTGCAAACCAATGGTCCCAATATGAATTACAATGCCACAAAAATTTTAGATCAGGCAAATAATTACAACAAACGCCTTCTCCTAGAAATTGTTCATATAAAAAAGACAGGAAATTGTATTAATAAAAAATCTGATACAGATAATTTAAGCAACATACATATAAATCTCATGTGTTCTTCTGATTGATGGTTCATATTCTGATATTCTATTTACCGAAAAATCCGCTCCAAATACGTAAACTAAGTTAATTCTCTTTTCGTTAGTCATAAAACTTCGGCCAACGTCATGCAGTTCAAATAACGCCTTGGAAACATTTGGGTACATTCCACTTGAAAAGAGGAATTGAGAAATACAGTCAGTGTTGTTGCTTCCCAAATTCATTGCATTCAATGAATTTGCTAGCTCTTTAGAGGATGTAAGTAGGTGTTCAAGAGTTGATTAGCATAGCTGATTGCGGACATTAATTACTGACAAAGATGAATATTGAACGTAAATACTCAATAATTTTTCAACATTTATTGAATAGCTGGTGCTAAATAAATAGTTCTATTTTATTCATTATTTCTTAGCATAATAAGAATTAAGAAGATATTGAAATCGTTTCTCTTTCAGTAAGTTTTTGAAATAAGTTTCTTTTCAGGAAAAGGATAGCTAGATAATAAATCGCATAGCTTAATTCTGAAATTTTTAGTTGAATTCATTCTCCCATTTCTAATCAGCAAACTTCCGGTCGAAATTGACAATATTCTTAAATATTCTTTCCACGCCAAATTTATGATTTTCCTACCTAGGGTATTCAAAGTATCACCCAAATCGCTTTTGAACTGCAACTCAATAGACTTTCACATTTCAATCAGTTTTGCTGAATTAGCGATATGGATCAGGTTGATCTTTTCGTTATGAAATTATGAGAACGTTCCTTGCGAGTCATATAATATCAATATTCAATTCGCCGTGAACGCTCTGTATATGCATACCAGCATGGAACCTGGTGGTAACTCAAAATAAAATAGTTTCTTCAGCAGAACAAGTTGAATCAGTTTTTTTTAACATTCGTTTCCTCCACTGAAGTTTTTGTGGAATCATAAAAGTGCTCTGCGAAAATATTTATTATATTTTCACGACCTATCGATTAATTGCTATTTTTCATCAGAATTCCATCAGGAATTTGAAACCGATCAAATTTCTCTACAAATACATCCATTATACCTATTCTCACACTATATTTTTTCATCATTTTGATTTTATTTTCATTATAATACCAATTTATCTTACAAAAAGTCAACTGGTGCTGCGTCAATCCATCCAGTTCCATACTGCCAATGTCCACAATATTCAAATCATTTGTAACGCTGCATACGTCAATCAGCGATTGACTAGTGGTAGTGATTCTAGTAGGTTTCCGAATCAACTGCTGGAAGTTATACTCATTAAGGATGGACCGAAAAAACAATACATCTCTTATATTGGGTTTCAACAAATCGATGTTTATGTCACCCACAACGATCACAGACTCATATTGTAGGTAGAATCCCTCCAATACGTCAACGAATTCATTTAAGCATTGATATCCCTTATTTGGCTTTCTGTACACAATGCCCTGGTCCAATCTTCGATGATGAAGCTCCAATTGCAGCCATAGATGTTCTAATCCACTTTCAAAATTATTTGCTTCATGAATAGTACGACATTTAATACCTTTTTTATAGTAGAGCATGATGCCTTCCCTCCGGTTAGGCAATCAGATCGAACAAACTCATATCCAGGAACAGCCACGAAATCACCAGATGTAAATGAATCAAGCCGAGTCAGTAACAGCCAGAACGTCAAAAGAGTTTTCAATCAAGATTTCTGAGAAAGAATTAAAACAATTATCAGATTGAAGATTGGATTGAGCTCTTTGTTATATCTTCGTCATTCTAATTATTTAGTTAGTATTCAACGTTATGTTATTATTTTCGGTAATCGGGTATTTTACCTGTTGAGAATGAAGAACTTATTATTATTATGATTATAATACGGTATTTCCGTATTTCACCTCTTAACATACAAATATGAAGCATTACCTAACTTTTATGGTAAGGTAATCCTTTTAATTTGCATTTTATTCATGAAATAGTAGTTTCAACCTGCAAGTTCGAGATAGTGTTATAGAAATCCAGATTGTTCATCTTGAATGAGTTTCATTATACCCTTGATAATGGGTTAGAAACCAGAAAAATATGTTGAGAGTATTGATTAATTTTTGTACAATTAAATGAATTTTTGAATAAATCTGATCACACAAACGTAATGACACAATAAACGATTGCTTTTAATGCTACATCAAAATTTTCAGCAATTTTCTGATACATAAATATGCTAATTCCAGCATATAAACTAGAATATATAACATTATAAATGGTAATAAATGATATCATTATCTCAATGTTACGGAACTTTAGTAAACATTAATATTGTAAACATAGTCGTTTTCGATGAATTGTTTTTCATTGTTCTTAATTTTTTCCAGTTATGATTTACTTTTTACCATCAGGAAAGAAATATCCGAAAATAATGATAGAAAATTACGAGTTTGTCACTCATCTCAAGCAACGTGATTCGACCAGATGGAGATGTGGATATTCTGTTAAGACTAATTGTAGAGCATACATTATCACTTCTGGAAAAGTTTTGCATTTGTACAAACCACATAATCACCCTCCAACTTTCAATGGAGACACTAGTTCCGTGCCTTCATCGCTGGTTCAGGTGGTCAATCATGAAATTCGAAACAAGTAATGCAAATTAATGAAATAGAGGAAAGATATATATTTGAATAGATAGAATGAAATCTAGAATGGAATACACTGTTCCATTCCTTTGACCTGTTCAAGTACAAAAAATATATTAATTTTTTTCTTTTTTTAACACATCCTAATAACGCAGTAATATTACAGAGTAATATTACTGTGTTATTAGGAGTATACAATATTACTGACTTATTGCATAGTAATATTACCCTGTAATAAGTCAGTAATATTGTATACTCTTGATAATGAATAATCAAAACAAATGTAGAATTTCAATATATTTAGTGAAACTTAAGCCATGTGTGTTAATTTAATCATTTTTTTTTTTGAATTTGGTGAATAAAAGATATGTTATTCATCTTTTCCCCCATGAAAAATTCTCTAATAAATTTATAATATTTTCTCTATAAAATAGTATCTTATTATTGTTTACAGCAGAAACTGATTCAGAAAATTCATATAATTTATTATAAATTTTGTTTTCTCTAGTGATACATCATTAATAATACTATTTTTATGAATTGACTATTGTGTATTGTTTCGATTAGTGCTATTTGTGTGTTTAAAATATCATTAAATACTCAACCAAATTGTTTATGTCTTTTCTGTTATTAACAGTGTACTCTGACTTTTTGCGTTTCTAGTATTTTGGGATAATTGTCTACATACAATAAATTACAGTTTTCATGTTTTTTATTTTTTTCACTGGAAATTTTGGATAATTATAACTGAATTGATGATATTAAGAATATGACAGAGGAGATCAATACAGACCTTTCTGCAAATAATGAATGGATATGTGACAATAGTTTATCTCAGAATGTGCCAAAATGTAACTTAATAGCTTTGGTACAAGCAAAACCCTTGAAATAAATAAAAATGAGGATAGAACTATAAAGATTAATGAACAAAAAATTAGAAGAGTAGAAACAGTAACATTTAGGCATTATGTTAAACGAAAAATTTAGTTTCAATGATCATGTTGATGTCATATCATCTAAAATCTCTAAAAAATCAATTTTCTGAAGAGAATATGAAAAAACCTGTCGACATATGTATGTAAAATTATTGTTGTTGAAGTCAATAGTAATGCTACATTTAGAATATTGCTCCACATTGTTATTTGGTTTGACTAAAGAAAAAATTCAAAAATTAACAAATAGAACCATGCGAACAATTTTAAAGTGAAATAGACATATCCCTGTTAAAATTATACTGAACTCTTTGAAACTAATATCTGTTAAACAAAGAATACTATTTGCTTCATATATATTTATATTTAAAATAAAAATCAGTTGCTTCCATGTAATGTAATAAAAAATGTAACATATGTCATTGATGTGCATGAGTATAATACTAGAAATACTGATAGTTTCTATATCCAAAAATGTAAGCTATCTAAATCTAAAAATAGTATATACTATGACGGATTTAAGGCTCTCAATAATTTACCAAATACATTGAAAACTAGTACTAATATTAAGATATTCTGAAGAGAGCCAACAAGTTCGAAACACGTGTCAAACACGTGTCATGCTTTTTCACTTGCAAGCTATACCGATGTTCCGATGATTTCTGATTTTGTTTTTATATATATATATATATATATATATATATATATATATATATATATATATATATATATATATATAATCATTATAATATATCATTTATGTGTTAACCTACAAGGTAATTGTTAATTGTCTAAGAGAATATTCCTCCCAAATTTTTCCTCAATTCGATGAGTTCCCAATTTTTTATTCCAACCAGAACTCTTAACCTACTAAATCTTGGGATTAACCATTATTTTTTCAGATTGTACGATATACTTTGCTGCCAGTCAGAAGTATCCAAAAATTATATTCGAAGATAACGAATATGTTATTCACAGAAAAAAAAATAATGGTGCTACTAGATGGCGATGTCGATATTGCAACAAAACAAAATGTAGATCATTCTTGCTGACATCAGGAAAAGTTCTGAAAATTTTTCAAAAGCATAATCATTTACCTACATTCGATCAGGATTTCCCAGTGACCCCTTATGTATTTCGAATCATTAAACATGATTCTTATTCGAGTTAGTTTGTATAGTACAAGCTCTTTATTCGCGGGGTATACGTTCCGAATACAGAAACCGTCAATATGGAATGAAATTTATATGATTTTATTGGAGATACGTTCCTGGGTGACAAAATCTATATAACATAATGAATATAATAATATATGAAAGTATGTAAAAAATTAATTCAAATGAAGTTTCTGATCATGTTGCTTAATTATTACGTTCAAGCTTAGGCAATGGTTTAGAGAATTTCGTAATTTTTTCTTACTTTTCTTAAGCATTTTGCCGTTATAATAAGACCTCGTTCCATTGATGGGTCAATTTTCATGAATATAATCACAATGCTCAAGAGCCATTCTCAAACCTTCACTAAGAAGTTTCAAATTAAGTGTTACGTTTCCCGTGCTCGTTGAAGCGTCTTCCTAAATAGGCTGTGAATTAAACATTTCCTTCAAGTTGCTTTCAGTCAAATCTTCATCTTACGATTGAAGCAAGATCAGAATGTTACTTCATTCTATCCATTTGAACCCGTCTTGTCCCATTGCATTCGCAATTTCAACTATGTTTGCAGTCAAAGTTTGAATGTGCACAGATTCTTCGTCATTTTCTGCAGTCAGAGTAGGCCACAGTTTTTCCAGCATAAATTCTATATGTATGGCTTCAGTTATCCCAATGATTCTTTTATGTTTATTATGCATTTTGCTATATCAAAATTCTTCCAGCATTCCATAACATTCATATCAGGATCATATTCCACATCATCCAATATGATTTTGAAGGTTCGTCTAATGTAATAGAGCTTCAAAGCATGGATTATCTCTTGTTCCATAGGTTGAAGCAAGCCGTCATGTTCGGAGAAAAAAATATCACATCATATTTGGATGCATAATTTTAAATTCGCGAGGCTGACCTGGCACATTATCCGAAACTAGATCTGCTCAAAGTCTATATTTTTTTTTTTGTAAATAAGTTTCAACTTCCGGAACAAAAAAATTCCTGAAGCACTTACAAAAAATAGCTATTAGATCTGCGAATAAAAAAATCTATTGCCGCCCTTATAGAAATTGCCGCGAATATAGAATTGGGTTGCATTTTTTCAATCCTCGAATAATGAAAACGCGAATAAGGAGCTTTTACTGTAGATCTCTTTTATTATCGAAAAATTTATTGTTCCAATAAAAGATAGAATTAATTTTTCGAGTTTTTATTCGATAATGTTGCCCTGACAATGTTACCCTATGTATGTAGGTGGCATGAAAAAAAATATGATAAGGAATTGTGATGCAATCATCACGAATGTGCTTATTATACTTAGATGAAGTGGGCTTGAATATACCTTGATGAAATTGTGGCAACACTTGACAATTTGCACCTTGGAGTCACGACTTTGGACCGTGAACTTGACGGGAGATGTAACAGAACTGATACACAAATTCCTTGTAGAAAAAGAGTCTGTTTCGACTGTTCATCGAATTCAGTACTGTAAAATATTATTCTTGAACGACAGTGATAACATCACATCGTACATGCTCGTATAACCAGATCCACTAGGACATTCATTAGATTAATTTCAATTTTTTGAATAGATAATCCTCTTCATTCTATACAAGCCATGCAATGTTTATAGGAATATTGATACCAAAACTTCCTTTGTCGAATTTTGGGCTTGAGAAATAAAACCTCTCTTTCAGAATTTCCTATAGTGTAATACATGTGTGGTGGTGATAATTTATTGATATTATAGTATGAAATTACAAAAAACGAAGTGTTTTGTGTGTATATCGATTTCTTCCAACCTAAATCGAAAACCAAACTGTAAAAAACGAATTGATCTGAAACTATACCAGGTTAAATTTCCCTGGTGCAATAGAAAAATCGTCTAATAGAGTATGAGTCTTTTTCATTAGGTACTCCGAAAATTAATTCCCTCATACAATTACCCATTAGATATATGTATTCGCTATTCGAAGATGTGCCAGACAAATGCGATATTAACAGTGACTCATTTGTTTTCATTAGTCGAGTTCACTTGGATTTTTTTATGTATAGTGAATTCTGAAGTGAGCCATGATAGTGCAGGCGCAAAAGGGAGCTGGGACTATGCAACATATGAGGACTAAGCTCAGGTTCGTGATCCTGAGACCTCAGATAACAAGAAAACACATGTTGCCAGCGCTTGTGCTGGTCCATTTTCCGGTTATTGACCCCTTCCCCGCGAGCGCCACGAAGCGCTTAGTCGCGTGTAGTCGCCAGTAAAAATTGACTGATAGTTAAAAATAATTAATTTTTTCGTATTTACGCAATATAATTGAAAAATTCTGGTATTTCAGTGTTTAATTAGTGCTTAGCTCAAAGAAACGTGAACAAGTTACAAGTGATAAATATAAAGAATGGAGAACATGAACGAATTTCGTGTTTGTTTTGTGATAAAACCTGTAATTTGATGAAAACCACAACCAGATTAGTTTGAACATTAAAAGAACGGCATATCGAAGAAATCATGATATTCGCCAAAAGATAAAAAACATTACAGACTTCACTAGAAACGATGGTTTCAAGTGCAGGTTTCATGACGCGTTTCGTCGTTATAAACGACTTCTTCAAGGACCAATAGAATCAGATTATATTATAGTGTGAGGAAGTCGTTTATAACGACGGAACGCGTCATGCTATTTATTCAATACAAGTTTAAATCAAAACTTCAAGTGTTTGAGTGTTACTTATATTTAATTATAATGGATTCATATCAAGTAAACGCCAATATCTTTCAATATGAATAAGTATAAATACAAATACATGAAACACGGTGTTTTATGCATTTTGTGGCTTTGTTAACATTTCTTTCAATAAAGTAGTTATACTGACATAACTATAATAGTTATTATTACAGTACCGCGAAATTTTTCAAAGTCATCGATATATTCTTCAATATCGTAGAACATGTGTAAAAAAAGGAGAAACTGAGAAAAATATATATTGCAGCCTTCGACTTTGAAGCCTGTTCAAGAAGCCAAAAAACAAATTACACTAAAAGAATATTTACTGAAGAAACAAAAATGTAGTAATTCTAATTCAAAATCAAAGGAAATTGATAGATTGATTTCCGAATTGATTGCTTTGTAAGATCTACCCTTCACAATTTTGTGGAAGGCATTGGATTTCTTAGACTTATCACTGAAGGGGACGACATTTTTACAAAACATATTTGTGGTCATTCATTTGCAGCATTGGTAATGAAGTTAGAGGATATACTCACACAGTTTAAGAAGTTCTCATTCACAAAAGACAGTTGAACCGAACAAGTTCTAATGTATCTTTATTTGTAATTTAATTAGAAACGTGTTTATTTCTATTTTCATTATCTGTGTAAATTTATCATTTTACGATTAAAATGGAAAAGAAGGTTGACTGAACAGTGTTTTTTTGTCCTCAATGAAAAATCTCTCTGTTGCCACCACTTTTGACTCTGCGTCCGACTCCCACTTCGATTTCGGTTCCGACTCCGATAAATCAAATTTAAAAAACGACTTCAGTTCCGGTAAATTCACCTTCGTTGAATCCCTACCCTGTAAATCCATATAGATCTTTATACATTCATACTCAATAATAAAGATCAAATAAACACTAGAAAATAGTATTTTATTTCAGGGCTTGAGTAATTTTTCTGTGATTTCCTTGAAACATTCGACTGATTCATTTGTTCTAATACTTGTACTATGGTAATACTTAATACATCATTCTGTGACTCTACTGTAATTAATAATTACCTACAAACTTGGTAACCGTATACCTCAGATTGTGTGTGTAGGTGTGAATAGTTTTATATCTACCCTTACTATCAATATATTAATATAATTCACATATTGAATCATACTAATTAATTAATAATTAATATCGTACTAATCATATATTTGTACTATATGATTAGGCGATATGAGATAGTCAATTAGTTGAATTGGATAATTATTTAAATCTCTAATTATTTATTGAGTCTATCTATGAAAAATTCTGATTTATAAAATCAAAATTTTTTAATTAAAATTATTTTGATTTCAAGGTTTCATCTACATCGACAAGGGAATAAAACACCCAATAATAATATATGATAACCACAAGTTTGTAATACACAGAAAATATGAGAACAGAACAAGATGGAGATGTTGTTTTTATAACAGGAAATGTGAAGCTGCAATGTTCACTAAAGGGAGAGAAGTTATTTTACAGAAATATCACAATCACCCTCCAAATTTGAAGTCTCTGTTTGTTGAGAAGCTATGCAAGGAGCTGGTTTATATCAGAAGACGTCAACTGTCAAAAACAAACATGTGAATTCAATGTATTCAGGACAATAAGAATGTTTCATCACAAAAAATATATTGTTTGATTAAAAAATTCGTTTCTTTCGAACCACTTAATAGGTACCCACACACAAACATGCATTCTTCAAACAATACTTCTGCAGTGTTTGCTGCGGAGGAAAATATTTCTCCATTCTCGTAATTATGCAAAATCAATATAAACATATTAAACATAAGAAAGACAAGATCAAATTGCCTTCAAGTTAAGTCAGCGGTTTCCAACCTGGGAGGCGCCCACCACTGGGGAGGCGCCAGCAATTGCCAGGGGAGGCGCCAAAAATTTTGAATAAAAACATATACTATAATATGTACAAATAAATGTAACTTGTAAAATGTAAATGAAGTTCGCTGGCTATCTCGAGCACAAATGATAAAGAGAGTGTTTGAACTTAAAGAAGAAATCTCAAATTTTCTCGAAGAAAATCAACATGAAGACGTACATTTGTGGAACAATGAAAATTTCATTGTTGAAATGGCTTATATGGTGGAAATTTTTGGGAAATTGAGCAGTTTGAATAAAACAATGCAGGGACCACAAATGCACTCACTTGTTCAAAAAGATAAAGTTAACTCATTCATTAAAAAGTTGAAATTATGGAAATCAAATTTAATAAAGGATGAATTGGATATGTTCTCAATTTTAAGAGATTTTTGGGCCACAGCCAATTTTGAAGCAAGCAAAAATCTTTTTATTGAACTTTTGAATGGTGTAGAGTTGCATTTTTTGAATTATTTCGAAGATCTTGATTTCTCAGTTTTTTTTCTCAGTTTCAAGTTTTTGTGGGTTCAGAATCCATCTATAATAGACAATACAGATGACGAATTCGGGCTGACAACCATCAAAACAGAAAAATTGATAGAATTGTCATGCGATTGCACCTTAAAACAGAAGTTTCAAAACTAAACAATAATTCAGTGTTGGATGAATCTTAGTGAAGAGTATAAAGTTTTGTATGACAAAGCAATGCTAGTGCTTTTACCGTTCGTAAAAAGTTATTTGTATGAAACAGGATTTTCGGCAATGGCAGCAATGAAAACCGAATATCGAAGCAGATTAGTAGTAGAAAAGAAGATACGAGTACGATAAACTTTGTGCCAAGAAACAGCAACAATGCTCTCATTAACTTTTGATGTCGTACATGTTTAACATTAGCATAAAAAATCAAAATCTTATTTATCATACATACGTACCTAGTGTAAGTGAATTAATTTTCTGGTTTTGTTGTAATTAAGTTTTTACTATTTAAAACGTGTTTACTATTCTATCATATAAACATATATAATGTATATGTATGTATATGTATATGTACATGTATATTATACATGTATATAAAAATAATAATAAAATGGGGAGGCGTACAAAACATGTTTTCTTTCGGGGAGGCATAGTAGCGTAAAGGTTGGAAATCACTGAGTTAAGTGGCTGTCTAGTTTTCACTATATTGTGATATAAAACCAGAGCAGCCAATTTGAATCAATTGTGCATATTCTAGCATCTCGCATTCTTTAATTTGTGACTTTCTATCAAAATTTTTTCAACCCATAAATAAAACGCAAACAACTATTTTGAACTTTTTGTATACATACTGTGTAGTGAACTTTGATTCAAACATGGAAAAAATACCTGCGAACAATAAGTAAATGCCCATAAATCTAAGGCGTTGTAAAGTGAAATTTTAATTTCCTGAGAAAAACAACCTCTATATGGGTATAGCAAGCGCAAACCGCATATAGCTTTCTGGGACAGCCATATATAAGAGTGCGAAATCGAGAATTGTCCATTTTAAGCTATTAATAACTAATAATTTGACTTTAATACCATTAGAATCAAATATATACCAAAATCAAATTGAATCAATTATATAGAATCTGCAGAATCGAATTAGGGGCTTCATGAAATTAACTTACAAAATAAGTAATGAATTAGATTGGCACACTTAGTCGATAACATGATTAGTCCATTGAAATGTTACATTGAACCTTGCATTTATCAGAGGACGCAATTTCATTGTTGGGACATGTGCGGGTGGTTGCTAGAAGCTTAACCCTGAGTTTGTGGGGTTGCAACCCTTGTCCCGCTGCCGCCATATTGGAAAAAGGGGTGTAAACGCCTTTTTATCATATCTCTTAAACTATACATCTCACCAAAAATTTGTTAAGACATAATTTATAGCAAATCGCTTTGTCTACAATTTTGTTCATCTAACTTTTTCCGATAAAATTGAAAATAAAAAAGTTATCAACAAAAATATGTGAAATTTTTTCCAAAAATTTCCTTTTTTGTGTTATAACTTTTTTTTTTCAATTTTATCGGAAAATTTCCTCAAACCAATATTGTAGGCAATTCAATAACAAACAATTTGACCTATAATTTTTTTCATTTACATGCATTTGCGAGGGTTTTGGAGCGCTCCAAAGCCGACTACTCGCAACAATCTGGTCACAATGGAACGTCAGATTTACTTATACATTACTCTTTTATTTTAGATATCGTTCTGAATATTATTTGCAACATTATTATATTATTATTTAATTCTAACTGACTCTTTTCCACACCACCTATGAGGTAGAGTCCATGGTGCGTTTTTTTATGTGGTATCCCCAGTAGGCCTAATCCACGCGAAACTGTAGAGTGAGATAATCTCCAAGAACTTAATATATTTCAACAATTACTTTCCAGTTATTCTTTTCGACTTTTTTTGGATGGTCCAGGCTGTGGTTCAGGATTTATTTCAGTATCAACCCCAAGTAGCAGGGAAGAAATAAATGAAGCAGGTCGAGTTGCTGCAATGATGGAGTGAGCAATGGATGAACACTTTCTTTGTGCCGCAACCAACGACTTACGTTTTGATTGGCATATAATTCCTGATAGCAAAGTTGATAATGTTTCAGGAATAAGAGTATTAACGTCCTTCAAAAAATTATAAGAAGGTGGATACTTGTTCGTTTCGTAAGGATGTGAACGGATGTCTTCCAAAATAATTGCAGCTGCATCTCGAACTTTTTGTAATCTCTCCTCATTACGATCTTTTTTTTATGAGATGTTTTCTTTGATATGACTTTGTATATGAACCCTTTAAAGCAGACAATGGTATCGTGTCCATTTTCATTAAAAAATAAAACTTCGCCTTCAATCGTTCTATAATCGTACGCTTTTCAGGAATGTAGTCACCTTTAATCGATTTCATTAGATCTGACATTTGGAATTGGCACTCTTCGCTATTTTCATGTAAATATGTAAAAATATACTTCATGGCAGTGTCAATGTTATTTTTACGGTCATCGCATTGCTTTTCACGCCACCATTGTTTGGAGTACAATTGCTTGCTACAATCCTTGTGATATTTAGCTCCAACATCTACTAAGCTGGGTACATTGGCTATACGATCAACAATGCCCTTTGCCTCGTCGTCAGATCGTCTGAGAACAAGGTCCAGAATGCTTTTTTTGTACCTTCATTTCATTCTTCCTCTGCCGGCTTTGACCTCTGATCTGCAAATGTTTCTGCACAAATGAAGCAATTAAGCGAAAAATCAAAATCTGTCTCTACAATTTCTGAAACTGAAGATGATGAACTGATACTGCTCAGACGACGAACGACATTATCCGTTCGACTATCATTGTAATAATGGTAACATTGCGTATGCACAGTTACTTCCGAAACAGTCTGTAAAAATTGTTCATTTTCTACATCGTTTTTGGCTTTTGCTCGATCAAGCAACGTTTTTACTCCTCTAGCTTTCACAGTTCTTATTTTGTCATCCCCGAGAGGCTTTTTACAAATAAAACAATCACTCATGATGAACTATTAAAGAAAGCCAGAAGCTTATCACTAAATGAAAAATTCTGCACGCAAAACTCTGAATTATATCTACTTAATTGAAAATAGTGTTCACAATTTTTAATACGTCTACACGTGGCGAGATACGTAGCACAACTGAAAAAAGAAATAGAGGAGGAGAAAGCAGCTGAACCTTGAAAGGCAAATAATAAAAAAAATAGCAGGCAGATGTTAACTTGTCCGCAAACGGTAACTTGGACCTTTTCTACCTGCTTCTAGTTCTTGTAAATGTACGTCGCATTGGAAATTATTGTAAAAAAGAATAATATTGTAAGTATTATGGTAAGAAAAAAGGTCAGTTAGAATTAAATAATAATATAATAATGTTGCAAATAATATTAAGATCGATATCTAAAATAAAAGAAAAATGTATAAGTAAATCTGACGTTCCATTGTGACCAGATTGTTGCGAGTAGTCGGCTTTGGAGCACTCCAAAAGCCTCGCAAATGCAAGTAAATAAAAAAAATTATAGGTCAAATTGTTTGTTATCGAATTGCCTACAATATTGGTTTGAGGTAATTTTCCGATAAAATTGAAAAAACAAAAGTTATAACACAAAAAAGGAAATTTCTGGAAAAAATTTCACATATTTTTGTTAATAACTTTTTTATTTTCAATTTTATCGGAAAAAGTTAGATAGACAAAATTGTAGACAAAGCGATTTGCTACAAATGATGTCTTCACAAATTTTTGGTGAGATGTATTGTTTAAGAGATATGGATAAAAAGGCGTTTACACCCCTTTTTCCAATATGGCGGCCGCGGGACAAGAGTTGCAACCCCACAAACTCAGAGTTAAGCTTCTAGCAACCCTCCGCACATGTCCCAACAATAAAATTGCGTCCTCTGATAAATGCAAGGTTTCGCCTTGTATTGTAACATTTCAATGAACTAGATCGGAATATTGCCATGTAATATTCCGATGATTCGTAATCGCTCGTAAAAGCATTTATTTCATTTTGATTGAACGTGAATAATAGTGCCTTCTGCAGTCTTTATTTCGACATGTATTTCTCAAAACCTTGAATCGCAATGTTGCCGACATCAAAACCGACATGGTTGTGATTAGTAGTTTTTTTAAAAGCTACTTTTGAGTTTACGTAAAATCACTATACAATAATCTTAATGAGCAGTTTTAACAACTGCGTACATTATCCACAATTCTAGAACAGAAAAGAATTTTTTCTTTATTATAAAAAACCTATTATCTCAATTTCATGAAGCTTATTCATTTCATTTTCAAGGTTTCATATACATCGCAAAAGGCAGCAAAAACCCAATGATATATTATAATAATTATAAATATTACATTCATGAGAAGTACAAGAATAGAACAAGGTGGAGATGCAGTAACTATAAATGGAAATGCGAATCTGCGTTATATACCAAAAGGGGAATTGTGGAGATACAGAAAACACATAATCACGGTCCGTGTGAGATTGATGTCCAGAAGGAGAACTTATTCATGAAGTCGATTTATATCAAGAGACGTTAGTGAAGCATTTTATTTGTTTTCAAAATAGGAGACTCTTGTAATGTTAAGAAAAAATAAAGTTGGTTGAGTATTTTATTAATGAATTTTTGATGTTACTTTCAACTCTGAAATTTAAAACAGTAAAAAATGCATAAAAAATCGAAATTCGAGGGAAAAAAATCCAACCGTGAAATTCACTTTAATCGTTGTTTTAATGCAAATGGAAAAATCCTTCTTCATTCGTGCAGTACAACTGTCTCATCACTGACGTACACAGCCCGAGTATCATCCGACATTTTCACGAAAATTTTACCATCCTTTATCCAACAAGATTTGTAGTTCAATCTTTCACAACAGTCTCTGCTTTTCTTGTAGAGTATTTTGAAATAAGGAGAGAGATGTTCGTTTGCAATGTTGCAAGGTCTTCTGCATTTTGGTTGACGATCTTAGTGGTGAGGTTTCGTCCTCCATTTCTCCGGAAGGCCATTAGAAAAGCACTTCTCACAGAGGAATTGACAAACTTCACTACACTATATTTGGGAGTTCCTTTCACCTGGTCAGAAAATGGCGGAACTCGATGGATAATCTGAATCTCACTCTCAGATACAGCGAAATTCACTTCGTGTCCGATTTTCCCTCGATCATATTCTCATTTTTTCGCTCCTAGACACCACATATCTCGATATTATTCGCTCGACTAATTTGTTTCATCAATTCTACTTCGAATGCAACTTATGATGCAATTCTACTTCGGATTGCAATTAGGTATAATTGCAAGATGCAACAGCTATAAATATTTTTCAACAAACATTCATTTCGTCTAATCAACGAATTTGAAACAAGAATTGTAGCATCTTATCAGTTATTCTGTAATTCTGAACTACTGCATGTACCATTCCGACTAGAAGGGTTTCATATGAAATCTCCAAAATTGAAACTATTTAGTTGTAGAAACTGAAAATGATCACAAATGTGCTACAAGTACGCAGCAGATAGTTATTGTATTGTATAGTATTGGTAGATAATAAACAATCACAGTGAATTTTACGACATTGTGATTTCAAATCACCACACAAAAATTTCCAGAAAGAGCGGAGATTTATTTTCTAATAATGAAAATAAGTTACATATCGTTCTGTTGCTCTATATATGTAGAGGATTTGACGATCTAACAAATACTTCATGTACAAGGCTTTTCATTTATCAAAGTACCTGATTTCATTAAATTCGAACCATTTATGGGCATTTTAATTTCAATTTCTGCATACGACTAGGACGTCTGGGTTGTTGAGGTGTTTGGTTCTACAGTTAAAAGAAATACATTTTAGGATGCAGCTTGACCGCTCAATCCCTTGGTCAAAACCTTTCCCTGCTTTTTGCCAAGTAGGTTTTCAGCATTATACTGAGTGGTTACGATGCGATAGCAGATTGTACTGGAAAAAAGGTTGAAATTTAGTCGATGTTTCAATGCAAATAGATGAATTCTTTCTCATTCATGCAGCTGTGGTCTTCTTTAACTAATCAATTGTGCCATTTGGTCTTAAATACCAAACGAAAACAGAAATCTCTACACAAGTAGATACATAATTGACTTGAATTGAATTCGTCAAACTGAAAGAAAAACATTTCGCTTGCTAGAAAGAATATTTTTCGGATTCACACACAAACATCCAGAATTTATGACATATATCTTTTCGTTTTCTTGATTGAATTTGATTTATCAATTTCCATATTTTATTTTATTGTGTTTTTGAAAATCGGCGAGCTTTCGAATGTCATTGCTCATCTGAGGCGGACAGAGACGTAATCAACAACAACAACAACAAAATACGTTTATTAAGTGCTTTGGTTAATTACATTCATTTTTCCATTGCTAATACAAATTGGGAAGTTATAACGTCTTGTGACATTCTTCAACCCTGTGCATCTTAATTATCTGTGTAAAAAAAAACTTCAAATTTTGTTATAGGTTATGGCCTAAAGATGCGGCTGTGGGCGACTTCTTTATTACGTGTGATTCGGTCGGATGTTAGACTTTCAATTCATTTGAAATTTGATGGTAAAGGAAACCACAGAAAACTTTACCCGGGTAATTAACATATAATATTGCTGAGCAATTAAAATTTGATTGGTAAAGTAGAGTTCATTGCTAGCTGGAAGATCACGCTTCTTTTACTCGCGCACTTTACAGGGGTATATCCTCTTAGTCGAGGACATCGTCTGGGGAATCGTGAAGTGCTTGCAGGCTGGTGGAAGGGAGGATTTATTTTTTGGTTTTCTGAGAAGGACACGTCCACTTCTTACACACGGGAATATCACCAATTTAGATGGACAAAAGTCAAGTAAAAAATTCTGAATTTCTAAATGCTTGACCTTTTCATTATTAGTTGATAACACGCTTAATTCTAATATTTCCCAACATACCGTGTTTATAAACAAAAAGTAAATGAGTGAATCATCCTGTTTACACAAGTGCCTAATAACCGGCAGTCGGATTATCTTTATTCGACGGCCATTTATTATGTTTAAGGTGTGTATAGCGCAAAGTCTTTCTGCTTTTATTCAACAATGGACATTAATTACTGAGACAGGTAAGATATTATTTCTCCACACTCGTTATTGAATATACATTGCATTATACGTGTAGAGGTGATTTGGCAATTTGTGAATTTATGTCCCTTTTCAATAGCGAAAAACTATATAACCTCCAAGTTACCCCAAGGATTTGTTTGAAGGATTTGTTTCAACAATCCTTCTAGTCTTTAAATGTCGCAAAGAATTTCTGCGATTTTCGACGTTTTGGCTGACTCATAATTTTTTTCAGATACAACACTCCGAACCTCGAGGAGGAAATTTTTTGAAGAGTGGGTTGAGTTTTCCAGAAAAACACTGCCAAGAATACTTGCTGAAATTTATTCTCACTTCCGCTCAAATAAATAATAAAGAAGATGTGGAGATTAGGCTTTTGAATATCAGAATTTCCCGTTATTCCGAAAAAATTTCGCAAAAGTGGGACAAATGTCACAGAAAACTGAAAGAGTTTTTCAATGAATACTCTAGTTAGCTGGATTCAGATAACTTGGATTTTAAAATTTCAGTTACCCAACTTGTGAACGCTCAGGACGACCTGAAAATGTTTCGAATGTTCTAGTGAGAAAATAAAAAAAACAGAAAAGTCAGCGAGTTATTGAAGGTAGACAGTGAAAAATTAACTTTCGCTGCACAGCACGTGCTTTATGTTTCTGATGAGCGTGGTGCTTTCAACAGACTCTCAACAGTCATCTTCTACTACAAAAAAGTCGACCTCTACCAACATTCGACGTTTTTCCCCTGAAGAAGCTTTGGATCTCTTTTTCGACTGCAATTTAACAAAGGCTCCATATTGCTTGCTAAGACAAAAAGCGAAAGAAGTAGGTCACGATTTATACCCTCCCTACTACATATTACAACATGCCAAAAATGTCCGGAAGAATACCGAATCACAGTTACCGAATGTAGGAGTGAATTGCCATAACAGGAGTTATTAAATATAATAACTCGGAGGCTATGTGAACTGCAACACGCCGTATTGAAGCAACTAGTTGACAAGAGAATTAATGAATTCACTTTATAGAGCAAATGGGTTGGATGGAAATGGGGGACAGAGTAAATACAATCAAAATCTTCTACTGATTCCAATAATGATGAGAATATTTTCATGTCATCGCTGGTACCTATAAATTTGAAATCTTTGAATGGTCATTCTTATGTATGGCAAAACAGAGTACCCGGGTCAACTAGATATTGTCACCCCATAAAATTTATGGTTCAAAAAGAAACGGCCTCTATAATATTTTCTGAAACAGAACTGATTGAACAAAAAATTCAAGTCTTAACACCAACCAAAGTTTATACCGAAGACAAGGAAATATCCATCATACATAATTTGGCGTTAACTTTGCTGGATGGTAAAGCATGTAACGCTTTGACAGGCACCAAGTCAACTCAGACATGCTACATATGTAAAGCAACCGCAAAAGTATTTCAAGATCCGAATTGCTCACTCCCATTACACTCAGAAGAAAATTATAGTTTTGGTTTTACTACATTACATGGATGGATTCGTACTTTCGAATTCCTACTAAACATTGCTTACAGATTAACTTTGAAAGAACGAGAAAAAACTTTGAAAACCGAGGAAGATCGACAAGCATTTACTAAGAATAAAGCAAATATTCAAAAAGAATTCAAAGTCCAATTAGGTCTTCATGTAGATCAACCAAAACAAGGATTCGGCAACACCAATGCAAGTAACATGGCTAGACGATTTTTCAAAAATTCAGGTATAACTGCTTCTATCACTGGTTTAGACGAGGTCCTCATAAAACGATTCAGATTCATCACGATATGAAATCGATGTAGAAAAGTTCAACGAATACACATCTGAAACTAAATGATTCTACTTAGATTTGTATTTTTGGCATGGGGTGACTCCCACGATTCATAAAATCTTCGACCACAGCGTTCAGATCATTGAAAATCAATGTCTTCCAATTGGACAATTGACTCAAGAGGCACAGGTAGCCAGAAACAAAGATTTTCGATGTTTCAGGAAACGGAATACGAGAAAAATTTCACGAATAGCGACAAATAGTGATTTGTTGACAATGCTGTTACTTTCATCGCACCCTATTGTTGCTTCGCTACGAAAACTTTTCAAAAAAATAATATACCGTTAGATTCAGATGTGGTATATTTACTGAAGTGCACTACTCCGAACGAACAATTATCCTTATCAAACTTAAATCTTGAGAAAGCAAATGATGACACATCCAAGCCAGAATTATCAGATTAATCTGGATCATCATATTATCATACAAGTGAAGAAGATAATTAGTTGTTTAATATTCATAGTTTATTTTATATTTATCTACCTGTGTTAATTACGTTATCAATTATTATAAGTTATGCCTAATTTTAATTTTGTAATTGATTTAAATTCTATTTTATGTACAATGATTATTGAAAAAATAAAATTAAATAAAAATAAATAAAAGTTTCACAATCTGTAGAGATTTTTACAATTTAAAGAGATTCCTGAATGATTCAAAATACATTTATCAGCAGGTTTATGCCACTCTGAGCCGCCGATAAATAGATTTGTTGTAATATGTTTCTCGTACTCTGGGACTTCATAGGTTAAATGTAGGAAAGTTTCAGATTTGTGTCTAGAACACAATCGTGTTCAAAAATTTAGCTCTAATTTAGCTTTAATTAGCTCTTCTTTTATTATTTTTTCCGTAATCGGGGACTCCAAAGGTTCAATATGAACATGTTTCAAAATGTTGTCCACCTAAATCGGTCAATGGGGCCGTCAGCGTCGCTCGGGCTTCCAGATTTGGTCCGTTGAGAGTGCGTTGGTCATATTGAGCTTGGAGCTTTTCGATGTGGGTGATAATTGGAAGCATTTCGGTTATTTCATGGCCAAGAATATACGGAAATTGTCTGTGAACTATGAAGATGCTGCGGCAGATTGCTCTTTCGCAGCTTTCGATAGTCTTCACTAGACGTTTCGGAAGAGTGGAGTAGAGCAAGCATCTGTACACGATAACAGGGCGAATGAGTGCCTTGTATGTGTTGGGGAGAAACCGGGGATCGCATCCTCGGATTCTACCTCGAAGTGCATACAGTAGGTTTGCTCGATTTTGGCCTTCTTCGATCGTTTTGGTCACATCGATATTCCAGGACTTTTAAAATATTACGCCCAAATACATGATCTAATCATTCAAGTGATTTTAACGGCATCACATCATTTTTAACAATAAGAAAATCCACTTCAATTGAAAATTTTGCGGAACTAGTCACTGAATTATAACGACATTATAATGTTCTTTTTTTTTGCTGAGGCTATCCGGACTGCACAGGGCATATCAGATGGAAGAATGCCGATGACTACGACAGGATTTCCCTCAAAATGAGTGTCTAAAATGAGTCACAGAGATGGTGTGCAATGGGTAGCGGTTTGCCATCCTTCACCGCACTTCCCATTGGCGCCAGGACTAGAGGATTGTATTAGCTTTTTCCCTCAACTTTGTCCAACGGCTCTACATTCATTCATACTTTCTTGAGTACATAGTTCTCCAATTCACTTTATTTAGGACGTAAAAATCCGCCCTGATGCTGAGTAAAACGGGTAGAGAGGGTAACAGATAATGGGGACAGTTAAAATCATTACAACGGGGTGTTATTTGGTCTCTGTTCAACTATTTGCATGAAATTGGTTTCTATTAACCATTTCTCACTTCTTAGTGTTCAAAAGGCTTCTGAATAATTAAGAGATCCTTTCAGTTGACGTTGTTACTTCCATACTAACTTCTGAATTTTCAGTGATGGTCACGTACATCAAAGGAGCAAGACTACTACCACAGCTAGTAGTGGACAACTATAAATACCTCAAGCATAGAAGCGCCCAGAAAGTAACTTATTGGAAGTGTCATCTTTATGATTCAGGAGCTTGTAAGGCCAGATGCATCATCGGAATTGATCAGTCAATAATTTTGAGTGGCGATCATGATCATACACCAACCTATGAACATATTCCTGATGATTTGATTTTGTTCAAGGAAATATTTTTGTTGAAGAGGATATGCCGACAGAAATCTACTTTCGGTAAAATTAGTGAATCGAATCAAAATTAAACTTTAAATGTATTCTTTGAAACCGAAGTTACGAATTGAAATTCAAAACACGTTCAATTATAAAATTGAAAACACAAAATACTGTGCTTTTCAATGCATTCACGAAAATCTAGATAAATCTAGAAATGAATGCTAGCCGAACTATTTTGGTTTCAGATCATGTCTGATATGTGATGTCTGATAGATAATGTTTAAAACCTTAGTGTTAAGTGTGTGTTCTACTATTTTTGAAATTATCAAATCGAAATACTATAATTTCATTGAATGAATTGATCGATATAAATACTATAATCCATAAAACGAAGGTTTATAAATAAACTTCTCTTTTTTTTAAATGTCTATTTATTGATAAAATAGTAAGTACACAACAACCCTTCTGTCCCTGTCTGTCTGTCTGTCTCTCTCTCTTTCTTTATCAATTTAAAACGAAAGTGGACACTGTCGGCATATACTGCAATTGGTAGCAGCCGTTGACACGTGTTTCAAGCTTATTGGCTCTCCTCAGAACGGCATAACCAAGTACAAACTGGAGATGGAAAAACAAGAAAGAATAGACACTCCACTGAAGGAAGTACACACATCTCAGGCTACCGCGTTTTTACTATCCGAATTGGGAGATTTGAAGAAACTACTTCGCCCGTGAGGCGACTATTTATCCTTCAAGGATGCCTCTAGCCAAGACATTAAACAATATATGAATAATGTTCGACGCGGGGGAAAATTTCGAATAAAACTTGAACTTGGCTACGCCTTTCTGAGGAGAGCCAATAAGCTGGAAACACGTGTCAACGGCTGCTAATAATTGCGGGATATGGCGACAGTGTCCTCTTTTCTTTGAAATTTTCCCCCGTGTCGAACATCATTCATGTATATTTATATATATATATATATATATATATATATATATATATATATATATATATATATATATATATATATATATAAGAAATGAAATTTGTTTGTGCTTATGGCACTGAATGAAACATTTAAGAAAATGAACACTAGAACATTCATTCGAAATTAATCAAGAGAATGTTATAGTAGAGCTAGATATGTGAACGTGTACGATGTGATGTCTCCATTATCAATATTATATTATGTGTGGCATCGATTTCAATATTTCTCTAACATTTATCCCTTGAAGGATAATGGAGACATCACATCGTACACGTTCACATATCTAGCTCTACTATAACATTCTCTTGATTAATTCCGAATGAATGTTCTAGTGTTCATTTTCTTTATATATATATATATATATATATATATATATATATATATATATATATATATATATATATATATATATATATATATATATATATATATATATATATATATATATATCTTTATTTAAGGTTCTCGTAGTACAATTATATAGGTAGGTGAAACAATAGTATTCTAATTTCAAAATCTATCTTGTCAATTTTCTTGCTTAAACAAAGATAATATATTTTCACACAAATACCGTGGTGAGTACGAATAATGTCTATTTATATTCTGCAATATTTAATACCAACATACATATTAAGATATCGATTTCAATAATTTGTGAAAAAACTTATCAATATAAAAATTTGATAGCAATATTGGGGAGAAGCGGATATCAATATTATAAAAATGTGTAACACTAGCATATATTGTTTCAAAACCATTTTAGCTTTTAAACGTTCACCAGTTGATAAATCATTTATCTGACCTTTGTTTTCCTCCAGTTCTTTATGGCAGACTTGAATTTTTTAATGTTAACCACAGTTTTTAATTTAAATAGCAATCCATTATAGATTCTTGGTGCCAAATAGGAATAGCTACGAAGACATATAGATTTACTGTATTGCGGAATTGATGAAGAGTTCCTGCTATATCTGGTATTCACGCTATATTCAATAAAGTAACAACTGTCCATCTCTTTTTTCGTGGAGTTTACCACTAGTTGGGGCTACTAGGAAAACGTGTAGAGCGTGGTCTACTGATTTACAGAATAAATTTTCATTATAGGCAGACAATCAAAATGAATATTCAATAATGAACAATACACAAATTATAAACCAAGAAATTATGAGGGATTATGAGAATTATAGTTTGATAAATGAGTTCAATATTATTTATTTTCTTCTTCACATTAAGAAGTATATTTCTTTATGATTTTTAATATTTCCTTATACACTACCTCTCTTACATCTCTAGCTATCAAATAATCATTATGACTAAAAATAGATTTTCCTTTGAAGTCCGTTGAGGCAATATTGCTGAGTTGAGATGTCAATTTCTCCATATCTGAGTTTGTACAAAATATGTCATTTTTTCCACAATATAATACTGTTACGGAATTGACATTTTCCAAGTGAAAGAGTGGGGGTTCTGTGGTATTATACAATTTCATATTCATTTTTGCACCATAATTATATCTGGCAAATCTTCCTGTGAAGAATACAGAGGTTAAAATATGCACACATATCTCACTTATGGAATTTTAAACTAAAAATGATTGAATATAAATTTAAATTCAAACACTTGAACTTATGATTTACACTTTATTGACTACTTAGAATGACGCGTTTCGTAGTAACAAACAACTTCTTCAGATGCTCACAGAATAAAGTCTTTTTAGCAATAACAGGCTCATTTGAATGTTAAAAACTTTATATTCATTGATATTTCGTTGTATATCACAACTTTGTCAAAACTAATTAATTTGCTAAAAACATGGAAAATAAACAGGTAAATCTTAAACAGGTAATATATCATAATAAATAAATATATATATATATATATATATATATATATATATATATATATATATATATATATATATATATATATATATATATATATATATATATATATATTTTCTATTTTGATATACCAATATACTTCTTCTCACCTGTATTAGCAACCTGCATGAAATGGTAAATTTCTCTGGTACTGCCTCCACACAAAATTTGACTAATTAGAAATGACCAATCGGTCTGTAACAGAGAAAATCGTGAAGAAAATTGCATAGTTATGTGAAAAACACATTGTTCGTAAAAATGAAAACAGAACTTTTGAAGTAATTCAAGTAATTCAAAAGAGATATTCTCAATGAACAAACAGCAAGTTCCAAGCAATAAAAACGTTTTTCGAATCTTGGGAGAACTTTTCAGTTTTCGACAGTGTCAGCCAAATTGAAAAATATATAGAATGCAGAGATAAATAATCATAATGATAAATGAATTTATTGTGTGAATTTAAACCCTTAAATACACAAAGGGATAGGAGTTCACTGCAGCGTACCTCCTTTCATGTGTTTTCTATAGCATGACATCGAATGAAAATTAATTCAAAATGATATACAACAAAAGAGAAGAAAACAAATATACAAGACAACATGCTTAGTAACTTTCGCTTAACATTCTTCGAAGAGACCAGTCGGAAATAAAGTGACTTATATCAAGTCGAACAATGCGATAGTAATAGTAGCTCTGTTTGTACATTGATTCGTAACTTATGGAGTTCCGGCCTCAAAGAACCCTATAGTACAAATATTGAAGATTCTCTCATTCAAAAATATTATGTATGAACATTACAAATATTTAATGAATGCATAATAATATAAAAATTCAAAACCCCATAAAAAGCAGAGCTGCAGTAATCGATGTGTTGGTAGACACGTCTTTGTTCAATTTAAGGTTTTCATTAGAAATAAACATTCACCGATTTTAAAGCTTTCAGTTTCAAAAACTAGTCTCAATGATATTATTGTTCCTCAAAATTCATTGATCATCCACGTCAATAGATTCAGTGTTATTAATATACTCCAAAAGTAATCATTCCTTTTTACCTAATGTTCGCAAATGCCATCGGCACAAGTTCTCAATATTTTGATTCACTGAAATCTATATGGAGGCCTTTTTGTTGCACCATTCAGAAATAGATCTTAAGTGATCCTAATAGATCGCTTTTTAAGTTGTTTTTATGACATCACCGGTACGGCGAAAGATATAAAATTTCAAGTCATATAACATAAATAGAAACAAATGGTTTCAAATTAATGATTTATTGAGGACGTTACTTGGAGAAAATCGTTATTGGCAATAAATCAAAATTATAAGTTGAATGAGAAATACTTGGCTTTATTTCACTGAATGGTATGAAAAAAATATTATAGAAGATAACACAAATACTTTAATCAGTCCATAAAATGAGTATCTGCCACGGTATCCTAGTGGTCTAACAATCCCGCCATTAATTGAGTTGCTATACTCAAACTTTCTCAGTTTGAAGTTATATAATTTGAGCTCTTGGTATAAATTCTATATTTTTCAATTGTGTACAGTGCAATACATGTGTTGATGTTGATAATTCGTTGAAATCTCAACATTAAAGTGCTTACCGATTTCAGTGAAACATGTTATAACCTCTATTCATAAATTTTCTATAGTGTAATTTAGGTGCTAGTGATGACAGTTTGTGGATAATATAACATCAAATTATAAAACTGAAGTGTTTCGTGTATATCAATTCAATCGAAATCGAATTTGAGTTGTGTTTGGAATACGGATTACTTACAAATAATTTTTTTGTGAAATATTGTGTAGATGATAGGTATTCCGTAGATGATTCAGTAAGTTTCCAGCTTGAAATAGGCGAGATTCTAATAAGTTTATTTTCTTAGAATGACGAAAACTTGTTGAATTCCTAAAAATATGCCCTTACCTAGGAAAAGCCCAGAGGAAAGCCGAATGAATTATTTAGCTTGCAATGATAATTTGAATAACATTTTTGAAAAGTCAGATTCAATTGTCAATTTTCAAGATTTAATTCTTCATTACTTCAGTAAAATAAATATTCCTGATTGTTGGAATGTTAAAATGGCTTCAGTTAACAACAAAATTCATTTATCGACTTCAAATTGGATAGTTGGTCTCAAATAGAAAATTTGTTGATAAAATACAAAGATATTCCATATGTTATTCAAATGAGGCATCCATTAACATAAGTTGAGATATGCTTAAATATTTTCCAGAAAACTATTTGTTTAAATATCCTTGGAATTTTAATTGATCAAATAAAATTATTACTTCCAAAGAAGAAACGATACTCGTCTGATACAATAATTATGTCTTTCATGTTATACACTCTTTCTCCCTGTGCTTATGATTTAATGCTATATGTTATACTATTTAATTCTATATGTTATAAATACGAATAATATTTCTCGTTCGTTTTCAATGTACAAAAAGAGTTGAAATAGTGCTTGAAACTTTGGGAACAACCGACTAGGAGAGTAGAACACCAACTCAATTGTGGCAACACCGCCGGAATACGCTTTTCATGGCCTGATTAAGGTCGGCCGTGGTTCGACTTATCTTATAATTCATTATAATGGAATTGCACCGAGTAAACCTAATACTAATATGAATAAGTCATATTTATTTAGGAGTCCGATATAACTTTGTAAAACTAAGCCAAATAATTTTCATTCAAATTAGGCACATCAAACCATGTTTCACTAAGATATCATCCAGTACATCCAGTGAAAAATTAAATTAATAATGTTTTCTTAATATTTTGAGCAATTACTCCTTACATGCGTTCAAAGTACTATTTCATCGTCGGTATCACAAAAGTGAGTAGTAAATTCTATTAAGTAGTAGTACTATTCAATAATACTTTTACTTGGTGCCAATCCATTTTACTCAATTATATGATGAATTCTGAAGAGACTCAAAAATCTTGAAGATGAGCTCACGCTCGAAACATGTTGACTATTGGATATTGTTAAGTATAATTCTGAAACATTAAGCCAAGTGTTTAATTTAATTTATTATCCTATATTTCTTTTTTTTTTAGTGGACCTATACGGCGAAAATTATTAAGTAGGAATATGCGTTATTCTTTCATCAATACTCACCACATGTTGTATTTGTTCGTCACTTTGTATAAAAAACTTAGCTGCCTCAAAACACATGTCTTTGAATATTGTATATCGACATAAATCTCTTACGACATATTTCAATCCAAGTGATGGAACAATAGAAAACAATCCAATAGAGTCCAGAATTTGCTGTTGACAAAAATTTTTCAGGAATATTTTTAATATATAAGGTATATATATCGTGATAATATTTTGCTGTATTTGACGTTCAAATTTTCTAAGAGAAAAATTATTGTAAGAAAGATGCCTCGACGTGGTATATACTACGAGGTAGGCTAGGTCTGCTCTATTTCTTTTGATACTGATATATAAAATAAGCCCACCCTCGTCGAAAGATTCAATCTTTTAATCTCAAATAAAGGGTTCTATGTAAATATCTTACGTTGTACATATAATGCTTGTGTTCTCAATCTAGGTTGAAATCAATTCATCTCATCTTGTAATGAATGTTCTGATCTGTATGTACTGAATGTACACCTGGCTTCGATTGTACGACTTCAGAATATTGTCACTTAGTTCATGTAGGCCTAATTCACGATTGGAATATGGAATGTATGATAGGCTTGGAGCATCATAAAGTTGATTCAAAAACATCAACTATGAATGCATACATCATTAATCCATTATTTCCTATTTTTTTTTAATGAAGAGCATATTTTTGTATTAAAATGTGTTGTTTGGTTTTCACAAAGTTAGATTGAGTTGCTGAATGCTCGCTTATTTAGGAAACATTGTTAAATATATTGAATGAAAAACATTTGGCTTGGTTTCACAAAAATTATATTTAAGTGATTTCTTGGCAATTGTTTCAGGCTGTTACCCATTTCAAACATCTTCAGAAGCTGAGCTCAGTTTACAGTTTAGCTTTTGAAAATGGCGTAAGCCAAAAATAATTGAATAAACCTATTTTTTTAACCAAGCCGTGAATTTTTTATTTAATATAGTCAACTATTTTGACTAATCAACTATTTCAAATTGCTTTTAACAAATATTTTCTTTTGATACCTTAGACCGGGCTCACTGCACAATGAAAAAAATTTCAAAGCGTTATGATAAAAAATTGATTTTGATTTTATGTTATTGATATATGAGTTTATTATAGTAATAATTGTATAATTATATAACATGAAAAGCTACAAAACAAATATCACTCAAGTTAGCATTACTTTCTTGATATCTTCTTGTTGGGTTCTTCTTGGAATATGTGCTGTTTTTCTTTTTTACAACTATATTACCCAATGTTATTTTCGATCATTACGTATGTTGTCTGAAAGGCCGCTATGTAACTTCTTTGACGAATCTAAACGACCGCCTACAACAATACAGGTGGCATATTTTGGCAAATGAACCCGGTTGATGTACCTACTAAAAGCTAGATAGTTCATTTCTGTTGTTTTGTTAGTTTCAATTGTTTTATTAGTTCATTTCTACAGATTCAGCTCTTCTTCGATAGACTTGTCAGGCATTAAAGCTCGTGTCTGTGGGAAAAGCAAAGTTTGCCAACCATCATATCTTTTTCTAATTCATAATCGTTAAGGGTCTATATTTGCATTCATTGGCGATCTAGACCCCAAACCTTTCGGTCAGCTGTGTTTTTCATTTTTGGAACATCTTCATTTACTTTCGAATAAAACTGAATGATACCAAATTTCAAATCAATTTTTCCCTTTAATGATGAATATCGTATACATGTTTAGTTATTGATGAACAATGCAAAAATTATCATTATGTAATAAAAATTCAGGTGCCTTTCTGACGCCATTTCGACACCTTGAATACATAGAAGATTTTACGAAGATGTCCACTCTTCAGAGTTCAACGAGTTATGAGCAATTAACTTTGTTATTTTCATTTCCTGGGGCATTATACTATTTGTTCTAGAAACATCTTGGACGCTCTTTAGCGTTTTCGCATTTAAAATGTTCCAAATTTCCAAAAGGGAACACTGGGTAGTTAATTCTAGTGAACTTTAAACCAAGCCTCGAACAATTGTTAGGTTGATATTGCAAACATGGATAGGTCAATCACACCAATGCGAAAAGGTCTCAGTAAGTTTTCACCAAAATATTTTACCAGTCATCCATAGTACCAAAATTTCTTCATTGCAGATTGTGCATTTTTAATTATGTATATATATATATATATATATATATATATATATATATATATATATATATATATATATATATATATATATATATATTAAGGTAGTTATTTAATATAGTTGTAGAATGATTAGTAGTTTTTATCAGTATTTGAACAAAAGAATTTTTTTCATATTATTAATATTTTTATGAATATAATATGAATTCATAATGATGAATCTTTAGTTTTTCCACTTACTGATAGAACGGGTTCCATTCGACAGATAGATGTCACTAATTCCACTGTAGAACAACGTTCATGATAAACAGATACGCCCCAATGAATGGATAGGGCTACTTTAGCATTGTATTCAGGCATATCGGACAAAGTAACGAATATCACTGTTGATCCTTCGGAATGGCCCAAAAGAACTACTTTATCATGGATATTATTTTCTAATACTAGATCGATGGTAGCAGGAAGATCTATAAGGCCTATTTCCTGCCAACTATAAAAAACAAATTTCTCCCATAATATAACTTGGATGAAAATGAGTGTTCGAAATATATTATAAACATATGTGAAAAAATCATTATTGTTCAAGGCATTGGAAATTATTGTTGGTACTACATGTTTTTGGCATCCACAAGTGACTTAATTTCAATCCGACTTCGGTTGAATGTTATTTTTGAAATTTTCCAATATTTGTACACAGCAACTCAGAACATACTTTATAATATGAATTAAAATCTTCAAATTTTCCTAAAGATATATTACCAAATCCAAAATAATCAATTAGAATATTATAAATAAAATTTTGATCTCTTGAATGAATCTTGAATGTTTTTAGCAGTGACAAGCTTATTTTAATGTCAAAAACTTTGTTTTCGTTGACGTTTCGTTTTATATCACAACTTTGTCAAAACGAATAAATAATTGAATTTTATGAATTACTATAGATATCAAAACGTCAACCATATTTTTTTAAAAAATCAAACTCACTTACCTAAACATCCAAAATTCCCTATCAGAAGTTGCATTCCATTTAATATGACCTCGTGAATTTTCGGTACCTCTAGAATTGAGTAGCCATACATCATATCCTTTGTTAGCGAAAATAATTGGTGCAGATCCATTTTTTTTCACAAAAAAACTTTTGGCGCATGCCGTCATTCCATGAACAAAAATTATTGGCACCAACTTTTCGGCGTTTTTGCGTTTTATTCTTTCGACATTTATAATGTAGCCATCTTTGGTGGTCAAATAATAGGACTGGATTCCGTCGTAATTCAATCGTTTGACTAAGTCATCCTGCAAAATAACCGAAACGACTTAAGAAAAATAACAAATAAATCAAACAACCTCCATCAAAATAAGTTTATGTCCATTTTAAAGAGGTATGGTAATAACCTTTATCTGGCAACGTATGAAAGTTTGCGAAAAAGCATTGAACATATTGATATATTGACTTGGCGTATAAAAATTTCATTCAAACAGCAGAATATAATATCGTGCAAGACTCCTCTTCTTTCTGTTCGTTCATTTACGAGAAAAAAGGTATCTCAAGAATTCCTGGTGAGATGAGAGATAGTGTAAGAACTACCATAAACCTACATCCATAGCTAACGCCTTTGCTGAATATTTCAGTTGGATATATGATACATCTTTGAACAATAATTCATGTAATGTTGGCATTCTGATGGTCATGACTCGATAAGTGTCAGTTGAATAACTCGCAATACAATCATTATAGCCGCCAAAAAACTCTCTAATAAACTTACGTCTGTCTAGTCGAGATGAAAAACCAAGTTTTTTTCTGAGAGACTGTATTCATCCACTTTCGGATCCATCAACACATATATTAAATCTTATAACAAACAAAGCTACTTTCCCTTAAATATGGAAATCGACCAAGATAGTACCTGTCTTGAAGAAGGGGATCCTTCTGTTTTAACAACTACAGACTAATATCCATTAGAAATTGTAGTCTATAATGCTATATATCCAGCCGTCAGAAACAGCATCAAGATTGAGCAACATGACTTTATGTCGATGAGATCTTACTCAAGCAATTTATAACTGTTTTCTCAGTACGTTTTCGAAGTACTCGATTCCACCGGTCAAGTTGATGTGATTTACACAGATTTTCAAAAAGCCTTTGATAAAGTTTCTCATGGCCTCTCCAAATAAAAATTACGTATAAAATTCCGATTCTCTTTCGAATCCAAATTTCTTGCTTAATTTTTCTTCGCCGCGACGTCAGTTCGTACTGCTGGAGGGTATACAGTCGTTTAAGTTCATATCTTCCTCTGGAATAATTCAGGAGTCTAATCTTGAGCCACTCTTATTTATTCTGTTCGTAAATAATCTGATGGATAATATTCACTCTCCACATTTGATGTTCGCAGACGATTTGAAATTAGATCACAGGGCAACTGTATTCAACTTTTGCACGCATTGGACCATGTTGCCAGTTGGTGCGAAGAATATTATTTGTGTTTAAATGTGTCAATGTGTAATTTTTTCTCTCTCACAAGGTGATACTCAATGGCAAATATTTCAATAATTTCTCAACCTTCATAGGACTATTTAATGCCCTATCTGTAGCAAGTTTAGTATGGCAGCATGATCTGGCATCCCAAGGCAACTGGGATTGCAAGATTATGCAATGCTATCAACGTCATTTTTAGGCCATTCAGACAAGGTTCTTGAAATTCATAGCTTGGAGGAAAGATAAATTTATCCAGAGAGAGGAGTCAATCATAACGAATTATTTAGTCGATTTAGTTTAATCTCATTGCAGGACCGGAGAGAAACTTTATCACTAAAATGTTGGTACAAATTACTACATGACATACTACATCGTACTACAGAATTATTCCGCCTAGAGACTGCGAGGACCAACTCGCTAATATAATTCCTCATTTGGTTTGTGGTGTCAGTATTCAATAGAGTTGCTAATAACTGTAACATTCACTTTGACACTTCAATATATGGAATAAGAATAAGGAATAAGGGCAGAGAGAATGTGTTGAGGATATGACTCCTCGTGAGCATAAAAAAGTGAAAAAAAACTGGATTACTTACTCAGCAGCTTACAGACAAAATAAAAAAAAATGGTAAATACAACGATCAATACATAAACGAAAATACGCCAGCATCATCTGACGGAGAAAATGATCTACAGATCCCAGTAGAAATAAATCCTAAACGGCAATTGGATGTTATAGATGTTCCTTGTATTGCTGATCAAAGACAAGCCGAAGCTAAAAGGAGAAGAATTTTACAAAGGAAGATAAGGAATAAACTGCAGAACTACAGAAGAAGAACCATACTATAACTTAATTGAAGAAAAACTTGCTAGCGGAAGACAGAAAAACAAAAGACTAAAACACAGAATTAAAAAATCGAAAAAGGCATTTTCGCCCACAAGCAGTATTGAAGAAATGGCAAATAACCCTGATAAGAAGGCAGAATTGTGTCCTCATGAGAACGTTAACTTGAAACTGGTTGCATTGAAAAGCGTAAACATTTTAAATTTTGTGTACCACCAAAATACTCTTCAAGCGCTTTGTTGTGATCGCTAATCTGAAAAATTTTTATCAAAAACTTGTGAAGATTGCTCAGTTGAAAATTTACCCTATAGCGAATTCGACAAGAGTCATGAAATTCTACTGAATCGATGGACAAAAAGTATAGAAGTAATCCAACATATAAAAACTGAAAAGGAGCGATTTATAACAAAATATTAAAAAAGAATCATAAAAAATTGAGCCTTATGATTCAATTGGACAGATAGAAGAGAGTGATCTACTAAGTTCAAATTCATTTCAACATGAAATGATCATGGAGAATGAGGATAAGCAGAAAGCTTTCAAAGGTACTCTCTTGGTACACCCAGTGGGGGGTAATGTTTTTATCCAGAATAAACTGGAAATGAAATCACTGAGTTGTTTCTGTGATGATGACGGCTTTGACCGTTATAAAGTGAGGACTTTGCCAGACCAATGTCAATCTCAACATATCCCAACATGATATACCACTAGCAAGCACAAGAAATAACTAAAAGAACTATGTCAGAGGAGATTGTGTTTTGGTTAAGTTTATTATGAGAAGAAAAAAATGCCGGTACGCTGCGATTTGCACTAATTATGACGATGACGATGGAGAACGGACAGTCCATTTCTTCAAGTTTGTAAAGAAGATGGGACAGAGATCAAGCTCATGATGATGTCGCTGACGTGGCTTTCAAAGATGTGTTAAAGAAACTGCTAGATCCTAAATTAGTAATTAAGAAAAGTTTTAAATTTTATAAATTTAACAAGCCCGTCAATGTGTATGAAAAGTAGAGACAAGTAACTACATGTTCTTGATTTTGGTAACTGTTCTATTTAATTATAGGAGAAACAAAAAAAAAGTGTTTTTTAAGTACAATTGATTAGAAGGAGAAAATATTTTTGTTCCTTGTTATAATAGTGTTATGTTTCGTAAGTTATCATACCACAAGGTATGTCCAGTAATGAGATCTCAAGTGATTTCTAGGTATTAATGGTACTGTTATTATTGTAGGTAAGAGAGATTAGCTAAGACAATTTACTTGAAGACGGATTCGTCTCTAATTTGATTGCATATTGTGATAAATATATGTATGAATAAGATAAGAGTGATATTTAACAAATAAATACTAATTATAAAAGACAAACATATAGCTTTATTGCATAATAAATGTATGGCATCAGTCCCTAGTACAACCCGTCAGTCCCTAGAGCACAGATTTTAAAAAAACACAAATTTATCTTCAAATACCTAATAAAGTGACTGGCCTCTTTAGATACTAAAAGTATATTAACATATGCACTGTATTTACCAAAAAGTTTTTGATTTAGTATATCAAAAGCACTTATAACCCGAAACGAAGACTCTATCGAACGATTGGTGGTTCAAGGGAAAGTCGAGGACAAAAAATCGCGTGGGAGCTTTCTTTGGGTTTTTTATCACGAGGTGGACAGATCTGATAAAATCTGTGACGCATTCCAGCATCAATGAAAACTCTAGAGCTGCTAAGTATAGAGCAGTGTGGCGCTGCATTGCGTGGGACGCAGTGGCACAAGATCGAGACACGACCACTAATTACATACCACATACCAGAAGTTCACTATAAGAAAAAGAATTCTGTAGTTCTCGTGCTATATTATCGCACTTATAAACATTCGCTATCAAAGTACACTAATACTTTCTTTCGATATTTTCTTTGACATATTATTCAGAACAATACAGCAGAGCTGGCTATGTAAAATATGAACAATGCGATGACTATATTGTCCTTCTAGGAATTAATGTTAGAGAATATTGAAATATCCATTATCCTTCTAGGGATAAATGTTAGAGAATCCTGAAATTGATGCTCACATTTATTGAAAGCGTGAGACAGTAGCTGTTTCAGTGAGACAGTAGCTGTTTCGTACTACAAGTTATTCATCAGTCACGTCAACTTCAACGAATGAAAGGCAATAATTTCAATCCTCACATACCCTATAATCGATTGTAATACAGACATATAGAGTAAGTCAAATCCATATATAATGCATTGATTAGTGTACATCTTAAATCTTAGAATCCATGAAAGGCACATGAATACATCTACATTGATAGTTTCACACGTCCTAATCAATTAACATACTACATTTTACAAGGCTTGTTTTTTTCAAACAAATTCATCTAATTTGATGAGGTAATGCGCCATCTAGGTTGCGGTTGGAAGAAACACTCGGCATTTATCAAAACATGTCAGAAATATCTATTATCCTTCTAGGGATAAATGTTAGAGAATCTTGAAATCGATGCCCACATTTATTAAATGCGTGAGACAGTCACTGTTTCGTAGTACTAGGTAAGAATCAGTCACACCAGTCAACGAATGTATATATATATATATATATATATATATATATATATATATATATATATATATATATATATATATATATATATATATATATATATATATATATATATATATATATATATATATATATATATATATATATATATTACATATATGTATATACTCTACTAATACTATTATGATTACTCTTGATAATGGGTTAAGCACCCGAAACATATGTAGAGTTTTTGATATATTTAGTGACACCTAAGTCAAGTGTGTTAATTTTGATTAAAAAAAAGGTAAAATTTTTGCTGCGGAAGGGTAACAGACGTACAACTATATTTCGCACACAAACTCCCAAATAATTTGGTGTGGCACTGATTTGTATAAGATAACTTATAAATTGTTACTTACCAAAGAGAGATCTCCATCTCGGTCAAACACCATGTCCCAGCCTCCTACACCCATATAAATACATAGTGAAACAAGTAGGCATGCCCGCACCATGGACACCATGATACTTTTGCACTTATGTGCACTAAAAGGTAATCGTTTGCTTATTTTTCCTAGTACATAATTGTCAAGAAACGCTTTCCATCAATTAATTGCAGAACGTTTCATGCAGACATTTTTTACTCTGATTAATATTTTTCATAATATTAAATTCAATATAAAACTTATGTTGCTAGCAGTGGAGATGGAAATGGTTTGAAAAAATAACTATACCAAAATCACACATATAGGTATGATTTATATCTCATACACTTTACATAATGAAATATAAAAAGCATAATTATTTATCTAAAACATAAAAAATCAATCAACCATAGCTTTTGGGAGGAAGCGACGTACTTAATTATTACAATTATAAACAGTTTATCCGAAATTATGCTTTGTCAATGTTATGACAGTGTTTGAACGAAAAGTATAAAATTAATCCATTTTAGATAATTTAACTTTACAAGATATACCCACTAATCTTTGCATGTTTCATAGAGAAATGAAGGTTGAGACGAGTGAAAAAATTCAATTCATAGTATTTCGTTAATGCAATACCTTGTGTTTCTGGGGTCATATAAATCATCTCGTTCAAAGTGCGGCGAGTGTTATATCGAACGGACTTGTCGTTTGTTACTAATCTCACGCAATATGTTAAATCCTACTTTAATGAACTTTCAATTATACAAATACTTCGATAATGAATTACTTAAAAAGCACAGAAGACAGTTGGGTTTTCTCTGGTACGTCAAGAGGTAGAACCTTCCATGTTCCATGTCCAATTCCATGTTCACATCAACATACATCATTGTAGATCATTCACTACACATAAGTAGATAATTGGGCTTTCTTGGTGAAAAAAACACCCGTTGTCACATGCACTCTGCGAAGTTCTAATTGTTTAAAATTAAAGTTTGGCGCTACTACTCAGAGGGAAATAGCTCCAAAAATGTATGTAGGGGAGACTGTTGTACTTATCATGGAACATTTTCATGTTTTCTTTTTTTAAATTCAAATTTCAAGAATCTTAATTTTATTCCAAGTGAATCTGTCATTATATTCCTCCTTTTTTCATATTGTGTCTCCACTGCTTGTTATAAAATTAGCATCAGAACGAGGTTCATAAAAAACAATACTTTTCCAAGATGCAAGTGTTCATGTTGCTTGAAACATATTGTGTTCTACCTTGAAATTTGTAATCAAATTTAAATGAAAAATTCAAAATCTTGAAACCCTTTGTCCTTGCAGTGGCAAAAGTATTCATGCAAGAACACTAACTATGTTACCGGCCGACTATCGAAACCCGAAGGATAGACTAGTCCATCCTATATGCGATCGGATTAACCGTTACAGACTAGATAAAACTGGTCTGTCCTAAGGGCGATAGGAGAAACTAGTTTAACCTCAGAGGAACTGGTTGAGTCTGATATGAATAAGTACACTTCAGGATAAACAAGTTTGGCCTAGACTATAGTAACAGGGAATAATAAAATATCACAAATAATAAAATCAAGATGCATTTATCAATTAGATCAAAATCAATTTAACTTATTTTTGCATGGTGTACTCTGATGACATTTTGAATTGCAAAACACCATTTTTTTCTTGCAGTTGCACCTGTTTGTCAAAAAGTTCCTTACGCAGCTTCACTTTACGAAACCTTGCCCTGATCCAACCGAATGTTCAGTGGCTGCAGTCCTCAGAGATATTTCACTATCTTGGCCAACATCACATACGCTTAAAAATTTCTGAATACAAATATCGAATTCTGAAAGAAAAAAGCAGATTCAAACAAATATCTCTCAATCACCAGAAAATATGGTAATGTCGACAATGAATTAAAAGCATTATCAACATGGGCTTTAAGTATTATTAACAGGGAGCAAAAAATCTGCACCTGCAATATGATTTCTGCAATACACAATGTTTGGTGCCAACTTTATGAAAGCCCTCGTCATTTGCCTGAAGAATAACCCCAATGATGTTTCTGAGATCACCTCTGCCTTTGTCTACGTCTGGAATTGGTATATTAACATTGAAGAAGAAGCTTTAATTTTTTTTGTTTGCTTTTCAAGATTTTCAGCTGCCGTTTTTCTAGCATCTTGGATGTTCTGTATGTCAATTTCCACAACGGCACTATCACCATCTTCACTTTGATTAGTATTCGAACCATTTTCGATGACTTTTCTAAGGTCGTCCTCAACCTGAATATAATTTATTATTTCTTGCGGCAACGATGAAGTCGAAAGTCCTATTCTAGGCTCTATCCCAAATAAGGCATGGTAAGGCGACTGTTTTATTTCTGAGTGAAAGGCACGGCTTTTCATGAACTGGACACTTCTCAAGCCGTCCGACCATTTCGTTGAATTGTTGTCCGTCAACCAAGAACTTATCATGATCTCTATATCTTGATGTTCAACGAAACCCTGACTTTGACTGTGCCTTGGTTTTCCATGCACAATTTTAAGTTCTGACCCAAGAGTTGCGAGCTCACTAATCACATTTTTGACAAATTGTCTCTACCATTGTCAGATTGGAGAATGCATGGCGCTCCTATAGTTGGAAATACATTCAGGTGGTAGGCAACTTCTGCCGCTCTCTTAGATGTTAACGCACACAAAAAACAAATTTTTTCGAATGGTCTTCGTAAACTATAATAAATTCAAATTGTTCGTCGGGTTGAGTCTGAAAATCGATCAAATCTACCTGACATCTGCTATTCATTTCAGAGTAAAGAATCGGCTTTGAAACTAGTCCTCTCTTCTTTTTTGTCGTTTTTTTGTTGACATACATCACACATTGATAAATAGAGGCTTATTATTTCTTTTGAGATGTTAGCATATTTTTTTGATGTCTCGGTTAACATTCTGCCACGACCGCCCTGTCCAACTGCCACATGGGCTGCATCAATCACATCATAAAGCTCATCAGCCTGTAAATAATATTTTATATTTCTTTCCCTCCGTGCTACTAGTTTTTTTATCTCACCTATTATTCTAATAAGTGCACCCTCTGGAAAATGTTTGGCACAAACTACAGAATATTTTGTGGGGTTCCATGCCCTAGGAATATTTTATAGCCATTGATTCATTAAATTTTCATCCTATGGAAAACGAAATACAGAAACTGGTGATTCGCCGGATTCCTGGTAAGTTTTGTGGTTCGACTTGCATCCAGGTACACAGGAATGACTTGGCATGTTAATTTGTGCTAATATCAATAACAAGTAAGAAAAATATCATAATCATATAGAAACTGAAAGAAGCAAAGAGCAGAAACTGATTCGCCGGATTCCTGGTAAGTTTTGTGGTTCGACTTGCATCCAGGTACACAGGAATGACTTGGCATGTTAATTTGTGCTAATATCAATGTAATCATATATCATACGTCATAATTATATATCGTCATAATATTAATATTATGATTTTTTTGATCTGCCGTTCTTTGAATGTTTATGAACTATTCTGGTTGTGGTTTTCATCTAATTACCCGTTTTATCACAAAACCAACACAAAATTCGTTCAAGTTCTCCATTCTTTATATTTATCACTTGTAGCGAACTTGTTCGCGTTTTTTTTTAATTTAAGCACTAATTAAACACTCCAATACCAGAAATTTTGCATTTTGCATTATATTGTAATACCAAAAAATTAACATATCATATATCATACGTCATAATTATATATCGTCATAATATTAATATTATGATTTTTTTGATCTGCCGTTCTTTGAATGTTTATGAACTATTCTGGTTGTGGTTTTCATCTAATTACCCGTTTTATCACAAAACCAACACAAAATTCGTTCAAGTTCTCCATTCTTTATATTTATCACTTGTAGCGAACTTGTTCGCGTTTTTTTTTAATTTAAGCACTAATTAAACACTCCAATACCAGAAATTTTGCATTTTGCATTATATTGCGTAAATACCAAAAAATTAACTATTCTAAACTATAATTTTATTTCTAATGGAGACTACACGCGCTATGGCGCATTATGGCGCTCGCGGGGGGAGGGGGCCAATTACAGAAAAATGGACCAGCACAGGTCCTGGAAACAAGTGTTTTCTTCATATCTGAGGTCTCAGGATAACGAATCTGAGCTTAGTTGCCGGTCTTTATATTTGGTATCGTCAACTCTCTGAGGCGCCTGCACTATTTAACAAATTGCTTCATGAGACCTAGTTTTATATGCAAAGGCGGAAATATAATGTTATATAATAGTCAAAACAGATGTCCATTGGTGTAAGTTATATTGCAACAAGTCAATGACCTTCTTATGTCTGCATATTCTTAATGCAAAGAACCTGAATGACCTATTGGAACTGAACCATATAATCAATTATGATTAATTGCCATATAATACCATATCTCGCGTATAATTAACCCTTTAATTAATTAATTATACGCGAAGCGATATGGTATGCGAAAAAACTGATTAAAGTTTTGGAATCAGCATATCACTTTACCTCAAAAACTGCCAAAAATCGTAGTCAACAGATATTATGTTACAAATTGTTCCCCAGTGTAATCATTGTGAGATTGAGAGATTAGTAATTCCAATTGGTATCGTCGAAAAATTTAATCGAATGGGGGAATAAAGAATGAAAATAAATCAACTCAAGTTTTTCAGACGGTGTATTTATATTCGAAATTAAACCTTTTTTCACAGCTCACCGTCTATTTAAACGCCTCAGAAAATCAATGATTTCACTTAGTACTTCTGAATGTTCACTCAATATTATAAGGGATTTGGAAATTTATTGAGGTGAAAATCTCAGATGAAGATGTTCCTTCGTGAACGATTAGGCAATTGCCAAAAGAGAAATGCAATGTTATTTAAATCATACTTTCTCTACTTCGTATGTAACTCATTTGCTGCTGGACAAGTCTATTGAAAAAAAAAGGAAAACAACTACAAGGTATAAGATGAAATAAAGGGAAGTTAAATAAAGAGTCCAACGACTGAGGAGCATAAGAGCGTTGGTGGCCATGGTTGAGTGTTGATTCACACATCACAAAATGAAAATATAAGTAAGTATAAAGATACAGTTTTCGTGTTAAAGACACTGAATAAATATTTTTCTTGAAGACTTTATGACATACATTCGAAAAATTTGAAATAATCAAGAGAATATCATAGTACCACGATATTTGGTTGTTTGGTTATTGAACAACTCTTCAAACAACTGTTTAACACACAGAAAGTTCAAATTATGGTACGTTCTGTAGGTAAACATCTTAGCTTTCCATTTGCTGTAGTTTCGTTGACGACGTTGGTCATCGGCTTGATATTAAATTTTCATATGAAATTTTGTTTTCAAATCAACTTTATTATTAGAATAAAAATTATGAAAAAGTTCCCTCAACAATTTCTATTATGTTTCAACCGGACGTTATTAAAGAAGCAATCAAGTCTAAGTTCTCTAATCCAAAAAACAAGATATCTGAAGACAGCTTAGAATTGATGGGTGAATTATATAAAGCATTGGCGGTTGAAGAAGCACTTCGTTTGGGTAAAATGGTTAACAAGCAGAACAAGATAACTGTTAATCTCCAACATGTGAAAATAATTCTCTCACAACTCATGTTAGACTTTCCTTGATTCAGATATTGGAGATATTACTGAGGAGAAATAGCATTGAGCAGATTCTGACCCTATAGGCATCTAAGATTTTTACTGAAGTCCAACGTGGTCTCTGAAGAAGGATTGATGAATACATGTTTACATAAAAGACGGCACTTTTGAAGAAGCACTATAAAATATGTTGATTTATATTTTTAAGTAAGAAAGTACTGAAGGCACTGAAGATGATTCTGCTTTATATTCTAACATATTTATACGATGTGGTAATTCATCATCCTTTAAGTGATAAATGTAAGATAATATTGAAATCAATGTCACGTCTGATGAAACCACAAGATAGATCTTTCCATTCTAGAAGGAAGTGATCAGCTGTGCCTTGTCCATCGGCAGTCGAATACTTCAATCTCCAATTGATTCTCGACTATTTATTTCTGTTGAACACAATAATTATTTTGATCCAGTAGGACTGTAAGCCAAATGCGTTTTATTTCAGTTCATATTTTTTCAGCTTCGTAACACGAGTAGCTAACAAGAATTTTTTTCAATTCGTTCAGTTGAACATTGTTTACGCTGTAAATTACACAACTGAGTTATTATTGATTTCATAATCATCAAAATTCATTTCTGAACACATGTCCATGTCGTCTCGCCTGGGATTTGAATCCAGGTCACTCTAGTGAGGGATCTTCATTCACTCAATAGGCTAGGACACGACCCAATAAGTCGTTTTGTCGATGACGTTAAGATAATATTTTTTGGAAGGTTTTGCTAATTGGGGCTTCTAGGACTACCTGTGGTGCGTGGACTACTGCTGTGCAGAATAAATTTTCATAATTTATGAATGAAATGAATATTTAATAATGGACAATACAGAATTTATAAACCAAGAAATTATGAGGGATTATGAAAATTATAGTTTGAAAAATGAGTTCATTATTATTTATTTTCTTCTTCACATTAAGAAGTATTTTTTTTTATGATTTTTAATATTTCTTCATACACTACCTCTTTTACATCTCTAGCTATCAAAAAATCAAAATGACCAAAAATAGATTTTCCTTTGAAGTCCGTTGAGGCAATATTGTTCAGTTGAGATGTCAATTTCTCCATATCTGAGTTTGTACAGAATATGTCATTTTTTCCGCAATATAATACTGTTACGGAATTGACATTTTCCAAGTGAAAGAGCGGGGGTTCTGTGGTATTATACAATTTCATATTCATTTTTGCACCATAATTATATCTGGCAAATCTTCCTGTGAAAAATAGAGAGGTTAAAATATGCACACATATCTCAGTTATTGAATTTTAAAATAAATATGATTGAAGAAATGAATAAAAATAAATAAAATATTGATTAAGCCTAATAGTTTCATTCAAAATCTAATTAAATTGTTTCTTCATTTTGAAATGTAACTTACAATTTCAAGTTCATATTTATATGTCATATTTTCGTTTATATTTTATATTTGTTAATGGAGCTTCTGAGTTTCAAATTCATTTTACAAATGAATCGATGAAATATATTTCAGATACAGAGACGTTTATATCACATAACATCGCATAAGTACTATCCTAGTGGTATCTGTAGCCTTTAATAAGTAAATAGGGTTCTTTCATGCTTCACAATCAGTTCAAAAGGCCATTAATGTTCTACCTGAGTGATAATAATAATAATATTCATTTAATAGCTTTTACAAAATTATATATATATATATATATATATATATATATATATATGTCGAAAGTTTTGACAAATTGTGTTATGCAACGAAACATCAAAGAGAATATTATGTCATTTCTGAAAACATTCAAAATAAACTATCTTAAACAGGCAATAAATCAATTTAAAAAAAAAATGTGTATATATATATATATATATATATATATATATATATATATATATATATATATATATATATATATATATATATAAATGTATACTTCTTCTCACCTGTATTAGCAACCTGCATGAAATGGTAAAGTTCTCTGGTACTGCCTCCACAAAGAATTTGACTAATTGGAAATGACCAGTCGGTCTGTAACAGAAAAAATCGTGAAAATAGCATCAATATGTGATATTGACTTCAAATTGGTTACGTGGTCCCAAATAGTTGATAAAATTCAAAGATATTGCAGACAGTGTGGATCAATCTTTCACCTATTTAATCCAGAAAAGTTTATGTTATTTAAATGAGGCATCGATTAAAATTAGTTGTGATATGATTAAAGATTTTTCAGGAAATAGGACTACTTGTTTATATAACCTTCGAATTTTAATTGATCAAATAAAATTATTACTTCCAAAGAAGAAACGATACTCCTGTGATACAATAATTATGTTTTTCATGTTATACACTCTTTGTCCCTGTGCTTATGATTTAATGCTGTATGTTACATTATTCAATTTTATATGTTATAAATACGAATAATATGTCTTGTTCGTTCGAAATATTCAAAAAGAGTTGAAATAATGCTTGAAACTTTGGGAAACCGACTAGGAGAGTAGTCCACTAACTCAATTTTGGCAACACCGCCGGACTACGTTTTTCAAGGCCTGATTAAAGTCGGCCGTGGTTCGAGTTTTTTTGGTTCGATCTTGTTATTCATTATAATGGAATCGCACCGAGTAAATCCAATACTAATCAGTAAGTCATATTTATTTCGGAGCCCGATATAACTTTGTAAAACTAAGCCAAATCATTTTCATTCAAACTAGGGACATCAAACCATATTTCACCAAGAGATCATCCACAAAATTCATTGAAAAATGTAATTAATAATGTTTTCTTAATATTTTGAGCAATTAATCCTTACATGCGTTCAAAGTACCTACTATTTCATCGTCGGTATCACAACAGTGAGTAGTAAATACTATTAAGTAGTAGTACTATTCAATATTACTTTAACTTCGTGTCAATCCATTATACTAAATTATATGATGAATTCGAACGAGACTCATAAGTCTTGAAGATGAGCTCACGCTCAAAACATATTGACTATTTGATATTGTTAAATATAATATTGAAACTTCAAGCTAAGTGTTTAATTTAATTTAATATCCTATATTTGTTTTTTCTTTAGTGGACCCATACAGGAAAAATTATCAAGTAGGAATATGCGTTATTCTTTCATCAATACTTACCACATGTTGAATTTGTTCGTCACTTTGTATGAAAACCTTAGCTGCCTCAAAACACATGTCTTTGAATATTGTATATCGACATACATCTCTTACGACATATTTCAATCCAAGTGATGGAACAATAGAAAACAATCCAATAGAGTCCAGAATTTGCTGTTGACAAGAATTTTTCAGAAATATTTTTATTATATGAAGTATATCGTGATTATATTTTGCTGTTCTTGGCGTTCAAATTTTCTAAGAGAAAGATTATTGTAAGAAATATGCCTCTATTTATTTTGATACGGGTATATGAAATAAGCCCACCCTCGTCGAAAGATTTCATCTTTCAATCTAAAATAAAGGGTTCTATGTGAATACCTTACGTTGTACATAAAATGCTTGTGTTCTCCATCTACGTTGAAATCAATTATTCTCATCTTGTAATGAATGACTGATTGAGACACCTGGCTTCGTCTGTACAACTGCTAAATATTGTAACTTGGTTCAATTTGGTCTAATTCATAATTGAAATATGAATATATGATTGGCTATGTTGATTCAAAAACATCAACTATGAATGCATACATCATTAATCCATTATTACCGATTTTCCTGAATGAAGAGATTTCCTGAATAAACTTGATAATAGAGACTTGGATATTATCTCTCCGTATTTCATAACTTTAAAGAGACATTTGAAATTTTATCACAAAAAATTGATTTTGATTTAATGTTATTGACATATGGGTGCTTCGAAATAGTTGTATAATTATATAACATGAAAAGCTTCCAAACAAACATCATTCAAGTGAACATTACTCTCTTCATACAAAATGTGCTGTTTTTCTTTTTTGCAACTATACCCCAATTATATTTTCGATCATTACGTATGTTGTTTGTAACGCATCTATATAACTCCTTTGACGATTCTAAACGACCGCCTACTACAATACAGGTGGCATATTTTTGCAAATGAACCTGGTTGATGTACCTACTAAAAGCTAGATAGTTCATTTCTCAAGATTCAGCTTTTCTTCGATAGACTTGACAGGCATTTACGCTCGTGTCCGTGGCAAAAGCAAAGTTTGCCAACCACCATTTCATTTTCTCATTGATAAAATTTCGACACCTTGTATACATAAGATTTCACGAAGATACACACTGTTAACGGTTGAACGAGTTATGAGCAATTAACTTTGTTATTTCCTTTTCCTGAGACATTTATATCTCTTCTAAGCATCTTGGGCACTCTAAAGCGTTTCTGCATTTAACATGTTCCAAATTTCCAAAAGGGAACACTGGGTATAAATGGGTTAATTCTAGTGAACTTCAAACCAAGCCTCGAACAATTGAAAGGTTGATATTGCAAACATGGATAGGCAAATCACACCAAAGCTAAAACGTCTCAGTATCTTTTCACCAAAATATGTTACCAGTCATCCATAAGTACCAAAATTTCTTCATTTCTTCATTGCAGATTGCGCATTTTTAATGATATATATATATATATATATATATATATATATATATATATATATATATATATATATATATATATATTATATATATAGGAGAGTTATAAGGTTAGTTCAATATAGTGATAGCTGGTAGCATTATTAGTAGTTTTTATAAGTATTTGAACAAACGAATTTTTTTTCATATTATAAATATTTTTATATAATGATATAAATTCTTCAAGATGAATTTTTAGTTTTTCCACTTACTGATAGAACGGGTTCCATTCGACAGATAGATGTCACTAATTCCACTGTAGAACAACGTTCATGATAAACAGATACGCCCCAATGAATGGATAGGGCTACTTTAGCATTGTATTCGGGCATATCGGACAAAGTTACGAATATCACTGTTGATCCTTCGGAATGGCCCAAAAGAACTACTTTATCATGGATATTATTTTCTAGTACTAGATCGATGGTAGCAGGAAGATCTATAAGGCCTATTTCCTGCCAACTATAAAAAACAAATTTCTCCTATACTATAACTTGGATGAAAATGAGTGTTCGAAATATACTACAAACAAATGTGAAAAAATCATTATTGTTCAAGGCATTAAAAATTAATTTTAGTACTACATGTTATTCGACATCCACAAGTGACTTCATTTGAATCCGACTTCGGTTGAATGTTATTTTCAAAATATTTGTACACAGCAACTCAGCACATACCTACTTTATAATATGAATTAAAATCTTCAAATTTTCCTAAAAATATATTTCCAAATCCAAAATAATTGATTAGAATATTTTGAACAAAATTTCGATCTGTTGAATAAATCCTTTCATGAATATATATATATATATATATATATATATATATATATATATATATATATATATATATATATATATATATATATATATATATATATATATATATATATATATATATATATATATATATATATATATATATATATATATATATATATATATATATATATATATTGATTATATTACCTGTTTAATATAGTTTATTTTCAATGTTTTCAGCAATGACAGGCTTATTTTAAAGTTAAAAACTTTATTTTCGTTGACGTTTCGTTGTATATCAAAACTTTATCAAAGACTAATAAACTAATAAATTATTGAATTTTATGAATTACTATAGATATCAAAACGTCAACCTAATTTTTTTGAAAAAATCAAACTCACCTAAACATCCAAAATTCCCTATCTGAAGTTGCATTCCATTTAATATGACCTCGTGAATTTTCGGTGCCTCTAGAATTAAGTAGCCATACATCATATCCTTTGTTAGCGAAAATAATTGGTGCAGATTCATTTTTGTTTACAAAATAACTTTTGGCGCATGCCGTCATACCATGAACAAAAATTATTGGCACCAACTTTTCGGCGTTTTTGCGTTTTATTCTTTCGACATTTATAATGTAGCCATCTTTGGTGGTTAAATAATAGGACTGGATTCCGTCGTAATTCAATCGTTTGACTAGGTCATCCTGCAAAATTACCGACTAAAAACAAACAACCTTAATCAAAATAATGATTTATATTTCAATTCAACAAACACGACTTAAATTGAAAAATGTAAGTGAACTAGACATGAAGGTGTCATAAAGTTTTTGATATTTGTTGGTCCTCATCAATGCTTGTTATTTGCGAAATATTTGGTTTGTTTTCTTCATATTGAATTATTTTATTTTAAAGAGGTATGGTAAAAACCTTTTTCTGTCAAGGTACGATATTTTGAGGAAAACTATTAAACATATTGACATATTGACTTGGCGTATAAAAATTTTATTCAAACAGCAGAAAATAATATCGTGCAAGACCCCCGTTCTTTCTGTTATTTCATGAACGAGAGAAAAGGTATCTCCAGAATTCCTGTTGAGATGAAAGATGGTGAGCGAACTTATCATAAACCTACGCTAACGCCTTTCTAAAATAGTTTAGTTCGGTAAATGATACATCTTCGAACAACAATTCGTGTAATGTTGTCATTCTGATGGTCATGACGCGATATGTGTCAATTCAATAACTCGAAATTAAATCATTATTGCCGCCAAAAAACTCTCTAATAAACTAACGTTGCTCGTGATGAAAAATCAAGTTTCATTGTGAGATATTGAATTTATCCACTTTCGGATCCATTAACACATATATCAAATCTCATAATAAACAAAGCTACTTTTTTATTCAGAAATTGGCCAAAATAGTATCTGTCTTGAAAAGGGGGGATCCTTCTGTTGTAAACAACTACAGGCCAATATCCATCTTATCAAACCTTTTGAAATTGTAGTCTATAATGCTATATATCCAGCCGTCAGAAACAGCTTCAATATTGAGCAACATGGATTTATGTCAATGAGATCTTGCTCAAACAATCTAATACTTTTTTTTAAGTACGTTTTTGAAATACTCGATTCCATCGGTCAAGTTGATATGATTTACACAGATTTTGAGAAAGCGTTTGATAAAGTTGCTCATGCGCTCCTCATACAGAAATTACGCAACAAATTAGGATTCTCTGATAATTTCACCAACCTTTCACTTTCTTACCCGGTTGACCGACGTCAGTTCGTACAGCTGCAGGGTATACATTCGTCTGAGTTCATACCTACCTCTGGAATACTTCAGGAGTCTAATCTTGGGCCACTGTTACTTATTCTGTTCGTAAATGACATGATGGATAATATTGACTCTCCACATGTGATGCTCGCTGACGATTTGAAACTACATTTATCTATAATTAGATAACAGGGCAACTTCAGCTCGCGCTGGACCATGTTGCCAGTTGGTGTGAGGATAATTATTTGTGTTCGAATATGTTAATTTGTAGTTTTGTCTGTCTCACAAGGAAAAAAGATCGAATTGAGTTTGATTATAGCGTCGATGGTCAGGTTCTTTCTCGTTGATAAAGTGAGAGATCTTGGTGTAGTCTTCGATCAGAAGCTTTCCTTTTTCCACATAACCTAACTTATTTCATCTGCCTCGAAAGTATATGGATTCGTTATACACAATGGCAAATATTTCAATAATTCCTCAACATTCATAGGACTATTTAATGCCCTACCGTAGCAAGTTGGAGTATCTCAGCATGATCTGGCATCCTATTTACACTTGCCATCAACGCCATCTTGAGGCCATTCAGAGAAGGTTCAAATTTTTGTTTGCAGGGAGGATAAAGGTTATCCACAGAGAGGAGTCAATCATAACGAATTATTAACGAAGTCTTTTGATACTTTATCACTAACATGTTTGTACAAATTACTACATAACAGTATTGATTGTCCTCCTCTCTTGTCCGTTTTGAAATTTTGTGTTTCTAGGCAAAATTCTCGTACTAGAGAATTATTCCGCCTAGAGACTGCAAGAGCCAACTCCCTAATACAATCCTCCATTTGGTTTATGGAGTCAACATTCAATAATAATTGTGATATTCACTATGACTCCATAGAAGTAACTGTTGGGAGTTATGTGAAAACAGGAAATGGACTAAAATGAATTGATTTAGATTGAGTTCTTTGTAATATTTCAATTAATTCTTTAACTAATTCAACTAATTATTTTGTTATTAGTTACTCTTTCAGTTTTTTTAGAGTAGATTGAGCTCTTTGTTATATTTCTTTCATTTTATTTATTTACTTTTTATTCAACATTATGTTATTATTTTCTGTAATTGGGTATTATACCTGTTGAGAATAAAGAACTTATTATATTATCATTATTAAACTTTACTAGGATGTTTTGATGAAAGACGAGGATCTAAAAACAAGTGTCAGTAGCTGTTTTCTTATTCTGCCTTCAACTAGATAGCAGTTCGACATTCCAACTGAATTGAATAATTTCTGTGTAATTTGGACGAGTCTTTTGCTTTGATTCCTTCATAATTTCTCCCACGATAATAACTTCGAAATGTTTCTTCATCATTTCGTCATGTTAATTCAATCGTCATTTTGTTTTTATTATTAAGTCCACCAAAAATCGTGTATACGATTACTCCAAAAGTAAAAGCGTGTAGTTATATCGAAAACCACAAAAACTGAAAATTCAAAAAAGGTAGGTAGAAATCTCTCAAATGTTTCAAAAACAGCCATTGAAGATTGTTCTGTCAACAAAATGAGATGATTTAATATTGTTAACTTTTTCATAGTAAAATATGTTGAGTAGTGTAACAAAAGACCTGTTTTTTTCATAATACAGACCTGTTATTAACATAAATGTTTTAATCAATTATTCCTTAGGACTTTTATGAAATTCCTGGTTTATTAAACCTTTGTTTGCTAATTTTTCAAACAGTTCTGAATAGCTACTAACTACACTTTACGTTCTATATGGCTCATATATTGCCTATTTTGTAGTTTTTTGTGTTTTGAATAAAACAATAATCATTTCAATAGTACCGCAGATGCTGATTAAAACAGATAATATAATATAAAAGGAATTGAGTGAATTATTGAAAAGAGTTTGAAACCCGTTAAAAATGCACTTTCGTTTCATTCCTATATTTATACATTTTTTGAATGTCTTATTCTTGTTTTTCTTTTAAATATTTTTTATATTAATGATTATATTCATGTTCAATCACTTGTTTATATTTTTCAATGCTAACATAGGTATATCCTCCAATAACTTTCATTTAATATTTCATTAAATTGTACGAGTATTATGATTTGCGCCATACGTCGAATATAAATTGTTTCACTATTGATAAATGACACAGAGGTTTCGCTTAACTCTTAGTGAAACATTATGTTGAAAATAATAAATTAAAATTAACACACCTGGCTTAAGTTTCACTAAATATATTGAAAACCCTACATATGTTTCGGGTGGTTCACCCATTAGCAAGATAAACAATGCTACTGGAATTTCCTAAGGAACAAATTATCTAAATTAAACTGGAAAACTCTGGGTAGCGTGAAAAATTAACCTCACGCTACCCAGATTCCCACTCATCGTTCAAGGTGTTTATACCCAGTTCCGAATATAGCAAAGCTCTAAATGCTTCAAGTTGGCCAAATAAAGTAATCGTGAATCATTTTTTCCACAAAAAAACGAAACAAAATAGAGTGGACGGATTGTTCCTGCCGCCAATGAATGTTTGAGAATCATACAGCCGAATGCTCAATGTATTTCAAACAAACTCGATAATCTTGAGGTGTTACTGATGGATGGTTACAAATACGGATATTCTGAGTGTGTCGAAACATTGGTGTAGTGCAGAGTGTAGTGTTAATTCCATGGTGATTGCGGGTTATGTTCGAGCAGATTGTTTTCGTCGAACCCACAGAAAATACGGTGGATCCATCTTGTACTCCAAGAAAAACTTGAAAGTTAATAACTTAATGGTTTCAAAATTCTCTGAAGAGATGCATGTTGATATCTGTGGTGTTCTTATTTCGGATTTAGGCATTCGATTAGGCATCCTTAGTGTTTATAGAACATGTTTGGGTAACTATGACCTTCATTTTGATCGACTATTTTGTGCATTACAGCATTGTTCCAAACGGTAAATTATATTGTTTTATGTGGCGATTTGAAAATGATTATTCAAAAAATAACTGTATATATTTTAAATTGTTCAGAGATCTATTAGACTGTTTCGGATTGAATGTTACGTCTCGGTATGTTACTAGAGAATTCACCAATATCAATAGTCATACCAGTATCTCCAAAGTAGACCATATCATTACAAATATTGATTCCGATAATTACAATGTTAGTGTTTTTGAACCCCATATCAGTGACCACAAATGCATTCTATTTGAGACTGTTCTCAAACAAGCACACAAAGAAAAAGAAACAACTCACTCATACAGAAATATTAGTCAGGATAATATGAATAATTTCTTGTTTTCTTTATCTGAATACAATTTTCCTGATCTGTTTTATAATTTTGATGCTGATACATGTTTTGATTCACTCATTGATGTTATTCCATATCATTTTGAACAATGCTGTCCAATACGTAAAGTACTTTCTGAAGATCGAAGGAAAAGATAGATAACAACTGATATGTTTCGAAGTAAAAGTAGGCTATCTTACCTTCATCGACTCCATAAAAATAACCGTTCGTCATGTACTCTACAAAACTATAAAAATGCCAAAAATCAACACAATGTGCTTATAAAATACACGAAATATACATTTTATAGTTCAGCTATTGATGGTTCACCGAACAGAAATAAAACAATTTGGAATATTGTTAACGATCTTTCTGGAAAAAGTGGCGGTAGTGGAAGTGATGTGACCTCAAACTTTGAGGGGGAGGTGTTTGACGATCCGAATCAGTTAGCTGATGTTTTCGCCGAACATTTTTCCACAATGGCTAGTTCCAAATTAACATCTCGATATGGCAATAATCTATCTCGGAGTTGCACATTATCACTTATGGTGAACACAAATTTTTACTTCTGCCCGGCCACTAAAATTGAAGTTGAGGATGCCATTAGAGACTTAAAAAATAAGAAAGCTTCGGTGTTGATTCCATATCGGCCAAAGTTTTGAAAGGAACTAGTGGAATTATTGGCGAGCACTTTGCATATCTCATCAATGTTTCCCTCACTACTGCAAAATTCCCCAATATCCTCAAGCAATTAATAGTAATTCCAGTATTAAAGAATGGAACCGTAAGTGAAATTACTGATTATCGCCCAATATCCATTTTGAGCGTGTTTTCCAAGGTAAATGAGAAAATTGTTTTCGCCAGAATGATGAGTTATCTCAATAGATTCAAAATAATTGACTCCGCACAACATGGATTCAGAAGAGGCCACTCAACTCAATCAGCTGCAAATAGGTTTTTTGAATCCGTCTACAAGTGTTTGGATAATTACTTGTTTGTGGCAGGGTTATTTTTTTATTTATCTTCGGCATTTGATTCACTATCCTTTGAATTTATACTTGATAACTGCTACAATTCAGGTTTTAGAGGTGTTTTTGTTAATTGGTTACGTAGTTATCTTGAAGAAAGGACAATGGTAGTGAAAATAGGCGAGAGTTATTTTCAGAGACATGACATTGCTCTTGGGGTGCCGCAAGACTGCGACATTGAGGTGACTATGTACCTACTATCGAAAGGGATTTAAATATGTAGACAAAATCATTTATCAAATTTTTGTGACCTAACTTTGTTCGAAAATACAGCACCTATCCCCCCTACCATTTCCTATCGAAAGTGATAATAATATTTACAATAATAAAAGTACAAAACGCTATAGAATCTACCAACACTATTGACATTTTCGAAATGTATGATAAATAATCCCCAGACTCCCAAATAGTTTGGCGCGGCACTGATTTATAAAGGAGAACCATTAAACTGTTAACTTACCAAAGAGAGATCTCCATCTCGGTCAAACACCATGTCCCAGCCTTCTACACCCATACAAATACATAGTGAAACAAGTAGGCATGCATGCAGCAAGGACACCATGATACTTTCGTATTTATAAACACTAAAAGGTAAACGTATGCTTATCTTTTTCGCTACTTACAACTTTTTAATTACGTTCATAGTATATAATTGCCAAGAAACGCTTTCGATTAATTAATTGCGGAACGTTTCATGCCAAAATTTTTTATTTTAATTGATATTTTTCATTTAATATATAATATAAAAATGAATCGATAAATGTGTTGGTAAGCACATAACTCAACAACGCCCGTACCAATTTTGCCAATTCTTTTTGTAAAAAGTTCGTTAAAGTCCAAGGATGGTTTTTACGGCGAGAAAAATTCGAATAATTGCCGAGAAAACTCTAAAAACAGCCCATTTCTTTTTCCCATACAAACGTTTCTAACCGAAATGTAGAATCAACGGCTGAACTGATTTCACTATTTTTCTTGTTGTGTTTGTTATTATCAAGAAAAAAATTTAAAAAATTGCGTGTGAAATTTGATAATACTTAATTAATATAAGTAAGAAATAATTATTGATTCTCAAAAAGAGGATGTAAAAAACTGAATATCTTATCACACATCCTGGTTAGTTCAGAGCTATCACGACTAATAATAAAACTTCAATTAATATAAAATTTTGGTAAGTTTGAATAGACTTACATACACGTTACTAAGATAGCACGTGGTATATTTGATTATAAAGAAGAATACATAGTTTTCCTTAATTTAAAGTTGAAAGTTCGATTTTGAAAATGATAGTTATTAGATGTACAAACTTAAGTCGCAGAACTCGCAATGCAGCAAGCCAAAGATATAAAAGAGCAATTAGTCAAACTGACGAGCAACACGAAGCTCCGAATAAATTTGAACGGAATCGATAGAATCGAAATTAACAATATGAAAAGGTTTAATCAAAAAGCGTTTAACTAAAGATTACAGTTCAGAGCAAATCATTGCTATTGGACCAATGAACGTTGTGTGTCAATATTGCAAGGCAAAGTTTAATTGTTATTGATAAAAAAATACTACCAATGATGCGACAAAATATTCCGCCGAGTCAATTCAAATAGACGCTATTGATATGACCACCAGAGCCACTATATTCATGGGTTTCCGGGAATGAACTAAATTCTGAACATTTTTTGACTTCTAACATGCAAATATCTCATATACTTAATGATGAGATATATGGAGCAAGTACTTGATACGAAATTAGGACATGACGTTTAATTATAGAACGGACAGGTTAATAACTTTCAATACATCAAACGTGTTAATATAGGAAGTTTTTGATACTTCGACTGATTTTAAATAACAGGAAGTACTGCAGTCCCTTCGTAAGTGAACAAGTACCTGGCTCCACTCGAGATAAATATTAAAAAGTGTAGCACAAATAGTAGAACATGTCTTTCCGGCTTTTTGAAAAATATTCAAAGAAAAATAAATGGGCGTACAAAGTTCGCCGGATCAGCTAGTTTATTATAATTTTATTCAATATAAAACTTATGTTGCTAGCAGTGGAAATTTTTAGTGAATCCGTTGACACTGTGGGTTAGATAATGGTTATGAAAAAATACCTATACCAAAGTCACAAATTTAGGTATTATATATATCTTTTACTGTCTGTTATATAATAAAATATAAAAAGGATAATTATTTATCTAAAACATACAAAATCAATTAATATTACCTTTTGGGAGGAAGCGACGTTAATTAAACAACTAGTTTGTTAATTAATTACTTAAAAAGCACAGAAATTCGTTGGGTCTTGTCTGGCACGTCAACAGGTAGATCCTGTTCCATGTTAACATCAACATACATCATTACTTAAAATATTTGAGAATCCACCACATCACTTACGCATATTTTTTAATACTATAAATTACATGTTTTTTCAAATGTAATGTTAGTTTCTGCGAATTCTTATCATAGATTAGCTCACACGATTTTTGTTAAAGCTGAACAAGCAATTAAATTAGCTAGAATATTCAATTAGTTCTGGCCGAAATTCAGGTAATATATATATATATATATATATATATATATATATATATATATATATATATATATATATATATATATATATATATATATATATATATATATATATATATATATATATATATATATATATATATATATATAAAGTGAATACTGAGACTCTTGATCGAAATATGGAAATATTTCAAATAAAACTCTCAGGGAGCTGTCTACACAAATGTTGTCAACGAGAACGAACCCATCACTTTCGATAGTGAATATTAAGAGTGTTTCGAAAACTTCATCGATCTTGATTAATTATAATAGGATACAATTGTTTCATCATTAATATGAATCATCAGTCCATATTTAATCTATCAATAGAGAATCGATGAATTTCAAAGCGAACATAGTTCCTATACCAAATTTAGGGGAATTTTTCCTAGTGAAATATTCACGTAGGCTTCCTCTATCGGAGAAAATGCGTATAATTTCTATCTAGCGTTCAAGATTCCAACTCAAGACACCAGTAGCGCGAGTGAACGGCTTTGTAGATATTTCATTCGAACACTACAGAAAATTTTCCGCAATGTGTACGAATAGTCCCATGCCTAAATATGGACTGATGATTTAAAATAGTATCCTATTGTCATTCAACAAGATCTATGATTTTTTCGAAACGCTCTTAATATTCACTCTCGAAAGTGATGAGTTCGTTCTCGTTGACAACATTTGTGTAGACAGCTCCCTGAGAGTTTTATTTGAAATATTTCGATTAAGAGTTTCAGTATTTACTAGTATTGTATAATTTGCGAATCTTGAAACTAGCTATACTTTTGCCCGCCGGGGCATAATCTGGAGCGATTAGGCATGGGACTATTCCTACACATTGCGGACAGTTTTCCGTAGTGTTCCAATGGAATGTCTACAAAGCCCTACACTCGCACTACTGTTGTCATGAGTAGGAATCTAGAACGGTAGGGAGAGTTTATACGTCTTTTCTCCGGTAGAGGGAGCCTACGTGAATATTTCGCGTACTCACCAGTTTCTATATGGGAACACTTAAAACCGATTTTCAAAACTTTATTACTGGCATTTTTTTTAGACAAGTAACACAGTACCGAAACAAAACGATGTTTTATATTTTAGCTTCAATACTTCATGTAGAGGTCCTAAATATAAAGACGTTTTCCTGGAACTTTTCAGAGAGTGGCCATGGCAAGAGTGCCGCATATGGTGTTGGCGCGATGTGCAAAAGAACTGCAGATGCCATCGTTGCTCCAGGAGGTGACATTGATAGTTTGGATTCATTTATAGATTTAGTGCAAAAAAGATGTCCTGTTATTACAATCTTTACAATTGACGATGATGCAATAAAAAATATGACTAACGATATTCAGAAAGACGTCAAGAAATTGAAGAAAAGTTTCAATGGTACTCTTAAAATAAATCAGATTAAGGGTAAAATGACAGAATGTCCTTTGGGATTACCGCAAGGCGCTAAACAACTTATAATGAAAAGTTTAAGTTGTTTTTGTGAAGAAGAATTTCAACCTAGGGTTTATGAACTACCAAGTGAAAAAATTGCGCGTCGAGAACGTTTACACAGACTCCGAAGACGAAACCAGGCTAGCACATATCTCACTAGATAATAACATTATCACAGAAACCTACATTTCACGACCATGTGACAATTTCAATACTCATTTTAAGAATAAGTCAGGACCTGACCTAGTACAAGCAAACAACAGCAATACAACAATGGTGATTACGTTTTAGTCAGGTTCAACGTCAGAAAAACGGAATATCGTTATGCTGCTGTTATTAATAAATACAACAATGGTGATTACGTTTTAGTCAGGTTCAACGTCAGAAAAACGGAATATCGTTATGCTGCTGTTATTAATAAAGTAGATGATAATGATGGCGAACTAACAGTCACTTTTATGAAAATTTTATGATATCTCGACGACTCGATGCACATCCTGTGCTAATTCAATATTTTTATATATATATATATATATATATATATATATATATATATATATATATATATATATATATATATATATATATATATATATATATATATATATATATATATATATATATATATATATATATATATATTATATATATATATATATATATATATATATATATATATATATATATATATATATATATATATATATATATATAAAATATTTTTAATAAAGCTAATGATAATTGCTGAAAAATATTGAAAAACTATATCAATAATAATGATAATTGTTTTTGGTTGTTCTGAGTGTGGTTCCCATGACTATTATTGATACAATTATATACGTTTTTTAAATATGTCGGAGATCTTCCTCCTTCTTCAACAGTATTGTATGAAAAAATCTACAAAGACATTGAAATAAATGAAAATTGTTGACTTAACAAAAAGTGTGCACCTCACTTAAGTTATCTATACATTGAAACTAAGATATTAAAAAGTATTGTTTGAAAATGCAATTGAAACTTTATATAAATGAACATAGACAATATATTTTTTGTGTCAAGTTAATACTGTCACTAATTGAAGGTTGTTTCTTCTTCTTCCAATTAGGATTTCCATGGGAAATCCAATGGGTTAGCTACTAGGCTTTTTGCCCAATTCCATTCGGCTACGGATGTGCCTCCTCTAAAGGATATCTCGACGACTCGATGCACATCCTGTGCTAATTCAATATTTTCTTGATATTATATATAAATATATATATATATATATATATATATATATATATATATATATATATATATATATATATATATATATATATATATATATATATATATATATATATATATATATATATATATATATATATATATATATATATATATATATATATATATATATATATATATATTTTTATGATAAATTTTCCGTTGCTGGTTCTTCGTTGTCTTGGGCTCTCTGTTCTGACACTGGATTCTCCACAAGCGCATGCTTAAGCGTGATTTGAGAGTATAAGAGAAAATTGCAAATGGTTTTTATGGTTACACTGAAGGTTGTTTCTTGAAATATGACATGATTCCAATTTGGACTGTGAAGATTATGTTGTCAATGTTCTTCTTCTTTTTTTATAATATACTCTTGATGAATAACGGTGCGGCGACTAGTCACATCCTGCTACTGGATGCATCAACCGATAGTCCAGTCACAGCAAGAAAAAAAAAGAAAAGACGACTGCGCATGCTCGGAACGCAACCTAAGGAGAAGACAACAAGATCCTGTGGCAGCGTTCGGAACCGTACGATAATTATCGTACGCATACGATAATTTTGTGCCAACGTACGATGTACGATAGCATATTATTATCGTACGCAGATTGTACGATAATTTCTATCATGATGCAAAATTTGAGAATTTATATTTTTTCACTCATGCGCTGATAGTCTAAATCGCAGTAGCATGATTTTATTTTGTCCAATAAAATCTTGGGAAAATACCGGGAAAAACAAGTTCTCTATTCCTATTGGTTCTTACGATCCGCTCTGCTAAGTTTCACCACTGCCGATACTGTAACTTCATCCAGCGCCTGCTGTACACGCTTTCTTATTGGTTAGTATAGCATCTACCAATGCGAACAAGAGAATATAAGTTCGATATTTCGATTTAATAATATTTTAATGCCAAATGATTTCTAAGTGATAACACAAATAATTAATCTTTATGAATACCTTAATTATATTAAATTATTTTTTAAAAACTATATTAAAATATAAAAATTATATTTTCTATTTTTATGAATATAAGTGTATATATATTGATATATAAAAGAAATTCTTTCACTTTTTATTTCACTACCCATTAATATCCATTTCTTCTTTATAAATACAAAATTTTGGCGTGTTTCATACCCAACTTGCATGGGAACAGTGAAATTTTGTCTGAGTGAATTTTAAGCTTGGCGCGTTTATTGAACTTAAAGTGGAAAGGGAATCAGTTCAGGTCTATACCACGTGTAAAACATTTGGGTTTCAGTGTTCTGTTGATTTGACAGCCGTTTAAAAAAGTTAAACTATAGTAGAGTACTTGCATGCATATCAATATTACAATTTATATGATTTATTTATCTATAATTGACATTATCCTAAAAAATACGATAATTTCGATCCATGTACGATAATTTTACGCCCCTGGTACGATAGTCAGTCCACTTTAAGTTGCTAACGCTGTCCTGTGGACTTCGGCGCTAGTCAACATTCAACAACGGAATGTAATTTAGGCTTAATACTTTGATCCCCAACTGTATTTTGATTATAAGATGCTGACTGTAAGTTTTCGCTTTCAGAAGAATTTTTTCATTTAAAAATTTATTCTCAATTTTTATATCCTCATAATTATTTTACTTTTTCCTTCAATATCTCTGGAAACGATGCCGAAAAAAGTTTCTTTGTGTAGTCTTTGTATTATAATTTCTACTCTTTTAGGAATATATCATTGCATATTTTTCTACCTTTCATTTTTTTGATGATGTTTATTTTTGTATTTATACCTGCTTTTAATGAAAGTCTAAGAATTTGTTCGATGATACTTTTACTATACCAACTACACCATTGGTGTCGAGTAATTGAAAACATTGCTCTTGGTCTTCAATTTCAAGACTGAACTGGAAATGTGTAGAATATGAATTGAAGCATTTTAATGATTCCGCAATCTTTTAGCATCTCTTTGGAGAATTTTTTAGTAATGATAAACTCAATTTGAAAACTTCCAAGCATGTTTCAGTCAAGTGTTACACATATGAACCTAAAATAGGATTTAGATCCAAAATAATGCCACATTCACGGCCGACTTTAACCAAAATTAGGCCGGTGGTCTACTCTCCTAGTTGGTTGTTCCCAAAGTATAAGGTTTTGAGACCACCTGTCCAATTTGAAGTGAATAGGTAAAATCTAACTTAAATCAGTGTACATCAACTTTTTTCCAATCAAATACTGTTACTAACATGTCTTTATTCACTGTAATTTGGTTACTTATTGTAAAAACTTCACTCAGTAGATAATTGAGCTTTCTTTGTAAAAAACCACCCGTTTACAACTTCCACATGCACTCTGCGAAGTTCTAATTGTTTAGAATTAAAATTTAGCGCTACTAATCTGAGAGGCAAATAGCTCCAAACATGTATGTAGGGGAGAGTGTTGTATCGTGGCATATCTTCATGTTTTCATTTTTTTAAATTCCAATTTTAAGAACCTTAATTTTATTGCAAGTGAATCTGTCATATTCCTCCTATTTTTATATTGTGTCTCCACAGCTTGTTATAAAATTAGCATTAGAATGAGGTTCATAAAAAACAATACTTTTCCAAGATGCAAGTGTTCGTGTGACAAAATATGTTCCTTGAAACATATTATGTTCTACCTTGAAATTTGTAAATAAATTTAGTCATTAGCTGATACAGTTTATCATAAACTATGAAAAGGATACGTTTGGGAACTTCCCAAATGAAAAATTTCAAGCATTGAGATCCTTTGTCCTTGCAGTGTCAAAAGTATTCATGCAAGAACGCTACCTATATGACATGCTTACCAATGAGGGTTATGTTACATTTCGTTATATATAATATTTGATATATAAATATTACCATCAAATTTGAGATCCCTGATTCACAATGTTTATTTGTATAGGAAATATCCATAATTAGTTTGTAATGTATTATATAATTTTTGTTTCTATTATATGCAATGTAATAATTTCTTAGAAGATTAATGAATATGTATTATATTATTCATTTATATTCAAGTATATATTCTTGAGACACAAAGCACATTATAAAATATGCTGATAATTTATTAGTATATATAATACTGTAAAGTATTACTAATTATAAATATTTTCAAATATAACAAAAACTGCATTTGTTAATGAAAATTACATTAATTACAAAATATAACATTTATTCAACAAATTCATCTAACGTCCACAGCTGTCAAGAAACCTAAACCTATACAATTTAATTCTCAAGAGTATAGTACTAAATGTATAACTACACTACAATAGTTCTAAAAAATGAATGGTAATAATATAATGAAATTCTGATTTCAATTGAGGAAAAGAATGAATGAAAATGATATCTGGACTCTGTATTTTTTTATTAGTTTCACTCATTCATTACTAAATAATTTCTATTCTATTGAAATTATATGAATGAATTACAGAAGCTCTCACATCAGAGGTATTGAATTCTATTTCATCAAATTTCTAAATAATGTATGCGATAGAATGGACAAAATTATGTAAGTTGCAATAATTCTCAAGCAAGTTGATGTTGAATCCAGAATTCAACAAATACAGAATAAAAGTTCAATTTTACGAAATATGCAAGCATAATTTAGACAAAATCATCATTTAATAGATGAAGTCATAAACTTTTTAAACTTATCAAAAAAATGCGACACCTTATAAAAAAATATAAAATATCATCAAACAGATCACTTATCACTCGAAAATGAAGTACTGGAAATTCTTATCTACTAAAAGTTGATATCCTATATAAATAAATAATATTATACATGTTTTATATGACTACCTATGAGCTCAATAATGAAACAGTATAAATTACTTATTTATACTGTTGTAATATTCCTCTTCTAAATCATACAGGTCAGCTGCTATATCATCTCTTAACGACATGAGTTTTTGATCACATTCTGATTGTTTAGTCCTGAAAAATTCCATAGTCTTGTGACAATAGTTATTTAACATAAAAGTTTATAATGAACTTCCTCATTCTTATTACATTTTAAGTGAACAAAGACAGAGACTATAACTTACCGAAATAACTTGGAATTTTGGGTTATTGCTTCATTCACAGAAGGAAAATCATTCAATATCAAGTACTGTTTGATGTCAGATACTAATTTCATAAGAGATTCCCCTGCACGAACAATATTGGCAGCTCGTACATGCATTTCATATGTATCTTGTTCACATTGGGTCATTCTTGATAATTGAGTATCATGTTCACCCTTTGCTAACTTCACAATTTCTGTGCAATAAATGATTCCATTAGAAGAGAACAAATATAACTCAACCAAATGCCTAATATCGACCGTAGCATGATTGATTTTCCTGAATTCAATTCTTACTTACCTTCAAAATTCTCTAGCATACTTTTAACATCGTCCTTTAGTCTAGTTCTATATAACTTCAGTAAAGCTTCCTTACTATGGGGTAATGATCTCTGCCCGGACATTGTAATTCGGATGTGTACTATAAGTTTCCAATATTTTTGAACGGAAGTGAAATGTTATAACAATTATATCCTGAGAACTCAGCTAAGATGCGACTGCAGAAACAAAAACACAGGTTATGTTTACATGATCATAGATTTTTGTTCTATTTTCTGAATAGTAGAACACGTTCTATGATATCGAATTTTCAACTCTATTATCCACTCCAACAGATAGCGCTGATATCAGTTCACTTGCTTTTCCCCAAATTACCGAATAAAATATGGTGCGGGGTAAGCGGACTGAAGTAATGATATGATATTCTCAGAAGATTTCAAAGATTCATATTACCCTACACGATTCAATCATTTTGCATAATTGAACTTACTTGAAAATACGTTTACTTAAATCATTTGTACTAGTAAGTTGAGAGTATACAACCATTTTCAAAATATTTTTGAATTTATATATAATACCTTTTAATATATCATAATTATAACGGAATTAAGGACTATTTATTGCCTTGTTTTATATTTGTTGCTTATTATTTGTTATTTATTTCATGCTGTTTTGATCTATCTGGCGACATCTATGATTCAATCACCGAACTGTTTTTGTTGTGGATTTCTACTTTCGATAACGTATTTTTTCAGATAGATATCTGCCTGGAATACAGTTCAGTATTGATTCAAGTTTATAGATGTCACCAGCTCATATACTCAATTAATATACGAAAACTGATATTCTTTGGAATCCGTAAATACGTCGGTATTCTAGTTTTCAAACTAGAAGACGACACTTATTCATGTAGGTGCATAATATTCATATATTAGAATGATGTTACGATTCAATGATGTTATGATTCAAGGTTCATATAAACTGTCGTAAACTATAATTACGAGACTTGATCAATATTCGTAAATAGAAAAATTTTAGGTATATGTTCAAAAAATGGATCTCCGTATCATTGGTTTTCAAGATTCATTCACTAACGAATCAAATCTGAAAGATCTTTATAATTGAGAAACTGTGAAGTATTTGAAAATATAGGTTCTGGCAATGTTTGGATAACTGAGATTTTTGAGGCCAACTAACGCATTATCATAAGTTCAATAAAAATTTTATTAATGCTGATTATAGGTTTTAGCTCGAAATATATTTGAAGAATTTTTTCGAGCTTAGGCTGGTGTTTTGAATAGTACATACTGTTATTAATTATTCATTAGCCATATCGTGACATCATTCCAAATTAGACGATAGAAAGCTGGGTCTATATCCAAGTCTTTGGTTTCGTTGCGTTTTTGCATTGTTTTTTGATTCGACATTCGTCACATAGAAGGAGGATGGTTTTGCTTATTACTTTTGAGAACCAGCTGCACCATTAAACTTCATATATATATATATATATATATATATATATATATATATATATATATTTTGATATATATATATATATTTCGTTGTATATTATAAAACTATATTATTTATAATTTCCTCGAAAATTTTTGCTAAAAACTTTCAAAATATATAATATATATATACAACTTTCACATCAAGCAAGTAGAAGATTCTGCAATTGAAATATCAATGTCAACACTAAAACTTATGAATGTAAGATAAAGAAATCGGGAAAATCTATTTGATTTTATACTATTTATAGGGGACTATTCAAACTAGACTGTTTCCCACTATTCACTCAATACCAGTTGCATTATATGATATAATAGACACACATCACCACAATAACACGAAGCCCACGATAATAATAAATAATAAAAAAACTCTATATCGAAATATCTCTTGATTTTCCATTACCTACAAACCAGGATTGAAATCAACAAGACCAGCAGTAGAAATCTATCAGGAACTTAGGCCTCTTTCCATTTTCACGAAGAATAATTTTCAATACCTATATTTACTCAATAGTTATTCTTCTATGTATAGAAGAATATATAGTCTTGAAAAGTAGTTTTACAAACTGCTCAGTTTTCGATACTGCTATATTAAAAAGAAGCTCAGTGGTGGAGCGGTAGCAGCTTATACTGGTGCTGGTGGGGTCGATTCTCAAGTAATTTTAGGCCGTTGTGTAGGTCCAATGGAGCTATATAAGTACATAAGTCTCCGACTTCCGCTCTTAGAACATTGAATATTATGAATAATAAAATAATGATAATATGTTCAAATGAAACACTTATATATACTGAGTAGACATATTTCGTCAAATACAAGTTCTTCCTCGGGACTAACAACTGGATAAAAAATCAATAAATTCACAACCAAATGTTCTAATAAGTGAAGACGGATTTATAGACGTATTATGCAGAATGAAAGTATACAGGGTCACTTTCAGGAATATCGAACAGTTAGTTGAGAAATAATTTAAACTCACATAATTATTGATATATATGTTTGATGCGAATGAAATATATTTTGCATCATCATAGCAAGGTTATCGTCATTTCAATATTTTGGATCTCAACACAATCTTAGTAATTAACCCTTTAGCCCATTATCTACATTCACATCTTCTACACATTGCCCAATTGAATCAAATTGACAACTATAATATAAATCTGTTTCATGTTTCATCACCATATTTCCATCTTGATGTTTATTTATCTATTGAAATTGTTCACAATGCATATATATATAGGCCTCATTACATTCATAAATATAACCTTACCTTTGTATCAATCTCTTGTTCTCTCTACGTATACTATTGGCATCTTTTATACTTTTTAAACTTTGATTTGATGTTTGAAAAGAAACGACTATGATTTTATCGACGTTTTGCTCATGTTAAACGGTCAATTATCAGGCTTTTTGCTTGCTTAAAAATAGTTAAAGTTATGAATATGAAGTTTGTCATGAAGCAAATGCCGATACATTCGATTATAAAAGTCTTAATACGTGAAGTGAAATCTTTGTACCTCATTTTGAAGACATGAAAGTTGATATACTCCTAGTTAAAGTTTATGTGGAGATAATGTGCATAATGCTATGTTTTATACTATGAAATACATTACAAAAACATCAATTTGGAAGAAGTGAACATTACACATGCTATTGCTTCAACTACCACAACATATATTTTATATATGGGAACCTACCAGACCTACTCTATGCTTAAACTGTTTATTAATTTTTTTTTTGGGTTTCAATAATTATACTTATATATAATATACATATTTATATATTACTTAATAATATATAATACATTAATATATTACTTTGGTCTCACAGAATATCAATGGAGAACAAATGAGAAATGAACCTTTGAATTTGATATCAATTGGAAAATTATTCACAATTGGGAAATACAACTTGCTCGAAAGCATGAGGAAAATAGTAGATAACGGAGTCGTAGTCTGAAGTGAAAGACTCTTGCCTATTAGTGAGTGAAAAAGTGTATACTAAATGTGAATGGTTAAAAAACATGAATACATTTCTTTTGAAATTAACACTTGAAATTACACTTACACTTGAAATTAAATGAATCATATTCCATGATTATTTGGAATATTGTATGAACTCTAGTATTGATAAAAACTCTTTTTTTCTAAGCATTCTATCAGAAATGCATAGAAATAAGTACATATGGTCCATTGTACATAAATCTGAGTTTGAACTTATCGCTTATTAATGACTAGCGACCCGCCCCGGCTTCGCACGCCGCAAACGCTACGCCCCGCAATTTTTAAATCTGTAATATCTTCGAAAATATTCACTTAAATCATACGGTGTAAAGGGCCATATATATCTTTATTAAATGAACAATGTATTCAAGGTATTTAATTGGTTAAGGATTAATGCTGTATGGGTTAAAATCGCTTCGAAAATTAGCCATTATTTGTCGCAAAAAGTAAATGACAAAAAAAAGTTATTGTGGGTTATCCATAAGAGATAGACATATACCATCACGGACTTTTCTGTAGACCTTCTCAATGAGTACAATACTTAGTACATTATTTTGATAAAACCCGTAGGGTTCAGCCTGCGTTTGCAATGTGAGCGGAAAAAATGTAATTATTTACGACATCACATTAGAAACCTCAAAAATAACAGTACTTCTCCACTATTTAGTGGATGTTATTATACATATAAACCTTCCTCTTGAATAACTCTATCTATTAAAAAAAAAGCATCAAAATCCGTTGCGTAGTTTCAAAGATTAAAGCGTACAAAGGGACAAAGAGACAGAAAAAGCGACTTTGCTTTATACTATGTAGTGATTTGACGGAATATGTGATAGTAGTGTATTTTGTATCACTAATTCAGTTAAATAAGGTATTTGACTTTCATCATTAAAAATGAGCATATCATGATGACGAATTTAATCAGCCACTTCGTTAAAATTTCAAATAGATTGGGTGTACCTAAAGACCCTTGAAACTTTGAAAATAATTTCCCTTCTCAGACAAAACCTGAACTGCTCACTTAACTTAAAGAAACTTGTGGAGTAAAATAAATCAAAAATCAACATAAACTAAGGGAAACAACTTTCACGAGATTAGATGTGGAAGTTGTTGTAAGTTTTATACTAGCAAAACTTTCAGAAGCTTTCAAATCAGAGCCAGAACTCAAAGTATCGTTTACTTTCGACAATGGTAAAGCAGCCATATTATGCAGCAATTCACTTGATAATTGGGAAATACGGTGCTCAATTTGAGTGTTTCAAGATGTATCAAAAATAAAATTATAGAACTTCCCCTAACAACAACTACGTAGATGGTCTTTAGGGAATGATGGTGTAAGTGGCACTCAAGTTAATGCCACAAATGGAAATGCGTGCATTGAGGACTGAGCCATGTTTTTTTGATACGGTCACAATTCAGTTAAGGAAAAAAAGACAATGTTTCAATCATATATAAAATTGAGATTTAATTCTCGCTTACCTCTTGGTGAAACATGTTCAAATACTAATTTAAATTAAAAACTTAACTTAATGTTTCAACAATGTAAAATATTCGTGAAACATCGAACCGAATGTACAATAAATGACACAGAGGTTTCTCTTATCTCTTGGTGAAACATTATGTTGAAAACAATAAATTCAAATTAACACACTAGGCTTAAGTTTCATCAAATATAATAAAAACTGTACATATGTTTCGGGTAGTTAACCCATTATCAAGAGTATACAATGTTACTGAGTAACACTGTATACTCTTATACATAGTGCTGAGTATTGCTTAGTACTTAATTACTTAGTACTGCGTTACTTAGTACTGAGTTACTTAGTACTGAGTAACATTGTATACTCTTGATAATGAGATAACCTCCCGAAACATATGAAGAGTTTTTAATATATTTAGTGCAATTTAAGCCAACTGAGTGTTTAGTTTAAATTGATGATAAATAGGATTAGTTGATTTGTGAAAAAAATCCAAAAAAGGTTTTCATTTGAAAAAAAAATACTAGAGATTTCTGAGCGAATAGTGGCATTGAATAAGTTTCCTGATTATTGAAATTTGTAATGATGAAACATATTAAATTGTATATTTCTCATATACGTACTTCAATTCGTCGGTTAATGAATTGCTTGAAACATCCAGTTTCAATAGTCATCAATAAAATCTGTAAGAATATTATTCAAAGTGGACTCAAAATCAGTCCAGGAAGGTCTTTATTGAACCCCCATGGATCCCCATAACCCCCTTAAATTCGTCCTTGAACTCTCCCATTACTCTCCTATTGCTCATAGAAAACTACCAGCTGATATAATTACAAATATTTTGTGTTATTAGATTTTTTAAGAGTTAATAATTTATCATGAACATATTTCAAAAATAGAAGTTTCATTAAAGTCTTAGTTTTCTGAATATTTTATCTCTTGTGTTCAATAATTCTCCATGCATGTTTATGTTATAGACTAATATTTTTTCATAAAAATTTTTTTATTGCGGGCAAAAAATATACCTAATAGAGTACAATCCAGGACATATAGAACAGAATAGAAATATTTTGTTTTTATAAATATAATGGATTGCAGTATATAGTATATACACAATATTAAGAAAAACGTCAGAAGAACACATAACAAATTACTTAAGATAATTATGCAATAAGCATGTTTCCTTGTGTTCTACAAAAAGTAAGAAATTCCTCTATTGATTAAGGTTCACATCATCAATGTTTTCAGCCAAAACAATATCAATTTTGCCAATTTTGCAACTATAGGAAATTCCAATTGATTCCTCATTCTGATGTACAAAACAAACTTTATTCTGTGGCATATGGTTTAATCTGTTTGCTTGCTTCTCCTCAAGTGGAAACAATTTCAACTGTTGAATTATCTCAATACAACACCCTTCGGCCAAAAGTCATCATTAAAAACGTTTTCATATACTTCTTCCGATGAAAATGTTTTCTCTGAGAAACAGATGCTGAATAATCAGAGATATATTCTCCTATAACATCATTACAGCAATTCTCCCAATACATATTCACTTTTTTTCAACGCACTTTGTATGCCTGAAGATGTACTTTGTTTTTACCAATTCTCTTTCACGAATTGAAATTCCAAATTTCGACGAATTAACTCTTTCATGTTTGATAACAGGAATCTTTGTTTTCAATCTGTATTTGGTGTTGTACTCTGTTGTCATGTATGGAATTTCTAGTTGTGTAAGGGCTGGAGAGCACCAGGCATTCTTTGGTTCATATCGTTAATTTGATTCATTTTTGGATTAAATAGAACTGCTTTAGCATACGTTTTAGATGATTTCTCGTTATTTTCTACTTTTTCTATAACTTTCGAATTTTTACTTAGATTTGGCCCGTTTATTATCTCAGTCTGGTTGAAACTCATTTTTTCAAGAAGTTTATTATTTTGCTTGAGTATTTCATTTTTGTCATTTCATTTTTCAAATAGCTTTTTCAAGTTGACATTCTCGATTTCCAAAGCTTGTAACCGTTGGGTTTCAAATAATTTTTGTTCTATATTACTATTTGCCTTTTGAGTAATAACCTCTTTTGCTGAATGTGATTCAATATAATTCCTCTCATTAAATTCAATCTTCCTCTCTAAATATTAGTTAAGCCTTTTCAAATGATCATTTTCCTTCAGTATCTTTTCTATATCCAGATTCGCATTAGTTAAATCCTCTGTTTCTTTCCTAAGCAAATCGTTAATCCCTGTTAGTTCTCTTACTTGAGACATAAGAACACAAATATCATTCACAACACAACAGGTGAACACAATTTGGACAATAAAATATTAGCTTTCTCCTCTGCAACTGCAGAATTTTAACTTCCGATGCAGAATCAGAGCAATATGCAAAAAAAGCCGCATTACATTGGTCGCATTAAAAAAGGGTCCTAGATGATGTCTCTGGAAACCTTATCTTCTTACATTTACTTCATTCCATCACAAGTTCCGCCGAAAATAAAAAGAAGAGCATATATCAATACACTTATAAAGAAATAGCTAATATTATAGGTTTAATAAATTAAAAATCATTCTTGTGTTTTCTGAGAATTTCTTTTATACCAAGAGAAACGCTGAAAAAACTCAACAACTTTTTGTGCTTGAGAAGTCTGCGCCGAATATGTATATCTAAACGGTAGGTGGAACAATTCGCTCGCCCTTAGAGACTTCTGGAGGACATTAATGACAATATTTGCTAGAACATGGGGTTTATTTATTAAATTGTTCAAAATTTCATGCAAGAGTATATCCGAAAATTTCCTTTAAGCCAATAAAGATACCATACAAAAGTAATTCTGTACCAGGGAATAATCACCATTGGGTATTGAATAGTTTATAATGAACATTAAAATTTTTTGATTATTTATTCAAGAAAATGAAAATTAATTTATTATTCATCTTATGAATACTGTTTCAATTGAGAAATGTTTTTTCTCCAATATTTAACAGGTTTTCAATGAAACTTTTCGTTGGTGAACATTTTTCTGTAGGATTTTTTTTAAAATATAAATGTTTATTACTCAAGCTCTATTGATGGTTAATCTTAAAAGAGAAGTGTTTTTTATATTCTCTCCTTGAAGGAAAACGAAGACGAGACAATATTTTCCGAAAGATTTGAGGCAAGTTAAAATTGTCTTTCATTATCTGAATACAAGATGATTTCTCTTACTGAATGTCACCGCTTCAAACCTTTTTCCGACCGGACAAAAACTATCGCTGGATAAATAAATCGAAATAAAGAGTCTCCTATATTTTCATCGGGAACAGTATTAAATATTTCATCTCACACGGACAGGAACAAAAGGAGAAGAAAAAGTCGATAGCATTCTCTGGGAGCATATACCCAAGTCAAAAATAAGAATAATTGAAGAAGTCAAGTGGGCTACCCTACGTAACCTGTAAATACGTAACGATGAAAAATGAATTTCAAGGTAAGCAAGCCAGGACGAGCAGGACGAGCTGCGTCCTCCCGCTGAGGGCGCACGATTGCCCGCTCTAGAGCTCACGGCTCCGATGGTGGGGAGTCATTGTTGCCACGTCCTTAGTGGAGAACGGAAGATCCCCGATAGGTCTCCGCGAGGACTCGCAGGTGAAATAGTGGAACAGAGATCAATATAGAGCGCGAAGTGATTCGAAAACGCCACCAGCACTCGCTGCAACGTGTTCCGCGAGAACTTCGACGTTTCGGACTCGTTCGTTCGTGTGTTTGGACCAGATCAGGTTGGCATGGACAACTGCTGCGAGTTTGATTCGGCCCGGTAAGTCGCAGAGTGCCCTGGTCTAGCAACATGCGTTTAGCCAGGGAGGTGTGCCCAATACGCGCTTCAGACCGCATGCTGAAGACATGATCACTGACAAAGTTATGACATGAATGTGGGATGCGTTAATGAACTTTTTCAATTAGTTTACTGGATCTCTGACTGCAATTTCTTTAAATTATGAAATAATGGTAAGTTTTTGGTTCTTTAGAAAATATCGAAAATTGTTTTTAGGTTACAATTCAATTTATGATTCGAAAATTGTACTGCTAGCTGTTTATTTTGATATAGGGGATTTAATATCTCTGGAGTCGCACAGGAAATTGAATTTTCGAGGAATTATTACAGTTGTCGCAATGGCTCGACTTTTACATTAGATACTGTTGGAAAATTAATTTCTTGGATTAATTGCTGTGAACATGCGGCAGTGCGAATTAAATTGCGCTGACACAGCGAGGGTCTCTAGACACTCCAGTTTTGGAGAACGCAGGCATTTTCTTTGAATAGAGCGGTCCTCATTCCGACAATAATTTTGTTGAATAGGTCATTTTGATCGATGGAGGGCTCATTCAATTTTGTTGACGAATTATAATTTTCGAGTCGTCAAGAGTTGAATTAACAGCGGATTTATTGAAACGGAATTCGATTTCAATGAATGCACGAGTTATAGCAAAATGTCAGGAGGTCATACAGTACATGTACCTATTTTATTCAATAATGATTTTGCGCATGCATTCAATTTTGACCAGTGAAAAAGTATATTAAATAAAATAAAAATAATTTTGTCCATATATACTCGTATATATATATATATATATATATATATATATATATATATATATATATATATATATATATTATTATAACATTAATTTATTGCCTGTTTAAGAAGGTTCATTTTTAATGTTAGCAATAACAGGCTATTTTCAATGTTGAAAACTTTATTTTCGTTGACGTTTAAAATTAATTTTTTTTTATGTAGAGAAATTTTAGAAATGTTACACATTCGTAAAAATTTGGAAAACACTGTAAATGATTGAACAGGCATAAAACATCTCAATTCTATTTACAACGATTTGATGAACCTTACAAATAACACTCATATAATGAATACCCAACAATCACCAAACTTCATATCTCAAAACTCGTTCTTTCATGATCTATCATCAATTTCACATACATAAACAAAACAATATACATAATCTGGATAAGTATATCAAACTCATATATATATATATATATATATATATATATATATATATATATATATATATATATATATATATATATGTGTGTGTGTGTGTGTGTAAATGTATATACATATACTATTTTTTTCATTCTGAAGACGAAGGTGAACAATAATTATTTACAGTAAACTTTCTTCATGAAATGAACCACAGGATATATGATAATTTGAAATATGAAACTGAAATCATAATAATATGTATTTAATTACAAAAAACTCTTCGGGAAGATTTCTTGAACTAATGAATCATGAAAATTCGAATTGAAACGAATAACGAGCTATTTTAATACTCAGCATAATAATGCTGATCCTAGTTTCATGATACTATATGAAACTAGGATCAGCATTCTATTCATAGGGTATTTCATAAAGTTATGTATAAGTACCATCTACAAAAATAACCTAAGAAAAAACTTGTAAAATCAAAGTGAATTGTATTAAGTATATTCTACTGACGTATTATTTCTATAGAATAGACTTCAGAGCTTCAGAATAGAGTACCACATCTAAAGTATTTGGGACACAGAAAGGGGCTGGCCGCACAATTATGAAAATTGGATGCAGAGAAGTATTTTCAAAGAATGAGCAATACACAACTTCAGCTATACACACATATATGAGTGCCTATTATTTGTCTTCTAAAACATTAAAACACAAGAACAATGGACTCCAAATATCCCAAACATATGCACCCACTAAGGGAAGTGGGTGCATATGCATGAAGGAAAAGCAGGAATAAAGATGTATGAAATATTACAATAGATCAATAGATTTTATAAATCTACAAAGATAAATAATTACCCTCAAGCTTTCTAGAAAACAATTCACGAATTGATGTTGAAAATTCAGCCTGATAAGCTAAAAAATTCAATTCCTAATTTCAATGTCACTGAATAAGGTGATCTAGTTTAATTACATTTGTATATAAATAGCAATAATTGAACTGCAATTATTGCTATTTATATAGAAATAATATGTGCTCAATTGGAATAAAGGTATAAATGGAATGGCCGAAGTGTAAAAATTCAGATTTCAGGAGCACATTAAGTTTACTGTGGAGATGGAGACTGAGAGATCTCTACCGTTTTTGGACACTAGAGTGGTTAGATGTGTTTACAATGTAATCAGGTTAGATTGGTATCGAAAGCCATCTTCCTAGGGGAAATTTCTACACTTCAGCTCCTATCACGAAATGAAAATGAAGTTGAATCTGATTAGTCAACTCAAGAATCGTATTACCAACATTGTACATGCCGATTACTGGCATAGTTAACTAACCCGTTTACAAGTGATACTTGTTAACAATGGATATCCAATAACAACTGTTAAAAAGGATTATATGGAGTACTGTCACTAGACCATCGGTTTCATCCTCTACAATCTCTGTCGATATAGAGGTACCATCACAAATCGATTCACAGACTCCTTCAATCAAATATATGCCCTTACCATATTTACGCTCACTCACTGGTAAACTATCTCACATCCTATCTGAAATAGAACATTTAAAATTGGCCAAATATAATATCATTTCTGGTAAAAGTGCTTTCACACAACTGAAAGACAAGGTCCCATCATCTCACATTTCAGACTGTGTATATGGTATAACATGCTTAGATTGTGGAGGAGTGTACATAGGTCAAACTTCGCAGAACATCAAGCGAAGAATTACTCTCCATAAGAGTGATGTAAGACTCCACCCAGACAGATGTGCTTTGGCCCTCCATGCGACAAAGATGGGACATCACTTTGACTTCAATAATTTTAAAATACTGGATATAGCTAGTGTCTATCAGAAAAGAATATTTTTGGAAATGTGCCATATTAATGCTAATGGCAATAGCATTAATAAAAGAACAGACATTGCTAGGCTCAGTTGCATCTATAGTTATCTACTCTCGAAGAAAATTCGATAAGCCCAGCTACAATTCCTGAGCTCTCTTTGACGTTTTGTATTCTTTCACTTGTGATAACAATTGACACAGAGTTTTGCAGTTGACACCCTGTGATCCTTAGTGACGTTTGTCTGTGTTTCCTTACAGTTCGTTGTGACACCTGATTTTATATATTATATTTTATATTGCGTTTTTAATGAGATTATCTGGTTCTGTAAGTTCCAAAATTTGTTTTACCATCTATTTTCACTGCTGCGTACAGTCTGGCTACATCTTCAGCCTAGTTAACTGTAAGATGTAATTTTTTGGCTAAAACACTTTGTTTTACACTTATTTATTTTTCAGAGTCCTGATGAAGAATATAAACATGTTCGAAATATAGACAAGGTTAATATATTGGTTGTGTATCAATTATAGTGGCCCTACTTTTGCCGAGAACTCAACATCTTTTACTCATTAATATCATACGGAAATACTACTTATTTATCGTGTATATATATATATATATATATATATATATATATATATATATATATATATATATATATATATATATATATATATAATTAATTAATTAATTAGTTTCGACAAAGTTGTAATATAACAACGAAACGTTAACAAAAATAAACTTTTTCATATCAGAAGAAGCCTGTTATTGCTAAAAACGTTCAAAATATATATATATATATATATATATATATATATATATATATATATATATATATATATATATATATATATATATATATATATATATATATATATATATCTAAATCTCTTGATAATGGATCAACACTTCGCATTATATGTCAAACTTTTACTTCAATTGAACAGTGTTAAGTTTTCAACTAACTTGATCAATGCTTTCAGGAAGTTAGTTTCAATATTCGAGCAAATTCCAAAAAATAATAATTGCAATTATAAGTTCAATAACATAGGTGCCTAACTGCATTCTCGAAGAAAGATCGAAACTGAACTTCTTGGTGAATCGTCAGAAACAAATATCAACATTCTGAAATTTGCCTCAAACCTCTTCATAACATAATTTTCTTGAATTTAAACGCTAAATGTCGCGCCTGTGAATTTCAAAATTGCTGCTACTTATTTTGTCATTCCTATTAAGTTACTAATCAGTTGAGTTCAAATGGTGTCGGTCACTTGAGAAGCACTGGAAGAAACGAAACATATGTCTCGTTATAAATTACATTTTAGGCTTTTAGTTAAAAGTCTTTTGAATTATGATCTAATTTGTAACTTCATTCATAAATGAGTTTCTTATTGGATTAACTTGCTCAATTAACCCAGAAAGTTCCAGTTGAATATTATAATGATTTGAATAAAAACTTCGAGTATAAGGTGGTTGGTAATGATAATAATTTTCCTGTGTATACACTATCTATATTCTAATCTGGAGGTTCGAAATATAAAATGTATTTTCTATGACATTGTACTACCTCACATAATTTGAATCTGAAATGATTTGTTGCTTGTATAATGGGAGTCAGTTTATTTTGTCATTGAATAAGAAGGTGAGAATACTGGGCGTATCATAATGTGGTGAATTGTTTTTGGTGTTGTGCAGTTTGTACAGATTGGCGGTTCTTCTCTCTCTAAGATGTGTTTGTGAGTTAGTCTGGTATGGCCTATTCTCACCACATTATGATATGCCCAGTATTCAACGAACAGAGAGATGATCTAGAAATAAGCAACCAAGACCCCTTCGAAGTACTCAGGACCAACCCCCAACAAGTGATGAAATATCTTTAAGGAAATTGAATTGTATAACTTTATTTGATTTAACCTATCCAAAAAAGCCGCTAATGATCCTTGGTGGTTGATGGGGTCTTCACTTCATTTATTGTTTGTGATTTAAATAAAAAAAAAAACGAAGGTAAGAACATTATTGGTCATTTTATAGTGTCCTCTTTTTCCAAGATCGTCAAAGATTTTGTGAATATCGTTAGAATGCTTTTGTTGAGAATATAATCAATGCTAGGAACGGAAAGTTTTACTAAAGTATTATAAACAGTATGGACTAAGTTGTCGCATGTCTTTTGCTTTTTCTTTCCAATTGCTAACGTTTAATTCTCTAACCGAATTTGCTACTCCTTTTTTGGCCTTCCTACACTTTTTCTTCCTTCTTTATTATACACCATTAACATTCTTGTAACTCTGTAATTCTGCATACGCATAATATTTCAATCCATCTGACACGTCGTGTTTCAATTATATGTGCCATATAGGATTCCTTGTAGAGAAAACATATCTCTTTGTTCATATTTTCCATACTACACCACACTGAATTTTTCTAAAATATTTTTTTCTTCCTGAATCAAACTTCCTCTCCTTGAAGTATAGTTTTGGTTCATCTTCTTTCTTTGGAGTCCACTTTTCACTTCCAAAGGTTATTAGAGGCCTGATCAGCGATTAATTCGAATTTGATAGTTTTGTTAATACTCCTCGTCCTTTTTATTCTGGGTTCAGTGCTGCTGAATACCTACCTGTTGCCTGATGATATTCTTGCTTCTATTTCCTCAGTAATATCATGTTTTGTTTTAATATTGTTTCAAGATACTGGAACCTGTATACTTCTTCGAAATTATGAGGTCTCTGTATACAGTTCATCTGTCTTAGACTCTCAGATCCTACCAAGTCCATAATGTTCGACTGTCCACGCCATGTATTTTGTTTTTCTTTCATTATATCCCAACCTTATACCTCTTTCTGATTTGTCTAGTTTCATTACGACTACTTTCTCTTCTTTTTTATTTCTTGTCATGCTATGCAAGCATGAAATGACTACATATTCGAAGCATCTGATGTTAATACAATCACTCAATCCTAGGAAAGAATTATGGTTCATCTGGTGACAAACGTTTTCATGTATTTCGTTTATTCTTTTCAGATTTTCAATCTACGGGACGGACTCTATTATATTTGAATAGTTTACTGTTATGAACCACTCTGATTTTATTACTGCGTTTTCAAAATGGATTTAATTTATCGGTTTTCTCCTAAAAACCAATTACTTCTCACAAGTTTCCTCTCTTTTATGGTAACCAATAATATTTATTGTTTCACATAATTTGGTGGTATCTACTGTTCCTTAGTCTTATCCTCATGCAATACATAATTACATAGTATGCTTTGGCAGAATTACATTTTTAAGACATACATGCTAAAAAATATTTTCTTCAGCTGCTATTCTCGCATATCAAGCGTTGACTGAAAGGACGATAATTTTCTTCTTTTGATGGTGGATAAAAATAAATGTTAATATGGTTCAAACAGCCAAGATCAGAACCCCATATAGCTTCGATAATGTGAAATTTGGACGTAAGGACCTTTGGAAGATAAGTACTGACATAAATATATTCAATATAGTTTGGAGCGAAAAGTAGATATTTTATTTATTTCTCTGGTCGTGTGGTATTGCTTATTGATTTTGCAGATTAAATGTACCGTGTGACTGATTTCTAAACACTCATTACTGGATGTTTGTTCACCATGAATCAATGCAGATCCAATTTGTAAAATATTATCCAACTAAACCAAGCAAACTGCAATGAAATATTGTAATGGAGTGTATGAATTATTAACTGAATCTGAAGGTCATTTGTTTAGTGAAGGTCCGCTCCTCGAATCTCTCATCAGTAAATAGCCATATCTCACCCTTTGTTGTCATTTCTGGTTACGATACGTTACGTCTTGAGCGAGATTATCGATTGGTTTCAAAACATTTTTGCTCTTGTCCGAAAGTACGAGTATTTCAACTGAACAATGCTATTGATGAAAAGCTGTCGGACACATCATTCCTTTACTTCGTGTAGTTATCTTTTATTTGTGAACTTTTTCATTAAATACTCCGAAAACATTATTTACTACGTGAAACTGATAGTCTCACTTTTTCTGAATTTTTCACCATTTTCTAAAGCACCAACGTATGCATTTGACGGTACAGCTTTGGTATGCATTCAATAATAATAATAATAATAATTATACATTTATTCCCAACAGATATACATCCAATTACAGAGAAAAAATAACAAATTGTACACAAATAATAATAAATAAGAAAAACTTAACAACGAAAAAATTAAATTGAAATGAACTGAAATCGTGTTGAACAATAAACCAGATAACTAAAAATTAAATACAATATTGTCTATCACTAAATTTTAGATATGGTCAGCAGAAGTTGACGATATAATAACGAAATATATTTGATGAATGAAAATAAAATTAAAATCGATTGCAATACTATATAGTAATCAAATGGAACAACTAAAATTAAAATAGTATTTATATTTATATGAGTTATAATATCGATCTAATATCTCGATAATATAAAATCGATCTAATTTTCGAATCGATAACAAAGAGTAGTTAATTTGGACCAGTAACCTGGAAATTCAAATATATATATATATAAACATAATTCAAATGTATTGATTTAATGCATGTTTGAACATGATAATTATAGAATGAATCATTGTGAGTAAATCTACTTATCAATTTCACACTAATCTCGGAACATGATATTTATCGAAATATTTTCATCATTTCTAATAATGAGAGGAAATAATAAATACTTGTCTAAAAATCACTGACTGAACAATTCTCCATTCGACTAGTTTCGCATTTTACAGTATTATCAAGAATTGTTCAGTCAAAATTTCCAATAGTTGAGGTGTGAGACTTATGTAACTTCATGTACTTATGAGGGTACATGACATCTTATGGTTGTATGCAACATCTTTTCTAATTTGGTTAAAGGTTTTAAGTGTAATTTCAATTAAAAATTTTTATTTTCAATATTATATAGTTTAAAATTTTTCTAGTTTAATATAATCGAACAATTGGCTTGGTCTTTCACAATTTAATTGAAAAATTCTCTACATTTTTAGAGTACTGGTTGCATTATCGAGTGTTCGATTGGAAATGATATTTTGATCTTTCACCACAGTTCTGCTTCATTCATCAGTTCTGTATTTTAAGAAAATGCCTTGTGTTATATTTGAAATAATTAAAAGAGAATATTCTCTTTTGAATGTATTTCAAAGTTACGGCGAAATTACGATAAAATACGGCGAAATTGAATATTTCCGAGAAATATTTCCATTAGTAACAGTGAATAATACCATCCAAACATACACACTATCATCCATACCGAGAGCACAGGTTGAAAGAAATATCTGAAACGATCATTAGTCTTCTTCATGCGATTTTTTCGTATTTGATTCGAGGCATTGGGGGCTTTTCTGCCATATCAAAGCATTTGCTTCGAGAAGTAACGATGGTGAGGTTAATAATTGGTTGTCCTTTACCGATGACGGTTGTACAATTTGATTGCTATGGTAGAGGAGACCGGATATAGTTGACCAACTTTTGACTTGTGCTTGTATATTTTCGATATTTAACTTAATATAAAAGAACAAGAGTTGATACAGATAGAAGAATCATTCAATTAACTAAAGTACTATTCCATAGCCTAATATTTCTCGGTATTATACTTATTTAGTTGATTTTCTAAATCCCTGACGCTTGGTCAACCTACCCCATATCCGGGGTAGGTTGATCATAAGCATGGGGTAGGTTTACCTAGGCAATAATTAGAGTGAATAAGGAGAATTAGTATAAAATAAAACAATTTTTGTTAAACGAAGTAGCTCTCGATAGACTTGTAGTTTGATGACCGAATTGATAACGAGGGATGATGTTTCAAAAAATTACCAAGCCAATCTTCGCCTGCCATTAATTTTGTATTCCAAGATTCCGGTATAGTGTTATTATTCTTTTTTGCGTATTCGAGTGCAATCTTGCGTGTCTGATACGGTGTTATACCATAATAAATGTCAGCAGCCGTCTTCAAATAAGCTTCCAGCTTATTTTTTTCGTCATCGCTAAATATCTGCCAATTTTTTATGTACACCGCTGTGCCCAGAGTCAAATTGACTCTGAATTGAAAATAGGATAATAAAAATAATAATTAAAATAGGATTACTTTCTAGTTATTTTTAAGTTAACTAACATATCGATGCAACGTTTTGCAGGCAATTTTATATTTTTTTTATGTGGCATTTATGCTATTTTTATCGAAGATTACTTCGTGACTTCGTGTCGTAAGATTTCTCTAGGATATCTTTTGATACATCTCCCCTTTCAGATTTTTTTTTGTTCTTCCTCATTTTCTGTAAAAATACAAAACTGTGATTTAGTATATCAGAGAAGACCATAATACTGTTTACATTGATAATGTACATAAACAATTAGTTATGCCACACGATTCTTCATAATAAGTGAAAAATGTTGAATAATAAGTCTACCTACCCCTAAAAAAATTTGTCAACTAACCCCTGACGCAATTTTGAATTTTATCTCGGTATCGTTTGCAAACTCTGGCACTAGCATGGAAGCTATACTGTATTATATAGAATAAAACCATCATATTTATATTTAAGAAAACTGTTTTTATTGTTACTCTACTATATAGTGTCATTTTGATCTCAGGTATGTCTCTCAATAGGGTGGTGATGCGATGTGTCAAGTTGTCTATGTGAGGAATCTTCTTGTAATTTGTGATTGGTCCATCGACTTCCTCAGTGAGACCATCATAAAAATTCGTGTTGTAAATCAGTTTATTTAGGATAATCTTTGGATAACCATTATTGACGAAATATTGAGTGTATTGGAAAATAAAGTTTTTCTTCAAACAAACCGCAATCCTGATACTCAAAGTTTTCATAAATTGGACGGTTGAAATAATAACGATCAATATATATATATATATATATATATATATATATATATATATATATATATATATATATATATATATATATATATATATATATATATATATATATATATATATATATATATATATATATATATATATATATATATATATATATATATATATATATATATATATATATATATATATATATATATATATATATATATATATATATATATATATATATATATATATATATATATATATATATATATATATATATATATGTATATATATTCAATATTTTCACCCATTATTGGCTATTTTCAATGTTGAGCTTTATTTTTGTGTTCGTTTCGTTGTATATCACAACTTTGTCGAAAGTTTTGACAAAGAACATTGTGATTTAACGAAGTATTTCATTGTGATTACAACGAAACCTAAACAAAAATAAAGTTTCTAACATCGAAACTAGCCTGTTATTGCTCCAAATATAAAAAAAACTATCTCAAACAGGCAATATATTAATTTCGAGAATAGATCTATATATTTTCGTATATTTTTGAAGGATATGTATATATATATATATATATATATATATATATATATATATATATATATATATATATATATATATATATATATATCAGGAGAATGAATTAATATAGTTATCGTGCTCATATCACCGCGCTTGTAAATATGCAATATTGAGAGTTCACTAAAACAAAAATTTTTTCGATAACTTCTTTGAAAATTAATCAAAACAATATTATAGCGAGCTGGCTATGAAAAACATGTGAAATGTGATGAATTCATTGTCCTTCGAAGAATAATTTTTGATTTTTGAAGAGAAAATACTGGATATCGGTGGCTACATTCGTTATAACCACAGGACATTTACAGTACTGATAGTTACTCATCAGTTTCGCCCTTGTCTACAAACGAAAGGCATTGACTTTATTTCTGAAAAAACCTTATATGACCGGAATACATAAAAATGTCGTATGCCATGTATAATGTATAGAATATATATATATATATATATATATATATATATATATATATATATATATACATCTATCCTTCAATTTTAGGTTAAAAAATAAACTCATGCGTTGCTTCTGAAAACGAGGATTTATTTCGTTAGTTTCTTACAAATACGATAACATATTTAACTATACTATTATTGCAACTTTACCTGAAAACGAAGAAACGACAATTAAAGTCTATTCTTCCACCAATTATTCTTATTTATCTATTTTAATTAACAAATCTATCACAATAAATCTCTTTTACAATGCAATTTTTTTTATAACCTCTCAACTGACCATAGACCAAGGATGCCACAGACTCTAGCGCTTGTCAGTTGTCAATGCCATTGGTAATGTAGTAAGCGCGGCAAAATTCAAAACTAAAGAAATATTATTTCTTTACATATATATAATGTAAAGTGTTCCTTGTAGTAGTACCTAAATCGCACACTGTTCTAAGTTCGTTCAACTTTGGTCGCTTATATCCTCAACTTATAATAATCAGCGGGAGACCGCAAAAATCTCAGGAATGTACGAAATATGGATAAACAACCTAGAATGTAGGAGAGGCGGTAGCTCCAACCACAAAGGAATGGCATCTTTGAGCTCTCAAATGCGGTTCAACCTTGATACATCAACACTTGAAATCGAACAGTTTGATATTGTCATTCTGCCTAAATTCATGCTTACATTATTTCTATCTCTCAAAACTCTTGTTCGATCGCCTATTACTATTTTGTTAGTGAGAAAATGTAAATTCTAAAATTGCACTGAAAATTTCTACGAATTAAATCGAAATTCCATAATGAGTGGGGAGTTTATTCGTATGAGCTTTCAAACTTTACAGTAAAACAAAAAGTTTTCAAATTACACTCGAACTGCATTTTCACGAACTTTGGCCATACATCAATAAGTTTTAATTGAAATACTGAGTACAATTTAGTTTTTAACTACTCAGATTGAAATATAGAGATTTTGGTTAAGTTATAGACAATCTGAATTGGATTTATACTAATTATTTTACTCAATCAAATTACGGATTGCGTGCCGTTAATCAATTGAAAATATTCTTTCAATTCAACTGTATTTTTCACATTGTGACTCTCATTTATCCAGCTGTGTATAAAATTTGAGGAATTTTTCCGAATTACAACAGATCTTCAGTGTTTTCGATCTGTACTTTACTTTGAATTGGGCAAAACAAGGTGAATCACAAAAAAAGGCTTCTTTTGATTCTGATATTACTTTTTTTTTAATAAGATGAGACTTCTCCTGATGTGGGGTCTAGTACTGAGCCTGTTCTTTCAGAACATACACTCAAGAGCAATGGAAATTAGTGATAACTTTTATTATTTTTTTCGAATTTATTCATTTTGTTAGTTTATCATTATAGAATTTGTTCCGAAAAATCTTTTATGATGTTTTCTGTAAATAAATCATTTGGGATGAATGGGGACACAATACGCTAAGTTGTTGTATAAAGTATATATATATATATATATATATATATATATATATATATATATATAAATATATATATATATATATATATATATATATATATATATATATATATATAATATATATATATATATATATATATATATATATATATATATATATATATATATATATATATATATATATATATATATATATATATATATATATACTGAGGAGTGTTGCCGTGGTAACGAATATAAGTGTAATTGCCGATAACCCAACAATTTTACACTTATTATATATATATATATATATATATATATATATATATATATATATATATATATATATATATATATATATATATATATATATATATTAATGAGTAGATATAGCCTACTACGAAATTAAAAACCTCCAGTTCAACAATAGAATTGGCATTTTAATCATTTTTAAAACATTAAATGAGATAATATATCAATTTATTGATAATTTGAATAATTTGAATTTGCTGGTGGTGTTACATTTATTCGGTCGATGGGTGTCCCTTACGAGTCGACAAAGAATGAATGAATGAATGATGCAAACATAGAAATTGTAGCACAAATTGTGAAACAAATCCTTCGGGATTTTCTAAAATATTCACTTAAAAGATATAGGCGTACAAATTTCGCCATATATATATACATATATATATATATATATATATATATATATATATATATATATATATATATATATATATATATATATATATATATATATATATATATATATATATATATATATATATATATATGTGTGTGTCTGCGGGTGTGTTAGTGTATGTAAAGTTTCAAATATACCTTGAGCATCATTGGTGTATAAAAAGTAGATAAAATATAGAGAAATTTTCATGAATTTCATTATAGTATATTTACAGAGTCTGAGACTTCATCTTTGAACTTTCAATTGATTTGATAGAGAATATTTGAAATTCGAAAATATGCTCTTTCTTTTTTCTTCTTGTTCGTTTTTAATGATTCAACCGGTCGTTGCAAATTCAGTTGGTTGATGTCAAAAAACATTAACGTATTCATGCGGAATAATGGCCTTCCGAGTGCCATATTTTCATGATGCTCCCAGAGGAAATCTTACTTCGTTTTTGCGCGTCGAACCAGATCGTGAAAATTGTGCGAAGTTTGTGATAGGGAGGGACTGATGAGTATATAATTAATGACCATCCCCTGCAACTGCTCATTACATGGCTCTGGTTTTCAGAACTCGTTTTTATCTTGAAAATGTTCTTATTCCGTTATGGACGACCCTTTAGTATGACTCTCACAACTGCTTTAAATTAATAAGTCCGACCTAGATTCCTCTTCAAATTTTCTCTCTGAAAATATCGTAGAGAACTCAATTTCAACCTTGAGTTATTATGGAATTCATCGATTTATGTGGTATATACCAACGGAATATTTTTCTTTCTCTTGAAAAAATTATTTATTATAATGTTGATATTCGCGACCGATGAGAAATATGACTCAGTATGTTTTTCTGGGTATTCGAATTGTATTGAAATGAAAAGGATCAATACATATATTCCGAACTTAACCTGATAAATTCAAATCCTTCAAACTAATTTTTTTCGATTCACTGGACCTACCTCATAACGCCGGTTCCAAATGAACAATCGGCTTGTTATCAATGTACATATCATCATTGAACTATTCGAATCATAGACAAACACATTAACTCATTTTTCACCGGGGCTCGAACTCAAATTCTACCGCCACATTGTCGGGTGTTCTCTGGACTAAACCACGGACACCGGCTTGAAGCACATAATGAAAGTGAAGATGATAATAATCAATTAAAATTAACACCCTTGGCTTAAGTTTCACTCAATATATTAAAAATTCTACATATGTTTCGAGTGGTTAACCCATCATCAACAGTATACAATGTTACTTAACATTCTAATTGACAAGAGTATGAATAGAGTAGAGTTGTAAGAATATGTAGAGTTTACAATATATTTAGTGATACTTAAGCCAATTGTATTAATTGTAATTTATTGTTTTTAACATAATGTTTCTCCAAGAGATAAGCGAAATCTACGTGTCATTTATTGAAGATAAAAATAGTGAAATATGACGGAAGGAAAAATACACATTATGTGTTTTAACTCGTTTAAGCGATTGTATCCAAAAGGCGTTTTTATTTGAATAATAGGTATTTACTTCATCAGATGGCTTTGATTTCGGTAGAAAGAATTATTATGCAGGTGTAAACAAGAGTAAATTTGATATTTCACTATTTGTCAACGAATATTGATCATTTGGTCTACGCCAGATTCCATTTTACCGTGAAAGAATTTTCAAATTGCAAAAATGTTGTAAGAATAAGTCAATTCATATGAAAATTTTCAAACAAAATATTAATTAGCAAAAATCCCAACTTCACGAATAGAAATAATTTTTTATTCCAATTATTTATGTATTCCAGTTGGAACAAATATTGTCGTTATTTTCATTTCCGTAGTTCGTTCGATTTTGTGTGTACCTACCTATGTATGTATTTGCATCACATAACTTGAATGAAGGGTTCGGCTCACTGTTGGTAAATTTAGGCCAAGCAACGGGGAACAATTAGTAAAGGATTTTTCACATTATTTCAGCAAACCGACTGTGCCAGTAAAAAAAAGCTGTGCCGGAAAACCATACTTTATTTTTGTTATAATTTGGACAAGCAAATAACAATAATAATATTAATTATACAACTTTATTGAATGGCAGCTCATTACAGTGTTCCGTAAATATCAACAACAAACGAGTAGAAGTACCATTTTAACAGGTGGTTAATATTGGTTTTCGCCAGTCTTACTATTAACCCCATATAAGCAATATATTATTCCTAAGAATGATTTGCTTTCCCTTTTTTCTGTTCATCTAAGAGTAAATAGTACGAAATCTAAGTACGGAAATGATGCCTGAAACTTCACGGTATTATGTATTGTTATATTTATCCGCATTTTGTCACGAATATTTCGAGAATGTAATTTATATCTAAAAACAATTTTTTCGGCCAGAAACAAGGGGCAAGATGTTGATAAAATTTTATATATAAATACATAAAATTGTGATTGAAACCTGAAATCCATTTTTAGAATTTCATTGGAATTGGAATGATCAAAACGTCTTATATTGTAGCAAAAACGTATGCAGGTATTTTGTAAAAGTTGTAATTCGTTTTTGAGTTGTACAGTTAAACAGGAAAAATATGCGGCATTGGCATAATCACAACGTGACAGAATTAAGATTTTATCAGAGTTAATTTTGATTTATTGTCTAAGATATATTCGAGATATATTTAAAAAATTATTATGCCACAGTGTCCATTTTTTTTTCAAATTGAAGAGCGTCAAGATCTCTACTTTTTCAACAAATCGCCGCCAGGTAAGATTGAAATTAACGAAGTAATTAGTTAGTTAAATGAACAATAAATTTTTGAGTTTATCCGAATTTTCTCCGTTTCTAATTATTCCATCCGGTCGAGTGACGACTCATTTTGTTCGATATTGAATCGCCTACAATTTATCTATTGATGTCATTGAGCTTGCATAATTATTTTTAATGTCATAAATAACAATCTAAAAAAAATGCGATTTTTCGGTATAAATCATCGATAAAAAATTTAGTATTGGTATTTGCTTGCCCAAATTAAAACAAAAATAAAATATGAACTACCTTTCTTCTAAAGGCACAGTCGGTTTGCTGAATATGACAAAATAAAATATTGCTCCCTGTTGCTTGTCCTAAGTAGGAATTTTTATAAATCTGGTATGATATCAAACTGCAATGCCCATCAGTTTGCACACCGTTCGTATTGGAATGTGTTCAATGGTTAATTGTGTTTATATAAACTGGTATTTTCTAGAGCGATTTTCGTTTTTTCTGTTTCAAATATGAACGCGATGATTGCATTTACATGTCGATAACTATTTTATATTCATAGATTATTTTCTTCCTGGATAATTTAATTTTGATGAAATGAATCAACATTCTTGATATACCCAAGGTAGAATAAGTATTCAGAAGATGTATTTGTCAAACTAAATGCATATGCTATGATTACATGAAGCATGACTATAACTCCGATTCTTCGATTGGAAATTTATTTATTCAGTATATTGCAATATTGATTCCTCGTTTTTGAATTTCATTTAACGAACGTCGTTGTTGGGTTGTATGTGTCCCAGAAAGATTAGTTCATGCTCAAAGTTAACTTTTTGCTATCAACTTTTCACTCACAAATATTGAAAATATGTTTGTTTCCATTTGACTTTCCATGAATGGGCAAGATTTGTTTCAACTATTTTCGTTTCATTGTTGTGAATCACTTTCCAAACAAGACCTTCCAAAGAATATTAATTTGTGTTGTTCGATGGTACGCTTTCAGTATGGTAAAGTGAATAATTTTATATAGTGAAACACCCTAAACATTGCAGTGATTATAGTCTTGCTTTGTTGAAAATGTCTGAGAACATGACGTCTGAATTATTGAAGTCATCGAAAATACCATCATAATTCTATGTAATATCAGCGAATATAATTTTTGTTTATGCCTCACTAGGATTTATATTGTGCAAACATGAATCCAAAATTGTGAAGTAAGCCTGGTCTTTTAATATTCTGTTAAACTTCTTGGTACCTTACTGAAAGTTAAATTGTACCTATGGTCTTAACTGTAGTGTGTACTCTAACTGGTAATGAAAAAACTCAATAATCTGGTAGCTGGCAGATAAAGCTTATTTTACGCTCTTTTTATGGTGAAAAGATCGGGCATTAGTCAGATGATTGTTAACTCTTGCGCAATTGAAAAAACCGTTAAATTTCAGAGAAGTGTTCCACTTTAAATACTTTTCGGAATACTAACTCACTATCAAGAGTATAAGAAAGCTCACTAGTATTTGAACACTTGAAAAATATTTGTGCATTCGTTAGATTTTTAATGGATTTTCTCATCGACTCAGATCAGGCAGAAAAACACAATGATAATCGAAAATAAAAAATTGTTTTATACAATATTTACATATATACAAAATATGCTCTTACCTTCGTGCGTTGGAAAGCGTCCTTCTCTGCTTCGCCGATCGCTTACGTGGGTGAAATCACGACCAGCAATGAAAACGACGTCATCCGGAGTCAACACCTCCGGGCAGACGGGTGAGGGACCAAAAATGAGCCGATCATCTCTCGGCTCACGGAGAAGCTCTTCGGAGTCAACACGTCCGAGAGAACCAGAGAAAGACCAATTAACACTCGGTCTCAAGGAGAAGCTCTTCGGAGTCAACACCTCTTAGATAACCAGAGAAGGACTGATCAACAGTCGGCCCCAAAGACAAGCCCTCCAGAGTGAACACCTCCAGGAGAATCGGGAAGGAAAGGTAGAGTAAGCTGGCCAACACCCAGTTTCCAGGAAAGAGCTCCCTGATGTCAACACCTTCAGTGAACTGCGTTCTAAGCGACGTGCACCTGATTTCACTTCAGTTCTTCTATTTGTTTATCTCACATTTTGTGCTCGCATTTTCTTCCACCGTTACAAATTAACTTCTATCTATTTAACTAGCTCAGGTAAAAAAGTTTGAAAAAGTATAACAGCTACAATTCCTTTCTCATGTTTACTAATTGATCTTTGAAGCTTCAGCAATTCCGACTATGGTGCGGTAGAACTCGGACTCGAGCCCCGCTGAAGGTATGGTTGTTTGTATTTGTCTACGATTTAAGTAGGTTAATTAATGATGTATGCTGGGTAATGTAGATTGATTACAAGCCCAATGGCCGTTCGGAACTTAAATTAAATTGAAAAAATTGAAATTTTTTTTTAATTCTAACCACTGAATTAAAAAAAAACTTATTTCAGGAAGAATTTCCTCAACATCCTGCCTATGATTCGATTCAGTAAAAATCATCTCATAACTTTAAAGCTCTATATTTCGAAACTCTAGGCATCATCAGGGTAGGTACGCGAAGGACCGAACCTAAAATTTCACATTATCAATGAATATTTTTTGCAGTTTGGTGATGTTTTCTGCAGAGGTAAACAACTCTACGTTTGAAATTTGCTAATATTTTTCTTTTATTTCAAATAGATTGCAAAATGATCATTTCCTCCTCAATGCCAAAAATAACACAAGATCATTTCTCACGAGCGATTTTACTCACAGCTATATATAAATGAGACTAGTTAATTGAAGAGGTTTAACTGAATATCAATAGAAATTCAAATATTCTCTTTATTTCATTTCAGCAAACTTCCTCTTGAGATAGAATGGTGAAACAATTGATTCGAAAATACAATCAGATGAGTAAAATACTTGTCCTTATCTCGAAATGTTAAGAGATTCGAAATTCTGCATTTAGGTTTAAGAGCACAATGTATTTATCGAAAACTGAGGTGGTGTAGGGAAAATGAATGTCTTAATTAAATTAGTATCGTTAAGTCAGTCATCAAGTTTTAATGTTATTAGACATGAATCTGACAGTACATCAATTTCAAATAACTTGACTCATTATTCTCCTGACAATTATAAAATATTTCCAAATAACTCCGACCTTACCCTTATCATATCAATAGTTTAAAAATGCGAAACCAATATTGTAGTATTATAATTTTTCTTGAAAATGGAAATCACTATGAAACTAAACCAAAATGCCACTTCTCCATCAGAAAATTCTACTACTCTTTATTACTAAGTATCGAAATTATTATCTAGAATCTGTTTTGCAGACATATTTCACACGCCATATGCCTATTTGAAATAACGTCAACATGAAAAACAATAATTCCTACTGAAAATATGTGCATCATCACAGTAGCGCAGCATTTTGATTGATGTGACTCGATATGGAAGCACATCATGGAAATTTCCGGCTAGTTTTGAATTAAATAATTTCAAACGCATATACGAAATCCACAATTTATTTTAGAAATATGAATCATATAATTCGAGTCTCAATTTTTTCATATTTTTGGTTTTTGATATTAATAATATTAATTCAGCAGAAGCTATTACAAAATCATATATACCTTCATATTTTATGAATCCTTCATAAAATATACTATTCCTATGTTTGAAAAGCTTACAACCTTGCAAGTAGAAATTGTCAGCATTTCTTGTATTATAACTGTGGACATCACTGACACATGTTACATTTTTTATTACTCTATATGGAAACAATTCGTGTTTAACTTTAAATATAAATATATATGTAGCAAAAATTAATCTCTGTTTGACAGACATTAGTTATTCGAGAGTATACCTATTACATTTCAATATTTTTCGCATAGTTCTATTCTGTAACTTTTGTAACTGTTGAGTTTTTTCTTTACTCAATCCTAAGAACAGAGTGGAACAATATTGGAAGTGTGGTATTAATATTTGACTTAAAGAGCAATTACTTTATATATGTTGTCAGATTTTTTCCGATTCTTTTGAGATATTTGATTTTCTTGGAGATTTTAGACGATATGAAGTCAACATGATCATTGATACTCATGATTTCTCATCTAACATGACGCTTAAGTATTTAACAAATTTTACCCTTTCAACGTTCTGGTTTTCAATTGTAATACACATGTTTGCGTTACTAATTACCTTAAGAATATTACTTGTACCAAAAACTTTAAATTTAGACTTCGTTACATTCAGCGATAAACTGTTATTTAGTTTAATTGTTTTTGATTTGAGTTTAATTGATAATGATCTAGGTTAAATAAACTTCTTGAAATACCTTGAGCTTTCTATAGGTTCTATATATACCACATTTATTGGTCCTGGCTGTCTTCTGAACCTAGATATTGTTTTTTGTATTTTGCGCAATTCTTCTTAGGATCATAAAAAGTTAAATATCCTGTATATAAATTAAATGGACGATGAAAAAACTCTGTGATAGTTCATATTAAAATGAGAGGTAATAAGATATACTTGACTAAAAGTCACTAACTGAACAGTTCATTCAGTGATTTTCAGACAAGTATATCTTATTACCTCTCATTTAATCCTGTATATTTTTTCTGTATTTGGCGCAAATGTTTTTCATTTTAATGAGAAATTAAACTTCTTATAACCAGGCAATCCAAACAAAAAATTATATCGCAATTCTTGAGCTGTATATTATATCAATATACTTGAGCTGTATATTTTTGCGCAGACATATACAGCATACAGTTTTACAGTACATATATTCCCTCAAAATTGCACTGTCCTAGGTCTTCGATCATAAAAATTGTTTATAAATTATTTTGAATAAATTGTTTTCTACATTTTAAAATGGGTAATAGTTATTGAATATATTCGTTTCGTTTTTATATCGACAGATGAAACCAATGCTGATTTCCAGGTATTCATTTGTTTTTTGAATAAAAGGAAAATGTACAGAAATCGGAGATGAAATTCCTCCAACACAAATCGAATATTAAGTATCTTCAATTTTCCAATTGAACTTGTATATTTACTGTTTTTGTGATTTTTTGTGAAGGAATCTTTTTTTGTGAAAGTAACTGTCTTTCAAGATCCCGTAGATTATTTTGTCAACGTGTATCTGAGATTTCTGGTACATTGTTCAGAAATCCATTGTATTCGACATCAGCTTATTACAAGAATACGGTGTTAGCAGGAAAATGAAAATAAATCCCAAACTGATTCATCAATTCGGGGAATTCTTGAATGAGCACTGAAATGTGTTGGCTACAATGGAGCACATTTCAGGCAGTTTATGTGGTTTTTTTCTTTCGATTCAGTTTCATTATCTATGTTTGTTTTGCGATTTATTCCGGAGTAATGTATATGGCCTTGTTGAAAACAGAATATAATGCACTTTTTTCTTCTCAATTATTCTATTGAAGTCGGAATCAATATCGATTTTGAGTTATGAGTTGCTGGCCAGCAACTATAAAAATGGATAGTTATGCGTTGAATAATTTTTTAAGTACTTCAAAATAGTTATGAATTCGGAAGTTCCAATAATTTATCACCAAAAGTCACTTATAACCATCTTTTTTACACAAGAGCAATTTTTTTATACAATACCTTGGAATCTCAACGTCAAAGTGAAAATTGGGGCAGTTCAATTGGCTCTGCAGGAATGTAAAGCACATAATGTTAACTCAGTTAGCTTAACTGAGAATTAGTTAAGTTAACTTAGTTAAGATTAGTTTTGAAGTATTGGCCTTTGAAATTATTATGCTTCCCAACGAAATAATATATAGTATGCGACAATGTTTCTGTTTTCTGACTGAATATTGTAAACAAACGAGGTATACCCCACTGAGGCAACGCCAGTGCGTGGGATTTCAAGACCTTTGAATTGTATTATAATTAGATCTGCGCACTTTTCAGTAAAGTATCAATGTTTACCTTTAGAGAAAATCAAAAATTGAATTCATTCTAACAAAGGTCAGATTAACACAAAGTTCACTGAATTCATATCAATTGAAATTAAGATTAAAATCTACACTAACTTAACATTTTTCATATTTATTAAATCGGCTATGGTTTCGCGATTTTGTTCCTTTATAAAACGTTTTGTTCTCGACTTGAAGACATTGACTCTATTTTCATCTTTTATTTCCTCGGGTAGGAAGTTGTACAGTCGATTTGCCAGATAGGCCAGAGAGCGCTGGGATTTTATCTTCATTGAAAATACTCTTTTGATATTCTTTGCTAACTTATAGCGTGTCTTATAGGTATGGTCAATATACACTAATTCTCTTTTATGTTTATGAGTCTTCACTGCCCTGTATAAAAAGTATGATTTTCTAATATCTAGAACATCAGCGGCGCTGAAGAGTTGGTCAGACGTGTGTGTCATCGGTTTGTTGCACATAATTTTAGGAATCTTTTTTGTAGCCTCTGCAGCTTTTTATATGGCAGTCTTCTATTTACTGTGCCTCAGCTTAGTATTCCGTAGGACAGTCTACTCTCTACTAGTGCATAATACACCATTTTTAGTATATAAAAATCTAGAATTTATCTCAGATAATTGAATTTATATAGCGGACCTCAGATAGGAGTTACTGTTTCATTAACTTGATCATTCCACTTCAAATGTCTATCAATTGTTACTCCAAGATATTTTATTTTATCTTTCATTGATTATTCAAAATTTCCATCACCTTCTGCAACTTCAAGTCTTATGTATAAAGGTAAATCATTATATATGTATATGAACGGCTTTCAAATATATGAAAGGTGAGTTGAGAGTTACCTGATTTTATGCCATTGTATATTTACCTACATATGCACATTGACATTTAACCTGTTTCACTGGTTATTGTAAAGGTATCTCAGAATTTTGTGATTTTATATATTATGCCTGGATTTTCAAAAATTTTGAGAGAATTAATTTCGAGTAGAATGAATTCGAATGCGGATACACGAATTCACGGGTGACACTTGCCTGGCACGGGTTGCTTGATGAAAATTGATGTTTGTTCAATTAATGCTTGCGATATTTGTTTGATACTAATCAATATCTTCAGTTTTGAGTTGAACGAAGCAATTCAGTGAATGAATAATATCCACCAATTAAACTACACATAACTAGATATTGCGTTGTGTACGCTTAGAGAATAATTTCGTAGATATCTTCGGAAGAAAAATAATTTTAAATTTTTCCTCTTCATTATAATTGTAACATTCAACGTTACAGATAAAATGTTATACTTGTAATAATGATGTGAGTATTGCTATGATGCATATAATCCGGTCTTTAATGAAAATATTAGATATATTCTAAGTGAAAATTATGATTGGAGGAACTGCAAATACAATATTGAAGCATGCGAATGTATACTTCAATTATGTATTTTAACAATCACTGCCAACGAAACCTCCAGAAATTGTCCAAAGTAAACTTGCGGTCCTGAAAATCATTGGGTTGTATAAATTTCAGGTAATCACATTCGTGCTATGAAGGGAAAATAATAATGCATCACAATATCTGATTGAATTTTTCCGAAAAAAAATCGATATATGAAATTGGAAAACGTTTTTCACCACGAAAGAGAAAATACAATTTTCTCGAAATTGAATTCTCGTTCACAGTTACTGGAAAATTGTTTTCACCGATCCCTTGTTCATGATTAGATTTTCCTCCCAAGAGTTTTGGAAATTCACCAGAATATTCGGTCAACGTTATGGCAATCTTTCTGACATTTTTCATTGGTAGAGTCTGATTTTTTCGACCTTTCGGTGGAATAAGTTTGTCAAACTGATATCTACTAGTACCAACAATATGATTTCAGGAGAATACCCTGAAATTATAATTTGTTAAATGTCACTGCGGTTTTGCTGACATACCTTTCATTGTAAGTAATATGAAAATCTCGAGTTATTTCGAGGATTTTCCATTTGCCGAAGAAGCTCAGTATATAAACAGTATACTTACTGTAAAGCTGAACTGAGTTGAGCTTTTGAAAATGTGGCAACACCACGAAATAATTATCATGCGATCAATATAATTTGTAGAGTTTATTCATCTAATAAAACTTTTCCAAACTATTTGAAATCGTTTTCTATAATGCTATGTAAAAAATTGAATATAATATTGAATCAAACTCTTGGCTTAATGTTTCACGATTATATTTAATAACATGAATTAGCGAACATGTGAAGCGAGCGTGAGCTAATTACCAAGACTAAACTACAGTAATGAACAAAACAACAAATTTATATCTATACAATGGATGTAAGGAGGGAGGATAATTGAAAATCTACTTGCTCATTTACGATGTCTTCTTTTTTCTTCCAAGAACTGCATATTTCAATTGCTTCTGAAAGGTCCAAACGTTTCAATCTCAGTCATAATGCTATATATCCAGCCGTCAGACGCAGCATCAAGATTCAGAAACATGGATTCATGTCAAGGAGATCGTGTTCTATCAATCTAATTCTGTTTTCTCAGTACGTTTCTGAAGTACTCGACCCTACCGGTCAAGTTGATGATTTACAGTTTGATTTGAAGTTTGATGATGGGATACACAGATTTTCAGAAAGCTTTTGACAAAGTGGCTCAAGTAAACCATTATTTTATTTCTGTTAACCTTATACAGAAATTACTCAACAAATTTGCATTCTCTGATAGTCTTTTTCATTCCTAACTGGATGACTGACGACAATTCGTACAGCTGAAGGGTACACAGTCATCTGAGTTTATACCTACGTCTGTAATATCTCAAGGGTCTAATCTTGGACCACTGTTATTTATTCTGTTCGTAAATGATCTGATGGATATTATTCACTCTCCACATTTGATGTTAGCGGACAATGGCAAATATAATCCGTAGCAAGTTGGAGTATGGCAGCATGATATGTCATCCTTTCTACACTTGCCATCAACGCCATCTGGCCATTCAGAGAAGGTTCTTCAAATTTTTATCTAGGAGGGAGGAGTCAATCATAACGAATTATTGAGTCGATTCAGTTTAATCTCATTGCAGAGGAGGAGAGAAACTTTATCACTCAAATTATTGTACAAATCACTGCACAACAGTATTGATTGTCCTCCTCCCTTGTCCGCTTTGAAATTTCGTGTTCCTAGGCAAAATACTTGTTCTACAGAATCATTCTACTTAGAGACTCCAAGGGCCAACTGGCTAATACAATGCCATTTGGTTTATGGAGTATACATTCAATAGAATTGCCAATAATTGTGACATTCACTTCGACTCCATAGCAGTTATTATTAGGAGTTATGTGAAAAAAGGAAATTGACTATCATGAATGGATTTATATTGAGTTCTTTGTTATATGTCATTAAATGCTATTATTCAATTATTAGTTACTTTTTTAGTTTTTTAAATTAGACTGAGCTCTGTGTTATTTGTCTCCATTTAAATTTTTTAGTTATTATTCAACATTATATTATTATTTTCTGTAATTGGGTATTACACCTGTTGAGAATGAATAACTTATTATTATTATTAAAACTAAGCCAGGAGATTTTTATTCAATATATAATAAAACTTGAAATATAAAAATAAATGAGACATACTTGAAAATTGGCTGCGGACTCGATGTATGTCCTTTGAAGATATGTAGGGACAGCTTTTGAGGTCGAGTTCATGGTGTAACTTTGTAATACTCAATCTGTAACAAGCAGAATCATCGATATATTCTTTTGCATTTTGCGAAGACTTACAAGCTCTATGCCTCATCAAAGAGGTCATATTTCTTCTTGCGTCTAATATTATTGTATCTGACGAGTAACGAAATTGAAGAAAAAGAGGCCAGTATATGTTTCGGGATCCTCCTGATTTGAAAATCCATACCCTACATTAGATACATTTTAAATTCCAATTATACCTGCATGGCAAAACTTGAATTTCACTTTTCGCCATACTATATTGTGTTTTCTCAAATTTTATCAGATTTTAATATTAAATTTCTAAATATTGTTTGAATATACGGACCTGAAGTGTGAGATACTTAGTATATGGGATATAGATGCGGAGAACATAAGTCCACTCGTAATATCATCAACCGGTGTAGTTCCGAAAGTGATACACGAACACCTTACGAAGCTCAACTTAAACTCGAAGCTGTATATGAAGATGGAAAAAGATGTGGTGCTGAACACATGTCACATAGTTAGGAAATTCCTGCAAGGATAAAGTAAACGACAAATTGTTGAATTGCATAAATTTAGCCACGCAATTCAACTTTGAAACCAGTGCCGGAGCTGAGAATAACTGGAGAATAACAATAATAATTAAAATAATGATGATAATAATAATAATAATAATAATAATAATAATAATAATAATAATAATAATAATAATAATAATAATAATAATAATAATAATAATAATAATAATAATAATAATAATAATAATAATAATAATAATAATAATAATAATAATAATAATAATAATAATAATAATAATAATAATAATAATAATAATAATAATAATAATAATAATAATAATAATAATAATAATAATAATAATAATAATAATAATAATAATAATAATAATAGAACTTTATTAGTACTCCATTACAAAATTCATACATATATGGTGAATGTGGTACATAACATCTTTGAACATACTTTATTCAAATTGCATTAGTATAACTTTACATACTATGACTATTATTATTATTATTATTATATCAGAGTACTAAAAGGTGGGACACAGCAGGAGCTGGTTAATCCAACCGAAATGAAACAAACAAGAAAAATGTTTCTCAACAGTTTTCTGCATAATGAAGACAAGAAAAAAAGGAATTAAAATAAATCAGATAGGTAGTTCAATGTAAAATACACACGAAGCGCATGCTCAATACAAAAAAAATTTGAAACCACACAAAAAAAAAACTGAAAAAGTAAAACCAACTCAATTATTCTCCTTCAGAGGAAATTTTCTCCATTTTTCTTTGAAAGCTTTCGCTTTGTAACTGAGGAATGCATTCGGGATACTATTCATTAAATGAACAATTGTCTAGGAGAAAGAACTTTTGAATAGAGTTCTATAAAAGTGAGGAATTTCCAGCTGATGTCTGAACCTTACAGTGAGACAATGGCTTTCTGAGCGAAACATCATTTTAAGATGTAAATAAGATGACTTTTTAGTAACCTAGATGTAATGATACGAACACAACATATGTAACTTGTAAACACCCAAATCTAACAATCTGTGTGAGACTGGTACTAAACGCTTCAACCCGTATATCAACCTGACGCAATAATTTTAAATTTTTTGTATTCTACTTGCATTGTACTTGGTTAAGCACGGGCCGTACATTATATCCCCGTAATTCAACTTTGCTAATACCAGGGTATCCGTCTCCAGCCTAGGTTTTTTACCGTCCAAAAAATCCCTACATCCACGTATTAACTTCGACTTTTTTTCCGCATCAACAAACTTACATGTGAAATTTACATGTCGAATCTCAGATTTTTCGCTTCATTAGATAATGCAATCAATCAATCAAGACGCTTGCTCAGAATCCCGTGGACTGCACATCGAACAAACGTCTCGATTCGGAAGGAGATAAAAATCAAAGAGAGGTTATTGACAAATGTGCAGCTGCAAATCCTCAAATTTTTTGGACATATAACCCGAAACAAAGATTTTATTGAACGATTGGTGGTCCAAGGAAAGTCGAGGGCAAAAAATCGCGTGGGCGCTTCCGAACAAGGTGGACAGATCTGATAAAATCAGTGACGAATTCCAGCATCAATGAAAACTCTAGATCCGCAAAGCATAGAGCAGTGTGGCGCCGTATTACGTGAGACACAGTGGCACAAGACCGAGACACGACCACGACCACTCTGTCAAGAGTGAACGACTGAGAAGAAGAAGATAAGCAATGAGTATATTATTCAGATTCAACAAGATTCGATTTCTCACACTTGCCCCCGAAGAATTCTATCCGAAAAGCATAGCTACCATCTTATCCGGAAACACAGACCCATGTTCTGTGAATCACGGAATAAACTTTGCAAATCTAAATTGATTTTTTCCACAGCATCTTCTAGAAAGTTTCTTGAAAATTTCAAAAACGTTTACGTATCATCTGCGTATAAATGTGCTTCACAGTACGAGAGCCAATCTATCAATTGAAGAGTGTCCACAGTGAAAAATAATATGCTGAGAATTGACTCTTAAGGCACTCTGCAAGAAACATTTGTGACACTTATCGATGAGACTTGATCGATTTTGATTGTGTGTAATATGTTAGAAATTGATGTAATCTCCATGAACCGGAATTTGTTCTAGTCTGATCAAATATTACTATGTTCGAGATATTGATATATTTTGGCAGTAATTAGAGTCCTGAGTGGTCATATATGAACCGATTTATTACATTGCAATTCACCTAATGTAGCGCAATGCTAATAATAGGTATAATAATCAATAACCCATCAATTATTCAGTCCATTTCCCATTCAATTAACTACGGAAGACAGTTCGCTCCAATTCAATTCATAAAGGAGTAACAATACAGGAAACAGTACTCTTTTTTGAACCGATATTTTTCTAGCGATAATGGACGATTGAAGCAGTTTGAAGTTGTAAGTTAATCTACACAGTTTCATGTAGTTTCACAGTTTCCTCTCAAATAATAAATGCATGAATACCAAGGTCATATTTTTTCAACATATATTATTTCAACAGATTCATTTCTGATATAATAATTATGTATATATATATATATATATATATATATATATATATATATATATATATATATATATATATATATATATATATATATATATATATATATATATATATATATATATATATATATATATATAGTTTCACGATTCACAAATCATTCAATACTAGTAAATACGGTGACTCTTAATCGAAATATCGAAATAAAACTCTCAGGGACCTGTCTACACAAATGTTGTCAACGAGAACGAACCAATCACTTTCGAGAATGAATATTAAGAGCGTTCCGAAAAATTTATCGATCTTGTAGAATGATAATAGGATACAATTGTTTCAATCATCATTATAATCATCAATCCATATTCAATCTCTCAATCAAGAATTGATGACATTGAAAACGCTCATAGGTCCTATACCAAATTGAGTGGAATTTTTCGTAGTGAAATATTCACGTGAGCTCCCTCTATTGAAGAAAGGACGTATAAACACTCCCTAGCGTTCAAGATTTCTACTCATGACGACAGTGGCTTGAGTGTCAAGCTTTGAAGACATTCAATTCGAACACTACAGAAAACTGTCCGCAATGTGTAGCAATTTCCTCCATAAGCCAGAGCAAATCGATGTAGACGACGCCCTATGATATTACAACACTAATGAAAAAACGAGCGTCTTCTTCTTCAGTTTAGTTTCATTTAATATCGGATATAGATATCTTTCATGTTTTGCCAAGCTTTCAGATCTCTTGCCATTCTCATTCACTGATTTCCCACCTCCATTTTCACTTCGTCGGTCACCTTTCGCTGGTAGTCTCACACTTCTCTGTGTCTCTCACCTCTATACCCCCAAAATGTGATTCTATGATTCATCTTTCCAAATTTCGCCTCATATAACTAATTTACCGCCACCGGTACAGTTATTACACAAATAACTATATCATTAGAATGAACCTGTGGAAATAGAACTCATGTTTGAATTGTGTTGTCATTCTTATTATGCCTCTTTCAAGTTTCGCCACTCGTTTCGAACTATGATTATTCTCATCCGTTGTCTTCTCACCATTTTACATCATCGATTCATCTTTTGCGGAGAATTCCAATACTCCGTATATCCTTGGTTCGTCGAAAATGTGATTTTTTTTTGTCAATCTGTACGAAGCTTGTTTCGCTATATGACCGATCCGAGGCTACTTCAAGCTATCCAGTCGTTCTACCAGAACTAATTGTATTATTAGAATTGAACCTGTAGAAATAGAACTCAGGTTTGTATTATCTCTGTTGTCATTCGCATTATTTTCACATATACATTATGTATTTCAATGTACAGTTTCAGTATTCTTCTTCATTTGAAATCTTTCGAATGCCTAGAAATATTGTGTTTACCTAAACAAAGTGATAAAATTTTGGAGATATAATTTCTTATGAATCAGGCGGTTGACCACATTGTTTCTTCAGAACACTGTCGTTTCATCCTTAGTATGATTGAATTCTTGACAGAGGAAGATTTCTGTTTTTCGTGTAAGAATATTCACAATTTAGTTACTCAATATAAAATATTTTCTCATTATTGCAGCGAATGTATTCAGACACAAGGATAATGTCAAATTTCTTCACGTAAGATACTAAATTTCTATGTGGATTACTTGTATAATTTCGAAAGAAACCATATTCGTCATCAGCATCATCTTGTTGACAAGAAAGCGAATGAATTTTGAACAAGTAATTATAATTAATATTGTGAAAGGGTTATTCTGCCTTGAGCGGAAAAACCAAGCAACGGTAAATATTTTCATTGTCGTTTTGAATAACATTAGTTACAAGGAATCGATCAAGTGTGATGCTTGACACGAACAGGAAGAACTAACCTATATGCTGCCCATTGTAAAAATTATGATACAAAATTAGTATGTATAATATTCTTTCCACATAGAAGTCGAAAGGGTAATCAGATCTCAAATACCTACTTATACATACAAAATATACATATAAATACAAATACATACATATATTGATTGAGCATAAAATTAATGTGAAAAGGCACACGGATATTTTTGATTGAAATTAATTTTGTAGATACCCATCGAATAGATTCTCAAAAATTCAAACAAATGTCAGTTGTGTTCAATATCAATGAAATTTTGTAATAAAAAACGATTAAAATTCAAAAATACATCACTCTGAATTTAAACAGCTACACTTCTTCTTTCTCGGAGTGTTGTAGCAACCTATCCCATTGAAAACATGTAATTAGGATCAATCAACACGGAAACGAATGGAACCGGGCATACAGAACAAAGAAAAGGAGCCAACTATTCAGTGCAAATCACGTAATGGCTTCGAATATCTAGCAATACTGACAACACAGAGTGAATTTGAATTTGTGGTGGATGTTTGGATTTGCTGTTGGATGGCAGCACAAAGGTGATGATCTAGTTCAAAAAACGAGATACGGCACCATGTATCAATATTGACTCTGCACCATGGATAACCAATACGAAGATATAAATAAAAAATTAACAAATGAACAAAATCGAATAGATGTTCAGCGAATAGCTGCAGATTTCTGTTTTTCCACCCTCAATGTGGACTAATGTAGACAGTATAATGTACATTATACATAATACAAGGTATTTGAACATGTAATTGATTACAGTATTCAATCTATAAAGAACTGGTTTGGAAAAGCACACATTTACTGATTACGTTATAAGACATGGACATTGCAGTTCCTTGGATTCCATTCGAGATTTCTATGAAACTCTGAGAAGAAATAGAAGATATGTAAAATTTCTGATAATATTACGTAGGAATCACTATTTTTTCACCTTTTCGTAGGGACATCACAAGTTCTATTCACTATGATATCTTACTGCAAATGCTGAAAAAGGTGGGAAATAATAGGAACAAATGAATCGAAATTTCCAAAATTTACAACAACAATTTGAATTTCAAAACTTGAACTACTGAATTTGAAGAAGAACCTTCTAACTGGTTTGAAGATATGGTAATCCATATTTTATTGTAGAGTGTCCGCTTCATAGGTAGAACTGATGTGTCAAAGAAAAGAAAAATATGTCGAATAATCTTTTTTCCGAATGATTGAAAAAACTTTCTATATATAGGAACTTAGCACGGAAAAGCACCTGATAAGCAACCCAAATTTGACGAGAATGCTTAAGATATCCATCCCACTCATCTAAAAATTGCCTCAAGTGCGATGCGCATGTCGGTGACGCGAATGAACAAGACATGCACCAATAATATTTTACTCCACTAAAAAGGGCCCAACGTCGGCTAAACAAGTGTTTCGAAGGAGAAATTTGACTTACAATGAATATAAATTGAGGATCTTTGGAAAAAATGATCTTTTAGAAACAATGGAAACGCCAATGGTTGTCGGTTTACTAGGCAAAGAGTAAACCGAGATTTGAAGGAGGCACGAGGGTAGACGTATATTGTCACTCTTTCTTAAAGGTATCTGATAAACTTCCAACAAGGGATAATCTTGTCTAACCCATAACATTGAGGCGGCTGGAGTGGGATTTTGCTTTCTATGATTTTGAAATCACAGATCATGGTTAGATACCAAGGTAGATGAGGATATTCGTTTATTTTTGTAATATAAGATGATTTAAGTAACGTAATGGATTGTGTATAAATATTACGAAACAAATCCACGTTATGAACTGAGAACTGGAGGTTCCAATCTTATGCGGGTCAAAGTGAACAATGAGAAATATTGAAAAAATTCAATGAGATGATATCGAAACTCTCAACACATTGAAATATCACGATTAAATTTATTAATTTTACCAATGGAATCGAAAACATTAGTTTCGTAAAAGGTTCCAAAATAGGTATGTAAGGAATTGTCATTGTCATTCAAGAAAACATCTAGTGAACTATTCTGTGATCACATTGGGACGTCCCACCATCAACTGTCAGCATATAAAAAGGGCCACGAACGTTCAATCTCCCTTCTCTGTCAGAGCTCTTCTCTGACAGTTACTTCTTTGTTCAACAATTTGTCTTTCTAACTTCCATCGAGTAAACTATTAAACAACCACGTGATTAATAGTTCGTTCCTTATAAATAATCATAAATATATATTCTCAATACAAGTGTCGTTTAATATTTCACGCATAGAATAATATAGCAACAACCCTATAAATTGGTGACCCCGACGTGATTTCAAGTGGAAATGTATAAAAACAATCAATTCATATAATTTTTTTCCAAGAGACGAAGACAACAAGATGTTCCACGACAATAGTGCCCACCATTCGATCACAGGAAGTAATTCAAGAAGTGACTATCAGAGAAGCAGCCTGAAACAAACAACTACAAAACATGCTAAAAAAAACTACTCAAGGTCAGCATTATAACCCCTAAGTGCTTTGAACAACAGACCAATGATTTGAAAAATGCAAAGAACATTCATTCAACAACACAATCTTGGTCCACCTCTTCAACCAACCTATTCAACAATTCAAAGGCAACCAATGAAAACCATTAATTTTTTATTCATGAAAGTTGTAACAAACTCAAGTATATACAGCACCTATAATCAGGAACTTATAGCCATTTAGAGTGCAATCAAACACATAAGATATCTACTTCAACTTTAACCCCAACAGTATTCGCAAGCATATCTTCAATCAATTTCACTGACACTGACTTTTGTCGACTAACTCAAGAAGAAGATGTCATCAAAGTCCAGTGCCTTCCAGAGAACATCAACCTAAAGAGTTTGTGCCTCAAGAATTGGACTCCTTCACTCAGCAACCGTTATAACAACCCAACGCTGGGACATTCAAAATCATCGACAATAGTGAATAGTGTTAAGTTCTTCAGTGTAGTTTTCTTCAGCTCGCAGCAAAACAGTTAACATCATTTTCATAAATGTTATGTATCAATTTCAATATGTAATCATTTCAACATTCCATTAATTGTACATAATATTTCATGACATTCATGACTATTATTTGTTTATTTATTTCCATCATGGCTCCGCCACTAGGCGGGAAGTTCTGTAGGGAATAGTCATTGTCATTCGATGGAAGAAAACATATCACAGAATAATATCACTATTCTCTGATCACATTGAGAGCTCTTCTCTGACAGTTACTTCTATGTTCAACAATTTGTCATTCTAAGTTTCATCGAGTAACACAACAACCACGTGTTCAATGGTTCGTTCCTTGTAAATAATCATAAATATATATTCTCAATACAGGGGTCGTTTAATATTTTCACGCATAGAAAATATAACAACAATCTATAGGTATAAATAGTTGTTACAATCATTAGAAATGAAAAAGTCCCAGTGGAACCTAATGACGGATATCACAATCGCCTACACATCAACCGTCTATTAACCAAGAGTCATCAAATAGGGCATCTAACGAAATCTTTTTCCTGACACCGAAGGTTTCATAATAGCTTCACAGGATCAAATGATATCAGGCCTTTGAAATTATCCAGCATATAACATCCAGACAGCCGGTCTCCGTAGCTTAGTCGGTAGAACTCCCTACTTTGGTGCGGTAGAACTCGGGTTCGAGCCCCGTTGAAGGCATGGGTGTTTGTGTTTGTCTATGATTTAAGTAGTTTAAATAATACAATATGCTGGGTAATGTACATTGATTACAAGCCCAATGGCCGTTCGGAACCGGCGTTAAACTGTAGGTCCACTGAATTAAAAAAAAAAAACATCCAGATGCAGTGTGTTTGCTGATACAGATTATCTGCGATTACACAACCAGGTGTCTGCTATCATCATCCAACGCTTCTCAATAAATACAGGCCCATTAACACCCACACGCCGTACTATAAATATGAAGCAAAGGGGTTCTAGGGAACAATAACCGTATACTATACTACCACCGGCCTGCAATTATCGACATGAATGTCAACTCTGCTTTTCTAGTGGACTTATCAATGCTCAATAACAAGAACGAGGTATATATGTAAATACTAGGAGAGAATGGCAAATTAATCAGGCCTAGCTTCGGTAAATTGAAGAGATACGACACATTGACGCGTTGGAGGCTGTTTCTCCGATAATATCACAGCCTATTACTGAAAGTTAACCAGAGACTCTTGCCGAAATAGGAGAACAGAAACACGAACAGGGAACTGCAAAGATTAGGCATAAATAATATCCAACACCAGTAGTTTTGTCAGAAAAGTTTGAATTAAGTTATCGATGGAAAACTTGTTTTTAGATAGCAATTTAGTGAAATTTTCAATTGCTGAATTTTATAAAATGTCAAAATCAGATGGAATAATATAGTTATATCATTATGATATAATGAATAAAATTGCCATTTATAGGGACTGCCGATAGCCGTGAAAATTCACAATTTTTGGTATTGAAAATTGAAATTTCATGATATTCATAATGAATTTGTATACTTCAATCTGATTTTCACATCTATTGGCTGTCCGAGCAACAAATATGTGCATGTCTATATTATTAAAATATATTACCAGCTTCATAAGATCATGACAGAATATAAAAAGGCAGGTAAAACTTAATTGAATAATTAATATACAATGGTATTATTTATGGATTGTATTTGTATTCACAGATATTTCAATGTACTTGATTTTACCATCAGTTTCATTGCCATCATTAATTTTAATAGTAGTCTGACTTTTTGTACATTCAAATATTTCATTGTGTTCTGAAAAATATACAATATGGTAACTGAAGTAAGAAATTAAAATGCTTGATGGAAATTTATTCAAGACAAATACGTCCGCTGTATAGCTATAGATATACTGCTATAAGCATGTCCGTGACGCGAATGCTTAAGATATGCAACTCAATCATCCAAAAATCTCCTAATGCGAACACCTAAAGGGCGTTGCGCATGTCGTTGACGCGAATGTATAATATTTTACTCCACTAAAACGGGCCCAACGCGGCTAAAGAAGTGTTTCGAAGAAGACATTTCACTTAAAATGAATATAAATTGAGGATCTTTGGAAAAAAAGTTTTTTTTGAGAGAATGGAAACGCCAATGCCACAAACTACGAAAAGAGTAAACCATTATTTGAAAGAGGCACGAGGGTAGACGTAGATTGTCACTCTTTCTAAACGTTATCTGAAGAACTTCCTAACAAGGGATAGTCTTGTCTAATCCAGAAGATCTGGTATGAGATTTTGCTTTCAATGATATTTAAATCACAGATCTTGGTTAGATTTCTAGCTAGATGCACATATTCGTCTATTTTTAATGTGGGGTAGTGGTTATATTGAAGAGACTTAATGGGTGGTATATAATATTATGAACCAAATCAAGGTTATCAACTCAAAAATTTAAAATGTTTGCTGAAAATTTATTTTAAAGAAATACGTCAGCTGTGTAGCTACAGATATACTGCTATAAGCATGTCCGTGACGCGAATGCTCAAGATATGCACCTCACTCATGCAAAAATCGTCTAACGCGAACATCAGCGAACATAAGCGCTGCGCATGCGCCAGCTACGAGCTTGTTGTTGACAGGAACCGATAATATTTTACCCCACTAAAAAGGGCCCAACGCGGCTAAAGAAGTGTTCACTTCAGAAGGAACTTCCTAATAGCATTGGAAATACCAATGTAGGTATTGTAAAATTATATTAAATTGTACCAGTATTAATTCAGAATCTGAATGAAAAGTTTTATTCGAAACGAGCGTCATGCGTGTCAATATATGAAAAAATTTGAAAGACTTTCATCTTACGAGTAATCATCCAGTTCAAAAACGAGATACGGCACCATGTATCAATATTGACTCTGCAGCATGGATAACCAATACGAGATATAAGATAAAAAATTAGCAAATGAACAAAATCAGCGAATTGCTGCAGCTTTCGAATTTTCTACTCTCAATGTGGACTAATGTAGACAGTATAATGTAACAGTATACAGAATAGAAGGTATTTCAGTAGAACATGTAATGTATTACAATATTTATTCTATAGAGAACTGGTTTCGAAAAAAACAAAATTTCCTGATAGTGGGATAAGACATGAGACATTGCAGTTCCTTGAATTTAATTCGAGATTTCTAAGAAACTCTGGGAAGAAATACAGGAGATGTGAAATTTCTCATTACGCAAAAATCATTATTTTTTCACCTTTGGAATGTGAATGCAGAATGGAAACGGCAATGCCACAAAATACGGAAAGAAGAAACCGATATTTGAAAGAGGCACGAGGATAGACGTAGATTGTCACTCTTTCTGAAAGTTATCTGATGAACTTCCTAACAAGGGACAATCTTATCGTATCCATAATATTGAACCTGGAGTGAGATTTTGCTATCTATGGTGTTGAAATCACAGATTTGGTTAGATCTCAAGCTAGATGAGGATATCTTTAATGTGTGGTAGTGCTTATATTGAAGAGACGTAATGGATGGTCAAATCCACGTAATCAACTGAAAACTAGAGGTTCCGATCTATCATTATGTGCGTCAGAGTGAGCAATAACAAGATATGGAAAAATATCTATCGAAATAAGTCATATATCACGATGAAATTTATCAATTTGACTAATGGAATTGCTAACATTGGTTTGGTAAGCAGTTCCAAAATAAATACTAATAGTGGTTATAATCATTAGAAAAAAGTCCAAGACGCTGAAGAATTGTTCACTTCAGAAAAAACTTCCTGATGGAATTGGAAATATCAATGTAGGAATTGTGAAATTATATGAAATAATATCAGTATTAATTCAGAAACTGAATGAAAAGTTGTAATTCGAACCGCGCGTCATGCGTGTAGTTCAATATATGAAAAAATTTGAAAGACTTTAATCTTACGCGTATATATCAATAATTCAATTGAAATTAAATATCAAACTTATATGACATGAACGCCTGCAAGTGAAGAATAATGATTTTATTAACTAATTTCATTCAACCTTGTTGAACAAACTGAACCTACGACATAGTATTTCCATTATATTGATGAATACGGAAGTGTTTTTATTGATTTGTAGAACTGGAATGGATGTCCATGTTCGAGCATAATTTGTGTTCCATATAGGTATATCATTACGGCGGCACTCATCAATTTGGCTTTTCTCGAGAACTATGCAAATATGTATTTTCCTCTCTGCCTGGGGCATGAAATGCCCCGGTTCAATCGTAGGCCGCATTGCGTGAAATGGAAAATGAATACCTTTTACCCCCAATTAGGAACTTATGAGTGAAACTAGGAATTTCCGTGAAAACTACGCATCAAGTTGATATCTGTTTATGACGTTATGAGGTATTCATTGATATGAATTTTGTGTATTAGATGTGTCAGCAACTGATGCATTTTCAATGGAGTTGAATTTATTAATTATCCTAGAAGTTCCCTAACAAATGGTGTCACCTAGCTGACCATGTAAGCATATTATACTGACATTCTATATATACATATATATATTTTTTAAATGTTGTTTTAAATATATATATATATATATATATATATATATATATATATATATATATATATATATATATATATATATATATATATATATATATATATATATATATATATATATAGACAAAGTTGTGATATACAACGAAACGTGAACAAAAATAAAGTTTTCCATATTAAAAGAATCCTGTTACTGCTAAAAACATTCAAAAGAGATATATATGTAGACAGGGATCCGTCTACACAAATGTTGTCAACGAGAACGAACCTATCGAGAGTATTAAGTGCGCGTCGAAAAATCATCGTTCTTGTTGAATGAAAATAGGATTCAATTGTTTCTTGATTATAATGAATCATCGGTTCTTATTCAATCAATTGATCAAGAATCGATGACTTTTAAAACGCCCACAGGTCCTATATCCGAATGATGAGAACATCATTTTGTGAGCATTCACGTGAGCTCCGTTTATCGAGAGAAAATGTATTTTACAAATTATTGAGAAATTATACAGAATTTCCATAAAAAAGCTTATATATTTTTGAAACATTGGGAGAAGAACATTTTAATTTCAAACTATTGTATATCTTGATGTTCTGATATGATATGATATGAACTCTAAGTTAAAGCAATTAAACCATCAGGAAAGCTCAACCCGATATGAAGCTCAAAAAAAATTGGATATATATATATATATATATATATATATATATATATATATATATATATATATATATATATTGGGTCAAAGGTTACATAGGTTGAATAATACCAGAATTGTTTCTCTGAAATCAACAAAGAAACAACATTCAAAGTTATTATTCACGACAATTACATATATATATATATATATATATATATATATAAATTCAAATATAAGGGTTTTTTTAGACCTTATGCGATATAAGTACAAACTCTTTTTTATGAAGCCAAGCTTTCGAATTTATTCAATTCCTCCTCTGGGCAATCTACAAATAAAAGTATCTCACAGTTACAACCTAAATTCCAGAAATGGAAATCTACCTACATTAATCGAGTTGAGATAAGTGGCCAAATCTACATTGAACATTGAATTCTCTTATCACAATATATAATAATATCACATAACACAATATTTAAACGTAATCTGTCATTAAAGATCGTTGATTTATATAAGTTTTAACTATTATCACCACGGTTTCAAAACAATTTTATGTTAAACGTTTCACCCTACTTTTGAAAGAAGAAGAGTGAAAGAAAATTGTTTTGATAATATTTAAAACTTATCTGAATCAACGATCGTTAATAAACGGGAAGAGATTACGTTTAAATATTGTGTTATGAGATATTACTATATATTGTAATAAGATAATTCAATGTTCAATGTAGATTTGGCACTTATTTCAACTCGATTTATGTAGGTAGATTGCCATTTCTGGAATTTAGGTTTTAACTGTAAGATACTTTTATTTGTAGATTGCCCTGAGGAGGAATTGAATAAATTCGAAAGCTTGGCTTCTTAAAAAAGAGTTTGTACTTATATCTCATAAGGTCTAAAAAAAACCCTATATTAGAATTTATATATATTTAATAAGACCGTTAAAAAAAGCTTATATATATATATATATATATATATATATATATATATATATATATATATATATATATATATATATATATATATATAATATAAAATTGATGAATTAAAAAATAAATACTACTATATTTCGGATCTTACAATTAAATCATTATGCAATTTCAGCTCTTCATACCATTTTATATCAATAAGGGAATAACTTCATTCATCTTGTGTTGAAAGTACTTAATTACTTTGCATGAAATTTCGATTAAAATGTAAGGGAGAAGAAGGCGCTCGGTCATTATTCAATCAATCAAAACCAGAGTATAATTATTCTTCTTCATATTTTAGTCTATTGAATTTGACTGCAATTAATGATGTTCCTTTAATTACCTATTTAAAATTTCGTTGCTGTCGTTTGGAATAGGATCTATTTACAGTAATTCCTTTTATGAATGTTGATGCGATTATGATTGAAAGAGCAATTCTCTTATGAATCCTCTAATTGAACAGATGAAGTGTAAATGAGTAAAAACATGAAATGATTTTGTTTGATGCAGGTCTATATTTTAATGTAATAAAATAGATTATTATGTTTATAGGAAACCATTTTTATATCTATTGGAATAATGAGTCAAGGATTCTTGGTGTCATAAAACTTTGTTTGACTAAAATGATCAGTATTCTTTCATTTGGAGAGTCATTGAATTGAAGCGTAGAATCGAATTTGAAGGAGCCATTTTCGATTATCATTATGGATAAATACAATAAAGATAAATAATTGTTATTTCATTTACTGGTTCAATTCTAGATATCCTATTTTTCAGGAGTTTATTCTTACCTCTACTTCATACATCTGCCTCGTATTTGATATTATTTTGATTCAAATATTTCTATTTCCAACAGCTCAATGTATAATAATCATTGAATCAATGTGGATAGGAGTAATTTATTGTGCCAATAAATGTCTTCGTCAGTTGGATCAATATCACGGTTGAAAGGTTTTTCATTGACTCATGCTTGAATGGAGCAATATAACTTTGAAATGATTATGAATGAATTTTTGAGTGACGGTAATGAAAGTTCAATTACACAAATATCTAACTCTGCTCATTCGATACATATTTCAATTACCCTAATGATGAGAATCGCAAGATCTTGTTGAACGACCAAGTTGATTCGTTATACATATACCTACTTATTTGTTTGATAATTTTTTAAGGTAGTTTATTTCCAAGAAATATTTTCAAGAAGATTGACTCGAATTCACTCATTCTCTTCTTCTTGAATTGAACAGAATCATAATCTTCAACCAGGAATGGCTGTTCTCTCAGAAAGTGTCGATTTCTGAGAGAAGAAGAGATAGACTCTTCTATATATATATATATATATATATATATATATATATATATATATATATATATATATATATATATATATATATATATATATATATATATATATATATATATATATATATATATATATATATATATATATATATATATATAAGAAAATTAACACTAGAACATTCATTCGAAAAATTCAAATTAACCAAGAAAATGTTATAGTAGAGCTAGATATGTGAACGTGTATGTGATGTCTCCATACTCCTTCAAGGGATAAATGTTAGAGAAATATTGAAATCGATGTCACACCTGATGGAAGTGCGAGACATATATGTTTCGTTCTGCAAGGAACCTCCAAGCATCTTCTTGTGACTTCAACTATAAATGAAAGGGTTGCTTGCAGAACGAAACATATACGTCTCGCACTTCCATCAGATGTGGCATCGATTTCAATATTTCTTTTTTTCAACATTTATCCTTTGAAGGATGATGTAGACATCACATCGTACACATCCAGCTCTACTATAACATTCTCTTGGTTAATTTGAATTTCTCAAATGAATGTTGTGTTAATTTTCTTGAATATTTCATTCAGTGCAATAAGCACAAAAAAATTTCATTTCCTCAAAAATATCGCCGAATAGGCCCCTGAAATACGGGAATAAACGCGAGCGTACTACTAAAGCAACCTATTGACATTTGAAAACATAGTATGATGAGATTTGTCAAATAGACATTGCAATTTAGTGGATACCTACGGGTATATGTAATGTACGGGTAATATGAGAGGTGTTCTCTACTGATTCCTATAGATGAAATTGTGGAGAAGTGCTAGAAGTGATTTCTCGCACTTATCAGTTTTACGAAAGATTTGTGAAATTGAAATCAATTTCCAACTAACATTAAACTGTAATATTCTTGAAAAAGGCCTAAAGCCGAAACATATGTAGAATAAACAATTATTCCATCAATTTTAAACTGTGCTCATTCCCAAGAAACCTTAACACTTATATATTTATATTTATATATATATATATATATATATATATATATATATATATATATATATATATATATATATATATATATTATTTTGAATGTTTTTAGCAACAACAGTCTTCTTTTGATATGAAAAAGTTTGTTTTCGTTAACGTTTCGTTGTTATATTACAAACTTTGTCAAAACTAATGAATAATTAAATTTATGAGTTACTATAGATATCAAAATGTCAAACTTCATTTTTAGAAAAATCAAATTAGTTTTTTTGTATCTTCATGAAAATTATCATGGTAAGTTTTAGTCTTCTTCAGGTGATTCTAATAATATTGATTTTAAACATAATTTTAATGATATTAGAATCACCTGGCTTACCATGAGTTATTCAGAGGTTTCCTCATGGTGAAGAAAACTGAAACTTCCGAAGCGAATGCTAAGCCAGAAATATTCCTCTGATAATGAAAATCAATGAGTGAAGATACAAAAAAACTAATTTGATTTTGTAAAAAGTAAGTTTGACATTTTGATATCTATAGTAACTCATAAATTCAATTATTCATTAGTTTTGACAAAGTTGTAATGTAACAACGAAACGTTAACAAAAATGAACTTTTTCATATCAAAAGAAGCCTGTTTTTAATAAAAACATTCAAAATAAAATATCTTAAACAGGCAATAAATCAATTTCAAGAAATATATATATATATATATATATATATATATATATATATATATATATATATATATATATATATATATATATATATATATATATATATATATATATATATATATATATAAAAGAAAGTCGTGTTAGTTACACTATTGGTGGGTAGGTAGCTTAGAACCAGGAGAAGGATACAGGGTACTTTTTATCACGTTCACAAATCTTGAAATAAATGACGCATTCAATCTAAAATTTGAACAGGAAACATCTAATTGGCTATCATCAGAACGGCGTAGTTCATATTTTAGATGTTCAAACTTGGCTGTTGATCAAAAACACAGAACTAAAACAATGTTTGAATATCTAAAACTTGAACTACGCCGTTCTGATGATAGCCAATTAGCTTGAAACATATAAAAACGGTTGTAAAACAAAATATATTTTTATATTTTATATATACCTATATAAACCTTTTATATATATATATATATATATATATATATATATATATATATATATATATATATATATATATATATATATATATATATATATATATATATATTACTGTATTTTGTGCGTAAAAAAAAAAAATTGAAGTGGCTCATGCGGCTGTATATTTGTATATTCTATGTCAACTAATACTGCCAGAAGATTGAAGGTTGAGAACTAGAAACCACCTCAATAGAAGTAGAATTGAATTCCTTCTTCAATTTCGAAGTGGTGAATGTATTATTCTAACTACGTCTATTATCCAAACAATTTTTTAATAGCATCTTAGCAAATTGTGACTTACCGACGGCATAAATTTTTCATTTGTAAAATATTAATTCCATTATATGAAACAATGTAATCAGAAATTATTAGTACTGAGTTTTGAAATGTTAGGTATAGAATAGAACGTACGAAATCACATAACTCATCCGAGTAAGTGACACACCGTTCAATAAACTTATATAAAAAAAATAATAATAAAAATAATAATGAATTATTTCATTTTGTTAATTACTATACTATTTTGCTATTACGTATTAAAGTTTCTTTCTCCATTGTTCATTTTCTATTTATGAATCCAAATGAATTGAAATCTTCTGGATCAAATAATTCATATTTTCACACGATTTAAGTAGAACAATATAGTCTCATTTCAGTAATATCTCAAATTATATGGTAGAATGTGACAACGTGAAAATTAATGATTCCTAAAAAAGCGCAACCAAATGGCTTTAATATTTTATTACACAGCTGCCGTGAGACTATCTAGAGTGCTTTGTGCTCCGTGTAATATAATTTAAGAGCATTTTGAGAGAAGTTAGTGAATGGATGCGTCGCATTCATCACTGCTAAATGTGATGTCTTGAACTGAGAGAAATTTGAGTTGACAAGTAATACAAATTAATATATTTTGGCAAGCTATTGTTCCGAACTCAACGCTCTTATCTTTTGAACCTATCGAAAGCTTTCTATCTATTAGTAGATATCACTAAATAGTATAAAACAAAGTCGCTTTCTCTATAACTTTGCAGCTTGAATCTTTAAAACTACGCAACGGATTTTGATGCGTTTTTTTAAAATAGATAGAGTGATTGAAGAGGAATGTTGATATGTATAATAACATCCATTAAATAGTGGAGAAATACTGTTATTTTTGAGGTTTCTAATGTGATATTGTAAATAATTATTATATTTGTTCCGCTTTCATTGCAAACGCAGGCTGAACCCTACGAGATTTATCAAAATAATGTATCAAGTATTGTACACATTGAAAAGGTCTACAGAAAAGTCCGCTATGGTATATGTCTTTCTCTTATGGATATCCCGCAATAATATTTTTTTGTCATTTAATTTTTACGACAAATAATGGCTAACTTGCGAAGCGATTTCAGTCAAAGCAGCATTAATCCTTATAAAATTGAATACATTGTTGATTTAATATAGATCTATATGGCCCTCTACAGCATATGATTGAAATGAAAATTTTCATTGTAGGCGGGATATACATATATATATATATATATATATATATATATATATATATATATATATTTCTCGTTGAAAAAGTTCTTTCCTTGGATATTTGATATCTCAAAAATAGTGAACAAGTTAAAGACTTGTAACAATATTTGCTATATCACGGAATCGATTCTCATATATTTCAAATTTTATTTAGTACTAGCGACCCGCCCCGGTTTCGCACGCCGCAAACGTTACGCCCCGCAATTTTTAAATCTATAATATCTTCGAAAATATTCACTTAAATCATACGGTGTAAAGGCCCTTTAAATCTATATTAAATGAACAATGTATTCAAGGTATTTAATTGGTTAAGGATTAATGCTGTATGGGTTAAAATCGCTTCGAAAATTAGCCATTATTTGTCACAAAAAGTAAATGACAAAAAAAAGTTATTGTGGGTTATCCATAAGAGATAGACATATACCATCATGGACTTTTCTGTAGACCTTTTCAATGTGTACAATACTTAGTACATTATTTTGATAAAACTCGTAGGGTTCAGCCTGCGTTTGCAATGTAAGCGGAAAAAATGTAATTATTATTATAAGGTTTATATGTTATTATACATATAAACCTTCCTCTTGAATCACTCTATCTACTAAAAAAAACCGCATCATAATCCGTTGCGTAGTTTCAAAGATTAAAGCGTACAAAGGGACAAAGGGACAGAAAAAGCGACTTTGCTTTATACTATGTAGTGATTAGAAACAAGAAGTGTGATAGTTCCTAGTTAGAATGTTATTCTCAAGGTTGTTTTAATTGTAAATTTAATATTATGATATGATTCTCTACAATAAGAGAAAAAATATCAAAATTTTATCTCTTCCTGTATTCATCTATTCCTGTTTGCATGTCAAAATTTTGATCAATTATTTATCTTATATTTTCTATTCCATCCGATCATAATGTAAATACAATTTCTATATCAATTGTTCATGAATATTTGTAAATAAACTAATATTTATTCGACCATTCAATGAAATTGAATACAATTGAAAGTGCATTAGTTACAACTATACAAATATTGATTGATTTAGATTCATTCTTGATAATTCCAGCTTTTTATGAGGAGTTATTGAAACAGCTATTCTCAACTAGTGGGGCAAGTTGATATTAGCTATACCTAATATTATATAGCTACTAGCAGACCCGGCGAACTCCGTTTCGCCACCAGATGGCTTCGTTTTATGTAACATTTCGTTTGGTGATTAAAAGTTTTATATTTGAAAAGGAAAAATTTTATTTCGTTTCTCAACAGTAATGAATTCATTTCGATTACAAAAATGAAGTGTTATTTAGTTGAACGTCTCTAAGTAAATGAAAGTGAATCAAAAGTAAATACTGAATTATATCCGTGTCCGCAAATTATCCGTTTCATTGAAGTAACCACATTTTTTGTTTTTTGGTCTGACGTTAACACAAACAAAGCGGATGGTTTCCCAACTCGTGAACACGCAACGTATAACTGCCCATGTGAAAAACAATGATTTTCTAAATTTATCCCGCAAACACTAAGCGATTGGCCTTGCGACTTGTTCATTGTCATTGCGAACGCAAGGCGACCTGGAAATTGCAATCGTTTGAAGTCAAACGGAAGATCAGTCGGAATCATTGGTATTCGAGGAATACATGCATTTTCACTTGCGTACTTTCCGTTAATAATGGTTGCCTCAATCAAATTCGGCATGTCTTTTAACCGAAAGTCGAGTACCGTTGCAAAGTCGCGGTGGATTCAAATTACGCAATATCATAATAACTGTACCATCTTTGAGTTGCAAGTTATGTGCTGGAAATCCTGGTAACTCCAGAGAGTTCAAAAACTCCGTTGGATAATTTACTACATCATCGGGATTTGTTATGGAATCAACGGATTTGTATGTCACCAAATCGCCTGCAATTTTTGATTGAATGGTGAAATTCAGTGCGTGTATATCATTATTCTTTGCTGCAAGAATTGTTCGTTGACTTAACTAAGCATAATTCTGATAATTCTCACTAATGTTTGGAAAACATCTTCAATAAAAGCTAATTGAGAGTCTACAAATCGGCAAAAGTTGTTGGTAAGAGTAATTTATCCAGATGTCGCATCAACTGGGACTTTTCAATTTCCAACAGCTAATAATTGTTTGGAAAATTGTGCAGCACTTTGATCATTTTGAAGTTGAATTCTCATATTAGTGGTTAGCGATAATGTTTTTACGTTATTCCATAATAACGGTAACATATAAAGGTGATGCCATCAGGAAAGCATTCAATTCATCTGCAGGCGTTCCACGGGGAATTACTGGCAACGTCTGCCTGAAATCGCCTGCCAACAATATCATCAAGCCGCCAAAGAAATAAACAGCTATAAAAAATAAGGGTTGATCGTAGAAGGGTGAAAATTTAGTATTGTATGTATTTTTGTTGTGACACGAGAATTTTATATATAAGATTATAATATTTTCTATTATAATAGCTATAGCTTAAACTACTTGAGTATTGTTGAACATCTATTCTCAATTTGTAGGACAAGATGAAATTAACTATACTTAATATTATATAGCTATTATAATATTTTATATTATAATACCTATAGCTTAAACTACTTGAGTATTGTTGGACACCTATTCTCAATTTGTAGGACAAGATGAAATTAACTATACCTAATATTATATAGCTATTTTAATATTATGTATTATAATAGCTATAGCTTAAACAACTCGAGTATTGTTGAGCAGCTATTCTCAATTTGTAGGGCATGTTGATATTATCTATACTTAAATTATATAGCTATTATAATATTTTATATTATAATAGCTATTGCTTATACCACTTGAGTATTGTTGAGCAGCTATTTTATTTGTAGGGCATGTTTAAATTACCTATACCTAATATTATATAGCTATTATAATATTTTATATTATAATAGATATAGCTTATACCACTTGAGTATTGTTGAGCAGCTATTCTCAATATGCAGGACAAGTTGAAATTAGCTAAACCTAATATATAGCTATTATAATATTATATTGTAATAGCTACAGCTAATACCACTTGAGTATTGTTGATCAGCTATTCTCAATTTGTAGGTCAAGTTGAAATTATTTATACCTAATATTATATAGCTATTATAATATTTTAAATTATAATAGGTATAGCTAATACTACTTGAGTATTATTGAGCAGCTATTCGCAACTTGTGGGGCAAGTTGAAATCAGCGATACCTAATATCATATAGCTATTATAAAATTTTATATTGTAATAGCTATAGCTAATACCAGCTGAGTATGTTGAGCAGCTTTTCTCAATTTGTAGGGCAAGTTGAAATTACCTATACCTATTTATATAGCTATTATAATACTTTATATTATAATAGCTGTAGCTAACACCACTTGAGTATTATTTAATTTCCGGTAGACATATTCGCCTTTGATATCAAACATTCTCAACTCCTGAAGTATTTTTTCATATAACGAAGCAACTCGTTCAAAATCAACAAAAGTTATAGGGAATGAACGTTTATAGGCACGTAATAGGCCTATGAACGTTTTCTTTTGAGCAGTTATTGGAATTTATGATCTACTTTATGAAAGTAGATTCATACTTAGGTATTAAGTATTTGTGATAGATGCGTTAAACGCAAATGAAAAACATTTGAAATAATGCATGATGTTCTGAATACATTTTGAATTTTCATATTGTTGTCGATACTCTGACAACTGCAGTTTGACGTATTGATTTCTTTAAACAGAAAGTTGAAGATACGTCTTTAACTCTCCTTAATTTTACTGAAATCGGAATAGGTATAAAATAGGAAATCAAAGGGAATAGAGGTGGTTCATTGAGAGTAGTTCCCTATATATTATACATATCAATTAGTTGAAATTAGAAACTACGTTAGAAAATTGAATAAAATAATAATCGATGAGAGAAAATGAAAGAGGAGTTATTGATATTGAAATTTGAATTAAGATTCGAATTGGATCAAATTGTTGACATTAATTATATTATATTATATATTAATTAATGGTTCGGATGTTACAGATTATTTTTCAGCATATTATGTCATCTCATTTCAGACACAAAATCTGATCACAGTGAATGAATCAGTTAATAATCGGTTTTACAGTTGGGCACTGAATAGAAATGCAGAAATAATGAAAAAAACACTATTCTGCTCGAGTACATACCTCTCTTTTCTCAAGTTATTGAATTGTTTTGGCATTTACTTGGTGCAAATGCATCACAATAACTATAGAAGAAACCATTTGGATTTGATTTACACTTTTATTGTTATAATGTGACGTATAGGTAACCGATTTCTTCAGAGGCTTATTCAAACTATGTTTCAACTTATATATGATTCTTAAATCATATTCTTCTAACATCTGAAGAAGTCGGATATCCCCACGAAACGTGTCAATATAAGTGGAAATCGAATTCAAGTGTTAATAAAGTTACTAAGAAGTTTTTTTTTAATTCAGTGGACCTACAGTTTAACGCCGGTTCCGAACGGCCATTGGGCTTGTAATCGATGTACATTACCCAGCATATTTTATTATTTGAACTACTTTAATCATGGACAAACACAAACACCCATGCCTTCAGCGGGGCTCGAACCCGAGTTCTACCGCACCATAGTCGGGGGTTCTACCGACTAAGCTACGGAGACCGGCTACTAAGAAGTTAATTCCAAGAAATTTCAGTTGAGTTGTTTTATGTAATTCTCAGTTTATGACTTGGGTAATTAAAATGCCAAGATAAATTCTAGTACTTGTTCTAAGTGCTTTTGATATGCGTTGATATTTTATGAGTATTTTGCATAATATTTATCACAATATTATTGAATTAGGTAATGATGCTTCCTGTCTATCGAACGGAACATTTGGAAATATGAATATTTTAGAAGGGTATTTCTTCGTGGATATTTCACGTAAAATCGAAACACAAACTATCTCTCATTCTTGAATTATTTAAAAGCGGTGAAGGTTACTTGTCTACAGAGTCACACAAAAACTTTCAATGTCTATAATTCCTGATTCAGCTTGATGTGTTCTCGTTAGAAATAATTTGCTTCTTTGCTCAGAAACAATTCTTTCGCATTCAAAAAATGATTAATGATCCTTCAAATTCATTCATATATTTTCTGTTATTATTGTTTTTGAAAGGGGAAAATAGCTATTTTAATAGTATATTTAATACTATTAATGATAATGACAATGACAAGTTTTGTGAGGCTCTGTCTGAGACTTGTCTTAGTTGTCCGATACAATTTTGCCTATATGTGGTAATCTTTGGTCACTGTTCAATTCCTTTTGTAATGCATGCTTGGTTGTGGCTTGTTGCATTAAATTTTTGTGTTCAAAAAATCTTAGCAATAAGTCGGGAGTTCCAGATAAATGACCAGTGAATAAATCATCATTTTAAGATTAGTTGAGCTCATGTTCAAGTTAAACTGTTTTAGTGTTTCTTCTGACAATCACATCTGATCGAGCGGATTGAGTCAGGTTAATCAAATATAAACAGGAATGATTCGTATTTTAGCTAAACATTCTGGATTTGATAGCAAAGACATATAATTGAATATAAACTTAAATTCAAACACTAGAACTTATGATTTACACTTCATTGACTACATAGCATGACGTGTTTCGTCGTTACAAACGATTTCTTCAGATGCTTACAGAATCATTGAGCTTATGCGTCTATAAGTGTAAAATAAAGTATGTCTTTCAAATATTCAGAAGACATATATCTTAAAAATACATGTGTTAGTGTCATACACTCATCATCACGTTATACAACATTTTTCAAAAATCGATTCAAGGTTGCAGACATGGCCTCATCTCATTTTCTTCACTTCCAAATTCATATCTTGTAGTCATCTCAGACACAGCTCTCGCAAAAACTGAGAAAAATTAAACTTAAAGTAAGGATCTCCTAACAATTAACTCTACGTTGACGATGTTTTGCTATCAGATTGGGAATTAATTCTTCGAGATGAAGGCGATCGATTAAACAAGATTACTCAGTCTTACTGACTCAAAATGATGGTTCATATAAAGTTACATTCTTGAAAAAATATAGCTCAGTAATATTTGTTGATTAGAGCCGAAAAAAATATAGCACAGTCAAAATATATACTTTGCTTGTTTATTTATTTGGAGACCAATACCAAAAAATCATTACGAAAATAAAAAAATTGTTTATGTAAATATGGAGAAAATGAAAGTTCATCATCGAATAATAGTAATATCAACAGTAGAAATAATATACTTCAGCTGGTTTATAATATATAATAAATAATAAATGGCTTATTTTCGAAATCCTCGGTGAAGTCTTGCATTGCTGAGCTGAGACTGAGTTCCAAATAACACCTAGAGAAATTGAATATTTTAAACTATATAGATATTTATCTACACACCAACAAAATTTAAGTTACAAATAGATCACGAATATCACAAAATTATAATAAATTGAATATCATTATTGAAAATAGCCAATAACAAAAAGAACATTGAAATTACAACAAATATGTAGTATTACAATGACAACATTAAGATTGCAAACAGTATGTTTGTATACCAAAAGAACAGCGAAACTCTTCAACTAACTACGAAAAATGAAAGTCATCCGAAAACACAGTAATCACATTGGCAGGGTATCACTGAGCAGAGTATCAAATTGCTGGCTAACAATTATCACTGAGAATGAATCACTTTAAGAAGATGGACAAAATTTCTAGGTCAATCACTGTTGTTTTGAGTATATGGTTGTATTTTGAGTGGTTGGTTGCGTAGAAAATATAGATTTTTTGAATATTACGTATGTATATGGTTGGAATGTTACGGACTTCGTATGAAATCTCTACCGAATATATAGGCAATGATCCTAATGCCGAAGTGGGCTTTTGGTAACCTCGTCTTAATCGTTCGAAATCAGAGAACTTCGTCATCATACCTCCCGCATTAAGTATCTCCGAACTCCATCGCTTTAGAGTCTTCTGATTACCTCTAAATCGAAAAGTAAATCGAAAAAACATGGTTTGTGGATCTCGGTGAACGTTGAAAACCCTCATCATATGAATGTTCCGTTAGAATTTTCAATAACGCACCTTAGCTAAATGTGGATCTATTACCCGTGTAATGCATACACTTAGGGGTTGTTTGATGTCATATGTCTTACAACCATATTGAAGGATGTTTTTGAATAAAATATTCTGAATTCATAAAAAACATATCAAACGGATTACTTCGTTAGCAGTATCGATCGAGTGCAGAAGGTAAATATTATTGACTAAAGTCTCAAACGGAGATTCAAGAACATGAAATGTTTTCAAGTTTGATGTGAAAAGCCTGAAAAATTCCGTAAGTAAAGTTGAAAATAATATGCAGCTATTGATTCTATATTATTTTACTTGGATATCAACAAGTGAGTTATGTTATTGGCCTGCTTTATACTTCTGCGATAGATTTTTGAACCGGTTATATTCATGTATTCATGTAACTCATGTAAGATTGAAATTTCATGAAAAATGATAACTTTGAGATGTTAAATTCTTTGCCTTTCTATTGAATGACAAATTGGTTTCGAAAAGTTGAATCAATGTGATTTTTTTGAGGATTATAATTTTTCATCTCTATACTGACAAATATGAAAATTTCTGATCCAATTCAAACTCCTCATATTGAAAAATTTATCGACAATCTGATAGAACTTCATTTACATAATATATTAACGAATACTTCAAAAGAATATTGGCTCCATTATCCTTCAAGGGATAATTGCTAGATAATATTGAAATTGGTTTTTTGGAATCGCAGTTACTGTTTCGTACTACAATTAAAGGCATCAATCTCAATTCTCGAAAGTCCTCTTATGCCTCATAAGACAGAAATACATACATAGAAATTCCGTATGCATATATATATATATATATATATATATATATATATATATATATATATATATATATATATATATATATATATATATATATATATATATATATATATATATATATATATATATACATGAGGACTGATGATGAAACGTAGAAATACAGTGATCACATTCAATGACTTGAAGGAAGCATAAAATTCGGTAGACCGCGAAACCCTTTTCAAACTCATGAAAGAATTTGGGATCGATCGAAAAATCCGAGAAATTAGAGAACAGACACTCACAGGTACAACTTCAAAAGTAAAATTCATGGTCGAAGTATTAGATCGCTTCGAAATCGAAACCAGTGTGGGGCAGGGGGACAGCCTTTCGCCAATCCTTTTCAATATTGTTTTAGAAAAGATCATTAAGGAATGGAAAATTTTTGTGAAGGGTTTACAAGTGCGTATCAAAAAAGGAAATCTTGCCGTAGAAAAACTACCTACATGAAATTGCGCAGAAAACCGGGTTACAAATTTCTTATGATAAAACCAAATACATGAAAGAAAACCAAAAATAAATCTTTTCTCATCACAAAACATGGTGAAATTCTGCAAGTCCCCATTTTAAATACCTCGGAGAAGTTACAGAGTCCTCAGGTTTAAACCGAATCGCTAACGAAAAGAGAATTACCAAGCTCCAAAAGGTCTACCAGCTAACATGGGCGTACTATAACAAAAAGCGCATTTCGAGAGGAGCCAAATTGAGGCATTATAACACAACGATATTTCCAGTAGCAATCAACACAGCTTGAAGAATGGTTATTGACGATCATTGAAGAATTAGAGAAATAAAAAAAACAAGAACGAAAATCTGAGTGAAAGATTTACTGGCCAATCAAAAGAAATGACTTTATGAAAAGATAAATATGATAACGGAGGAAATCAGAAAACGACGAGCACAGTTCTACGACTATGTACATGTCTACAGAATGAAACAGTCCAGAATACCGAAAGAAACCACTCCATATAATTATTGAAAGTAAATGCCGAGCAGAGTGGCTGAAATAGTTCCAAAGAATCTACAACATATCACAATAAAAAAATCGCGAATTGAGCGAATCGCGAAAGATGGAGCAAAAGTCCTACCAATTGCGAATTCAAGTTCAATCGCTCTCATCGGGGAACATTACTTAACAACATTCTCATTTGAGAAGGAACTGGAGAACTCAAAATCAGTTCTGTTTGGTCTGTGAGCAGAACAATACTAAAGAACATGTATCATCATTTTAAATGGCACACCCTAAAAAAAATCCTCACGAGTTATGAAGCTACCTCATTTTTGAATAGCAAAATTGCGTACCTGAAATTGTTGAAATATTCAATATTCAGCTAAGTGGGGCTACGGAGGAACAATTACGTATTATAGAATGATCGCCTACACGCTGTAAGCGTTGGCACGAGAAGAAGAAGAAGCTGAGTTTTGTACAGACATAGCATTATTATTTCGAATATAGTGTGACACTTTTGAGACATAATCTGTCTTACACTTTATAAAAAAAACAAGGGGATATTTCATTAATATTTATAGAAATCACTAGTTTTAATTCAGGGTTACTAGATGAGGGAGTGCCCGATCATTTTTTTGACTTATTGCCCATTATACCATTCAAAAGTGATGAAAGTCCCATTATGACGTGAAGAAATTTGAAAAACTTAGATAAAGAATTGGATATGTCTGTTAGAAAAGTCTTTTGAGGATATTCATAACGTGGAATGATCAGATGGAGTTACTATATAGCAATTTATTGAACATTTTAGATGTTGCATCGCCTATTTTTAAGACGAGGTTAAATAATAGAAAACCACCATGGTTGACATTTACAATAAGAAATATGATTGCACTTGAAGATGGGGCTCATATGGTAAGTAAAAGTGTTAGGAAGTGCTGCTTACAAAGGCTATCTGCACGAGTTAATGTCGAAAGTTGTAATTTTGCCTATCAGTGAGGCTTGGTATTTCAAACCAAACTAGGGGATATGCGTTCAATATGGACAAATTATATCAATTTAATATAATTTTTCAATTCTTTCGCCATTAGGTATGGTATGCAATTCTCAGAAATACCTGTTTAAATGTATTAAAATTGAAAATTATTGAATGAAAAAAGGTTTAGCACACACGTAGGAACAGAGCAAAATAAGACAACGTTGACCTGGTTAGAATACAGCTGAATATTAACTGCACGACACGGCCCTGGTGGGATTTGAAAGTCCTGAGGTAGTAGCAACATATCGATAAAATATTCGTGTTATGTATTCATATTTCACACAAGCGAAAAAATCGAATAACGTTCAGTGAATACAAAATGAGTACGCTGCGTTGAAGTTTGCGGGTTTTGTGATGATTTCACTTTTTCGCCATTTAACCCTTAAACAGGCCAGCATAAGAATATCGAAAGAATGGCAGAAATATGAAATTCCTCGAAATTGAAAAATTCATTTTATATGGTATCGCTAAAAAAGCAATAAATCATTACAAAACTTCCTAAATGAGTTAGATATCACAAAGTGAATCAAAAAGTTCTGAAATTTCTTATAGTCATTAAAACTTTCAAGGATTACATTGAACATTTTCAGTCCTCTTGAATCAAGAAAATTTAGAGCACTTGTGGTCTTAGAATTGTTCACATGAAATTTATTTTTATCTCTGATTTGATGATTCTGAAGAATCGCATGAAATCGCAATAAAGCTAAATGAAGTATAATAATAATGGTAAGCATATATTTTCAACAGGTTACTACTCAATTACAGGAAAAAACATAATGAATAAATGAAACACAAAATTTGTTGACTGAAAATAACATATAATAAATAATATAAATATAAAATATCAAAAAATAATAATAATATTGAAAAATATTATCAAATATAATAATCGAAATCTACAACATCAATATCTGAATATTTCGTTAATTACCTGAATCTCCAAATAATGGCTAAGGACTGAACATAAAATGAATCTCTCAGAACACAAACCGGAAAGAAATCAATATACTTTAGTGGTTAACATTCAAATATTCATTAATGATGGAAACCAGTGAATTCCAGTGCAAATCATACTAGCTTGATTCCTGGTTTGCACTGGAACATGCAAAGCTAAGCGGCCATTGCGAGAGAAGGTTTGTTCTGTGGGTAAGTTAAGAAGTTAAGTAAGAAGTCTGGCTTATTCTAGTACACCGATGAGGAACAACGGAATTGAGTTAACCTAGAAGCTCAGGACAGTCGAAATTATGATTGAGTAGATTGAATGAAAATTTCTATGCATTCAATCTTCTCATGGTGTGGAGGCTCCTAGTGTCAAATCTCGACAGCAAACAATTTTGGTCACAACCCCTAGTTAGATATAAAGCACCATCTCGAATTGAGAGCCATTTCAAGAACCTCCTCTGCAGTGCCTCCAGGTGGCTTATGTGGCAATTATATGAATAAATTGACCAGTATTGAAGAATTTGAGAACAATCTTGCATTGCGGACTTTTCCACATGATTATTTTAATTGACTGATATGAGGATTTTCGATTAAATACTAGACCGAGATCATTAACCTCCAGGAGTCACTTTCAGATTAACACCTTCAATGTTGTAATGGATAGTTATCACATTCCTCTTTCTAGTTAAACTCACCACATTAAATTTAATGACATTCCAGTGTAAACATTTATTATTACTTCACATGCTTATATCAGAATCATATATCATACATATAATTATCATACATCATATTCAGAATGATCTGAAGATCATTCTATAGCAACCATCATGCATAAATGACACGCTCTTATAAATTGTAATATCATCCGCATAAGCCAACTTCATGTATTCCATCATCTCTAAGAGATTGTCGAACAAACTAGACAAATAGTGAGGGTCCATGACTGGATCCCTGCGGTACTCTGAAAGTAACCAGAAATTCCCCCGATTTGCAATCTGGTCGAATTTCATATTGTAGATAAGATCAGTGGTCCTTTATTTTATTCTTTGTTTTTTTCATTCATCATTACTAGAACTTTTAACGTAGTCTTGACCTGTGTATATCTATAACATCTCAATATTATATTCATTGACTTATTTTGCAATAACTTAGAGCAGTACTCAAAATTTTCAATTTACGTCAACTCAGTTTGACGTAAGTTGAACAAAAGCTTAGAGCAGTACTGAATATATGTCTGTATAATTGACGTAGATATATTATTTTTCGTGAAAATACACTGCATAATCTGCCTCTTTCCATAGTTTAACGTTTTGAAATACCTTGCACTGGTTAAATAAATATTGGTTAAGATCGCATCGCATGGAACACTCGTAGTCAAAAATGCACCGATGTGAAGTAGGGGTATATCCCGGTTATAAATTTATTTATTCCGATAATGCATTTTCTGAATTAGGTACCGATTCAGATACGAATATTAAACTGATGAGTCAAGGTTTTGGTTGTTGAATTCAATTAATATCTTATATTTTCATGAATTTTGAATGGGCTTGTTAGCGCTTACTACCCGGAGTTTGAAGTTAAAGGTTTCACCAAATCAAGAGTGACTTTCTGAAATTGAATTCCGTCGTTTGCACACGATTTGAGAATAATTGGAAAGTGTAAATAGACCAATTTTGATCGAGATGGAAGAAATCTGCAGCTAAGAGCAATCTTAAATCTCAATTTTTTTTTCAACCTTGTAATCAAATATATCCTCAATAGAAATTTCAAACAAAATCATTTAGTTTCACTGTCTATATTGTATTCAAATTACATGAATTTATATACGTCTCCCCAATTTTGGAGCTAGCCAGTGTCACCACTAACATTTCACAGAGGAGTTAGTTATACTAGAAAACGAATTCTTCTAGAAATTTCATGTCATATATTCATAGTTTGCTTGGTAGTCGAAGTGTTCATGTAAGACTTCAACCAAATTATGACATTTTTTTAAGATTATTTGCTTTAGTATAAAGCGCTATTTTATCACATTTCTAAATTTATTTTCGAAGTCTATCGACTATTATATCCAAAATTATACCTCTACTATTGCCACAAGGCCATGTGTACAGTAAACCAGAGTGTCCTGATTCACTTCAATGAACATGTCCTCCATGTTATCACCACTCATGTACCATTATATCGTGACATTGACATCTCACAATATTTTATCACCGTATACAAGTGGTTCATATATAAAAAAACAATAATGGGCCCAACATATTTCCTTCCGGTACCTCATATTTCATTTTCATTACTTCTGAAAATATGTCATCCAGTTTTACTTTCTGTACTCTATAACATGAACACCTATTGGTGAAATTATAAATACTCATGGAAATAAAATATTTCCATACCATTTCATCAAATTGCCTTTTCTTAAAGTTTTGAAATCATAACTTGTTTATTGACTGTTTCAATTGGTCGACAAAAGTCCTGAAATACAAGAACGGTAATTATCTCCTGATCAGTTAGTTTGATCAATTCCTTTGTTAGGTACTGTAAAACCTCCTCGCATGAGTGCCCAGAACTGAAGCCAGATGATTGTTCAAACTTCGCCATACTGATTTGAAAAACTCTTATTTTTTCATTGCAAATACTGAAATTTTTTAAAATATTGGATTTGTATTTACTGCTCCAATTTCTCAGTATTCGTTAAGTCGTTGGCACAGTTATCACCACAGTGAGCTTCCATAGTTGAAGAAACACTATCTTTTCTATAAATATTTTCCGTTTAAAAAATAGTATTCAGTTTGTAAAGCAACAATCATTAACAACCCCGTAAATTAATGTTATAGCGTAAGAAAGCTTGATGATTGATGAGGCCGATACTTGGAGAAAATTAATATTTATAATGGAACAATATTTAGAATCTTCTGATAATTTAATACAAATACGCATTACGACTTTTCGAAGTACAACTTCTTTATCAAATGCGGAATTAATACTAGGTGTAATTTTATGAACTCAATAATTATAGCTATTCTCACAGAACATTCCAGGTATATTCTATGACTAACTTGGAATGAGGACCATAGAATACAATTGATGTTCAACAGAAGAAAGAATTGTATAACTGGAAATGAACACAAAAAATCAATTTCTTGAGTCAGGTATACCAACTAAATGTGGGAAATGATAGAAATAATATACAACTGAAATTTCTAAGAACAAATAAAGGATGTTAAAATTTTTGAACATCGAAAAACATAAAATTGAAATTAAATTAACTAAAAACTATGTAATCAATCTGATCTGCTACCTAGAATATTGTTGTTGAACATGTTAAGTAGAGGGCTAGTGTTAACCTTTAACTGGTTAGCCAGTAAAAGTCCCAAATTTTTTAATTTATTAATATGTAACGATTCTAGAAGATTTAGCTTGGAACCTTTTTTCGCCCTGTTTAATATTTCAAAGTCTGAACTGAATATATGACTCTCCTATAATATATGGTTTTCATAATGGGAATCTGTTTTCTGTTTCTCGAAACAACGTTTTTGTTCCGATAATCTATTTTAAATTTCTGAAAGTTCTTCCTATATAAAATTTTTCACAAGTACCACACTTAATTTTGTATATACTACTCATTTGACTTTTATTAATTTTTGATTTATTATTTTTGATGATGTTACCATTATTATTCTTGACCCGAAAAGAAATATCAATATTGTAGCTTGTTAAAAGTGATTTTGATATTAAACTAGGTGTTCCCATACATGTCAAAACTCTCAATTTTGACTCCTCTTTGATAAGAGGATAAACTTCTGATACCGCTCTTTTGAAAAGCGTTTTGTAAATTAAATTGTTTATTATTTCAGGTTTGTTTTCATTGTTTGAGGTGTGAGGAAGCCTAACTACGTCATTTCTTATCTTTATTGAAATTCCGTAATTTTCAGAGTTTGAATAGAATATTGTGAATATGCAGCAATATATCTAATTCCTTCGTTGAATATACGATGTATTGTGTGGAAAAATGATTTTTATTTTCCAGAATACTCAACTGAATTGCTGAGAATAATTGTATTGTATGCTTAAGTTTGAAACAAAGTTAGTTCTTCAATTGAGTAAACATTTCCTTAACAAACTTTGCGATCGACGTGACTAAAATATTCATTTCGCATCTGTTCGTTAGAAAATGTTGAGAATTCTGTCTGTATCGTCGCACCCTCAAAGTGTTCTTTAATAATATTGACACTGCCATGTAACTTTGATCACGTAGTTGGTATGTTACATTAAGTTTTTACACCATAAAAACACACCTAAAGTCGCACCCTCGATGAGAGCTGGCGTTCAGAAGGGTGCGAAATTCGTGAAGAATTTCAAACGTTTCGCACCTTTATTCTTGGATATTGCACCGTCCTCGTCAGGTCAGCGTCAGAAAGGGAAGTGTCGTGAGGTGAACCATGACAAAGTTACTGACCCAATTTTTACGCCTGGTCTAGCTGAAAACTTGAAAGAGGAATAAATGTCGATAAAGAAAGGAACGCTTTGAATTGTTTTATTGAGTTGTAAATTCAGAGAATTGTTTTGAAGGGGTATGATAATATTTTATTATCTTTCAAATACTATATACCACAGTTTCAATTGAAATACAAAATGAATATGAATAATCTGAATATAAATCATTGTTTTGAAAGGGTATGATAATATTTTATTATTTTTTAATTACTATATACCACAGTTTCAATTGAAATACAAAACTGAATAATAAATAATAATATATTAATATGTTGTGAATGGGGATTATTTCAATTCAATACTTGTTATTGGTTTTTTGAAAGTTGGAGATATGAATTATTGAAATGTATGAACCTCATCATACGCCTGTGAATTATTGGTTCAGGAATTCTCCAATTTAGTAGACGATCACAATTGTTGTGTTCTTGTTTAAAATCAGGAAAACTTGATCACTCATGAAATATGTTATAAATGAGATATGTATTATACTCACTGAAATATCATTTGGTATTGGGGTAAAGATATTCAATAATTTAAAACATTATGCCTGAGCTCATCTAAAGCCGCTTCTAAGGAACATACAATGAAAACATATCTTCTTACTGCAGATGAATCATTGAATCATTTTTATATATCCTCAGGTTTTGTTGCGGACTAAGCTGATTGTCATACCTGCATAAATTTAGAGAGGCCATGATTGGTCTTTTTCTATCTGAGGTCGGACGAACAATAATGTGGTTGTCCTGGTTCATATCCTTCTTGATGTTGTTCCACCAGGTAGTGGGTGGCCTGCCTCTTCTACGGATTGGATTTGATATGTTGAGTACTCTTTCACAAACATAGTCATCTTTATATGAAAGAGAGGCTTGAACGAAGTTACTTGACGTATCGTTAGAGCCCAAAATTAACTACATCTCATTTTTTATCGTAGTTTATAATACGTAATTCATAATAACTAACAACAATTTGCAGGTTTTTAACTAACAGGTTTGCTTTCAAATTTCGAAGAATGATTAGAGTTGGGAAACTAAGGTAACGTTGATAAATAAATTAAGCGTTTATACTCATGTAATGTGTCTAAGTATGACAATATTTTATGTACGGTAGTAAAGTAGGCAGGGATTGAAGCTGAAAAATTGTATTAATATGGACAATCTTCCCAGGAAAAATGAGATTACAAAATATGATAGAATGAAAATGAATTGAAGTTATTGGTTGTGGTACAACAGTCGAATTTGATCTCAATTCATAGAAACATTATTGAATGGATCGTTCAATGAACTAGAATTTCACTTGTTCTATAATCCGAAAATATAGGGAATATAATAATAGGACTCACACATTTTAGGCTTATATTTGTAATTGTTTTCCGTGAAATGAAATTCAGTCATTTAGGGAGACTTTCATGTTGATAAGTACCCTTCCCGTGTATTTTTAAAATATTATATTCTTGGATTCCTTTTTTTTTGTATAAATTTGTTATTATCACTATTTAATTTATTTAACTTTACGAAAAAAAATTTAATACTGATTCAAATAAATTAAATATTATTAGAGTAATTTTCAAAGCTCTTAGTTATAAATGCAGTACCATTACAATCAATTTCATATTATTACAAGTGTATAATATTTAACATCTGTTCATCAGTTTATTTTGCGTTTTTCCTGAACATACTCGTACACTACAGTCTAAACTATATAGCGCTAAATGAATTATAAGAATGCTTTGACTAAAATTCAAAGAATTTCTTTCTATGCCACAAAAGACTCAACAAACGCAGCATCATCAATCAATCCTGGATATATATATCCACAAGTCAAGTTGTCCTGTACGTTCTGAGAAAGGTTGTGACAAGCCTTGAGTAAATTTTCATGTTGACGTCGCTTTTGTTAAATTGTTTGGATTAGGTTACCGGTATTTGAACTATCGAAATTCCATAATCTCGATAACTTACTTCTTCATAAATTCTAGAGAATGAATGCATATTCTCTCACAAATGATTGACAGGCATTTCCGCCCATGTGAGATTATTCATTTCATATCAGAAATTCTAGAGTCATTCAATTTGGGCAACATATTAGTAACTTTTTCTTTTTGAAGGCAATTTCCTCTGAGTGGAGAAAACTGGATTTTTTGGCATAGTGTTTTACTTTGAGGAGCAATACATTTCTCAATCAAAACTTACAACTTTTTCATCATTTGATTAACAATTCTCGAATTCTTGATCAAATTCTATAAAATTTTTGCTTGGTTGAGTTTTGAGTAGGGTAAGATATGGAATAATTTCTGGAAAAGTTATCGATTAGAAAAAAAGTGTTTTCGAGGAAATGCATAAATTGAAGAAGAAAATGTGGAACTCATTGATGAAAAATTATGAATTGTCATGAATAAAAATTTCTTTTGATTTCTTTTCTCTTTTTTATTTTTTTGAGCTAACTTAAAGGGTGTTTCTCGATAAGTGCGATGCACATTCTCCCACGAAAATAGTTTGATGATTAAGTAATTAAATCGACTAAACTGTTTATAAATATTACTAGTTTATTGAATTCAAAAACTTTTTGTGAATGAGATAACTTGTTGATCTCTTCACAATTTCATTGTTTCTTTCTTTCTTCCATATAGCATGATGACTCTTTGTCCACATATAGTTCATTGTCCTAGACGCTTGCGTTGTTTTCGTGATAATGGAAAAATTGGAGAAACGTGCTGTCATCAACCACTTCTATTTGAAAGGTTTTACACCAAAATCAATAGAGGAAGAGATGGATTCAACACCATCATATTAAGCAGTGGGTTTTTGAATTCATGGAAAGATTGTGTGCAAGATGGGTGCCGCGTTTGCTGTCGCTCGACCAAAAATTTATTCAAAAAAAGTTTCTGTCGAAAATTTGGCGCTGTAAAGACGTAATCTGAAGGAATTTTTGCGTCGATTCATAGCTGTTGATGACACTTCGGTTCTCCACTACACTCCTGAAAATAAAGATCTCTCAAGGCACTGGATTGGAAATGGGAAACCAATTTATCCGAAAAACAAGGTTATGGCTACTGTTTTTGAGTTGCGATAGGAATTATATACATTGATTATCTTGAAAAGGGGCCGACTATCACTGGTCACTTCTACGTAGACGTAGTGGAACGTTTGAAGGACGAGGTGCATTCTTCGATTGTTGCCATGTCCAAAATCCACAAATTGAAGATCGAATTGATGTCGCATCCTCTATTACTGTAATTAACTATTACCCATTTCCTAACCTCAAAAAATGGCTTGGCGGTAAAATATTTGAAAGCAACGAAGATTTTTCGAAACTATAAATCCCTATTTTGAGGAGCTTCACGAATCTACGTTTGAAGCAGGTATAACTAAATTAGAATACCGTTATGAGAAATGAATCAGTGTTGATGGGGATTATGACGAAAAATAAAGCAGAAAAAAATTTCAAAACATCGTTTTTCTTGGTAAGGCCGGAAAACTTTCACCCCACCCTCGTATGTATAAAAAATTATGCGTACCAGTCGCTAATTCAATGGTTAATCGCTGGTTCAGATTGATAATAATTTATAACTCAGGTATAAAATCAATTAACGAATTAAAACATAAATTTTTTCACATATTTCTAAGGCTATTTCAATTAGAAATATAGGTCGATTTTTATTAATGCACGTGTAAATTGCAATAAGGTTCATTTACAATACTCCGTCTAATACTATTTCTCACGAGTCCTAAAATATATAGTTTCCAATTACTCTCAAAATCCTTCATACATTATACACACTCTCATCCAATATTCTCATTTCCCGCAGGATTGTCAATGTAATAACTGCACTAAGCTACGACGCAAGAACTGGATGTATAGCAAAGGAATTAATAAGAAAAAATTTCCTTGCATATGATAACGATCATAGCAGGGTTGAATTGAATTTGAAATGAAATATCTTGGAATATTCGACAACGCAGTCACAGCGTTATCTGCCCTATGCAGTAGAGAAATTCAAGAGATCACCAATATCTGTTCAATAAAATTTTTGAAGCAAATGTACACATCAGGTTTTCTTGTGACTTATATTTATTTTTTTATTTACTTATGGAAAAGCTCATTTACAAAAAAAAAGAAAAAACATATAATACCTAAATTTATTTAAGTAAGTCCTTCATTACACAGCGAAACTGCCTAAGTGATGTACAAAAACATAGCTCAGCATCGATCGTAATCGTATGGATGGTAATCGATAGATATCGATTACCATAGTATAACATTCTATTGATTGGTGCATTGGTCAAATAATTAGTACGACAGCTGGAGTACGCAAATACAATTGCAACAAAAACAATTGTTTGAAGTATATGTACTTCAGATGTTATGGGCAATATCCTTCTCGAGGCTTGGACCATTCTATCCTAAACGATAGTTTGGGAATTGAATTATTGAAGTTGAGGCGTGAACGGTTCGGCTTAACGTTTCTCTTGAAAATTTTGCACAATTCCATCGACTCACCATTTCTTCTTAGCAAAATAAATATTTGCGTACCAAGGCCTGATCTGAGGCGGAATAATACATTTTATGTCACAGCAGATCAAATGTTATGTCACGTTCTCTGTATATGTAATCTTTATGATGGTTGTTGCGGTCGATGTGATATCTATTTTGATCAGCTATCAGTTATCTTGGCATGCCACTTAGAACAGCGCAATGGGGTGTCGTGATATTTTCCTGAACTTCTCTTGTCTACATTTGACTTAGTTATAAATATAATTTTAATTTTAGTTGTTTCATTTGTTTACTAGATCGATTGCAATCGATTTCAATTTTATTTTTATTCATCAAACCTATTTCGTTACTATTGGTGAACTTCTGCAGACCTTACGTAACTTTGTAATACACAATATGTTATTTTATTTTTAGTTATCTGGTTATTGTTCAATACTATTTCAATTCATTTCAAATTAATTTTTTCGTTGTATATATTCGCTCATACTCTCTCTTCTGTTTTTTTCTCGTTAATTTTTCCTCATTTATTATTATTTGTTTACAATTTGTTATTTTTTCTCTGTAATTGGATGTATATCTGTTGGGAATAAAGGTATTATTATTATTATTACTATACCTGGTCAGTTCTAGTTCTTATGAAAGGAACGTGAAAGCGAATTTGACCAAGCAATGCAATAGAATCTATAAAATTATTCAAGCATTTGAACTAAAGACCAAGTTTTGACTTGGTATAATTCTCCTTGAAGCCAAGGTGTGTATACCTAATTGAATGCGAATAAAAGTTGTCGAAAAATTTATACGAGGTCTTGATCTCCTGAAAGATATATATGTATATATATATATATATATATATATATATATATATATATATATATATATATATATATATATATATATATATATATATATATATATATATATATATATATATATATATATATATATATATATATATATATATATATATATATATATATATATATATATATATATATATATATATATATATATATATATATATATATATATATATATATATATATATATATATATATATATATATATATATATATATATATATATATATATATATATATATATATATCAGAAATTCATTACAGTAAAAAGAATTCTGTATGTCTCTTGGTATATTATCGCACTGTGCTATATTGTAGCACTTGTAGATATTCGCTATCGAAGTACACTATAACTTTCTTTCGATAATTACCGACAAATTTAACAAAAGAACAGCCTAATTAGCATAAAAAGAAAAGCGTAGCTGGCTATGTGAAACATGAAAAATGCGATGTGTCTAGGGATCAATGTTAGAGAATTTTGGATTCTCCATTATCCTTCTAGGGATAAATGTTAAAGAATCTCGAAATCGATGCCTACATATATTGAAAGCGTGAGACAGTCACTGTTTCGTACTACAAGGTACTCAGCAGTCACGCCACGTTCGACGAATGAAAGGCAACGGTTTCAATCCTCCCATACCCTCTCATCGACTGTAAGACTAAAATATATAGTCACATGCATATATAATGCATAAATTAATGTACATCTCAAAACTATAGACAATAAAAAGCACATGATTACATCTTCATTGAAGGTTTCTCACGTCCTTATAAATTAAGATACTACATTTCACATGTCTAGTTTTTTCGAACAATTTTATTTAATTTGATGAATGTGCTATTTAGGTTGCGGTTTTAGAATCGCTCGTTGTCATTTATAATAATAATAATGATAAGTTCTTTATTTTCAACAGGTATAACACCCAATTACAGAAAATAATAACATTATATATATTGAATACATAACTAAGTAATAACTACAAAATTTAGAAAAAAGTTTTAACTGAATAATTAAACAAAAGATTCAACAAAGAGATTAATCTAATCTAAATAAAAAAATAGTAACTTATAACTACATTATAGCATTCAATGAAATATCAATGGGTATAACACCCAATTACAGAAAATAATAACATTATATATATTGAATACATAACTAAGTAATAACTAAATAATTAGAAAAAAGATTTAACTATATATTAAACAAAGATTTAACAAAGAGATCAATCTAATCTAAAAAAAAAATAGTAACTTATAACTACATTATAGCATTCAATGAAATATTACAGATAACTCAATCTAAATCAATTCATTCAATCAATTTTCGTTGTTCACGTAACTCCTGATAATAGATTCTATGGAGTCAAAGTGAATGTCACAATTACTGGCAATTCTATTCAGTGTAGACTCCATGAACCAAATGGGGGATTGCATAAGGGAGTTGGTCCTCGGAGTCTCTAGGTGAAATAATTCTGTATTACGAGAATTTTGCCTAGGAACACGAAATTTCAAAGCGGACAAGAGAGGAGGACAATCAATACTATTGTGCAGTAACTTGTACAAGAATTTGAGTGATAAAGTTTCTCTCCTGCTCTGCAATGAGATAAAACTAAATCGACTCAATAATTCCTTATGATTGACTCCTCTCTGTGGATAAACTTTATCCTCCCTCCACACTAAGAATTTCAAGAACCTTCTCTGAATAGCCTCAAGATGGCGTTGATGGCAAGTGTAAATGGGATGCCAGATCGTGCTGCCATACTCCAACTTGCTACGGATTAGGGTATTGAATAGTCCTATCAATGTTGAAGAATTATTGAAATATTTGCCATTACGTATAACGAATCCATACATTTTCGCAGCAGATGAAATAAGTTGGGTGATGTGTGGGACAAAGGAAAGCTTCTGGTCGAAGACTACACCAAGATCTCTCGCCTTATCTGAACGAGAGAGAACCTGACCACAGACGCTACAATCACAATCAATGCGATTCCTTTTCCTTGTGAATGAAACAACATTACACTTTGACACATTTAAACTCAAATAATTGTTCTCACACCAACTAGAAACATGGTCCAGCGCGAGCTGAAGTTGAGCACAGTTGTCCTGTGATCTTATTTCATGATATAGTTTCAAATCATCTGCGAAAATCAAATGTGGAGAATGAATATTATCCATCAGATCATTTACGAACAGAATAAATAACAGTGGTCCAAGATTAGACCCTTGAGGTATTCCAGAGGTAGGAATGAACTCAGACGACTGTATACCCTCCAGCTGTACGAATTGACGTCGTTCAACCAGGTAAGAATGAAACAGGTTGGTGAGACTTTCAGAGAATCCAAATTTGTTGCGTAATTTCTGTACCAACAGCGCATGGGCAACTTTATCAAATGCTTTCTGAAAATCTGTGTAGATCACATCAACTTGACCGGTGTAGTCTAGTACTTCAGAAACGTACTGTGAAAACAGCATTAGATTGCTTGAACAAGATCTCATTGACATGAATCCATGTTGCTCAATCTTGATGCTATTTCTGACGGCTGGATATATAATTTAACATTCAACATTTCTCAAAACATGTCAGAAATTCACCACCAGAGAAATGATTCTGTACATCCCGTGCTATATTATCGCACTGTGTTATATTGTCGCAATTGTATATATTCGCTATCAAAGTACACTATAACTTTCTTTCAATGATTTTGGACAAATTATTGGAAAGAACATTATATCAGAGCTGGCTCTGTGGAACATGAACAATGGGATGTCTCCATTGTCCTTCTAGGGATCAATGTTAGAGAATATTGGACACTGCATTATCCTTCTAGGGATAAATGTTAAATAATCTTGAAATCGATACCTAAAGTTGGCACTCCAATCGACAGTGTTCTACTTTTGAACTGTAGAAGTATAGAAAACAATATTATTCAGTCAATTTCTCGTCTAGAATATACATTATTTCAGAAAGTAATTTGCTCTATTTTATTCACTTGGGACGGGTCATACACGTGTTCGCGTGCTAGAGGTGCAACTATATCTACCGAAATTGTAACTTCACATGTGCGAATACCACCCTTACCAACACGACACCGTTTCCATTCCCAAATATAAACCACGTCATTCTCGTGTTTCGCGCTTCTCTTTTTCAACTTCAACATGGAAATACGCAAAACAAATTTATACAGGGAATTCCCCGAAAACTATTCCAGCTAATTCGTTCAAACAAAAGACAGAATTGAATGCGACGAATTCCATCCCTCAGGCTGCTGAAAACAAACAGTGAAACTGGAAGTTGTCAGACGGGCTGGAAATAAAGTGCCCAAAAACGTGTCCCGAAAACAAATTTAAAATGAGGGAAAGTATGTATTCGTTTTTATTGGATTACAGACATGAAAGCCCTACGGCTATGTTGATATATAACATGAAAACTACCTGCTTAAACTTATTAAATTTCGAAGCTTTAATTATTGACATTATATGTGAAATTAGTAGGGCTGTGCGAATTATTAATGAATAGGAACAAAATGATTTGTTTATAAATACCGAATCTTTATAATGATCCGTGATCGTTTCGTTCCATTCACACTCCGTGTCTATGCTCATGCCATTCATTGTGAGAAGAATCTGCATAGTTCAAATGAATCTATTCATAGTGCGTATTACACCGTATTATGTTCTTTAGTTTTCTATGAATAGGATAATTTTTATAACTGACTTTAGACCCAATTGAATGCATTCATACTGTTAAAAGAGTATGAATGCAATTCCTACATTCGTTCAAATGTACGAAACGTTGTGAGCCAGTCATTCAATTGAATGAGCCGTATCGAACTGAAACACCAGAAAGAGAAGCGTTCTACCGTCTCTAGTGGTGATTATAATGTACGAGGTATGTTCAAAAGAAGAGGTGAATTTCGGATTTTTTCAAAATGTATTCATTTATTCATTAATATCTATTCTGTCCACTCAAAGTTATCACCCTTAGATATAATGCACTTATGCAAGCGCTTCTTCCAATACCTCAATGCATTTCTGAGATGCGCTTTTCGGTATGGCCATCAGCTCGTACAAGATAACTTCCTTGTAGTGTCCCTTATTAAACGTACGTACTGATGTTGGAATCATTTTGAATCGACGAAAACAGGGAGCAAAATCTTCATATTCGATCGAACTTGGCATGTCTTTTTTAGTCTTGCGTTTTCTGGCCGGTTCCATCAGTATGATTGGGCCTTGGTTTCGTCGTCATAATCATATAACCACGTTTCGTCACCTCTTCTGACTTTTTTGAAGAAATCTAGATCTTTTTTCATGACTGAGATTGAATTTTCTCTTATCTCTCGCTGACTATTTGATATTGTTGAATATAGTCATGAAACATTAAGCCAAGTGTTTAATTCAATTCAACAAATCCAGATCGTCGTTGATATCATTAAATGACTTTTGAGCGATACTTCTGTGACCTTGCTTTCGCTCAAAATTTTGGAATTTCAATGAGCCGATTGATATGCCCACTACCCTAATAGTGATTCGACGATTCTTCAAAACCATTTTCTTCACTCATTCGATATTTTCTCTGCTTGTTGACGTGTTTTCAACTCCAGGACGCTGTTAGTCATCAACAAATTCTCGGCCTTCTGTAAAGCTCTTGTACCACTCATAAACACTTTTTTGACACAATGTACATCTTCCAAATGCCATAGTCAACAATTAAAGTGCGTCGAAGCACTTGGAATATTGCACTCATTCTATTTTTCACGCAAAATTCAATACGTATTTGTCGATCCATTTTATCTCTCCAACCTATAAGGAACGTATGTTTACCAACATAACGAAAAAAATTTTGATAATCGAATATGCACAGCCCGAGAAAATTCAAAATTCACCTTTTCTTTTGAATTGACCTCGTATATCATACTATGATTCACATAGCATTCAAATGTTGTGAGATTTTTTCGTTTGCCATTTCACTTTATATATGCCTTACGTATATTGGCCTTGATAAGCACATCTGTGCCATTGCATGTTATTGCATCAATCAATAGCTTATATTTGAAACATAGAGCAGAAGAAGGCGTGCATTATCAGTATAATGTCTATTTATTTAATCCAAAAAAGGGAGAAGTTTGGATTTGACCACATCAAGTTTGCATTTGAGTGACTAACGGGCATTAACTAATACTAGTAGCGTCTCTAACCATCATAAACCCGATACCTGGACTAATGAAATTGAACTGCATTAATATAATTGAGAAATGGAGTAATAAAATCGCCAATTGATGAAATATTCAATTTTGTGAATTGGCAACATAATTTAATTGAAACGTTTCATATTTAATAAGTATATATTTTTTTCTGTATTTTCCAGAGAAAAGTCATCCTTTAATTTCTGGTGGAGAAAGTTTTGTCTTGAATACTACCAAATTGTGAATGACACTTTCACGAATATTCTGCAACTTGTCTACTGTCTACGTGCTTCATAGAATAGCATAGAATTTATTTATATGATTCTCATTTTTAAAATAACAGTGATGAACACTTATATATATATATATATATATATATATATATATATATATATATATATATATATATATATATATATATATATATATATATATAATGTTTTAATATTTTACAGTGAAAATTGAGAATTGAAATTACATTTCAAAAGTTTTGAACTCGACTGGGATTCGAACCCAGGTTCTTTGGGTTTACGCCCCACTGCTTTTGACCGCTAAGCTACCGAGGTCTATACTCTGAGATGCAACTTCAATTCATATCTAACAACTCTTTTATTCGTCAAGCTAGTTATTCGACGCTCGGATTGTCGTCTTTGATACCTGCTGGCGAAAGTGAGTGACACCTACCCATCCACCCAGTTTTGAAATGTAATTTCAATTCTCAATTTTCACTGTAAAATATTAATACAATTATTCATGTCCGCACGTGGTGAGGTTAGCACGACTAAATTACTGTTCTATATATATATATATATATATATATATATATATATATATATATATATATATATATATATATATATATATATATATATATATATATATACTGGGGTGAAGATCCGAATACCGCCTTGCTATTCTACAAAAGCTGCTTACAATGAGTGTTGTATTATGGGAGTATTTTGTACGGAGATGCCGCCAATTCTTATTTACGTAGTTTAGATATAATTCAAAGAAAGGCAATCAAACTGAGTATTGGAATTCTCAACAGCACTCCTTCGGACGCAGTTTATTCGAAAGCTGGGGAATTACCGCTGCTTGAGAAGACATATTTTGGGTGGAAAATGTATTATCAAAAGGATGTCAGTATCATGTAGGCTGATAGATGAGCTGCATTAACTTTTTCTTTTAACACCTACTCATAGAATATAGATTCCGGATTGTTAGAAAAAATCCGGTCCTTCTATTCAGCTACGGCAATATCATATCAAAAAAAAAAGATTCACACATAAAGCCTAGGCTATCATTATTCACGCTGAATTATAATCTCTTACATACAAATATCAGAATTTCAATCCCTTCATATAACAATCTATCAACCAATGAAGAATTAATGCTAGCATTAATGCTCGTAGTTTGTCCTCGAACATATATTATGTACAACTAGTTGATATCATCCTGAAAAAAGGCCCAATATAGGACCGAAATATTGATGTAAATCGACAACTGCTGTTTTTAATCATCCAGCCTTACCTTTGCCGAGTACCTACTTTTTATTCAGTTCTTTAGAATATATATATATATATATATATATATATATATATATATATATATATATATATATATATATATATATATATATATATATATATATTTTTGAAAGTTTATAGCAATAACAGGCTTTTTCAAAAAAAAAGCCTGTTTTTTTTCGTTCTGCAGGGAACTCGTTAGTCGCACCACATCCATCGAAGTGAGGCAACAATTTCAATCTCCAAGCATCTTCTTGTGACTCCAAGTAAACTATCATAAAGTAATGAATTAGTCGTTATTATTAATTAACTAATCATGATAGTTCACTTGGAGTCACAAGAAAATGCCCAGAGAATGAAATCGTTGCCTCACTTAGATGGACGTGGTGCGACTGACGAGTACCTTGTAGAACGAAACATATTTCTCCCACTTTCATCGGGTGTGGCATCGATTTCAATATTTCGCTATTCATTTATTATATATTCGAATTATATTCGAATTTCAATTTGAATTTTTCGAATGAATGCTCTAATGTTCATTTTCTTATATATATATATATATATATATATATATATATATATATATATATATATATATATATATATATATATATATATATATATATATATATATATATATATATATATATATATATATATATATATATATATATATATATATATATATATATATATATATATATATATATATATATATATATATATATATATATATATATATATATATATATATATATATATATATATATATATATATGGATATGTACCTTTCAGACCGTTTCGTTTCATCATGATCAGTCATAGAGTTCATCAATCATTCTATAGATACTGAGATGCTGAAATTACAGTATGGAAAATAGGGACATTTTCAGGATATTTCTATATTCTATTCATTTAGATATATAATTAAGAAGAGAGGAGCATTTATTCAATATATTTATTGTTAATTCATTCTTTCGAAGTATCTTTCCAATGATTTCGAATACTTTTTGTAATTGTAGAATTGTTGAGAAAGTTTCGAAGTAGTTTAGATACTTTTCATTTCACAGTTTGTCTTCATTCATTTGTTTCGGTTACAAGTTTCCGATATGAATAGGGTTGAAAGAATTAATCGAAACTGATTTCATCACACTTGAATAACAGAGATTTATAGAACGAAGTGCCCAATATGAAGCAGGTGTGGCAACTACACATCCTAGTAATGAAGGGACACATAAGAAATGTGCTCGTCAAACTAATTATTTATACAACTTAACGTGATGAGTCCTTATTGTCATTCTTGTTAAAGTGACTTGAAGTAAACAAGTCTTTTTTTAAGGCATCTTACCTGTTAACAATTTTGATTTGCCAGCAGGTTAGATGTGAGACATTTGGTCGACTATGAACACTCAATAAAAAGGAAATTCCATCTAAATTTAAAGATTACCTAAACCAACTTGACGACGATAAGCAAGGACACAGTATGCTAGGGGACTGATCATAGCGGTTTTGTTTCTTCATATACATACAGGAAAAGTCACGGATTAACATGGGTATATTACATATATGAAAGAGAACACAGGAAGTTCGACAGAACCTAACCCCTCATAACGTTTCCATTCAAATGCATAGTCGAAGTCTACGTAAACATCAGCGAAAACGAGTCTGAACAGAAACTTTTATTAATAATTGTTGAATACAATAAGTGGTGAAAATGTGTATTCAAATGAAATAATACACCTATTCCTTTATCACATATATCACTCATGAAGTCTGTCTCAAAATACTACTCCGTATCCGCTTGGATTAGCATACGAAGATGACTTCACTTCGAAGAGTACTTCTATTGCATATAAATTGAAGATCAGATTCTGAAACAAGGGCAATGATTAAATGAAGAAATTGAAAGATTGAACTTGAGATGAAAGACGAAAATGAATATGAAATGGAAATGAAATGAAACGATAATAAAATGAATAAATTCTTAAAGCTGATGAAGAATTGAAGATTTGAACCAGTAATCGAATTCGCACGACGCCGACGTTTCGGTTAGTAATGTATGTATTTATCACTAATAATTCTCAAGTGAAAACTGAGAACGGATGTCATCCAACTTGAAGAAGAGTAAGGAATCTACTTTGGCAACACTTTTAAACATAATTATTTTTTTCCAATAAAATGGAACAAGGGATGCATATCTCATTACAAATATTGAATGATGAATAAGTCAATAATTTTCATTGAATGCTTGAAAAAATAAAAGCTGATAACTTACGATAAGAGGTTCAAAATGGAATAAATATTCACTCAGTAAAGAAATTCTTTATGAGCTCCCATTCAAAGTACCATTTGAAATTTTATTAGTCGTGTATATCAGTTATATCCATAATCACGCAAGGTCACGCGCAGCAGTAAAACATAATAAATTAGTTGGGTAAAATATTTTATATTGGATGAATGAAGTTTTTCTTATTGAAATGGAGGAAGTTTTTCCATAGTTTAATTTCGGGTCGGAAAATAGTTTTTGTTTGTTTAATCAATTTTGGGTACGAAACGTATTCAAAACAGGACCCTTCTCTTGAGACAGGTGTACAAAATAATAGACAAGAAGATTCCTGAGTAATGAAACAATAAAAGAGGAATACTACACAACCTCCACAAAATGATGCATAACCTCCTTCTCAAATCGATACTTCACTTTCAAAATAGTTAACTACTCAGTTAGGATAAGTATATAAGGTTGTGTATACATTTCGAAACGTACATTCTATAATATGTTGTAAATAAAGCATTATTTTGTTTTCAAAAAGTTGGATTATTGAAATGTATAAATATTCATCGTCCTTTTTCTTCAATAGTGTTGGCGTTTACTTGATGTAAATCGATTATAATTGAAAATAAACTTAAATTCCTTGAAACACTTGAACATATGATTCACATTTTGTTTTCTACAAAGCATGACGCGCTTCGTCGTTACAAACGACTTCTTCAGATGGATTATTCTGTAAGCATCTGAAGAAGTTGTTTGTAACGACGAAACTGGTCATGCTATGTAGTCAATTTGCCTCTTTCCAGAACATACTTCCTTCCATTTTATCAATTTGCCTATTTTATAGAACATACTTCCTATATATATATATATATATATATATATATATATATATATATATATATATATATATATATATATATATATATATATATATATATATATATATATATATATATATATATATATATATATATATATATATATATATATATATATATATATATATATATATATAAAGGAAATACAGAGTATTGGGGTATGCGGCAAAAAAGGAAAAAAGAAAACTCTTTAAAGTGAATCCAAGCTTTCGGAAATATTTATTTCCATCCTCAGGGATCTACAAAGACAAAGTTTCATCATTTTCATGAAAGAGTAAGATCAAATAAGCATGAACTCACACTTTCTCGAGGTTGGTATTAATCGATGTCTGTACAATTTGCAAAATAGAGCTATCGAAAACAATCGTCCAAAAAATAAGCTAATCCAATTAAAAGAAAAAATCCTTTATATAGAGAGAATATGTAGAATATGTATGTATACAATGATAACTGATCAGTTTATTTGACATTTGTCAAGGTACACAGTCACGTCAACGTCAGTAAAAATTAGTTGTTATCAACCGATGTTCAACTTAACCATTATATCGTTACAGAGTATAGACTGAAACGGTATCTGTGACCTCACCACAACAAGAAAACACAAAACACAAACTAAAAGGTCTGACCTGTGTCCAAAAACAGTAAATACGCATAAACTGAACTTAATTGATGAATATCCGTCTTTCTGTTCATACTGTTTGCTTCTTGAAATATGAAAGCCATCTCCATAAACAGTCTTCTTGTACGATTCTGCTGTCTACATAAAACTTTCGTAGAGTCATAATCCATACTATGTCCATATTTATTTACGTGTTCAGCAAGTGCGCATCTCTCGGGGTGAAGCCTGCAGTCACTCTTGTGAGACACTATTCTATTTTTTAAGGGTCTGGCAGTTTGGCCTATATATATTTTTTCACAGTTGTTACAAGGAATGCTATAGACAACATCCATCTGAGATTCTCTTGGAACTTTATTCTTTAATTTTGTAAAAATTGAATTGATGGTAAGTACAGACCTATTTGCAATCTTCATCTTCACGGCGTTATTAAAAAGTCTCGTAAGTCTTGGGGTCATGTTCCTCAGATAAGGTAAGGATGTGTAAATTATATGTTCCTCTCCATATATATATTTAGAAATTCATGTAGGCTCGCTCTATCGGAGAAAATACGTATAAACTATCCCTAGCGTTCAAAATTCCTACTCATGACAACAGTAGCGCGAGTGCAAGGCTTTGTAGATATTTCATTCGAACACTACAGAAAATTGTTCGTAATGTGTACGAATAATCCCATGCCTAATCGCTCCAGATCACGACTAGGCGGGCAAAAGTGTAGCTAGTTTCAAGATTCAGAAGTCATTCAATACTTGTAAATACTGAGACTCTTAATCGAAATATTTCAAATGAAACTCTCAGTAAGCTGTCTACACAAATGTTGTCAACGAGAACGAACCCATCACTTCGAGACAGAATATTAAGAGCGTTTCGAAAAATTCAGCGATCTTGTTGAATGATAATAGGATACAATTGTTTCATCATTATTATGAATCATCAGTCCATATTTAATCTATCAATCAAGAATAGATGACTTTCAAAACGAATATAGGTCCTATACCAAATTGAGGGGAATTTTACCTAGTGAAAAATTCACGTAGGCTTCCTCTATCGAAGAAAAGACGTATAAACGCTCCCTAGCGTTCGAGATTCCTACTCATGACAACAGGAGTTGTCATGAGTATAGAATGCGACATGTATAAAAAAATACATGGTGAGCCTAATCATACGAGATAGAACACGCTGCAGATGGATAAAAAGTCAAAAAAAGGTGAGGATGTCATGGAGTGTGTGAAAGGATCAAAGTGCAAATGGGTAGGCCATCTAGTCCGAACATGAGATAACAGTTGGTGAGCGTTGGTTGCTGCTTGGGAGACATGCTAAGACCAAGAAAGCGCCCACACGATCGATGGGACAAGGAGCTTGTGGATTGGCTGGGAGTTGTTTGGAAGAGAGAGACTTCCGACAGGTAATCTTGGCAAAGAGAGGGAGAGACCTTCGTTATGAAGTGGACTGAAGGTTGATGATAAGGAAGTTATATATATATATATATATATATATATATATATATATATATATATATATATATATATATATATATATATATATATACATTCGGATTAGATAGATATCGATTTCAAATGAAAACTGCAAGTAGGAAATCGATTAGAGGCACTCAAATTGAAATAAGAGAAAAATTGAAAAATTTATTCAAAACCATCTTCAAGCCTGCTTGATTGAACAAGCAACATTTCTGGCTCTCTTTGGTGAGTCACAATCTACTAATGAGTAACTAGTGAGATACAAATGTTTATCGGTCCATATGTGCAATATAATCAATCGATGAATTTTATACCTAAATGATTTCTAAATAAATTGTTTATATACTAAAACAAGCTATTATACCTGAGTAATAATAGCTATGATATTATTACAAGTTATAAACACCTGAGAATTTATGCCGACAAAGTGTATTGGTAAATCATACTCGATAATGTCATAAGAGAGGATACTAATGGTATTATTTTATAGTTGTATCAATATGCGTTTTTCATATTCAAAATTCGAATTACAGAAGATATGAAGCACTGTGTATAATGGAAAAAATGAGAATGAAGAAGTGTGTATGGATTACTTTAGTATTTAGATGACCAAAGAGCAGTATTTGAGAATATGCACTGCGAAAATGTGAAGTAATTGTGTGAATTTAAGAAGAGAGAAGTGTGTTTGGATTAGTTTCACATTCAGCATCATTTGAAAATATCCACTGCAGTTAAATCAGCAGGCAACGTCCCGAGAGGCTTGGTAAAGCGCGGTTGGGAAGAAAATTGAGAAAGAAGAAAACACCTGAGAGGAACTGGGAAGCGCGGATCGAAACCGAGAGTGGTAGAAGTTTTATTAGGATTCTCCTTGAAGCTAGATGAAATATATACCGTGATGCTCATCAAGAGAATAAACCAAGTGTCAAGATAACCAATTGTCGAGTTCTCCTCTTCAATATAATGAACTTCGAGGCGCATTCAACGCTTCACTAATTTTCGGCACGAAATACATGAAAGTGCTCTGTGTTTTGTGGTGCTATGCAGTACAACAACACAGACATATCAAATAGTCCTGAAATTATTTTATATTCATTGATTTTTTTATTCCAATTTCGAGCGGTTTGAACGAGATTGATTCAGTTTACGGGTTCATTTCCAACTGTTTCAGAGAAAATGGAAATATATATCAAGTGTGCTCTCAACTTCGATTTCAATTTTACCAGGTTATTAGATTGCTCTTTCTTGTATTGTTGTCGTAAATCTAGTCTATAAAGTGAAAATGTAGCAATTCAACTATCTGAATAAAATCTGCAAGCTATTGAACAAATATTTGGCTTGGATTTCAATATTGAAATGAATGTTGAGTACTACGATTGTTGGTAATATATATCTATCAAAAAAAAATTATATTTCTCCATGAAGGATTCAGAAAATGAATCATTATTCAAATTCAATGATTGTATATTCAGTAATCATAATTTAGTGAAAATAAAGGAAAACTTTTTTTCTATTATTACTGTTGACGGTTCAAAGAAACTTGATATTACGATTTTAGTCAATCGTCCACAATTCGTCGACCACAAGTTTAGCGGAAATTACATTGTTCGGGTGGGTGAATTTAGTTGAAAAAATTTTCACAGATATCAGCTGTTGTTGAAATACATCACGTCCCATTTCACTAAATGGAGTCGACCAAGTGAACATTCAGAATAATATGATCTTTTTTTCTGCAGAAACATTTTCATTTTCATTACAAATTTCCCATGCACGAAGAATATTTCTAGTCATTCTACATCATTCAAATTGGCTACTTTGGTTGACTTATGCGTACAATTGAAAGCAAGTATCCGTAAAATTAGGTGCAATTTTTGCATGATTGATTAACAGAGGTTTATATTTAGCAGATGTGTACTCAGCAACACTGCACTCTGGAACTCTGGAATCTGAGAGTGATATCGTTGACTCAACAAAACCCGAAAGCTTTGTTTCTGCTTTTAAACTAGCAAGTTCTCTTGTGGATATGATTGAACAATTTCTAAGTTATGAACAAATTGCGAATGATTTAATTCAGAATAATTTGAAAATTTCGAATGAGTATTAAATAATAACTGCGAATATTTGCTGATTGGTCAAGTTTTCTAGAATAGCTGTATCAATGTAAATGTTAATTTATAAACTACAATTAGAATAAATGTAGTTGCTTAAAATTTACGTTGAAAAAATAATATTAATAGTAATCTCGAAAATCCTTATCAACTTTCGAAGTCAATTCGTATCCCTTTTCAGTTCTAATCTCAGTCTGCATAAATTCGTCGATTCGCATAAATCGAAAATAATAATTTTTTTATCCTTTCCTTCGAGGAACACTTTCGTGAAACACGTTTCGAAATTGAGGAAAGTAACAAGAAAGCATCAAATAACTCGGTATTTACATTTAAAATTATATTGAAATGAAATGATATATCTTACTACTGTGAAAATTATTTTGAAGCAACAGAAATTCAATTTTATTTTCTTAAACTTATGTGATCACCAAACATTTTGTAACTCATTGGAAGTTTGTCAAAAAAGATGATGCAATAAAACAATTCATTTTAATACAAACAATGAATTTCGATATTTTTAAATCCAAGGATGTTTTTTGTGCCTTGTGTCATACAAATGAAACTCAGAACACTTACTTATTGACAAAAATTTTTAACAAGTGTATGGAGTGTATTCAGATTTAGAATTATAAATAAAACGAATAAACAATGAAAAGAATTAATTGAATATTCGCTGATTTCTTGGAGAATCATCGTTCAATATAGTGGCCGCTTAAATCTTCAATGTGACAGAGTTCTTTGTTACTCGTAGTAGTGAGCGACTTTAGCCAATTCAAATCAAATTCTGCACAGTTCTTTTGGAACCACATGTACTAATAGAATAACTTCCTTCACTAAAATCGCTTATAATATTATGAAGATTTACATTTAGAAATACGTTGTGAGATACCAGAATTCTTTTTGCAAGTTAGGTACTAGTACTTCGCAAACGGAAGGTTGGCGAACGTTGGATTGATAATATATATATATATATATATATATATATATATATATATATATATATATATATATATATATATATATATATATAAATCAATTGATGTTCGTTAGTCACGCTAAAACTCGTGAAGGGCTGGACCGATTTGGCTAATTTTGTTATTGAATTATTTGTGAAAGTCCAGAAAAGGTTTGAAAAGTGAATGAATATGAAAATGTTAGGAGTTAAATAAGATCAACAATTTTATTTTTCCTCTGATGTGTCCCTGTTCAGATCGTTCAGAAGTCAAATTGAATGAATAGTTCAAAATGAATAACCATGACGATAGCGAGAAAAACAGTAAAAACAACGATTTAATTCACCATATAAACTGTCCTATATACCTACTTTCACGTCGAATATTTGAGATACGTAATTTTGATAATTTGTAAGATAACATTCTGAGCCAGGCTTAGAATGGAGTAGCATTCGAACGAGTAATCGGGCACATCAAACACAACAACAGCGAGCAATGAAATCGAAGGACTCAGTAGATGCAGTGTTCCTGTGAATCTGTAATAAGTAGCATTCCTTTACTATCCGAAAGTAGACCAGAGTTCGATAAATCCGTGACAATTAAGGAAAAAACAATATTTTTCTAATATTGTGAAGCGATAAAATATACTGGCGAATCTACTGGATGATTTTCTGCTGGTGGTAGAGTAAAACTGTCACAATTGGTCTCACCATCAGATCTATCACTCTCATCGATTTCTGGAGTGTGAAACGAGTCTGAATACTCTTGGTCAACATCCAAGAATATATATTGCTAATGAGTAGATATAAAAAATAAGTGCCTACTACGAAATTACAAACCTACTGTTCAGCTATAGAATTGACAGGTTAATCATTTTCGAAACATTGAACGTTTTAATGTATCAATTCATAGATAATTTGACTAAATCGAATTTACTAAAAGTGCCCATGGGTGTTCCTTTCGAGTCAACAAAGGATGAATGATAAAAACATAGAAATTTTGGCACAAATAGTAAAACACATATTTCAGGATTTTCTAAAATACTCACTTAAAATATCTAGGTGTACAAAGTTCGCCGAGTCAGCTGGTATTGAATAAAAATCACTTGGCCCACTTTCACAGAATGTCATGGATTTCTTCATGACAATGTTTTCTGTATGATACAAATTTCATGGATTGCTTTACAATTTTTTTTTGTGTGATAATCCATTCTCAAAAGTCAAATCAACTTTTGTCAAGCAATGGATATATTTTTGTGAAACTAACGCAATTTTTTTTCATTCAAGATATCAAACAATTCTCTACTAAATTAGGAATCGCCTCTAAATATAACATTGTAGTTGAGATGGCGTAGGAAGTGAATAATACGCACTTATCTCAAAGTGACAAGTTTTCTATTTCTCAATACGAAAAATGCATCACAAAATCTTCTAGAAACATAATCATTATTTGTTCAATACAACAGCTGTAAATTTTAGTGAATTTATGATATTGAATTACATCAGATCTGATGAGACCGAATGATTTTATGAACGAATTAGACGCAAAAATTCTTCAGCTTTTGATACGATTTGAATACCCTTTTTTCCATTCCTCCTACGAGGATTTGGAGTAGGTATATTATTTCCTTCATGGTTGAAATTCCAAAAATTCAAGACTGAAATTCCAGTCTTGCTATTACAATCGTTACTCAACGGTAATGGGAGTGGGTGTCCAACTTTGCCAACTTTGATATTTTCAAAGTTCTCCACTTGCACAAACTCCGTGGGAGGAATCCATATCAATTCTGAATGGATCCATTGTTCAAAGTTTTGGAAGGTAAATGTTCTACAAGAGATTCCTCCGAACCGATAAAGTTTTATTGAGAATTGCAAAAGTATCACAATGAATCAGTGTGTTTGGTTAGCCGAAATCCATAAATAATTCAAATGATATTAGTTCCTTTAGATATATGAACTCACAATGAAAACACAGAAGATTTCTCGTACATTATATTCAGTGTGGAAGAAAAATTGGGACATTTGGTGCCTTATTGCATATTTATTTATTCCTCATAAATTGTACGTAGCTGCATTTTATGCAGCTAGCAATTCAGAATTGAGAATGATATTGAATCAGATTTCTAATTATTTTCAGAAATGTGATTTAAAAGAGATAATATCATCTTCTTCATTTTCATAATATTTTCGAATTCACTGTCAACAGAGAACACGATCTTTCAATTTCCGTTATTTTTAATGTTTTTATTGTACTCGTAATTTCCTGCAGTGAACTGCCCAAGTCTTTATGTCACATTAAAACTTAATGGGCCTAATCGAAAAAGCTTATAATGGTGAAGTCACAAAAAGAATATTCTATTCAGTGTTCTCTTCGTTTTAGCGATATTATAACACTCAATATATTTGTTTTGGAACCTGTGCTTTTTTTTGAAAAAAGTTTTGACAAAGTTGTAATATAACAACGAAACGTTAACAAAAATAAACTTTTTCATATCAAAAGAAGCCTGTTATTGCTAAAAACTTTCGTAATAAAATATCTTAAACAGGCAATAAATCAATTTCAAGAAATATATATATATATATATATATATATATATAATAATATATATATATATATATATATATATATATATATATATATATATATATATATATATATATATATATATATATATATATATATATATATATATATATTTTCAGTGTTTAATTAGGATTGCAGTATAGGACAGGAAAATCAGGTACCTCTTTAGTATTTTCCAAGCTTTCGAAAATGTTTATTTTCTTCTTCAGGGCTAAAAAGTACAAATATTAACAGTTTATATAGCAAGGCACTATAAAAAGTTTTTTCTTACAATTACTGTGAAGTTAGTCCGAAAGTACATTAGTTTTTCGAATTTTGAAAATAAGTACAAGTGTTCCCAAATGCATTAGGTTGGAATGTTACTTCATTCTACGTGCTAGATATATATATATATATATATATATATATATATATATATATATATATATATATATATATATATATATATATATATATATTTATTTTGGCAGACTATTGATGAGACTGTTCCATTTGTATTCTCAATTTTTATGTATAGATGTAATAAGTATATGATTTGACGAAGTCTACGTCTATTAATTATGTCCACTTAAATAACTTATGCACACATGAAAAATGCCATGCCCCAAATTTTATTCAATTAAAATGATTAGATATATCATATTATAGCATAAGTAGGCGTAAATTTCATTCAAATAGTTGATTGTGTTGGGATATACGTATTGCAATTTCATGTCATACGACCACTAAAACATTTAAACGCATTTAGGAATTGCGAAAATTGTTGAATATATAATATATTTGTCCGCCACAATATTGATTCAGTTTTTAACCTGTTGTTGGAAATTCTGCATACAAAAGCAATATGTTGGTAAAATATATCAATCGAAAAAAGTCTTTGGAATGTTTTGAATGCCTTCTGATTTTTAGTTATCATCTATCAAATATATTTTCAATTTCTATCGCGAATTTCTTCATTTATGAAAGGATTAAATTATTTTCAAAAATGTTTGAATACGATCTGTCCTGCATTTGTACATAAAAAAGCCTTTTTCGTTACGGTTATTTGACAAAAATTTTAAAAACAAAATCAATACCTAATCATGTCCAGTTTAGCGAATAATTATTACGCTCAACAGTTTACCATGTATTTCGAAAACAACTTCAATTGACCTGGCAAACTTTGTACACCCATTTATATTCCTCTGAATTTCTTGCAAAAAGCCGGAAAGACATGTTCTACTATTTTCGCTACACTATCTTGTTTTTAGTATTTATCCCGTGTGTAGCCAGGGACTTACACACTTAGGAACGGACTGCAATAATCTCTGTTATTTCAAATCAGTGAAATTATCAAAAATTGCTATATTAACACGTTTGATGTATTGAAAGTGATTAACCAGTCCGTTCTATAGTTGAACGGCATTCCTAATTTCGTATCAAGTGCTTGTCCCATATATCATCATCAATTAAATGAGATAATTGATGGATATAAGTCGAAAAATGATTAGAATTTAGTCCATTCCCGGAAACTGATGAGTATAGTGGCTCTGCTGGCTGTAGCAATAGCGTCTATTTAAATTGACGCTTCGCGCATTATTTTGTCGCATCATTGGTAGTATTTTCTTATCAATAACAATTAAACTTTGCCTCGCAATATTGACACACAACGTTCATTGGTCCAATATCAACGATTTGCTTTGAACTGTAATCTATTTCTACGTTATAATTGAATGCAGGTCGATAGGAGTTGAACGTCATTTTGACTTGCTCTTTTATATCTTTGACTTGCTGCATTGCGAGTTCTGCGACTTAAGTTTGTACATCTAATAACTATCATTTTTAGAAACGAAATTTCAACTGTAAATTAGAGAAAACTATGTATTCTTTTTTATATCTATTGAACTGAAGTTTTAATATTAGTCGTGATAGCTTTGAACTAACCGAGATATGTGATAGGATATTCAGTTTTTTTACATCTTTTTTATAAGAATGAATAATAATTTCTTATTCATATTATATATTAAGTATTCTTAAATTTTCTACTTTTACAGAAAATTTTTTAAATTTCTTGCCTGACAATAACAAACAAAACAAAATAGTAAAATCTGTCCAACCGTAGACTTTACATTTTCGTTAGAAAAGGTTTGTATGAGAAAAGGAAATGGGCTGTTTTTGAGGTTTTCCCGGAAATTATTAGAATTTTTCTCATTCAAAAAAAAATTGGCAATATGGCAATATTGGTCCAGACATTGTTGAGTTATGCGCTTATCAACACATTTTGCCATTCATTTTTATATGATATGTTCATAACTGATATTATATATATATATATATATATATATATATATATATATATATATATATATATATATATATATATATATAAAGAAATGAAAGTTTTTGGGCTTATGGCACTGAATGAAATATTTAAGAAAATGAACACTTGAATTCAAATAATAAACTTGATTAATATTTAATAGTGTTGGCGTTTACTTGATGTAAATCCCTTATAATTGAATATAAACTCAAATTGAAACAATTGAACTTATGATTTACACTTTATTGAATATTATTCTGTTAGCATCTGAATAAGTCATATTATTCAGATGCTAACATCATATTAAGTATAATATATATATATATATATATATATATATATATATATATATATATATATATATATATATATATATATATATATTATTATAATCGTTATCGCGTACGCACGTCAATTCGTATGCTCCCGATATATTTGGATTTGGATTGGTAAATGGTGGTTTCTTTGTGTTGAAAGTGTTACCAATTTGTGCCTAAGATAACAACGGTCGTATGTGTTAAATAAAAAAACTCTTTCTATTCGAAATAAGCCCGAGTTTGGACAAAAGGTTGTGTGGATGGTATTCGGTATAGACGATTGTTGGTAATTTGCGAGGTGCTGTGTGAAAGGAAAAAATTATCATGATAAGATAAAATTGTCTCGAGCTAACTTAATATCGCACAGATGGAATGTAGTAAATGTGCTGCATCCAACACAAAAATAAATATTTTTTGCTGCGATGGATGCAAGACCCCGGAATGCGAGGAATGCGCCTCTCTCACCGCAACGGAGGTCAAAGTTATGGAATTGAAAATGAGAAGAACTATGAAATTCTTCTGTAGAGATTGTTTAAATTTTGGATCTCACAAATTAATGGAAACAATTATTACTGATAAGGATACAATAATAGCCAGTAAGGATAAAATTATAGAACTACTGGAAACGCAATTGGCTAGTCTAAGAACAGGTATAGTGCTGGAGAATAATATGAGCTTTGCAGATAAAGTAAAAAAACAAAATCCTGTGCTGAAAAATATTCCGTGTCTCATTATTTCGCCGAAGAATAGTCAGGAATGTCGCGAAACCCGAAAAGAACTGGAAAATAAGATAAAGCCAGCAAAACATGGAATTGGAATATCATTAGTCAGAAATATGAAGAATGGAAATGTTATGGTTAAGTGTGATAGTGTCAGGTCGAAGGACAATATGAAAGCAGAAATTAACAATGCCATGGGGACTAAATATGAAGTAGCATAAACGAAACTGAGAAGACCTCTTGTTACGATTGCCAATATCAGTAATGACACAACTAAAGAAGAAGTCATATCAGGACTGAAAAACCAGAATGAATATCTCGAAAACGAAAAGGGTGATGTTGAAGTGAAAGTACTCAAGAAGGCAAAACATGGAAATACAAGTTACGCAGTAGTCGAATGTAATGGTTCCTTTTATACAAAACTGATGACATTACGTAAAGTTAATATCCAGTATAACAGGTGTCCTGTGTATGAGAACGCTAACATTCTGAGATGCCTAAACTGTATGGGATATAACCACAAAGCTAGAGATTGTAAACTTCCATTGGCTTGTCCAGTCTGCGCAGGTAGTCATATCAAGAGAAATTGTACTTCTACAGAAAAAAATGTATAAATTGTTTTCAGCATAATATGAAATTTAGATCTAATTTTGACATAGTGCATAGTGCCGAAGATGAAAATTGTGCAGTTTATAAAAAAGTACTTCAGATAAATAAGGAAAAAACGGATTTTGGTTCGTAAATACTTTTCTTTTTTTTTTTTCGTAGTTTATATTAGTTTTATTATAATGAATAATTATATCAGAGACTTTGAGGCAGATGCATTCAAAACATCTGTTGTTGAAAATGTTAGGGAATTCAATCTGAAGTTTGGCTGCAGTAGTAATCATTTGAGAGTATTTCATGTCAACATATGTAGTATACTTAAACATGGGGATGAATTGAGTATAATACTTGGTCAGTTTAGTCAAAAATTTGACATTGTAGTTCTTACTGAAACTTTTCATGTTGATGTTAGTATTTTGAAGTTTGATTATTTTAATGTATTATATAATGAGGGCAGGGTGAATAGAAATGATGGTGTAATTGTATTAATAAAAAAATCTCTAACATATAGTCATGATGTTGTACACTTGAATGAGGGTATGAAGTTATTGCATGTTATTATAAAGATTAATGGGGAATCCATTTCGATCTCTGCTGTGTACCGTGTGTAAAAAAAAACGGGTTGAATATAGGTCGGAGATATGTTACGACAAGCTGAGGACATTATTGAGTCGTGTAGACTGGAATCGGGCATTGGGTCGGGGTGATGTTGAGGATGCTTTCGAGGAATTTCTTGCTATTGTTAATGATGCTATTTCCGGGTGTACTGAGAGAGTGGCAATACGAAGAAGATACAGAAAGGAAAATAAGTGGATGACTAATGGAATCATTAAGTCTATTGATACTAAAAATAGATTGTACAATCAAGCAATAAAAAAACCGGAGGACCAGGAACTAATGAAGAACTATAAAATTTATAAAAATAAATTAATTTCTTTAATAAGAAATACGAAAAAAGAATATTTCAAGAGGGAACTGGATAAGAAGAGCAACTCGTCAAAGGATTTATGGGATTGGATGAATGATATTACAAACTGTAAAAGATGCACAGGAACGGTTGGACAATCTGGTATTAAAAATGCAAATGGTATCATAGAAAGAAACGTAGAGAAGATTGCTAATATCTTCAATGAACATTATATCGGCGTGAGTACCATGTTGGCTGCTAAAATTAGGAGACCACGTAGATCACCCATGGACCAAAAGTCTGCTACCCCAAACTCGGTATTTTTCACACCAGTTACTGAAACTGAGATAGGAAATTATATCAATGAAATGAAACCATTCAGGTCTCCTGGTATTGATGGCATAACCTCCAAGTCAGTTAAGGAGATTAAAGAGCAGATTCTCGCCCCATTCACTACACTCTTGAATAGAGCGTTGGAAGCTGGCATTTTTCCGAGCGCTTTTAAAGTGGCAGTGATTAAACCAATATACAAATCTGGTAATAAAATGGAAGTCAACAATTATAGACCAATATCACTAGTGACTAATTTTTCAAAACTTCTGGAAAAAGCAATAAAATCAAGAATTGTCTCCTTTTTTGATCGTTTTAAAATTCTCTCTAAACAACAATTTGGATTTCGAGCAGGTAAATCGACAAAGGACGCACTGGCTAAACTTTCTGAAAGACTGTATCAGGCACTTGATGATTCTCGACCTTGCTTGTGCATCTTCGTCGACTTGGCAAAGGCTTTTGACACCGTTTCACATGAACTCTTGCTGAATAAACTGAGCACATATGGAGTTAGAGGTATTGCGCTGTGCATGATTCGGAGTTATCTAAACGGTAGGAAGCAATGTGTTTCAGTGTGTGACAAATATAGCGAATTTCGGGATGTGAGTTGTGGTGTACCCCAGGGAACTGTGTTGGGTCCGTTACTTTTTGTAATTTACGTTAATGATTTGCTGGCGTCGAGCGATATTTTCAGTTACGCAGATGACACAGCAATTTTCTGCGAGTCTGATAATTGGAGGAACTTGAGGATTAAGGCTGAAAATACTTTAAGGGAAGTTAAACTATGGTTCGATTTTAATTTACTTACCATGAATATTGAAAAAACAAAATTCATCATCTTTTCGTGTTACAATGTGGGTCGTCCGACTTACACCACTTTGAATATCGATCGTGACCTGCACATTACTACTACTGAATCCATTAAATATCTGGGTGTTATCATTGATAAAAATCTCAAGTGGGATATACATATTCAAAGTGTGGTTGAAAAGGTGAGACGACACCTCTGTAGGTTCAGATATCTCACGGAGTTTTTGGATTTACCAAGATTAAGAACTCTTTATATAGCATTAGTCCAGTCACTACTGTCTTATGGGATGCTGATTTGGGGTGGTGCTCTGAATGTTCATTTGAAGAGCCTTGAAATTATACAGAAATGGGTTTTGAAAATAATTCTGAAGAGAAATAGAGAGTACTCGACCATTGAGGTTTTCAGAGAGTCTGGTGTGCTTGACATCAGAAGATTGTTTTTTCAGTCATTGTTATGTTATAATCATAAAAACGAGGTTGAGGTAAATTATTTGAAGCATTGTTACAACACTAGAAATAAACATAACGTTCCACTGAAAGATAGAGCAAATAAAGTAATTGGACAGAGACATTTTATATACATATTGCAAAGACTGTTACAAAGAACTCCAGTCAGTATTGTTCAAATCAGAAAATTTAAGGAATTCAAAAAGAATCTTGTGCAGTGGCTTCTAGGTCTGGATTTGGCCATGGTTGACTGCGTGATGGATACTGGTTCTTATTTGCCAGCCTAATTATTTGAAAAATAACGCGACTTGTTAGATATTTTCTGTAAAAAAATTTTTTTTTTTGATTATGAATGTAAGTCTTTCGTACAAGCATAGTGTGCTTCTGAAAGGCAATCCTTTAGTGTCACTTTGTTTACCCTGATCATGTGTTTATATTTTAGGAAGTAAATGTTTTGTTAGATGGTAAGATAATTGCTTTGATGCTAGTTGTGAATCATTGGGTGAATAAATTATTATTATTATTATTATTATTATTATATATATATATATATATATATATATATATATATATATATATATATATATATATATATATATATATATAATTAATTATGTTTTCAGCTATAACAGGCTTCTTTTGATATGAAAAACTTCATTTTAGTTGACGTTTCGTTGTATATCACAACTTTGTCAAAACTTTGGGTTTTTTTTTTGAGTTTTGACAAAGTTGTAATATACAACGAAACGTTGACAAAAATAAAGTTTTTCATATCAAAAGAAGCCTGTTATTGCAAAAACATTCAAAATAAAATATCTGAAACAGACAATAAATCAATTTTAAAAATTATATATATATATATATATATATATATATATATATATATATATATATATATATATATATATATATATATATATATATATATATATATATATATATATATATACTGAATATTCAAATTGAAGGTGGGTACTTCAAAATTGCGGTGTTGTGATAAAATCTCGGAGTCTGATGTGGAAGTTTGTGGTGAGCTCGAAGCCAAGCTGAAAAATCTGAAGAAACGAAATTGAGGGAAAATATAATTTGAGTTAAAAATCACAATGGAATGGTTTCTGTGAAGAAATAATTAGTTTCTAGATCATTTCTTGGAAGAATGTGTTTGAAATAATAGGTGGTGTGTTTTCCAGACAAAGGGCAACAGCATCAGCAGTGTCGAGAGTTCAACAAACAATTTTCCCATTTACAAAATAAACCATCTCTTTGCTATTAGTGAAGTAGAAAGATACTTGAGTTAAAAAAAAATAAACCTCTCTTTCAGTACAATCCTGCAGCGTTAAACATTCAGGTGACTATTACTGGAGCTACTAAATGTTGCAACAACTTAATGGCGCTTCAAACGATTGTGGAGGGGTGCGCATTCTCCCCAAGCTGTTAATGCGGACTCGCAGTGAAATCCATTTTACAGATAAAACGCCCGTATGAATACAAAATGGTCATTATTATGGAATTCCTGTCCTGTTATCACTAGAGCTCAATCCGATATTCCAGGAAGCTGACAAAAAAAAGATTTGGACGATAATCAATTTAAATACACTCTATCAGTCTCTTTTTGAATCCAATGATTAGATAGCTGCGTATTCTTCGTATGAGACAGAATCTTTGGAAGTTTCTTTTTCAGACAAAACTTCCAAAACTTCATTAACCACAAATTGGATGAAAAGCAAGTTTCATTTGATATACTTCTATGATTGTTGGGTTCCGAACATCAAATTTTTCCGAACTCAAACTTTTGATGAAAATGGAAGCGAATGAAAAATATATAGCATTGAATACTATTGTGAAGGGTGTTCTTCTAGAGGTATAAAACTTTAAATTGCAATAAAACAACGATGGATCATTCGATTGACAAGAATTTGTTTTTATTCGTAAGATAATCTTGTGGCATTACATTTAGAATATGATTTCTGACCTATGACCGCCACGCCTGGCTCGGATGTAGTACAATCTGGATGTCAAATTTTCTATGACTTTTTCCAACATTTGTGGTCGTATATCGGCAATAACACGGCGAATATTGTTTTCCAGAAAATCAAGCGTTTGTAGCTTATCCGCATAGACCATTGACTTTACATAGCCTCACAGAAAGTGATCTAGCTGTGTTAAATCGAAAGATCTTGGAGGCCAATTCGCAGGTCCAAAACGTGAAATTAGGCGGTCACCATACGTGTCTTTCAATAAATCGATTGTGGCACGACCTGTGTGATATGTTACGCCGTCTTGTTGAAACCACTGCTCCTGGACATCATGGTTGTTCAATTCAGGAATGAAAACGTTAGTAATCATACCGATCACCATTGACTGTAACGTTCTGGTCAACGTACTGGTTTTTGAACAAGTACGGACCAATGATTCCACCAGCCCATAAAGCGCACCAAACAGTCAGTTTTTCTGGAGTTAACGGTGTTTCGACATACACTTGAGGACTATCTTCACTCCAAATGCGGCAGTTCTGTTTGTTGACGTAGCCATTCAATCAGAAGTGCTCTTCATCGCTAAACAAAATTCGCTTATGATAATCGCACTATTGCACTATTGCAAAATTGCACTATTTCTAAGCGTTGTTCAGGAGTGAGTCTATTTATGATGAATTGCCAAACCAAACTGAGAATAAATCACTTCTCAGCTGTTAAATCGGTCGCCATCTTCAACAGTAATGCCAACTTAAAGTTATATACCTCTAAAAAACACCCGTTATGAGGTGAGTCGTGGAAATGATCAGATTGAATCTGATCTTATTGTGCTATAATTTTTATTTGAAGGCAAATGCGCTTAGGTGAAATCCATTGACAACATTCATTCAAACAGTCCACTCCTACAAAAAATTCCAGTCAAATGGCGCGCACTGAAAATTAAATGAGACATCTCTTGCCCTATAATTCGGATCCCATTTCACGTATAACAAGAAAATTGTTACATGAAATGAAACACCAGACCAATTTGCAGAATAAGCACTAACCTCCGAGGTTGCTGTAACAAATATCCAGCCCTAGACAGACTAGTTATCATATTGACTGAGATGAATTCTCGCTTAACTCTTGGTGAAACATAATTGAATATTAAAATAAATTAAACTCTTGGCTTAATGTTTCACGATTTATCTAACAATATGAATAGTCAACATGTTTCTACTTTTTCAAATTTTTAAAATATATCAACTCATTTTATACATCCATTAAATTCACGAAAAAAAAAATAGAAAATGACCAAAAAACATTCAACTTTTCAGATTTGACCATTATCAGGAAAGATGATTCTCTAACACTTGATATATACAGAAAACCTACATGCACAGATACCTTTAATTCCTAAAGATAGCAATCAACCGTTAAACTTTAAACTCAGCTCTTTTCATATTATATTATTTCATACATAGACTTACGACTAACCCGCTTTCCGAAGAAAATTTCAGCAAAGAAGTGAAAACTTTGAAACTTCTAGCAAATAATAACGGTTATGACGAAAACATAATAGATAATCTTATAAGAAAAAAGCAACTGAAAATTCTCCTGAATTCAATTTATCCATCTAAAATTATGAAAAACAAACAAAAATGTCATTTTATTAATTTCATACCTCATCTGAGCGAAAATATTTGCGAGAGATTAAAGAAGAGAGAAATAAATACCATTTGTACCAACAAAATAAATATTAAGTCACTTTTAGTAAATAATAAAAAAAAGACAAATGTTGAAGACAAAAGCAATAATTATGAAATTTTTTGTAATGAATGTCTAGCGTTTTATATCGGTCAAACAAGTAGAAAAATAAAAACTCGGGTTGACGAACATAAAACGTCGATTTTGTACAATGCTGATAAAACCGGATTCTCAGAACATTGCATTAACTCTAATCACTTCATAGACTTTGAGAAAACTAAATACCTACACGCAGGTAATAAAGGAAAACGTTTAGACCTTTTGGAAGCAGTTAAAATAAGCAGTTCTTGGGAGAAAAAAAAGAAATCGTAAATGAACAAGTAGATTTTCAATTATCCTCCCTACTCACATCCATTTTATAGATATAAATTTGTTGTACGTTCCTTATAGTAGTTTAGTCTTGAAAATGAAAACATGTTGACTATTCATATTGTTAAATAAATCGTGAAACATTGAGCCAAGAATTTAATTCATTTTAATAGTTATCATATTACTGTCTTGAACATCTATTGAATAACAGACACAATGAGATGACATCAACAACGAACGGAATTCGAGTCAACGAAAAATAAACAAACCGATCAAAATTACTCTACTCTGTATGTTTTTTTTTATTATTCAATAGTGTTGGCGTTTACTTGATGTAATTCCATTATAATTGAATATGAACTTAAATTCAAACCAATAAATCTGATCTGGCTACACAAAACATGAAGAAGAAGATATCAAACATATCCCAAATTCGACCATTGTATTAGAATTCCTGTTGAAATGTGGAATAGTTGACCTGCTTTTATCATATAAGTAAGTTAGTTATTTATTTGTGGCTAATCAAAATTGTATACGCACAAGTCATATTATGAAAAAGCAATAATGCAAATAAATGAAAAAATTATGAAAACGATGACACATTCAGCTTCATAAAATCATCATCACTATATACAGCATTCAGTAATATAGACCAAGACATATTTCTCAAATCTAGAGGCAACCTCTGGTGAAGCCTCGGTTAAAGGATATCGAGAGCATCCTGTGACTTCTTCAATCTTGCGAAGGAAATATTTATATTACTACCGGTTGTGGTACCATATGAATGCAAGTCACTACTTAACCTCCAACCATTGACTTAACGGTGTGCATATAACAGAGATTCGAGAATAAATAGGACCAGCATAGTTGTGATTTTATGGTGTAGTTTGAAGAGTTTTTGGAGTCTCCTCAATTACTCCATACCAGAATTCCATATCTGAGTCTGTTTCACATGGTGCGAAATATGTTGTTCTAAGCACGGCATGCAAAATCGAAAAAGGAATGTATCTCAAGAGGTATATTTATATTCTTCGCGAAATTCGTAGACACATTATCCAAATACACGCCCCAGTTAAACCTAAAGTCCAAAATAGAGCCCATCATATCAATCTTACCTACCTACTTTGTACCCTATGTCAAACACCTAGGTGTTGAGACACGTTCATTTCCAATGAATGAATGAGTGGATACAATACGAAAGAATGTAGTATCTTCCAAACAATTTCCTATGGAAGAATTATTATTATCAGTAGATGGTTGGACCTACAGTTAAACGCCGATTTCGAAGGGCCCAAGATTACAGTGAGAACCGAACCTGCATCCACCATTATTAATGTTTTCTGATATTTTTATAATCTGAAAGAATTTTTGCTTTTTGTTGTTTGATGAATATTTCAATTTCAAATATCTGTCTAGTGAGAGTATTTGATTACAGATTTTCTGTTTTCATTAATTTTCCTTCCATTTCATGCTAGGATTAATATTTCATCAATACTGTTCACTTGTCTAAGAGAACAAGTATCTAATAATAAAAATTAATTCCTTCGTTTCATAACTGCTCTGTTATTAGTAATGAAATATCTGAGCTGCCTTCAATTCGATTACCTTCGTATCTTCTGTAATAAATGAGATTAATTCGACAGAATATTCCAAACAAGAACTAATTTCCTTTATCTTCAACGGCTAGGGCATAATGTTCCTATTTATCTTCTTTGCTCTTTCTGACTGGCGGCTATAAGAAAATAACGTCATGAATTTATGCCGATTCGGACGGCATAAACCTTGATTGAATTATTTTAGGGGACTAATTACAAAGCTAACTCGAACTCTGATGAAGTTTTGGGATTGCAGTTCTTTCTCGAATACCGCAATGTAAGAGCAAAAAGGGGCAGATTCTGTGAGAGCGAGTCCTTTCGAGATATTCCAGAAACATTTCTTTGGCTAGTGCTTCCCAAAGGATTTAATCATGTTGTAAGACTTGTCTCTTAGGGGAAACTTGAACTATGTTTCAAGTTGCACGGATCTAAACTAGACCGTAGGTACAGGATGGAAGGACTTAATTTGGCCATTAACATTTATTTGAAACGATTTCTGTTTTTTGTAGTCAAAACTTTCCATATTAGTCGATCTTATGAGTTTTAGAACAACCGTGAAATCTTCATGGTCTCAATATTTTATTCGATTCATAAATAATGTGAGTTCAATATTCTGAAAAAATGTGCCTGTGCATGTGGTTTTTTCCGGTCATTAGCCGATTGGATGATTATGAGCTCAACCACTTCGATTTTATTGTGGGTATATTGCTTATTTGTGGTAATTAGGAATGAATTTCGTTATAATAAAAAAAGGGTATGGTAAAAAAAAGGACGATCTGTCTCGGGCTGGATTTTCAAAAAATTTGAATCTCATTCCACAATTGATTTTTACCGTGATTTCCACTATTATGTGATGAGCTTAGACTGATATATTTTTTTCTACTAGTAATTTCAGGATAACAATAATAAATTTTTGTTCCCGGCCTCCTTGGCTTGTTCGGGAACACATAGTCACGAACACAAGAAGCAAACGCAACAAAATTAAAAGAAAAGAATGAAAGTGATGTAGGAAGGAAGAAAAATTAATAAGTCCATTAAAAAAAGTGGGTAGCATAAAATATTTTGCAACGATTGAAGAAACTGATGGAATTATAAATGATGCTCATTTGGGAACTGGCCATAGTGGCCGAAACAGATTAGTGAAAGAAATTAATAACAAATAAAACAACATTACTACTGAAGCAGTTCTGTTATATTTTTCTATAGATAAAGCATGTCAAGAAAAGGCAAAGTGCAAAAAAGAATTGTGATAAAACCAATTTTGACGAGTGAAATGAATTCTTGGTGTCAAGTGGATCTTACAGATCACAGACACAACCAAATTTAATGAATTTAAATATATTTAAATTATAGAACAATCACATACACCTCTGCTTTTCACCGGGGCTCGAACCCGAGTTTTACTTTATCACAGTCGGGTATTCTACCGACTAAGCTACGGAAACCTGCACTGAATATCTCAATTTATGAACTATCACAGAGTTATAATAATAATAATAATAATAATAAGTTTATTTAGCATGGAGCTATTACAAAACAATTCAATAATAATATTTATCCACTTTTATCACAGTACAATATTTCGAAATATGAATAATTTCAAAGATCTTCTGAAACTCCTCAGTGAAATACAATTTCTTACATCAGCAGGTAAATTATCAAACGTTCTTATTCCCTCATTTATTGTGGATATATGCATTAAACCTAAATTATGTTTTTCTACAAAAAAGTCATTCCTATGACGAGTCTCAATGCCTATGAATTTCATTGACGTTTCTCAAATTTGCAACGAAATGCTTTGGCAACAACCTATTCTTCATTTTATAGATATACTCTAATGTCCTGAAGGTTATCCCCTGTTTTACGCTCATTAAATTTGATATTTCTAACATTAACTTAATGGGTATTCTCTTTTTACATTTCAAAATTAATCTCATTCCTCTGCTCATAATTTTTTGGAGTTCACTGATAGATGCTTTCTGAAGATTGAATAAAAGAAACGTACAATAGTCAATATGTGGCAAAACAATTGCTTTAAACATAATATTGTATGCATATTCAATCTGTTACTTAGTCTAGCCATAAATATGTTGATTTATCGTCCATTGAATTTATGAAAAATCAATTACAGATAATCATTCGAAATCCTCGAATTTGTAGGTGTTTCAAAATTTCATATTACGCATTTCCTAATATTCAACCTCGGCAATGCACCACGCAATGGTATTCCACAGTGGTTTGGACGTTTATATATGCACATAATTCTTCCTTGGAGTTTCAACAGATGTGTAAACCAGATTATTATTGATTATTTCAATTTTATTATCATGAAATTTCAAAGTTTAATACTGAAAGTTTTGAGCTTGCATCTATCTTTTTTATATAGTTGGATAATTTCCTCTTAAATAATGAAACATAATTCCAAGCGAGGTATTTGGAAGTTAAGTTTTTTCATGTATAATTGTTTGAATGGATTTCCTGGCATATGTAGTCGAACTCTCTGTCCAACATTAAAGAAATTGAATAATTGGTCAAAGTCAGATAATTTTGTTATCGAATCTAGAAATATTGTATTAAGATAGTTAAACAAAAAAACTCAAGTACTGAATTCGCGAATATTTGGAAGAAATATCTTGGTTTGGCAACAAACACCTCCTTCTCAAAGTACTCACATATTTTATGGATGTCAGAAAGATGCTGAATTTATGCTTCATATTTATGTGCATTTAGATGAGTGCAATATATCTGAAAATATCGTTGCAGTAAATATAGAACTAATCTTATTACTGAGATGTGTGAGAGATAAATCTTGAGCATTTCCCTGCTTTCATAACACATTCCTTACTTTTGAATTTATTTGGTCAAATGCCCAGACCATCTATTCAGTGAAACAAGGAATTATTTATCGACACATATCAATGAAATATTGCTTTCGCCGGGTGTTTTTGTCGGGAGGGATGATCTGAGACATGAGAGTATCGCCTCATAAAAGATTCCAGGAGGATTCTGTAATAAGTCTTTCCGATCGTTCGTGTAATTTTGATGACTTCGGAATACTAGTCACACTTTATCCAATATTTTTGCAGTCAGTTCCATAACTTTGGATATGTTTTTTCCAGGTTTCCCTCAAAAATTCATTGAAATTTATGTCGCATTTTGAATGATATTCTTTCAAAAATTCATTGTAAATTATGTTATATTATGGTTCAATTTATAGTGAGCCATATATCATTCGAAAGGTAGTGATATAAAACATAACATGAGGATATCGTTTGATGTATTTCAAATATGAGATTCCTTATTCAGTTCAATCTGTAGCTCATAACGTGTCTTGATAGGTTGAATTTGATTGTTAATCTGTGCTATAGTTTTATAATACAGCAGTTATTAAATAGAACCTGAACAATTTATCTGTTTGACAGAAGGTAACACGCATTGGCCATATATGTGTTCCTGAGGTATTGCACTTCATAATATTTGATTGAAGTTGATCATCTTTATGTATTTTTCAAACCCTAGTTTCATTGCGAAATACTAAATTGATACTCTAACCATGCCGCTTAAGCATATAAATGATCTCATTCAGAAGACCAGATTTTTTCCTACAAGATGGAAGATAGCAAAAGGTATTTCGGTGCTCAAGGAGGGCGATGCATCACATATTGTTAATCACATGCCAATTAATTTATTATCCAATTGTTCTAGATTGTTTGAAATCGTACTTTTTTATAGCATATATCCTAAGATGAGAAATTGTGTTGCAATTGAGCAGCATGGGTTTATGACTAGGAGATCTTGCTCTAAAAATTTGATTGAGTTTTCTCAGTTTATATACGAATGGTTGGTCGGTGCAGGTCAGGTCGATTTCCAGAAGGCTTTCGAAAAGATGAATCATGGAATACTTATAGTTAAAACTAGGAAGCTTTTTGGATTTGCGAATAATTTTTTACTTCTCATGGGGTCCTACTTGAGTATTCGCAGTCATTTCGTACAAATTGAGAATTGCAAATCGAGGGAATTGATAGTAACTTCGCCAGTGCCGCAGGGATCCAATCTTGAACCCCTACTATTTGTCATGTTTGTTAACGATCTCTTAGAGATGGTTGACTGCATGAAGGTGGCTTATGCGGACGATAATAAAATTTATAAGAGCGTGTCATCTATGGACGATTGTTTGAGGCTACAAAGTGACCTGAACTATATCAGCCCGTAGTGTAACAATAATTTTTAACACTTGAATGTCATGAAAATGTAATATGGTGAGTTTTACTAGAAAGAAAATGTGATATCTTCTGATTACATCTTTGAAGGTGTTAATTTGACTAGACTTCTGGAGCTTGGGGATCTCGGCCTAGTATTTGATCAAAAATTCTAATTCAAACCTCATATAAATCAATTAATTTTATCATGTAGCAAAGTTTAGGGTTTCATCGTCCGCAATGCTAGATTGTTTTCGAAAACCTCAACACTGGTCCATTCATTCAATGTCCTAGTGGAAAGCAAACTTGATTATGGCTGTCTTGTTTAGCGATCAATATATAATTGTCACATAAACCGCCAGGAAGCACTGCAGAGCATATTATTGAAATGGCTCTCATTTCGAAAGGATGTTGTATATCCACCTAGGCGTTGTGATCCCGATTGTTGGCTGTCGAGGTTTGACACGAGGAGCCTCCACCCCAGGAGAAGTTTGAATTCATTGAAATTTTTATTCAGTTTACTCAATGATAATCTCGACTGTTCTGAGCTTCTTGCTGAACTTATTTTCTTCATTCCTCAGAGATGTACTAGAATAAGCCAGACATTTTATTCAAAAACCCACAAAATCAATCTTCTCTCGCAATCGCCGCTTAGCTTTGCAAGTTCTACTACAAACCAGGTATCAAGCTGCTGTGAATTGTACTGGGACTCACTTGTTTCTATCATTAATGTACTTTTAAATCTTAACCAGGATGGTATCTTGATTTCTTCCGATTTGAGTTCTGAATATATAAAGTTCCATATGCTATCAGAGAAATTTACTCCTTCATGAATTGGTACGAACTGAGAACTTTCTCAATTCATAGAGACTTTGTTGAAATGGGTGTTTGATGAACTTTTTATTTGCAGGTGAGTCATTCATATGCAGACACATATCTGGTATTGGTGAGTATTTTTTATGAAAATGTTCACACTACAAATTAATTGATAATTTCTGAAATGATTACAATATGCATGCTCACATTGAAAATATTGGATAGTTTTGTCTGGTACTTCTTTGGAAATACACATTTTTATTGAGAAAAGCACACTTTATTTTTAATCGCCATATTTATATTATTACGACTGCAGTTTCGAAGTATCACTTCGTGTTTTTCTCATGTGGTATAACTACGAAACTACAGTCGCAATGTGATTATAGTGATCATAACAAAATGTTACGATATTTGATTTAGAAATCATATTGATCTTGAGTTTCAACATTTCAAAAAACTGAAACTTATTCAAAATTCGAGATGAGCAGCTTCAACTTGAAAGAAAATGGCAGAAAATGTTTCAAATTTGACAGTGTTCTTAATTCTTAAGAAACTGTCTGTGTGTTGATTCTGTGAAAAAATGAGTTTTCGTCAAATAATGAAGCCACTTCAAGAGTACCATAATCGATTTGCTAAGTCAGTCTATATTGCTGTTAATTACATGCTTGTTCAGGACTCCGAACATTCGGAATGAAAGTTCTGGAATATAACATAAAAATATATACAACTTACAGTCAACTACGTTCGAAATGATCAAGTAGAGAGTAGACGTCAAAAACATTCGTCAGGGCTTATGGCAAGCAAATATGAAAATCATTGAAGAGACCTTAAGTGAGAACATAAGCAAATATATCAACGATATTGAGGATTTCAATCAAGATGTTACCAAATATCTTTTGTTCCAACCACAGATTGCAGAAATGTAAACAGTGGCTGAATTATAACCTGGAATGTCAAAGAAGATGCACGACTCGATGAAGATCACAGATCAAGACATCGACAGATGGGAATATCTATAGGAATTTAATTCCACTATAAAACCAGAAAGCACCACGCAAGAATTTCTTCCGAATTCAAGAACACAATTATATTATCTTCTGGAAATGGTTGTCATTGCAACAGGTTCGAGAAGGTTTATAAGGAGTGTAAAGCGGTTGAATGTTGTGAAATTTCTTTTCGTAATGTTTCTGAGCGTTGCAGGATAAACCAGAATGCTTAGTCTCACTCATTTACCTAACTTTGACATAATCTTTACTCTATATAATAATAATAATAATAATAATAATAATAATGATAATAATAATAATAATAATGAAAATAATTTGAAGTTTATTTTTTCCTCCAAGTGTACAAAGTGAAAGAAAATTTTCATATAAAACAATCAAAATACATAATTCTCCCAACTTGAAAGAGAAGAAACCTTATAAGAAAGTCTGAAGAATTCTCAGAAACAAGCTAATTTTTGAACATACAATAATATCAAGAATTTACAAGGAAAAAAAATCAGCCACAATGGTTGCATCTTCTACAAAGAGAAATACCCTGTTTTTTTTTAAATATTGAACTGAAGGTGCGCTCAACACTCGTAAAGGCAGAAGATTGATAGATATAGGTTCCAGAAACAACAAATGTTATACCGAATCAACTAGTATGAACAGAGAAACTACCCAATAATTTTTTCCATTGCAAAAAAATCTTGATAATTTCGTTTTTGCTTCGAATTAAATCGAAAAATCAAATAACAAAATTATATTCACTTCATGATCCATCAAATATCCGTATTTTCAAATCGAAATGGAATATTATGGGCGAGTATTTACCTGTGAAGATTATGTATTAAATGAAAGTTCTAGGCGTTCATGTAGGTGCCTTTTCTTCCATATTCAGATTTGAAATAAAATTTCCGAAAGATGATTGTGATACCAAATATGCAATCACGGCTGAAATCATTTTTGAAATTTTTATGAGGAGCGTGGAAAAAATTTTCTTTTCAATGCCAAGTATCATCAAAAACAAACTAAAACAATCCACATGAATCGAGAAGAGTTCCGATGTTCATTTATCGATATTGCAATGAAATACTGTTAGTTTCAATTTTGTCAGGTCTGACTTCACATCAACAAATAATGAACATCTTAAGTAAGTGTATACAGAAACTTATCACTCCATTCTCGATAGCAAGTTCAGTACACACCACATCTAATTTTCTCTGTGTGTTGACAATTTGCTCAACGAAATCGATTCTCAAACATACTTTCATCCAACCTTCCGTGGCAGATGGGAAATTTGACGTAAACCACAAGTTTCAGATTCACTCACGAAAATTGTGTTATAACTTTGATGGATTCAATACGTCTTCTGACGATGCTGATGTTTGCGTTGGTTTTTCGTGTAATGACTTTATGTTCAAGAATTGATTGCTTTTTTGGGTTGTTCAGTCCAATTTTTTCTTATATTCATTATCTGCCTTCTTCAATTATCTCGATCCTTCACATCCGTTAAGAAGAAGTTGACTTTCTCTCACTTTTTTTGTCAGTAGAGTATCGTAAAATTTAGAATATTGGACAAAATCTCACAAAATTGGCAATGAATATGTGTTGTGGTACAGTTGCGTATTGATAATCTATAATCCGTCAGTATAGTTGTTTGTTTGTCACCTATGAACTTTTGTTCCGAAGTATTTATATTGTGCGAGCATATGACATATATACCAGTTTGATGAAGTTTAAAATAATAACCGAAAAGTAATTTGGAAATAAACTAATATCATTTTGTTTCAATTGAACCAAAAAACCCAAGATTCGAATTTTTACAATATATATATATATATATATATATATATATATATATATATATATATATATATATATATATATATATATATATATATATATATATATATATATATATATATATATATATATATATATAACCAAGACAAATCGTCAAAAACGAACTGAAACTATGTATATACTACTTAAATCCTAACATCATTATTCTTCTGAATCCATATTCGAGAAATTCTTTTGTCGGATAAGGTTAAACGTTTAACAGTGTTTTTCTTACTTCAAGTTAAAATTTTCTCAAATCCAAAATATTAACATAAAATTCAGGTCTGATGTACATGCCTTTTGTGTTTTTTTATCGTTAATGCAAGGGCATGCTTCGGAAAGTGAAATGAAATATTAAGTCTTGTTTTATTTCACATAATAATATTTATTTCAGAGATAAGAAATATATTTCTTACAAATGGAAGGAGTTTGATGGATCATTCTTCCACTCCTCCAAAATAAAATTAACATGTATTCAGTAATCATATACAATAGTAGGTACACATACACTTAATCCTAGGTAAAACTAATGATTGAAGTCTAATAGGAATAAACTCAGCAAACTTAAGTAATTAATTCTCCATAAAACTGAAAAAAGAACACACTTAACGCAACAAATTACACATAAAAAGTAACACATAAAAAGGTATGGTGAGCATATTCATATTGAAGACTTTGCTTGAATTGCTGCGAATACTTGCTGACAGAATAGAAGTAAAATCTCAAGATATTTCTCGATGTTTATTTTGATTTTATTGAATTTAATCTCTTTGAAATGGGAAGGTAAGATATTGTATAAATTATAATCAATCGATTTTTTTGACTTCTTAGACGTTATCTAGTTGTTCGGATATTATTTACGCCCCTTGTATTGTAATTATGTAGATCAGACTGTTTGATCAACATATCTACATCCTTATGTATTCCTGAAAGAACGTTATATATCCACAATAATGGAAGGGCACTATTTCATATATCACAAATAATGATCTGCATGAATTCAAGTAACCAACGCCTGCCATTATCGAAATTGGCTTTTTTTACAACATAAAAACTACCAAGGATTGGCACAATTTCCCCACAGAACAACGCCATAACTCAAAAATGAATGGAATAGAGAGAAGTATGTAATTCTTAATGTGGAAATGCTCGTTAAAGTTCTCATTCGTCTTAGCAAATATAGAGTACTAGAAAGTTTTCCTTTCAGTTGTTCAATATGGTCGTTTCAAGTAAGTTTGCTATCTAGTGTCACACCAAGCTTCTCTGCAGTACTTTTTCCACAGTGCTATCATAGTAATTTGATGAAAAGACTACATTATTCGTTACTTGAAGAACGATACATTACTTTCTCGAATTTTCGATTTGTACGTATATGAAATTGATAAAAAATATGTTCTACACGATTCGAGAAAATTCCCTCCAGACATACGGCGCACCTGTTTCATCAATCAATTTGACATTATCAGGAAGTAGGAAAAAATATGAGTAACCCGAGGAGGATGAAAATAGAAGCGAGACGTCTGGGCAATTAGATTGCCCACATCCCGTTTGTGTTCGCTGATCTCCCCTGAGTGATAGAGAATCAACCCTTACTTTAGTTTACTGAACTCTGCAAAAACAAACAAGGGGGTATTTTGCATTGACTTAATTTTGAAATCCTTCAATAATAATAATAATAATAATAATTTTATTCGTACTTAGGCTACAATGAGCGTGTACATGTCATATAATATATAATAATAGTGATAATTATAATTAAAAGACAAAGTAACAATTCAATGTATAAACAGATACATTACACTCACACAAAAAAAACTTTGATCAGAATTTATCTATGTTGAATAGAATTCCTGAAGCGTATAAAATGCTCTACAAAATAAAAATAATTTTAGTTCTTTTTTGAACTTTTTTAGAGTACTGAGGTTAGTAACATAAGCTGGTAATTTGTTGTAAATGGCCACAGATACATACTTGGGACTCTTCTCATATAAGGCACTTTTGTGCTTAAGAAAAAGCAATTTGTTTCCATTTCTGGTGCTATATGATACACCCAGTTTGATGAAATAGTCGAAATTTTGCCTCACATACATGGCTGCCTTGAGGATAAATATAGAGGGCAGAGTCAGTATTTTATTTTCTATAAAATATTTCCTACAGGATTCAGTGAGATGGAGACGAAACAAAAGCCTTATTATCCTCTTTTGCGCAATGAAAACTATCTTCCAATCAGTCGAAATTCCCCATAATAGCGTATTATAGGATAGATGTGTATGTATGATTGAATAGTACACACCTATCAGATCATCCTGTGCAATACTACTCCTCAACTGGAGAAGAGCATAGTAGCCTCTACTCAGTTTTCTGCAGACATGGTCCACATGAGAGTCCCATCTTAACTCAGAGTCAAGAAAACATCCCAAATATTGGATTTCATGGTTATTGGTATTCACCAACATATTACTAGGTACCCTATTATTATGAAATTGTCTTTCCTTCCAAGACTTGATTTTGAACGCGTGCGATGAAAATATGATCTGAAAAATTTCACTTCTTTAAATGCATGAAAGTGTTTTCGTTTGTAGACGATCGAGAATAATTTTTAGGAAAGAAGGATTATAAGAATTGAAGAGTGCACCTCAGAAATTATTCAAAAAATATTCCTTCAAAAAATGAAGTATTTTAAATGAACACTGCGAAATATTTGATCTGAAAGATGTGATGGCATTTTAAATTTTGTGCAAACAATGTACCGAATTGATTATTCGTGTGGAATTAATGCCGTAGTGCAATCATTGAAAAAAACTGAAATAATTCTGCTTCATTATAAAGAGCTCGAATGACTCCAAGTCTGAACTATTTTCAATTTCACACATGATGTTTAAACCTTTCTCAAAGTTAATTATATTTCAATTATATTCGATTAGGTTATCAGTAATTAATGATATTATAAATGTCATAATAGGCATCTGTGCGAATTTATTTTATTATATATTATTAGCATATATTATGGATTTGGCAAATGAAAGAGGAACTTTCGGAGCTGTGATAACGATAAAATTCGCGAAAATTTTGCAAGCTAATGAACAATCCCAATCATATATCACTTGAATCAGAAGGAATTCTGTCAAACTTCCCATTTCCATGTTTCCATGGAACTTAACTATGCTGTAGTTGTGACTGATATAACTCAGATTGCGGTACGCATATAGAAACCTTCGCATATGCCGCACAAGTCTCTGGCATTTTTTTCATCTTCAATTAACCGTTTAAGTCTGAAGAGATGTTGGTTGTAACTGTGAAGAGTGAGGAGCTTAGCTTCGCTACCGAGCTCAAGATCAGCTTAACACGGGTTAAGGGCATTTAGAGCTGGTCGTCTACTAGGTCGCCAAAGTGGCGCGACACGGCGCGGTTCCATGCAGACGTTGCATGTCTTCCTCTCTGGTCGTTCCTTCCTCCATTTCAGTGAACGTACTCAGTTTTGGTTTGACAGTGCTGAAAGATGGATACGGATAGCGATGAAGAAATGTTTTTCCTTGCAGCGTTAATTGAAGAAGAGGAAGAGGGAAAAAATCAAAACGGCGTAAGATATGGATTCATGAAATTAATTCAAAAAGGCTAACTTTCGGAGAATTTCATCATCTTTTCCAGATCTCCTGAGAGATGAGAAAAACTTTTCAAATAATTTCGAATGTCACCTAATAAATACTAAGAACTCCTTGCTCTAATCAGTACGAATCAGGTACGAATGCTGCCGAGTATAATCGAACATATCTGAACTGAACGAGTCCCGACTGAGCTATCGTCCATTAATTACGTCGTTAGAGCCACGCCACCTTTAATACAGGCCATGAAATGAATATCTGACATATGTCAGAGGGTTGGTTAATATTCCTGCCATTAGTTGTAGTGGTATACTAATGCAAACAGGACGCTTCCCAAAACTTTCGCAGTTTGAATAATTTGAGCATTTGGTATAGATTCTATCTTTTTCAATAGTGTACAGTGCATTACAAGTGTTGATGTTGATAATTTGTTGAAATCTCAACATCAAACACTAAAAAACAAAGTGTTTAGTTTGTTAACAAATTTCAGTGAAATGAAATCAATTTTTTGTTTTTCAAGACTTTCGTAGTTTGAAGTTGAATATTTTACGATTCCAGTTCTAATCATCTATTCATTGATTTTCTATAGTGTTATTTACGTGCTAGTGTTAATAGTTTGTGGATAACATAACATCTAATTATAAAAACGGAGTGTTTTGTGTGTATCGATTCAATCGAATCGAATTTGTGTTGTGTTTTGAGTACGGATTACTTACAAATAATTTTTTTGTGTAGTATAGTGTGGAGGATAGGTATTCCGTAGATGATTCAGTGAGTTTCAAGCTTGGGATAGATGAGTTTCTAATAAGTATATTTTCTAACCTATTTATTACCGATAATCATAGGATAATCAGATCTCTATTCACAAATCTAACTAAAAATAGCACACTCTTTCAAAATCCAAACTTTCCTGAAAGCAGAATTTTTGGAAGCTATGATTTTATTTATAATATTTCAATTATTTGCAACGGGAGGACTGAATAAACCTACAGATTTAATTAAATATCTTATTTCACATGTGTGCCATATTTGAAAAAATTATTAATGATATTTCACCCGAAAGGGCCTTTTTGTATAACATACACTAGAAAGCAATTTTGTGTAATCTCACTATTTTAAGAGTGTCATTGGATGAGTCCTTAAAGATTTTTATTGTTGCTGTTTATGTGGCGAAGACAATAAAAATATTCTGAACATGCTGTGTTCCATTTTTTCGAATATCTTATTGAATGATTACACAAAAAAAATAATGGAGCCGTACACGAGAAAACCGAATCAAAAAATAAACGAAGAAAGCTCAATACTTTCATAAAGTAGTTGGTTGGTTGCGCTGATCTGAAATATAATATTTATTTATAACTTAGGTAAATAATTCAATTTGACTCATTCCTACAGCGTTTCTTTCAAGGTTCCTATTATCTAAAATAATTCAATAAATTCGGTTAGGCAACTTTTCATGTAAATAAATTCCACTGACTAATAGAGGTGTTTTTTACGCAGTGAGTTTGTTTTCTTGCAATAATAAATGTTTTACAGTTATTATTGCTGTTAGCACATATTTCTGTTACAGAAATATGTGCTCACAATACCCAATATAATATTCTATATATCGTAAATACTAATAATATTTCTTGTTTGTTCGCAATATACAAAAATAGTTGAAATAATGCTTGAAAACTTGGGAACATCCGACTAGGATAGTATACAACTGTGCACAATTTGGCAACACCGAGGGACTACGCTCTTCATGGCATGTAGTAAAGGTGGCCGTGGTAGAGCTAATCCTTTGTAACCTATTCAAAAACGTTGCAGCGCCGCACCGCGCCACTCTACCGACCTAATGGACGAGGCCTTTCATTCATCATTTCCACACATTTTTTCTCCTATAAAACTGATACCTTGGAAATTTCAAACTTAAATAGAACAAAGTAGATTGTTCTAGCTCGTATCGTTTTCGAGGAATTTTATTCTGAAACGAAATTATTTTTCCGTTTTGAATTGAACTTGTTCGAGTGCCGTTGTTTGACACGCCGTGCCGCGCCGCGGCGAGCCACGTTGCCGACCTAGTGGACAACCAACTCGAGAAGACATGCGCCGCGAGCGAAGGAGCCCTTTGAACTTAGCGAGCGGCCGTTGGCCTTCCACAACAATTCTATTCCTTCGGCAACCGCATAACCTGCACCTAAAGCAGAGAAGTCGACTCTGTTTAGCCAGATATTAACAAATAATGTGATAATCATTCATTTATTATTTATCACCGAGAACACACATATGCAACTGCTCTCTGCAAGTCATTAAAGTCTCAAAGTCATTACTTTCTCCTTGACGAACTAATATCCCAAGTTTATCGGGAGTATTATTGTATTGTAGTGTACTTGTTGTTCGTAGACTTTTTTCCCAGTACAGCATTCTGCTCCATAGCTTGCAGATAGTCGCACCAATATCTTGTATATGTTCTCCTTTATCTTGATGTAAATGCTGGTATCAATACTTGGGATCTTATACTCAACACATGGTAGGGACTTTGTTACCAACTGGTCATGTGACAGAAATAATAACTTGAATTTTCAGTAAATGCAGCGTGAAATGAAGAAACTGGAAGCTTGATCGATAGAGCTATCGTTTTTGACTTCTATATTCATCCCATATGCTAACAAAATCTGTTTAGAATGTCTTCATCGAATGATTCACATAATATATTTGAGTTAGTTTGAATACCATTCGGTTTCGATAAAAACAACTCAGCAAACTGAATGAACGGAATATATAAATATATTTATGGGATTCTCTCGAATTGATTTAAAACTGTTTTCCTGTACTACTTTGAACGTTTAATGTCAAAAGTTTTTAATTGGCCACATCGCGATAGTTACTGGTTCATGAATTCTTAGGGAAAATATTATCATATAACATAAAAAAATGTTGCTTTCAGTTTAAATCATACTCAAATTTCTCTATTGATTGTTTGAGTTAATACTCTAATTGCAACTAGTGTAAAAAAGATCAATGGCAGGTTTTGTTGAAATTGTCGCTGGGGCCAGCTGTCACGCCCTCACTAGGGACACGTTGTCACAGTCCCGTACGTAATGAAAACAAATAGGTTAGGGAGACACACGTCTTTCGAGAATTACATGGTCTGCAATTTAAACAGACACTCCTGTCAGAGATGAACTAGAGGTCGTGAAGTTGCCAAGAAGAGAAAAAAGGATTATCGACGTCTCGTAAATTAAATCGTACTTCATCAGGTTTTTTTCGAACACACGAATAGTTTTGCGGGCACTACTGAAGAAGCTATGGTATTTTTTCGAATACGTAAATCTAAGGAACATAAGGATTGACAACATGAAGGAATTTTAATGAAAATGAATCGAAATAGGTATTAGAAATCTGCCACAAATTATATATGTATTATATATATAGCCGATATACGGATCGGCAGATTTTGAATTTTTCAGAATAACCAAGGAATTAGATCTTCAAAAAAACAAGATGAGAAGTAAACAAACCCTTTCACAGACTTTCAATCATTTGAAAAATTTTCAGCTTCTCCTCAAATTAAGACTACTAAGATCAATACAGAAGTGAAGCAATCACTCGATTAGCCACCAACCAACGCTAAAAATTCTTGACAAATCATGAAATTTCATATCAGAAATAATGTATGTTTCGTTAATTTGTGTTTTAGTGTTTCAACTAAATACTGAGGAATCCGAAAGCGATAAACAGGCTTCATATTAAGACATAAGCATTATATACGCCAATCGTATATAAATAATGAATAATATGAACATATATACGTATACACGTTTTTAATAATATAAACGTATTAATATATATATATATATATATATATATATATATATATATATATATATATATATATATATATATATATATATATATGTATATATATATATATATATATATATATATATATATATATATATATATATATATATATATATATATATTAATATTATTGATTCGCGATGCTTGTCAAAATCGCAAAATCGTACATTCAAAAAGTGAATATAAATATAATATAGGGGAAATAAATTATGCTTCCTGGAAAAGCGTGAGAGAACGAGAACTCGATTTATGAATTTCCGCAGTTGCGAAAACGATTTCGAAACATCATTAAATTTCTATTCGAATGATTGTGAATATTTCCGAATGAATCCCGCTGTTTGAATTTTGAGATAAATCTCAATTCCATGAATATTATGATATACTCCATATTTGAAATGAATCAAATGAAATTTGTTGATACGTATTTCGTTTCGTCTTGATTATATCATTACTCTAAAAAAACATATATATATATATATATATATATATATATATATATATATATATATATATATATATATATATATATATATATATATATATATATATATATATATATATATATATATATATATATATATATATATTATAACGATTGTTCTCCATGAGGAGAGCTATTCAATTTGAATTCGCAATTCTTAGGACTTTTGCTTCATCTTTTTCGCGTCCCAAAACCGCTTCATCCTCTCTGAAAGTTATTTTTTCCGTTCATCTGTCCATTTTATTCCAGGTTGACGATTTGGTTTTTGCTCAAATTTCACATGTGCGATTTTATTGCGACACTCAATGCGATCTTCAAGATTTTTTATATTCATCTATTGTTAATCTTCTCAGACCTCTTTCAGCCACTCTGTTCCGCATTTACTATTCAAAATTATATAGAGTAGTTTCTACGGTATTCTGGACTGTTTCATTCTGTAGACATGTGCATAGAACTTTGCTCGTCGTTTTCTGATTTCTGCCGTTATCGTATTTGTTTTTTGATTAAGTTCGTTCTGAGCCTTTCAATCCAAATGCCGTTTTTATTGATTAATTGGCCCGTAAATCTTTCTGAGAATTTTCCGTTCTTGATTTTTCATTTCTCTAATTCTTGAATGACCGAAAATAACTATTGTTTCAGCTGCGTAGATTGCTTCTGGAAAAATCGTTGTGTTATAATTCCTCTATTTGGCGCTTCTCGAAAGGCACTTTTTGTTATAGTACGCTCATGTCATCTTGTAGGCTCTTTGGAGCTTGGTAGTTCCAAAGTAGCGATTCCGTTTGAACCTGAGGACTGTAGAACTTCTCCGAGGTATTTTTTGATCTGCTTTCCATGTATTTGGTTTTATCATAAGGAATTTGTAATCAGGTTTTCTGCGCAATTTATGTAGTTTTTCTATATATCTGAATATTTTGAATATTTCGTGTTCGTTTTCAGCGAGTAATTTGAAAGTTTAAGGAGTTTTAGTTAGGAATACTTATTCATTATTGTTCTTGAAATATTTTTGTGATAAAAGTATCATATCTAGAAACTCTTGATGAGAATTTATCTTTCGAAAATTTTGAATTATTCTTCGTATCTTCAAACTAAAAAAAATAGAAATAAATTTCGAGTCAATCTGAATGACGATTTGTGAGCTTGTTCCTAATGAATTGGTGAAGTATATCTAAATAAAATAAAAAATCACTACTCCATATATATAATGTAAAAGATATTGCTTACGATAATGCTTTCCTAGTATGTTAAACATTTACTAAGACGCATATGAATATTTCCATAATAGCCATACAATGGGGGTGTCACCTGTGCCAAATTAGTAAATCATAATTAATTTCAAGGTTATTACTGGCCCCGAGGACCAGGATTAGATCCCCGAGATCAACACTTTGAAACATGAGAGATCAACAATTTTCCACCTTGACGACCGTTGCTTGTTTAGATTGTTATGTTTAATGTGCTGACATATTTGTTAGAGTGTATTGAAATAACCATTCTGGTTGTAGGACTTTTCGTTAAATAAATTTCCATACATGTCATGTCATGTCATATTAACATACTCAAACAGCTTAGGTCTTTTTGTAATGTTGTGAATATTATCAACATATTTACCTGAAGATCGAATATAATGTTCCTAGATTGGAAGGAGTAAAAGCGTTGTAATAAAGAACAATCGTCTATGTTTCACTTATATATAGGTTGTTTATTTTTAAAATTTTACACAAACAATGTACCTTTTGCACAGACCTACAGTATTAGAGAAACCTTTAGAAATTCACAATCTTGTTATGTGAGGAAATCGAAGGATTGCCTCTTACCATAACTAGATACAGAATCCATATGAAGTAGGCATTGTTGAAATATTCGGGTGCTCATTTCAATTCAGCAGTTTCGGAATTTTCTTAGAAATTGACGTAGTATGAAAAAGTCAATATACTGTCCAGGAATAACCGAAGCACGAATTGACATACCAGATATGGAAGTACCATGCGGGGTGATAAAATCGAAAACACCCCTTGAAATACTGTGAAATCTTGAAGGAGGCTTCAATTCCAGCCTTCAAGATGATAACATCTGTTGAGGAAAAAACCGATAGCTCAAAATACGTGCACCTTACTATCGCGTGTATTAATAATATAATAATATTATTATTATTAATTTCAATAATAATAATGATAATAATAATAATAATAATAATAATAATAATAATAATAATAATAATAATAATAATAATAATAATAATAATAATAATAATAATAATAATAATAGTATTAATGATAATAATAATGATAATAATAATAATCTTATTGATCCAGTTTGACAATATACAATTTTGTTGGAAAGGTCATAGTAACCAACTGAAATCGAAGGTATATATTCTAAAAGAAAGAAGAAAAAAATGATACAAAGATGAAATAAAACAAATAATTCTATGTAGTTTCAACAAGTATTAGCTATGAGATGAATCGGTAGTGATAACAGCGTTTAAATAATCACTTATACTTGTAAAAAGCTTTATGCATCAAAATATTTTCAACAAATTTCGTGAAAGCAGAAATTCCAAGTGACCTAGCTGAATAAGGTAGGTGGTTGAAAAGTCTTATACCCTGATAATAAGGTGAAGACTCAAACTTTGTGTACACAGTATTCCTTCACTTCTGGTGTAGTAACAATGATAATCAGAAAGATTCAATCAGTACAGTTACCCGATAGCAAAATGTTAAAGCCAATATGACTATAAAATAAACCATAATATACATTTACAACAGCATTTATAGGCAGAGAATCCCTAATCCTGCCAACAGGCTTTAGTAAGTTTTTTACATAGTGAGTCAATATGCTTGCACCATTTCAATTCACTATCCATTTTGATACCCAAGAATTGGATGCTGTCTTTAGATACATTGGTAATTGAATTATGTTGAAACTTCAGGTTACCACCCACACTAGCACGTGTAATGAAAAAGATACATTCAGTTTTATTTACATTTAAAATAAGTTAATGTTAATTTCGCACATTTCTTCGACAGGTCACAAGTCATGTTTGCCGAAATCGCGAAAGAGGTATTATCTGCAAAAATAGTAATTCTATCTCCCACAACGTACTCCGGCAAATACTTTATAAACAATTGTCCTCGACCCAACTAGGTGGAAAGTCTTATTAATTTAAGAGACGCAGCAGAGTATAATATCAGCAAAAGTTAATCAAAGTACGCTGCCTTATAAGTTGATATTAAGGTCTTGCAAACCTTAAAGCAAATAAGATTTGTAACTTTATAATATAACCAAATGAAATCTAAAAAAAATAAGAACGCCGGAAGAAATGATCTGCGTGTCCTACGATCAAAGTTTCCTAAGAATATCCATTTTTCTAACGGGAAAGAGAATAACAATCGAATAACTCAAAACGAATAACAGCACAAACAGCTTTGCATTCTAATATAGAGCAAATCGATATATCATTTCCCAAGCGCGGATATCGTTTTTGGCGAAGCAACTTCTCATACAAAACGGCGTTCAGATGCGACCGAAGGGTGGGCGATGGATGGATTCTATTCTCCGCGTCATCTTTCCGGAACATTTAGTCAGATAATCGACACTTCATTGAAGGCGGTGAGCTAAATACGGAAGAATGTATAGCAAAACAGTAGAGTCAGTTTTCTTTAGTTATTGATTAACGTTTTCTCTTTCGGGTTCTGAGATTTATAGGGATCAATGATTTTATCAATTTGTTCTGTGATATAAAGGTTTTAACGAATGAAAGAGGATAATGGCAAGAAAATAGTAAATTGAATAAAGGGCTAATAGTAAGAATTATTTGAGTTGGAATTGATTTATTCAAGTTTGGTTTGTTGAATGTGCGATTTCTTCTTTGTCATTTTGATGCATTTCCTGATTTATTGATAATAATATATAATAAAATAAATTTATTGAGAAACATTCTTTACATTGTAGAATTACATTCATTTCAATTGATACAAATAATTTCAACTAGGAAGAATGCTCTCAAAAGGACTGAATTCAGTTTTGAGTCTTATCTTTCATTCAACCCTCGAGCAAAAATATTGGTTCAAACAAAAATATTGGTTTAATTTATATTTACAATAATATACAACTTTATTTGAAAGAAAGAACGAAATTACCTCAGAAATATTAAACATTTGAGACTATTTCACATGGTGAAGAACATTTGTGTTAAAAAAAAATATAAGAACATATGATACAAAAAATTGATTCATACATTATTGCCTACATTCAAATCATCGAAATACTCTGCAACACTATAGTATGCCTTTGTTAAGAGCAGAAATTCAACTCTCCTTTTAAACAAATGAGCTTTCAGTAGTTTCAAATTCGATGGTAAATGGTTGAAAATTTCAATACTCTGATAATAGAGAGAGTGCTCAAATTTAGCTGTTTATGCATAGGAATAAGTAGTACATCCCTGCCTTGTTGAATACTCATCATTACTATTCAATTCAATAAACCTATCTTCATCAATAAACCAATCTTCATTTATAATATTGGATGACTTGGATATATTTGCCATAACTGAAACATGGTTGACTGAAACCATTGGTAATTTTGTCATAAATGTTCGTAATTATACTTTTCCGTAAGGACAGAATTGGTCGTGGTGAAGGTGTTAGTGTTTATATTAAGAGTCATTTGGTGGCTGAAGTTACTGTCTTCGACTTGTATACTGAGCCGTATTCGGAACCTTACTGGATGAAGATTATCTTGAGTGAGATAGATATCTTTTGTTCTTTATGTATTATACCGATCTTCTTATCAAAATATCACTGATTTCATATCGACTCTTGATCGCTTGCTGCCTGTGGTGGTCACTCGCCACGAGTGTGTGGTTGTGGCTGGTGACGTTAATGTTGACTTGCTTGGTCTACTGAATCGGGTGTCGCTTAGCTGTGCGTCATATGGTTTTCAAAATGTCGTTACGCGTCCAACGAGGATCACTCCAACCTCGTCAACCTCACTTGATCCTATTTTTACTAACGGTTGTTTAACAACTGCTCAACATTGGATGCAAGCTTGATATCAGATCAAAACTAGTAACGTGTAATATGAACATACCGTATACTCTTAAACAGAAATTCATCAATTATCAAAGTTTTAATGAGGAGGAGTTTTTGCAGGAATTGCGCGATTATAATTTTTCAAGAATTTACAGAGGTCAAAACATTGACTTCAAAGTGACTAAATTGATAGACCTTCTCGTCCAATTATTCAATTGGTACGCACCTGTGAGAACTGTTCGGGTTAGTAAGCCGAAGGCAGCCTGGTTGACATATCTCCTTAAGTTGATAGCGAAGGAGAAGAGAAAGGCCAGATCGTATATTAAGCTAAAAAACACAGAAGAGAAAACTTCCGCAATCTACGTAATTTTGCTCTAGCATCTATAAGACGTGAGAGCCAGCTTACTTGGCCATACTGGAGCAAACTCAAGACAGTAAAAAATTGTGGTCCGACTCCAGAGTATGGGTACCATTGGCTCTTTAAGAGGTTCTCTACCTGAGAGCATGCTGGATCCTGTCATCATTAATGATGCTCAAAATCAGTTTGCCTATAATTTTACCATAACTCACGCATATTATGAATATCTGCCTCGAAACAGTATACTTTCCTCTTAGTTGGCGACAGGTAATGGTTGTGCCGATTCCTAAAGTTGGATTTCCTCGTGAGTTATAGACTAATCTCTCATCTACATTTTATAAAATTTTGGGTAGGTTAATTCTTGAGCAGGTTACTGACTACGTAAACTAGTTCAACATGTTGCCTAAAAATCAGCTTGCATTTAGCAAATACCATACCACCACTTCAGCATTGTTAGAGGTTACGGACAACATTGTTACTTCAGTTGACCAAAAAATGGCTGTCCTTTTGGGTGCGTCTGACTACTCACGCGCATTTCGTGGGTGGAATCATGACCTTCAAGGTACAAAACTTAAGTTGTTCGGATTCAGTGTACGTGCTGTTCGTTTCTTCGAGCAGTGTGTCTTTATTGAGAATAACAGATTTCGATTTCTCCATGTTATGTCGGTTGTGTCACAGGGTTCCGTTTTGGGTCCCCTACTTTATTTGCTTTATACTTCATATTTGCCTGATAATGTGACACATTCCGAGGTTCATTCATTTGCAGATGACACACAGATTGCGCACAAATTTGAGGCTGCAAATGTTAGATCTGCGAATGACACACTGCAGAAAGATCTTGGGACGTTCGTTCGGTTTTCGAAGCACCATAATCTCACTATTAATCCGTCTAAGACGGGGTTAGTTTTGTTCTGTTCTCCTCCTCATAGACAAAGGTTCCCATGATATTCTCATCTTTAATGCTGATTGTCATTGTCTGCATGGTCGGAATAAAGCGAAGGTTTTGGGGCCATGATTAATGACTGAATCAAATTTACGTATCATGTTGAAAATTTAATGAGAAAAACTTATTAAGGACTGAGCGCTCTATATGCTAGCAGATATATTGTCAACGTAAAACTACGCAGAAAACTGTGCAAATAGCTGATCATCTCGATTTTCAGCTACTGTGATGTAGTCTATTTTCCTTTCATCGATTATTCAACAAAAAACAGAATACGAAGCGTTCAAAACAGCTGCGTTCGCAGAACCCAATGCAGTTGGTAATAATCGAACTCATTTTTAAAATTCAAGAAACAGATGTACTTTCGTATTAACTTATTAATTATAAGTTAATACGAAATAATATTTATCAACTTATAGTAATTATAAGAAAAATTTTCAACAGTGTCTTGTTATAAAAACTGTTAATATTGTGTAATTTTAGCCTTGAAGAAGAAAAATAAACATTTTCGAAAGCTTGGAAAATACTGAAGAGGTAACTTATTCTTCCGTCCTGGACAACAATCCCAATTAAACACTGAAACAAATATATATATATATATATATATATATATATATATATATATATATATATATATATATATATATATATATATATATATATATATATATATATATATATTTATATATACATACATATAATGTCGCATTCAAGATAAAGTATAGTAAATCAAGCTATATCAGGTTACTATAAACTTTCTAATTTGAGCTATTTGAAGGAAAACAGATTCGAATTCATCTACAGTTGTAGATGATCATCTACAGTCCACGAATTGACGAATAGTGGTCTACATCTCAATATTTTGTTTGTCGTTGAGAATATCGAAAAAAATTATGGAAAGATGTTCTGGCTATTTTTAGGTCCATATAGCGATTTTTGATTTTGCTGTTAGGTTTGTAAGGCCTGAAAAACAACCTATTAGGCAGTGTAGTACGAGTATGTTCAACTATTGCAAACTTCACACTCTGCTGCGTCTCTTAAATTAAAACGAGATGTCAATTATTTGGGTTTTCCAATTCTGCCTAGCTACTCGTCTGAGTTAAGAGATGCTCAGTTTTGAACAAGGCAAAATATTTTAAGGATTTTGAAATGCTTATTTTCTCATGATAATTACAAAATATTCCTGAAACATTGCTTCGAAATCCTTTTTCCATAATTTCTCTACATGCCTCTAACGACAAACAGAAGTAATGAAAATCGTCCCTATTCGTTAACTCGTAGTAGGCTCAGCTTAGTGTTCAGAATGCGATCACGCATCTTACAAAATGATACAAATCATTTACTGTCCATTACGGCGCGAAAAGTCAAAGCTATTTTCTCACAAACAACTGAAATTTGGTGGTTCTTAATCTTCAATGAAATTATCTCATTTATCATTTTATTTATAATTCCTCAGTAGTCCTTTCAGAGCTCCTGAGCAATCAATGAATAAATCCTGAAAGCGTAGCTGAAAAATGAACAGACTTGTTATTATTCCAATGGTTACAAACTACAATATGAGTTGAAAACGAAAATATATTAAGTGAATGAGTGGTAATAATAAGCACATAACAATAACAACAATAACAAATTTACAAACAAAAATCACAATCACATGAGCAATTAATAATAAGCACATAACAATAATAACAATTACAAATATACAAACAAAATAACAAGCACATAAGCAATAATAAGCATATAACATATGAAGTGAAGTGTAAATGGAGATATAGATACTCCTCACATGATACATATCTGCAATACAATGGCAACATGATATAGTAACCAAAATCAGGCTGAATCACAATTTTTTCGTTCATGCAATCCGAGGTTTGGCTATAATTTCCTTCAATATTTCAATAAATAATGCTCATATCGACCAGATATCCTATACTCTGCCTTCATCATTAATTCATTCCGAAGTTTCAATTGCGACTTATACATTTTACATTTTTTCTTCATTTTATACGCAGTTCAATACGTTCATTAAAAAATACTGGCTTTTTGCACTATGTCCGAATAAAATGCTGGAAAATTCTCATTTTTCTTTCTGTCTGTTCTTCGAAAATAAATAACCGAAGGGGATTGATGTTAATAATTGACTGATTGATTTAATGAAATCGGACTGCGTTAAAATTCAATGAGTTATACTACAGAGAGCAGAACATGGGCAACAACGGAAAGCGGAGATTGTTTGTTTGCGCGAGAGCTCGATTCAATTATCGATAGTCGATTTGTCCGCTTCGACGTCTTCGAGGCGAACGTAATGTCATCATTTGCCCTTCCGCGAGCCTCTGACGGTCAGACCCAACTATCCTACTCGGTTTACCTCCAGGTCGAATTCAATCCCTTCTTGCGAACGAAGGAAATTGAAGAGGTCTAAGATTGAAAGGATATCTGGGATGGACATTTTTACGAACCGATTTCGAGCGGCGAATCGCCTCCACAGTAATATCAACATAAAAAAGTGAAGGAGCAACAAATTTTACTACTACACATAGTAATAAAAAAGAAAATAAAGAAAACTGGTCGAATTTCAGTTTGTATCCTGATAACGAACTGATATTGAAGAATAATGCTTCAACCAATTATTAGATAATTTTTATAGTTATATATAACAAATTTATGAATTGTCGAACTATAAATGACTTACCTTGGGACCATTGAATATTTTTGACATTTGCAATAAATGTTGTGTCTTCCACGTTTTCTAAATTATAAGATGAATCTAATGAAAATGATAATATTATTTATTGCGTAATAATGATATACATAGATAGATATTACACCAAGGTAAGGGTTTGGCTTTGACGGTCTTCCAATCTACCTGAAAAAACATACATAGTTATTAGAATGAAAAAGAAAAAATTTACACCCAACATATCATATTTCAATTAAAACGTTGAAACAAGGAAAACACTAGAAGAAAGTGAGATCATGACATCACAAATTTGATAGTTACATCCTAACACCCTTCCTCTATCATTCTAAAATTCATCTATCATTTTAAAATTCATTTGGGTATATAAACTTTTTCGAAATCGATGAAACAATTGGGATTTCAATTTCAAGTAATCATATCGAATAGCTTCTGTAATAGCAGTGTGGAGAGACATGTAGGCAACAGTCTTCTTTTGAAATGTTAGTTGATGTTTACCAGAAACAACGAACTATTCTCGAAAGAAACAAGTAGGTCATATTTGCGAAGTCGATTCATCACGGAATTGATGAAGCAGCAAACATTGCACAATTTTCGTCGTTAGACCGCCGATTCGCCATACCTAGTAATAAGGGAATGTAATTAATGGGAAACTGTAGAAGACACCAGTCACCCTAAACCAAATGATTGATGAACACAACCTTTTGAAACAGCCATGAAAGCTTCGTATATCCAGTCTTGGAACCGTTTCTGATTAAAACAGTGTTGCACGAAAATCACAATCGTAACTGTGAATCCTGCAAGTGGTGACTGTCATTTTGCTCTATTTTTTGATCGCTGATTATTTGACTAATTAAATTATAAAAACTTCATAACTAAAATTTTTTATAAGCTTTAAATCTAATTATATTAAAAATTTTGAATTAAATTTAATTTTTTTTTCACTCTCAATTAAAACCCTAATTAAAAATCTAAAAACCACAAAGCAATTTCATATAATAAATATTAGAAAAATTAATTATTGTTCAATTGAATTTCAATATAAAATTAACTATTTTCTTTAAAATTTGATTCCCATTGAAATAATTTTTCATTTTAAAATTTCAATGAAAATTTTTTTTATTGTTTTATTAATTTATGTACATCTCAAATCTAAGCAATCAATGAAAAGCACATGAATACATTTAACATTGAAAGTTTTACACGTCCTCATAGATTGAGATTATATGTTTCATATTGGCTTCATCAGAACGGCGTAGTTCATATTAGATGTTACACACTTGAAAGTTGATTAAAAAGGAAAAACACAGAACAAAACAACACAAAATTCCACGTGAGGAATCTACATCATTTTTGGTTAAATCGATTTAATTCGATTAATTATTATATTCGATTGAAAGTATATATATATATATATATATATATATATATATATATATATATATATATATATATATATATATATATATATATATATATATATATATATATCTTGAAATTGATTTATTGCCTGTTTAAGATATTTTATTTCGAAAGTTTTTAGCAACAACAAGCTTTTTTTGATATGAAAAAGTTTATTTTTGTTGACGTTTCGTTGTTATATTATAACTTTGTCAAAACTTTTGATAAAGTTTTGACAAAGTTGTAATATAACAACGAAACGTTAACAAAAATAAACTTTTTCACATCCTTTACTTTCACACATCCAAGACAGTGACATTATTAAAATCAGGAGAATGTAATTCAGAATTAGCATGTCTCGACAGCATACAAGAATCCTTCCTGGTTCTTATCTGACTTTTATGCAAGTTGACTCGCTGCTTTAGCTTCGTTTTCGTCTGACCGATATAACACCGAGCACAATCTCCACAAAGTATTTTGTAGACCACGTTAGATTTATTCATTATATCCTGTTCTTCATCTTTCAGTTTGGTGGAAATCGAACGGACTGTTATCACGTTTCTTGTGGAATTCTTCAATTTTTCTTTAGGCAAGATATTGATTAACTTAGGTGTTAAACTTTCCACAAACGGAAGCGATACATACAGTAAATCAGCATTATCTTTGTCTTCCCTAGTGCGCCCGGTATCCACCCCCTGTTGAACATCACTGTTCGGTATCTTAAAGATTAGGTGGTTAAGTAACTTCTGAGGATATCCATTTCTCCTCAAGAGGTGGTACAATATTTTTAAGTTTTTGTCCCTGAACGAACCATGTGCAATCTTTATTATTCTGGTTTTCAAGTTCCTCACCAGATTTATTTTCATTTTCATCGGATGATGAGAGAGGAAATTCAAATACCGTCCAGATGCCACTGGTTTTATATACCAATCTGTAATGGTTACACCATTGTTCCTTATCATTTTCATATCCAAGAAAGGAACGGAAATGTCCGTTTCCGTTTCCACTGTGAATTGAATTCTGCTGTTAAATTCGTTTACGATACGAAGGAAAATTTCAAAATTGAATTCAATGGTACAGCTGTTATGATGTCATCCATGTATTTCTTACAGAAAGGCAAGTTGAAAGGAAGCTTGGGTAAGGGTTTCTCCAAACCAGGTCCACAACATACATCGCAATTATCGGAGACACTATAGATCCCATGGGAGTGCCATGTTTCTGCTTGTAAAAATTACCCTTGAAAGGAGAAAACAATTGTGTCAAATACAAACTCAATGAGCTTCACAAATTCTCTCCTCCCTATTGGGCAGTGTTGATGTATTCTCTCCCACTTCTCATCTATGCACATTAGTGTCAATTTCAGAGAGACATTCGTAAATAACGATACCACAGAAAAAAGAGTCTTCTTAGTTTTTGCTTGACTGCAATCCCACAAAATATCAATTTGTATTTACCATTCAGTCACGAATATAATACGATATATATATATATATATATATATATATATATATATATATATATATATATATATATAATATATATATAAGAACATGAACACTAGAACATTCATCCGAAAAATTCAAATTAATCAAGAGAATGTTATAGTAAAGCTAGATATGTGAACGTGTACGATGTGATGTCTCCATTATCCTTCAAGGGATAAATGCTAGAGATATATTGAAATCGATGCCACACCTGATGGAAGTGCGAGACATATATGTTTCGTTCTGCGAAGAACTCGTCATTCGTACCACGTCCATCGAAGTGAGGCAACGATTTCAACCCCAAGCATCTTCTTGTGACTCCAAGTGGAAGACCGTAGAGTTATGAGTACTCCACAATTCCATCTATAGGAATCAGTAGAAAACACCTCTCAGATTATAGACACACCAAGCATCGAAACTTCACATATCTTCTATACCCGTAGGTATCTACTAAATTGCAATGTCTATTTGACAAATATCATCGAACTGATATTTTTTGTTGTTGTGACAGCCGTTTACATATGTTTCAAGCTAACTGCCTATCGTCAGAACGGCGTAGTTCACGTTTTAGATGTTCAAACTTGGATGTTGTTTAAAATTACAGAACAAAACAAAACACAAAATTCAACGTGAGGAATCGACAAATTTGTGGTTCAATTGAGTATCTTTGATTGGAGTTCTATTCGACTCTGTTTTGAAGACTGAATCAATGTCTACCTGTGAGACGATATTCATACCTTCTGGAAATTTGTACATACAATAAAATGAATTTAGAAAGGTTTATACAGTTACGGTATTCACCTGCAATTTTTTTTCTGTTTTTGTGACAGCCGATTACATATGTTCAAAGCTAATTGGCAATCATCAGAACAGCGTAGTTCAAGTTTTAGATGCTCAAACTTGGATGTTGATTAAAAACACAGAACAAAATATATATATATATATATATATATATATATATATATATATATATATATATATATATATATATATATATATATATATATATATATGTATATAATTATCGTCTGATTGATTTCTGAATTTGGTCGTTAATATGAACTGATTGAGCAGATTTCAAAATGTCCAACATTCGTTTAAATATTCTTCTGTTAGAATAATCAAATTTTTTCAATAATACATATTCTACCAAGTTTTTAATATTTCACGGGTTCGACATTGCTCCTTACTAACCTAATTGAATATTGATAATAATTTAAGAATGATATTTGAGCTGATGAGATGAAAGAATAATGGAAAAATTCAATGTAAAATATTGAATATAAACTTAAATTCAAACACTTGAACTTATGATTTACACTTTATTGACTACATAACGCGTTTCGTCGTTACGAACGACTTCTTCAGATGCTCACAGAATAATCTTATTATTTATTCTGTAAGAATTCTGAATCATTCTGTAGGCATCTGGAGAAGTCGTTTGTAACGACGAAACGCGTCATGCTATGTAGTCAATAAAGTGTAAATCATAAGTTCAAGTGTTTGAATTTAAGTTTATATTCAATTATAATGGATTTGCATCAAGTAAACGCCAAGACTATTAAATATGTAAAATATTGAGACAAATAAGATCGCTACCACAATTGGGTACACGAAGGAAGAAATCTCATAACAGAAGAATCATGTGAAGAAAGAAATATTTCGAATTATGTAACAATTCTGTATAGAATTATACGCACTTTTTTTTATTATTGGCTATGGCATATCTTTCGACATTTGCCAGCAGGTTAGTTGTGGGCCGCTTGATCGACTATGAACATTTAATAATAGAAAATTTCTATTTCAATTTCTAAATCACCTAAACGATCTTCAGAATTTAACGATGATGACAAATAGGATTTGCAGGGACACAATACGCTAAGGGACTGATCATAGCGATTTTATTTCTTCATACACATACAGGGAAAGTCTCGGATTAACATGGGTATTTTACATATAGGATAGAGAACACAGGAAGTTCGACAGATGACCTAACCTTAATGAAGTTTTCATTTAAATGCTTAGTTGAAGTCTGCGTATAAATGAGTAAATTTCGCAGTAGATATAAATATTATTTAGACTGAGGGCCATATTCAGGTTATAGGGTTGGAGATATTTAGAAACATTATATATATAGCTTTATCTAACTTTTCACGATCCTGGTGATTATTAGTACCTACACTGGAATAATATATGATTTATGGTGCCTCTTTCACCACACTCACACAGTGGGTTATTTCTCTTGTTGATTTTGTATAGGTATTCAGGGCATATTGCATGACCGCTTCTCAGTCTTGTTAAGGCGCGAAAGAAGTCTCCACCAAGGTTTTTGAACCAAGGCACTTTCGGAGGAAAAGGCTGAATCGATGAGTAATGCCGTCCCTTTTGTTTATCTTCGAAATAAATTTTCCACTTCTCGTCAAGATTCTGTTTGATGAGGGGAATAATGTCTGAGTAACCGCATAATGATGTGTCATAATGTGGTATGCTGATGGCAGCTTTGGCTAACGAATCCACCTTTTCATTACCTAAGATTCCTGAATGAGCTTTAACCCAGAGAAAATGTACCGTTGATCCTTTTGTTTTGATAGTTTGGAGGCATAAAAGTATATTCTTATGAATATAGTTGAATTTCCAATTTGGTTGTATATTCTTCAAGCTAAGGAGTCCTCTCATGCTATCCGTTAGGGTAAGAAAATTTTTTGAGAGTAGCTGAGAATGAATAATATATTCCAAAGACTTCCAAATTGCGAAAAGTACTGCACTGTATATAGAAAATTCATCGTTAAGACGAAACTGAGAACCAAGTTCAAGTTTAGGGTCGTAAAAAGCACATCCTACACTTTTTTGCTGTTTGGAGGCATCCGTAGATATTTGGTGAAAGTTTTTATAAAATTTATCAATTAACTCCAATATACGCACTTCAACAAGCTGGGAAATTTTAGAATCAATTGCAATAAAGTATTCAAAAGTTCACTGTTGCTGAGAAAATCGCATGATTTTCGTATTTGGGATAATGTTACGTTCTGAAATATTCAGAAACTTGGAACATACCGAACTGGGAAAAGACGTAACACTGTTTTCTAGAGCACATAAATTTGTTATGTGAATAATATACGTCGAATTCCAAAGGGAATCGTTATAATGCATGAAGTTGGAAAACGGAAAACCGTCTTGAACGAATATTCTGTTGACACTTATTTTCGAAATTTTCGCGAAGTCGCTCACGATATTTTTGTTTGTTCTTGAGAATTTCCTATCATTTATTTTCTGATTGAAATTAGAAATTTTAAAATGTAAATTAAAATTTAAAATCAAATGGAAATTGAAATTTTTGGTGAATAACAGACAATACCAATGAAACAATACATTCCTTTACGATCCACATTAAATTTTTTTTAATGAGTCATTTAAATTTCCACTTCATCAGTACCTATTGTTATTTAATGAGAACTATCAATTTCTCCTTTTGGCAAACTTTCAATTACTTCATGCCCAATAACTGTTTGCTAAGCATCAGTTATCAGTTTTTATTTAATATGTGTATATAATATATTATTATTATTACGATTGTTCTCCATGAGGAGAGCGACTGAACTTGAATTCGCAATCATTTGGAATTTTGCTTCATCTTTTTTGCCTCCCAAAAACGCTTCATCTTCTCTGAATGACCTTTCTTCCGTCCATCTGTCCACTTTACTCCAGGTTGACGATTTGATTTTTGCTCAAAATTCACATGTGCGATTTTGTGGCGACATTCAGTGTGATCTTCGAGATTTTTCATATTGCTCTGTTGTAGATCCTTTTGGACCTCTTTGAGCCACTCTGTTCCGCATTCACTGTTCATAATTAGATCGAGTAGTTTCTTCGGTGTTGTTGACTGTTTCATTCTGTAGACATGTGCATAGAACTTTGCTCGTCGTTTTCTGATTTCTTCCGTTATAAAAATAATGAATCCGTTATAATATATATGAAAGAAATAATTCATCTGGATATTGCGTTTGCTACTTTAAACACTTTCAATAAATGGAATATCTATGGAGTATAACTAACGAAATAACAAAAATTTCAATGAATTTTTTTTTGAAAAACGTATGACAGGTTTTCTCATACTATCACTATTCTAGCGTGGGTTTTAAACTCAAAAAATATTGGAATTTGTAAAATTCAGTAGTGTCCAATCTTATCTTCCTTATTGATCGACCGAAACCGAGAAAAGTAAACCCATGCAAAGTGAATGAAAAATACCAAAAAGCATCGTTATTATGTAAGAGCGGAAGTCAGATAACTGACTGAACAAATTGAAAAACATTCAGTTTGGTTTGAAAATTAATAAGACGAGCACATGAAAGTTCTCATAATCCTGGATTATACGCTCACTGAGCTTCATCTCAGAGACATTCGGGACATTGTAATTATTTTGAATATTCATAACCGAGATTAACATCCCTTCGTCATTTAACTTCTGGGGATCGATGCTGCTCTAGTGATTTTACCCTATTAAAAATATTAAAATGTAAATTTTTCAACGGAAATAATTTGTCGTATTATGCTTGGATGGAATTATTCCTACCACGCCTGTAAGGGAAAATCGCATTGAGGGCGGATTTCAATTTTTGATGAAAATTGAGAGAATTTAATCTAGATTTAATATTTCTCCAGTTTCCAACTCAATCTGATCGAAGATTTCAATCTCTTCAGATGCTTTTTCAGAGGATGGGATGGGATTCTTACATGTAGGAAGGAATAGTTTTTTTTTGCTCGAACAATACCATTTTCTTTCAACTTCAATTAAACGAATTGATTTCGATTAATACCTCCGCAGCTTTAGATATAAGAAGTGTTGAAAAATAAGACGTCATTTGGTTTTAACAAAGTGGTAATTTGAATTATCTCCACTTGTGAATGCATTTTATGTGTATCGCTATTTTATTTTTCTCTGAAAATCTTGTTAACAAATCGTATAAATACTTCATTCTGAACATTTCAATGATAATTTGGAACATTAAAAATCTGAAAATCTGAATCATATTCTAAGAAATTTTTCGATATACTTCAAAACAACTCGATTTTTCGACTTGAACGAATATCATTATTCAATTTGAAAATGTATTGAAAACTCAGCTATTTGCCAGATAATCCACTCATAATTACTCAATTAGGATCTCTCTGTGAACTCTCATTTACAATTATATTCATGTCTTGATTACATGTAATCAACAACTCAGCTTCTGATTGAGTTGCTCCATCGGTGTATGTCCGATTCTATGTGAATTTATGTTCGAATTATGCAACGATGCTATGATTGAACGAAAAGTTCTCGAAGGAAAACTGAGAACGGTTAGAGATTCGATACTTACAGAAACGTTGTGTGAATTCGATTTATGATTCAATGTACCGTAACATCATTTATTGAACGAAAGAATAAATAAATTCTGAAGAAAAAGGAATTTTTACCGTTTGTCAACGGTAGGAATTTATTATTTCTTTTTGTTTCATTTTATTTGCAATTTATATATTTCATTCTATTCATTCTTAATTTAATTTTGCGTTTCTATTTCAAGACACTATTCACAATCTTCTTTGATTATACATTTATAGACAATGAAAGTCCGACAAGATATTGAAGAAAATTCAAAAATAAAAACCTTCGATAATGATAAATTGATCAGGTGGAAATTATCTACTTACTTCGCTTTAAAAATTTCCATTTACAGTTAATCTTTTTCTTCCTGACACATTAGGAGATTTCCAAGATCCAATTTCTGTTGTCGTAGCAACAGCTCCAATATTGAACATTTACTGCCAACCAGGAATCAATATGTAGGCCACCCTTCGTATTCATTTATAATGAGGTGGAAATTTCCTTGACATGGATTGAAATTTTTTACCGTGGTTTGGATGCTACTTGTTTGTATCCATGAACAGCAAATGTGATATACGTTTATCGTTGTTTATGAAACTTGCCAGATAGCTTGATAGTTGAATTCGCTAAAAATATTATTGATGGGAGAAAGAAATTAATGTAATATATATATATATATATATATATATATATATATATATATATATATATATATATATATATATATATATATATATATATATATATATATATATATATATATATTATATATTTCATTTTATTCGGTTTTTTGAACCATTTTATTTATATTTTCAGAATATTTTTCAAATTGAGTTTTATCCGTATATTGTCATCAACTAAAAAAAAAATGACAGGCATGTATACAGCATTACACGATCAAAAATTTACCACGCAAACAAAAACAATATTTATTACTATAATATGAAACAATATTCAAATGAAGAAAGATTTCCAATAATTATTACACTTTCAATAAAGAATAATGAAATTATGTTAATTTTCACTCGATGCGATGTCGTTCACATTCGGACAAAGACTAATTTTCGTTTTACTACATCTGTTTCTCCGGTGTTACTATGCGCATAGGATGTTGTTATAGATTTCACCTAGATTTTTATAGACCTTTTATATTTATCTTGTCATTAATGGCATCCGGGTTTTTTTTCATATACATCATTTCATGATATTCTCGTTTTCTCTTGTTATACTCTTAAGAGCATCATACCAGATAACAAAAAGACACACACTGTATATCAGATACCTTGTCAAGACTGCTCAGGAGTGTATATATTGGACAGACCAGCCAACACCTACAAAACAGGCTAAATAGTCACAAATATGATCACAAGAACACCACTGCATTAAAAAAACAGGAACCGGCATTGAACCATAGATTTGACTTCATCCAAACAAAAGTCCTTAAAGTCCGAATAAAACATGTGAAAACGAGAATATCATGAAATCCACATGTGCAAAAAATTTATATCAGACAAATTAAGTATAGCACCTTCTCTATCAGACAACTTTTCGATACCCAGATATCATTTAAAAATCGTATTGAGGCATCTTGAATTTTCTGTTACAAATCAATGAATACGTTGCGACCCTGAATTTATTAGATGATAATTAACAAAATATTCTCGTATTCAATCGCTGTCGGATTCGGAATCGTCGTCTTCAAAATCACTCTCGACGTCGCTCAGGAGATCTTCAACGTCCTCTTCTGTAAAATAAACATCTTTAGTGAAAATCACGAACTTATTTATGAAATTAACAGCAAAAACCATGTAAACTGTACCTGTTGTGGATGATGATTTGTCGTCCAAAATAACGTTGCTCAACTCAGGTAGTTGGTTGCCAGAGAACCACGAAAACTGAAATCGTCCCTCGTCTTCATACCATCCGCAGTCTGCAGGGTTCAGTTCGGTTGACGTTTTGGTATGAGCGTTGCTCCAGACTTGTGCAATATATTTTGTTCTATAAACACTTTAAACAGTGTGTTCTATGATATCAGTAATCTGTCAAAGTACTTATAATAGACAAGTGAGATTCTTGAATATCTATGAAGGCTGTAAATTTAAAAAAACATTTAACAGAGGCGTCGGTCAGGCGACTCCGAAACGTTATTTTCGTTTCTGGGAGTATATGCTACACTTAAAGTGTCTGAAAACAGGTTTTTGGTAATCCTGGCAGCAATATGAAAAATTGAAAAAAAAAATTATCCGTATATACAGGTCGGCTAAATTTGTTGACATTTTCAAAAATGCGCTCAGGCTATATGCTACGCGCAAAATGTCTGAAAACAAACTTTTACGTAATACAATTATAAAATCTATGTACATTTTCACTATCAGACGTATTGCTATAATACCGACTGTCTTTTTTTATTGACACAGCAGAAATGGCCTCCCATGCAGTTGCTACACTTTCGACCGTTACTACACGCCTAGTCGGGTTCAGAATCGCATCATACCAGATAACAAAAAGACACACACTGTATATCAGATACCTTGTCAAGACTGCTCAGGAGTGTATATATTGGACAGACCAGCCAACACCTACAAAACAGGCTAAATAGTCACAAATATGATCACAAGAACACCACTGCATTAAAAAAACAGGAACCGGCATTGAACCATAGATTTGACTTCATCCAAACAAAAGTCCTTAAAGTCCGAATAAAACATGTGAAAACGAGAATATCATGAAATGATGCATATAAAAAAACCCAGATGCCATTGATGACAATACAGATATAAACGGTCTTGTATAATCTATAACATCCTATGCGCATAGCGACACCGGAGTAACAGATGTAGTAAAACGAAAAATAGTCTTTGTCCGAATGTGAACGACATCGCATCGAGTGAAAATGAACATAATTCCATAATTCTTTATTAAAAGTGCAATAATTATTGGAAACATTTCTTCATTTGAATATTGTTTCATATTATAGTAATAAGTATTGTTTTTGTTTGCGTGGTGAATTTTTGATCGTGTAATGTATACATGCCTGTCATTTTTTTTAATTGATGACAATATATTGATAAAACTTAATTTGAAAAAGGCCCAAAAAAATGGACCGAAACGTAATTTGCTGACGATTTTCAATAAAAAATTTTGATGATGAAATTAAAATGATTTTGAGAACCAAAAAATCCAATAATTTCTTTCTGAAATGTGTATACTGTTTAATTGGGTATTTGGAGAAACTCAAATGTACTCATTCAGTTTACCATTTATTGTTTATTGTTGAGGTTTCGCAACTTATCAGTTGCTTCATCAGAACATCTATAAATAAAGAAGTAGGTGAAAATGAAGCTTTACTTATACATAGTATAAGATAACATTTTATATATAATCATAACTTACACAATGTTGGATTTATTGTATATATATATATATATATATATATATATATATATATATATATATATATATATATATACAGGGTGAGTCAAGGTGGACGCGATGGTCTCTTATTACGAAACGGTTAATTTTTGAAATAATACGACCACGCAGTCATGTGGGGATTCATCAAGGGTACATTCTAAAAATAATTTGATACATACAGGGTGTTCCAGAAATGTGTGACATACCAAAGTTATGTTTTTTCTTATGGAACGCCCTGTATTTGACTACGTTTTTGAGTTTTACGTAAAAAATAAGATATACTTCCTTCAATATGTCATATACCTAAAAACTATAGTCTTTGAGATATTTCGATTTTTCGGAAATTGGAGAGTCCACAAAAAAAGATAACATCTCCGAAACAATTGACTTTAGCAAAGTGAAATTTTGTGTGTGAATGAAAGAGCGATTACAGAAAGTTTTAATGGATTCACATTCACTTAAGGTTCTACAGGGTGTCCAAAATTTGATGTTCCTCTGCTAACATATTCAAACTACAATATCATGCTTATTTTAAATGGGACACACTGTATTTTGCAATCCCATCATGTACCAAATTACATTCTCTTTGAAAAGTGATAGAGGTATTATATGTCTATTTCTATTAGTTTTTGAATTATTTTCAATTATGTGAAATTATCATTTGTTCTCATGTATTTTGTCACCTCAGTATGCAAAACTGAGAATTTTTCTGTTACTATCATCAAAACCTTATCACCTTCAGAAACTTGAGACCAACCTTGTTAATTCAATAATATGTAAAATCAACACTCAATTACTTAACTTCAATTAAAAAGTATATAAATATTCAAATATAAAATGATATTCCAACAATCACAATTACAACAAATGTTCAAAATGGCGACCGTCCTGTTGAATGCTCAGTGCTACTCGGTTTTCAAAAGAATTTCTCACATTTTGTAACATATTTGGGGTTATTGTTCCAAAAGCTTCTCTAATTCTTTGCTTCATATTTTTTCTGTTGTCGGGGGAGTGCTGTAAACTCTGTTTTTAATATAACCCCACAAAAAGAAGTCCATTGGAGTCAGCCCAGGGGACCTAAGTGGCCAAGCATGTGGACTTCCGCGCCCTATCCATTTGTCAGGAAACTTTCTGTTCAAATAGTTTCGCACATTAACTGAAAAATGTGCGGGAGCCCCATCTAATTGCAACATCATTTGTATTCTAATATTGATTGGAACATCTTCCAAAAGTTCCCAGAAATCTTTTTTTAAAAATCTCAAAAATTTACATCCGTTTAAATGACCATCAAAGAAATACGGGCCAATAACTTGGTCGGCTATAATTCCTCCATATACGTTAATACTCCACCGGTTCTGACGATCTATTGTGTGGAACAAGTGTCGGGTTTCAGTATCGTAGTAGTGGAAATTATGACGATTAACCAATCCGTTATTGTGAAAAGTCGATTCATCGCTAAACAGTACATTATAAAAGTAATAAATTTTTTCGCCAACTTTATCCAATGCCCATAAACAAAAATTTTGTCGTCTTTGAAAGTCTATCCAATACAGGCTTTGATGCATCTCCATGCGGAAGGGATAGTACTTATGTTTTTTCAAAATTCTAGACACACTGAACTGACTTAATCCGTTCTCTCTTGCTAAAACTCTAGTGCTAGTGTTCGGATTTTCAATTACCGACCCCAATACCATGAACTGATTTTCATCATCATCGGTGACTGGTTTTGTGGATGTCTTCATTCGATATACTACGCTTCCTGTAGCTATGAAGGTTTCAAATAGTTTTTTAAGATTCCTCTTATCAGGATGTCGCCGATTAGGGTACTTCTGTGCATACACTCGTTTTGCCAAAAAATAATTCTCAAAACATTCACCGAGTACTGAAATCATGTCAATTCTTTCTTGTATTGAATAATACATTTTTACGTCTTTTGTGGATAATGATTTGGACAAAACAAGTAAACGGTCTGAATAAATTTAAAAACCGATTCACTTCAATTAACAGCAGCCTACTTCAGAAAAAAAGAAATAACTGACAGCCTACTTCGAATTTTCAAATATGCCCCACTTTGAAAAAGATAAATACTCAAAAACTCAATAGTGATCTAGAGCTCTTCAAGAAACTGATGAAACATTCAGAGCTGAAGACGGTATGAAAAGTATGGAACATTCATCTTTTTTTGAGAAGAAACACTTATCCCTTCGCATATTAAAGTGACAAAATAGATGAAAATAAATGATAATTTCACAAAATTTGAAATAATTCTAGAACTAATAGAAATAGACATATAATACCTCTATCACTTTTAAAAGAGAATGTAATTTGGTACATGATGGGATTGAAAAATACAGTATGTCCCATTTAAAATAAGCATGATATTGTAGTTTGAATATGTTAGCAGAGGAACATCAAATTTTGGACACCCTGTAGAACCTTAAGTGAATGTGAATCCATTAAAACTTTCTGTAATCGCTCTTTTATTTACACACAAAATTTCACTTCGCTAAAGTCAATTGTTTCGGAGATGTTATCTTTTTTTGTGGACTCTCCAATTTCCGAAAAATCGAAATATCTCGAAGACTATAATTGTTAGGTATATGACATATTGAAGAAAGTATATCTTATTTTTACGTAAAACCCAAAAACGTAGTCAAATACAGGGCGTTCCATAAGAAAAAACATAACTTTGGTATGTCACACATTTCTGGAACACCCTGTATGTATCAAATTATTTTTAGAATGTACCCTTGATGAATCTCCACATGACTGCGTGGTCGTATTATTTCAAAAATTAACCGTTTCGTAATAAGAGACCATCGCGTCCACCTTGACTCACCCTGTATATATATATGTATATATATATATACAGATATAAATATTGACTTCACATTTGCAAGTTCTCGTCGAATGACAAATGAAATAGTCTCGTTATATTTGAATGATTTGAAATGGAAAAAATTTAATGAGTAACGAAATCCAGGAGCTCTATTCTGGTTCGAAATATCAATGAAGCTTCAATCGTTTCTTATTTAAAGATGAAAGAACAATCAATACTGGCGTGAATATTATTTTTGAGAAGGAAATTTGGACCATTCGATAAGATAACTAGAAGTATCTTCATTCGTTGGAAAAATAATTGATTCAGTCCACAAATCTTGAAACCTATTTGAAAATGAAACTATAATTTCTTCGAATATATAGTTGAAATTTCTCTGAAGTTCTCTTTTCCACCTCTAATATGGAATGGCGCCGACAATTCAAGTTTCTTATAATAACCCGGATGTAATTTGGAAAATGTCAGTTGAAATCAGCATTTGCTTTGTATTCTGTTTTTTTCTTCTCTATTAACTTAGTGGGGGTTCAATAATCCAATGAGCTTAATAAGGGAGAAGATTCGTTTCTTTCGTTACATCACCCTAAGATCGTCACGCTCAATAGCAGTTCACAGTCATATATTTTGCCTGTACGACATTAGAAAGAGAGAGAGGTAATGGGATGTGGAATCCCATATACTTAAAAGATGGAAGTTCAATCTTCAATCAATTATTACGATGAAAAAGTTGAATTGACAAGAAAGTGAAATATTGAACGGTTGGTTTCGTGCAGAATTACTGACCATTCTTTCATATTTCATCTTGAAGAGGTTCACTTTCAGTTAATATATTATCGTTGAATGAAATATACACACTTGAAAATTGATGATCTGATACCAATCTGTGATTCCTTTATATCAGGGGTTCCCAAACAGTGGGGAGCGGCCAACTTTTGCTTTTTGTACTTGTCAATATGAAGACAAGAATTCGTCTATTGCTTAATAAAATGCAGGAGCAATGTTCTCACTATTCATCAAAAGTAGTCTCTACTTTGCCTGCCGATTATCTGCCGACTTTTCATCGATCAAGTTCATTGAAATTTTCATCGTTCGTTTTATTTACATCGAGGTTGAGTTGGCTCAAGAGTAGGTACCATTTGAGAGTAAACTTTTAAAAATTTTGATGGAGATGTTCAGAATAATATAGTGAAAACGGCTGTTTTATATCTTGAGAAAGTGAGTATTTGTCATTTTCTGATGATAATTGTATTATCAAAGATACAAAATTAGCAAATTACCATGAAATCAAAATGATCTGAAAAGTGTGGTCAAATTTTGAATTCAATTTCTTTGTCAGCAACCGAGATATAATATTCTTAAGCTTACGTAGCACCATTTCGAAAGTTTATTGAGTTATTTTAATGAATCAATATTTAGAATTTTTTCATAATTCAATATAAATACGCATGACGACGTTTCGAAGTACTACTTGTTTATCAAATGCTGGATTAATACTATGTGTAATTTCACAAAGCCAATACTTATAGCTATTTTCACAAAACATACCAGGTATGTTCTATGACTTACTTGGAATGAGGACCATAGAATAAACTGATATTTAACAGAAAGATCGTTTACCTAGAGATGAACACAGAAAATCAATTTCTTAAGTCAGGTATACCAACTAAATGTAGGAAAGATACAAATCTACAACAAAGATTTCTAAGAACAAAATTTGTTCTTAAAAAATTCTAGATATTGTTATTGTTGTAAACATTAGGAATGATATAAATTCGTCACATTTAACTATCTGAGCTTTTTGTTTTCATTAATAATATTTGGAACATTATTAGATCTTCCCTGAATATCATGTAATCCTCTCAAAATATTAACAAAGGCTTCCGTTGCCAGCAAACTTATGAGTAGTAGCTAATTTTATCAGCTTACGGAGAATGATACATCTTCAGGAAACTTGAGACAAGTGAACTTCAGTGACTTCATATTATGAGCTGAATTTTCATATTATATATACATGAGTGATAACACAAGTCCTCCAAATTGAAAAGTTATATTATTATGGTACTTTAAGTATGGACACGAATCTCGATTATGAAAAAACAATTCATCTTTGGACCTGAAAATTTCAAGGAACGAAACTGCACATTATTCGAAATTAAAATTCTTATCCATGTCATCATCAAATAGAGAGGGAGATTCTTTCGAATTAATTTTCAAGTTTTCGTTGCTTGCCTTTGAAGAATGGAATTATGGTTTCTCTCATAAGTATAAGGAATGTAGACAGCAATCATTTTATCTCCTTGAATTTATTTTTTCATGACATATTCAGAAAATTACGTTTTCTGTTTTTTTTAGTTTATTTTGTAATCTAGTTTTCGAGAACCTAGTCTTCATTTTTCAGTGTTACGATTATGCAAATGCATGATTATTTTTAGGTTGATGAAGAAGAAAAGTGTTCAATTGAAAATGGTACTGTTCCGCAATTTGAGGAATTCATATTGTTCATCATTAATTTCAGAATTCGAGGTACAAAATTTTTCATCAGTTCTTGGTATTTGGATTAATTGAATCATCAGTGACATTTTCAAAGCTTATCGGAAAAACTCAGCTTCATCACAAAATTTACTATAGCTCACTTAGATATGAAAGAAAATATAGTTCTATCTACTAAAAATGCTCCATGTTTTTCGATGAAAACCATAGGATTCGACTCGTAGTTTTTCAACTTTTAAACTTTCATTGAAGCGTAGAAATGATATTATTTAATTAATAAACAGCTGCAATTTTCTGTAATTCTGCAGAGTATTCACTCTCACATGGTCCTCAATTTCAAATCCACTGATCTAACAAAAAATGTTCATTTCTTGCTTCTTCATCATTTCACTATTAACTTCATTTAACAATTGAAATTCAGACGCATTCTCCTAAGTACGGATGATGTTCTATTAATTGAATCAATTTTACATTTTCCTAATTTAATATTCTCAACTAAGTAATGAAATCAGACATTTGGTTGGTGCATCGCTTATTCTTAAGGAAATGTCTGGTAGCAAAAGGTTTTCTTCATGTTAATTTTTTCATCTTGTGATAAAATCGCGTTCAGAAGGCAAATTTGTATAGAACATTCTGATCAATAATTGCAAACTTTGTTGTTCTTGGAATATTGAAATTATTGCAGTATATTCTTTAGAAAATTGTCGAATTATCTCTCAAATTTCATGCGGCAATATTCAGTTATGCTATCAACAACACGCTTTCTGCAGCAAAATTTCATAGAATTAAGTAAAGACTTCACAGAATCAATACGAAAGGAAATAAAAAACTCAGATGTTCAGACTTATAAAGCACTTGATGTTATAAGAAATTTTCTAGATTATAACTTTTTCTCTGTTCCCATAATTCGGGCTTTTACAGCTGAAATTGAAATAGATGGAATCTTGTTCTCATTATTTATATAAGAGAAAATTAAGTCCCGTATTTCATTATGAAGTTCCGTTCCAACGAAGCTCGTCTTATTATTAGAGTCTTATGAATCCATTTGAATTCCAGGTAATTTCCTCTTGTTTTTTATTTTCACAAAGAAAATACTTGCTCTCTTTGTGACTGACTTCGAAAGTGATACTAAATTCGTTACATTTAAAAGGGTTTTCCTCCGATTGATGCAACAGACGTTCATGAAGTATCTATAGCTTTAGCTTTTATTTGCTTCAAGAGATATTTCTCATTAAATACTCTTCATGACTGCATATTGTAGTCAATTTGGAATAGTGAGCATCTATTCTTGAGGTGCAGTATTCAAACAAAATGCACAAATTTTGTATATACTCAAATTTTTCACTATGTTGAATAAACTCTACTATTGACAGTCATCATTGAAAATAACTAACTATATAAATATATAAATATTTTTATATATTGTTATGATGATATTTATCAAGTTTCATCATTCATTATATATATATATATATATATATATATATATATATATATATATATATATATATATATATATATATATATGTGTATATGTATATATATAAAACACACTCATAAGAATCACCAGGCTTACCATGAGCTTTTCAGAGGTTTCCTCATGGTGAAGAAGACTAAAACTTCCGAAGCGAATGCTGAGCCAGAAATATTCTTCTGATACTGAAAATGAATATGTGAAACAACAAAAAAACTAATTTGATTGTTCAAAAAAAATAATTTCGACGTTTTGATATCTACAGTTATTCATAAAATTCAATTATTTATTAATTTTGACATAGTTTTAACATTAAAATAAGCCTGTTATTGCTAAAAACATATTGAAAATAAACTATCTTAAACAGGCAATAAATCAATTTTAATGCGTTATTATTGCTTTATCGATTTTCTGATAAAAAAATATTTTTTATGAAATTTTTCATCTAATAAATTTCGAACTTTATATGAGTTGATTCTCTCTCAGGCTGGAATCTTTTTGAAGTTCTAATTGTTTCAATAAATGATATTTCTGATAATTTTTTCTATACAAACATCAATTACAACAAGAATTAGAAGAATTAATCATAGTCTCAACTTATCACAACTAAATTAAAATTAATATAAAATAAGAAATGACCTTTTGAATGAAATTGATTTGACAATTTACTTGAGGAACCTCTCTCTTCCAATTTTTCTATTCCAATTTTTATAAATTTTATAACTGCTATTCTGCAAATTACTTTTTTTTATCAATTTATTGTCTTTCAAAATTTTATTTCAACTACAACTCAAACTCAAACTTGTCGTCCCCCTCTCGATTGTTCTTAATACTTTCCCCCTCGAAATATATCACAGCAATCTCTGATTTCATATTTTTGGATTTCGTATGTAAACTTAATTTCTATGATGCTTCGTTCAGTTTCAATTCATTGTTGTCTCTAGTGTACTTTTGTCTCGAAAATTCATAATTGAGGTTATGATTTCACAGTTGTAAACAATTCATACTCATAAATGATGTATACAATATTTGAACATTTCGAATTAGCACTAATATAAAATTATATTATTTGGTAAGGTGGAATACATTTGACTTATCTTCATTTTATATATTTGAATGTGTAGCTTACTGTTCAAGTAAAATACTCTTTGTTATTGATTTGAAACTTAGATCGATTTCATGAATAGATTTTGGAAGTGAGTTTCACAAAAAGATGATGTGAGAACTACAAATAGGACATGAGTTATAAAAAAAACATAATTATAAAGATTTAAAATAATTGAAAATTACATATTCAAATACATACAAGTGATATTATTGAAGGTGTTAGTGTTGAACAGCGGATAATAAATATATAGATTACCCACTTGTGAAAGAAATTTAACGATATTAACATATTATCAAATGGAATTGACATATCTACTGAACTGTATATATGTTTAAATCTTACATAATGAAGTGAAATGCATGAAATATGACTTCATCGAAACAATTAGTTTAGCAGCTTAGAAACATCACTTTGAGAAAATTGAAATTTCTTCATTTCTATTGATATTGCATAGATATTCAAAGATTTTTGATACTGAATTAAAAGAATTATTCTACAAATTTATACTGCATCTGTTATTTATTAATTTCTATATTATTATAAAGATTGCATGAAATTTCACATCACAACATCAAACATCACATCTCAAAACTCATTCTTTTCAGATCTACCTTCAATTTCACACACATGAACCAATTAATATAAATAAGTTACACAGATGGCACAAATATAATAATCGAATCAAGCAACCTGCAATCGATGGTTGATGAGGCAAACATCCTCATGAAAGCAGCTGAGGAATGGTTTTCTACCAACAGCATGAAGATAACCTATTCAAAAACTTATATTATGGTGTTCAAAACTGAACAACCTTCTCCTAAAATTGATTCCTTTAATAAATTAACCAGTACTAACGATATAATACCGGTGAATGATGCAAAATTTTTGGGAGTTCATGTAGATGACACCTTAACTTGGAAAAACATATAGACGAATCAAGTAATAAACTTGGCGAAGTATGTTATGCGTTGTGTGTTCTCAGGAAGTACGTTACCCAAAATTTGCTCCGATGGTGTATCGTGCAAATATGGTGTCACTTATCAGATATGCTATCATTGCTTGGGTCAGTGGTAGTGATCTTGAAGGAATACTAAAACTGAAAAAGAGAGCGATTAGAATAATTCTCTTCATGTACCCCAGAGGAATATGCAGAGGTACATTTAGGAGACTAAATATACTTGCAGTCGTTACTCTGTATGTTTTTGAGGTGGTGATATTTCTGAGCGAAAATCCGCATATTGCCAACGCATACCAGCGCAGAAGCAGGTACACCACCTAGAGACTACATTATAGCTTACAAAAGCATCATCTTAGCCTTTACGAAAAGAGTCCATCTGTATTCTTCTATACTTTTTCACAATAAATTGCCAGAAAACGTAAAGAATATGAATCTAATCGCATTAAATAAGGAGTTAAAGCGACAATAAATTGAAATTGAACTCTACAAAACAGATGAATATCTGAATTGCAGATGATTCGATATTATTATTATCTATCAATTATGTATAACTGTACTGTTTCCTTGTTGACTTTGTTTCTTTACTCTTGTGGTACTTGTACTCGACGCTTAAGAAATATATCTACTATCTTCTATCTATCTAATCTATTCTGGATAAGTATAAATATATATATATATATATATATATATATATATATATATATATATATATATATATATATATATATATATAATATATCCCACTTATAAGAATCACCTGGCTTACCATGAGTTTTTCAGAGGTTTCCTCATGGTGAAGAAGACTAGAACATCCGAAGCGAATGCTGAGTAAGAAATATTCCGCTGATACTAAAAATCAATATGTGAAAATACAAAGAAGCAATCAATATCTACTCATAGAACCTAGTTATCATACTCAAAATAAATTGTTTGAAACGAGTACGAAAGATCCCGGAAACCCTATCTTGTGGATTAGGCACTTGACGAGGGATTATCACTGAGTGGACATCATCATTCCAACTTCGACATAGAGGGCGTTTTCTGCGTCATTCATGAAAATTTGAATGAAAGTAGATTTTAACCGTGTAAAAGTGAAATGAAATATTACTATATGAACCACAGAAGCATTTACATTCACCCAAATATTCTCCTATTTTCTGCATATATGATATATGCTGCATCCAGAAATAAGCAAATTTTTTCATTCCTTCAAAACCTTCACTGAAGTAGGAAGAGTAATATGTGGATTTGATAGATCCCTTCAGGAGGATAATTCAGGAGGAATGAAGTAAGAAGATCGTGCAGGTAATGCGTGTAGCTCGGCGATCTCTGTAACTAACTGTTCAAAAATCACGAGTCAAAAACGTGAACTGTGGAACTGCTTCATGGTGTTCCAACAATGGAATTGTTGTCGCTTAAGGCACATTCTCCAGAAACTCAAGTAGATTAATGTATCACGTTCCTGGGAGGTAGGTGGGAGCCCTATCATCTACGTCGCTTCGATTAGGTTTAACTTAGCGCACATTTCTGCTGCGTATATTATTATAGATGGCAACTGCGATTGCTTTGAATTTTTATAATGAAAATAATAACATTTATTGAGAAATAGTCCTTACATTGTAAAATTACATTCTCTCAATTCAATTGATACAAAAATTACAACTAAGAAGAATGCTCACAAAAGAACTGAATTCAGTTTTGAGTCTGATATGCCATTCAGCCCTCGAACATAAATATTTGTTCAAAGTTACGTTTATATACATATATATTTTTTTTGAAGATGAAGTCTTTATTAATCAATTAATTTTACAATAATATAAAAAAACCATTCCTTCTATCTAAAATCAGTGCTTTGTTTAGCCCTGGCCTAAAGATTTATAAAACTAATTAATTTTCTCCAATATAATTAAAATCCAAAATTAACTTGAATTCAACAGGTACATATTTATCATCAAGCATTCAGACATGGCTTACATTTTCTTGAAAAGTGGGAGTAACATTTAGTTGATCCGATGTCCTCACTCAAATTATTGTACACTTTACGGTTATGCCATATTAGCAGGACCATTCAGTCCAACATTTGTTCTACTGTTGGGAATGTAGAACTCTGACTGAAACCTTGTCTCATAATTATGAACCTCGCCAACCAATTTGAAAACAATATTTGATTTTAGCATATTTTTAAGTATTTTATACATAAGTTTGCACTGTTCAAGTTTCAACAAAGCTTCTAGTTTGGGGATGTTCAATTCCTGATGCAATATATTCGTAGACGTAAGATAATCATATCTGAATAACATTTTTGAAATTTTGGTTTTTAAAATCTGCATTTTATTAAAATCTACACTTCCACAAGTTCCCCATATATGCAGTAAATATATAATAGTCAGAATCATATACAACCATATATGAAAAAACAATTATCTTAAAATTATCAAACATTTGAGGAAATTTCACATGGTGAGGGAAATTCGTGGTGAAAAATTAAACAAACAGACGATACAAAAAATTTATTCATACATTATTGCCTACATTCGAATCATCAAAGTACTCTGCCACACAATAGTATGCCTTTGTTGACATCAATGACTTAACTCCTTTCTTAAAAATTCAGTAATTTCAAATTTGACGTAAATGGTCGAAGATTTTAATACTCTGATAATAGAGTGAGTGTTCAAATTCAACTGTTTTATGCTCCTGAATAAGTTGCACACCACTCTTTCTTGTCGAATACTTATTACTATTCATTACTATTGATTACTATTCAATTTAATAAACCTATCTTCATTAACTTTAAAATATAGTAAACTCTTGGTGAAACATAATTGAATAATAAAATAAATTAAACTCTTGGCTTAATGTTTCACGATTTATTTAACAATATGTATAGTCAACATGTTTCGAGCGTTAGCTCATTTTCAGTCTTGAAAATGAGCTAACGCTCGAAACATGTTGACTATACATATTGTTAAATAAATCGTGAAACATTAAGCCAATAGTTTAATTTATTTTAACATCTATAAATATATAAACAAAGTTGACTTAGTATGTAATTATTGATGGAGATATGTTCGTTGATAAATATTGCATATTGTAGTATTCGGTTCTGTCTAGTAAACACCCTATTTATTTCTGTAGAACAGCCCTACAGCAGAATATTATAATTTGGATGAATATATACAAGACTGTAATACACATTCATAACACAGTTTCTAGGTACAATGTTCTTAAGTTTTTAGATTGCAAAAAAATAAGTTACTCAATTTTTTACATGAAACATCAATGTGTGTTGTCCATCCTAAATTTTTGTTCACATATATTCCAAGAAACTTAGTTGATTGGGTTTATGATACAGTGTTTTCTCCATATTAAACATCCAAGTTACTGATTCCATTGCCTTTCAAACAAAAATGAACACATACAGATTTGTTAACGTTCACCATAGATTGTTCAGAAATAACCACCGATGAATCATCGAAAATAGTGTCACCAAAAATCGGGACAACTTCACAGGCAGATCTTTTATAAAAATATGAATAAAAGGAGTACTCCTTAATGGGTTAGTAATAGTGGAAACTGTATGGTAATATCAGTTAAGTTGAATATCAAATTTGGATGTCGCAAATTCCGTTCGCCCTTTACCCTCGAAAAGAAGGAAGATTTGAATAATAATAATAATGAAAACTTGATTCACTTTCCGTTTATTTCGACACAGAATGTTTTAAAATAGTAGGCGAATTTCACCATAGTCTCTCCTACTCCATCCGTCAAAAAAAAAACAAAAATAATAATGTATGATGGAAAAACGAATTATAAAATTATAAAAAAAACATAATCCAACAAACAATGAATAATATGAATACGAATACATTTGTCAGATAAATAACTCAATATACCGGAGAAAGAGAACTGAAGACAAAATGATTTCTGCAGTCTGTTAGATGAAATTATTCAGTTTACTTAAGATGTGAGTTGGTGTTTGACCTTTTTCCCAAACCTGGACAAAAGGCAGCGTTTCACGTCACTATCTAATATATTATGAATTGAAGTGGTATTATACGTGAAAGCCTTTCGAGAATATTTAAGTTAACTGGGGTAAATGGAAAAAGGACAAAAATGAGTGCAAAGGAAATCATCAAAAATCTCCTGGAGGTTATTTTTCTCAATGTCGCATGTTCTTGTAATAATTGAATGTACTTTGAATTGAATTGAATACTTTGGAGACGGAGTTAAGTTATTCAAAAATAATAATTACTGAAGTTAAGCTTTCAATAGGAAACTCAAATTTGCAACGTGGTCAGTTTTTGTAAGGATTAGATCATTGAAATATTCGAATCAGGATATCAAATGAATTACTCCTTCTTTAATTTAGTGGTTAGTCAAACCAATTATAAGTTAGAGGAAATTGTTGCTGAGAAATTGATAACGCTGTCAAAATAGAGGAGATATCAAATCGAATTTATTTGGAATTTGATGAAACTCGAAATTCAGAAGCTCAAAACATAGAAACACTTTCCAAAGCTAACACTCTACGGTGTCTGAAGGGTGTATTTTATGTTATCCCAATGACAATGTGCCAATCCGGAGAACATTTTCAACCTGATACTTAATTATATTACATGAGATCCTCACAAAGCTGCATTATTATTTCAGATGATATTACAAAATATTTATTTTGGGAACAGCAACGCTCACAATCAACACTCTCTTGAGATGAGAGGGAATAGAACCCGTTCACGAGTTTTGTGCTAATTAGTTCTCGAGGAAGGCTCAAACTTTAATCTATTTAGTAAGGATGGGGATATTTATGATGTAATATTCGCTCCAGATATTGCTTTTGAATAAGTGAAATGTTATTTTGTACGATTATAAATTTTGGTAAGGATAATTTGGTTCGAGAAATTGGAATTGCATTGAGTTAACCTCGGATTAGGAAATTCAGTAGTGGTTTCATCTGATACTCTTTTATTTATATGATACTTAATGTGGAGGAACTTGGAATTTTTCAATATTTTCTTTCGAATTCAAAACCCTCTTTACTCCTTATCAGATAATGTGAGATAAAAACTGAGTTCATACCAGATTCACACTTATGATTGGGAATTTCATAATTATTTTAACGATGACACCTTAGGGAAACAATTTGTAACATAATTTCTGGTGACTTCGGCAATTTTCAGGCTGTTTTAGAGGTAAATTGACATACTGATTTCAATACTTCAATCAGTTTTTCATATCACGTGTTATTTTTTTTTACAGTGGTTGCGCATACTATTGGGCATCGCGAAACTGAACGCGAATTACAGAAAGCCCTACTGCACTCTTTCGGTAGGTGCGGCGGAACTTTTTCGAGTATCTACTGGAGAGGGTAATGACGCCGTGCAGAAGGTTTATATTCGTATTTCTATACTAATTTGGTCATTTACGCATGAGACACTGTAGTAAACAGGTGTACTTGTCGTTCTGAACTCTGACTTGGTACGAGATTTGGGGCTATCTAAAAACGTGTCAAAACATTCAGCATCAAGACTGCACGAAAAAAACTTGTAAGAAGAAGGAGCTTAAGTCACCTACTTTCTATTCAGAACAAGTGCATTTCTGCAGTTCTTTAGGAGTACTGATAGATTTCTGTATTGCCATAACATAACTAGTTTGATGAGACAATTGGAAATTCCAGACTATAACGCAACTGAATGGCGATTGTTTATAGATGGCTAAAAAGTAGCTTGAAATGTGTTCTCCCCCACAGTGTAAATTTATTTGGTTCAGTCCCAATAGGTCATTCTGTTTCTTGGCATGAAGGACACGAAGACGTAAAGAAGGTCATTGACTTGTTTCAATAAAACTAACACCAATGGATCATCTGTGTTGACCTCAAAATGTTTTGTTTCCTTCTTGGTCAGCAACTTGGATATACCAAGTATCCCTGTTTGCTATGTATGTGAGACAGCAGAGCACGTGAGAAGCATTGGATGCAGTCAAAGTGGCCGCCAAGATCTGACCTGGAACCTAGTTATCCAAACATTCTCAGTCAGCCACTTGTCGACAGAAAAAACATTATATTTCAGCCTTTGCATATAAAACTAGGTTTCATGAAGCAATTTGTTAGAGCACTGACAACTGAAGGGACTGTTCTAAATATTTTATTTCAGCATTTCCTAGCTTGTCATATGAGAAGATGAAGGCTGGTGTCTTTGGTGGGATACAGAATTGGCAACTTTTTAAGATGAACGTTTCATTGAAACAATGAACGAACTTGAAAAGAATAATTGGTTGGCATTCAAAAGTATTGTCAAGGACTCTTTTGGAAACACATGAGCCTAGAATTACGTCGAAATTATTCCACAACTCTTAGAGAGCATTTAAAATCTTGGCTGTAATATGAGTATCAAACTGCATTTCTTATGTTAGCCATCTTGCTAACTTTCCGCTGTTATTGATGAACAGGGTAAGCGATTCCACCAATATTTTAAGGTCATGTAGGCAAGGTATCAAGGTAGATGGGATGTCAGTATGATGGCTGATTTCTTTTGGAGCATCAAGCGAGAATTTTCCTTGATTGAGCATTCTAGGAAAAATATAAGAGAAAATTTTTACCCTAACATCTTTTTTAATTTTTTTGTTTAAACACAATTTAACTTTAAATCATATAATAAACTCTTCATGAATGAAATATTCTAATATGTTTAGTTAGTACCAACCTTATTCTCCTTTGTATGCCCATTTTGTATGACTTTTGGGGCAATGAGAGGGTATTCTGTAGTTTGAAAACTTGACGCGATAGAGAAAAATTGATAACATTTTAGATGATCACAGATCTAAGACAACAAAATTGCTGTTTCTCAGTGTAATCATTTCAGTAAAAACCAAATCTATCGTTTCTCATTATAGTCAAAACTCTATTCTGTTTAATTGTAGGTTATATTTGTGAATATTAAACTCCATTTCTGTTTGATTTTGTATCATCATATCGGAAGTTTTACATAAATATGAACTACTAATGGAGATAACATGTTATAACGTAATTTTCGATTGCAAACTGTAATAGTGGCGCAAATATTGCATTCGCATTCTGCGATTTATTCGGAATAATTCGATAATCTGAAACATCTGGAAATACTACAGATATTTCATGATCATAATTTTTTAATCTTCTTGGAGTTCTCGAAATTTCTCCCATTCTCTAGATGAAATCTGTGTGAGTGTTACCAAATATATAATTCAATGATCGTTCACTGATAGACAGCTCATTAATACCTGCTGAGATCTATCACGATATTATCAGGTCAGGAATTGAAAAGCATGGTGTAATGAAAGTGAACTATAACTGAGCAGATTTTCTTATGATGTATTAAAACAAATTCTTTTTCCATCTCTTGTCTTCATTTTCTATTGAATTTGATATCACGGTGTTGAAAATTGGTTTATTCTATTGAAAAACAAAAATGTCGGAAAAAGTATCATATTTCACCGCTTCACAGGTGACACGCTTGTATAATTTTAGCATCACCGTAAAGAGGAGTTGAACAGAACACAACGGACTGTTTCATTATTTTTTAATTGCACAGTTTAATGAAGTTCAATACACAATTCTTGCTAGATACGTATGCTCCAATTTTAGTTCGAAAAGCTTGACCCTTATTTCGACGAAAATGGCATTGAATTTTGACAGATATTGAGAATATCGACTGCCTATGTGTGGTATAATATGCGGAACTTTATATCGTGGATAAGGTGACTCGAAAGTCCTTCAATAGAATTGAATTTAGGTTTCAGGAATGAAATATACAGAATGTATATCGCAGTTTTGGAATAGACGGCTGTAGTGATAAGTGGTAGTTGAAATAAATAGATCGCTGATGTCATTCGATAAGGTTAGGTATTTATAAATATAATGCCATCGAAATATTGGTCGATTTGAGTCCGACTCATACAGTTATTCTTGGTTGAAGAAATCTCCATCTGAGGCTCATCGAATGCTCTCAAATACCTATGGCGAGGGCGCTATTAGTGAAAGAACGTGCGGAGAGAGGTTTCAACGGATCAAAATGGTGATTTTGATGACGAAGGTCAGCATGGCGGTAGAAGAGAGAAGGTTTTCGAAAATGCAGAATTGGAGGCATTACTTGATCAAGACTCGTGTTAAACGCAACAAGAATTGGCAGGATCATTGGGAGTGACGCAACATACCATTTCAAAACACCTGAAATTCATGGGAATGATTCAGAAAGAAAGAAATTGGGTGCCGTAAGAGTTGAAGCCCAGAGATAATGAAAGGTGTTTGTTTGCTAGTGAACAGCTGCTTGCAAGGTAAAAACGGAAGGGATTTCTGAATCGCATTGTGACAAAACGAAGATGGGTTCATTAGGATAATCCCAAGCGCAGAAAATCATGGGGATACCCCGGCCATGCTTCCACGCCGTCGGCCAAACCGAATATTCACGGTTTCAAGGTAATGTTCAGTATCTGGTGGGACCAGCTAAGCGTAGTGTATTATGAGTTGCTAAAACCGACTGAAACAATCACAGGCGATCGTTATCGAACGCAATTAATGCGTTTGAGCCAAGAATTGAAAGACAAACGACCTCAATACAACGAAAGACATGGAAAAGTGATTTTACAGCATGACAATGCTCGACCTCTGGATGCGAAAGTGGTAAAGACATACTTGGGAACGTTGAAATGGGAAGTCCTACCCCACCCGCCATATTCTCCAGACGTTGCTCCGTCGGACTATCACTTGTTTAAATCAATGACACACGATCTGGCTGACCAGCAGTTCCGGTCTCATGAGGAAGTAAAAACCTGGATCGATTTGTCGATTGCTTCGAAAGATGATCAGCTTTTTCAATGCGGGTTTCGTATGCTGCCCAAAAGATGGGAAAAAGTAGTAGCTTGCGATGGATAATACTTCGAATTATAAATATGTGACCAGGTTTTTACAATAAAGCCTCGAATTTCAGAAAAAAACGGCGGAAGCAAAGTTGTACACCATATATTATTAGGAAAAATTATAGTTACATGATACTTTTTCAGAGAGGGTTGATTGGAAAACTGAATAATCAGTTAAACATTGAACTATGATTAACGCTTTTCAACAGTGAACAATTATAACTTGATAGAAAAGTATGTTTTTGTTAAATTTTGATACTCTAAATTCATCGAAAATATCAAAAGCTTCACTCGTTCGTACAAACGTGACGGAAGAGGATATTACTGGATAATTCACGATAAACATGAACCCAAAACTCATAAATTTCTGTGTGAAAAATACAAGCCTCTCTTGACGTTTCGTTATTGATGGCGGAAGATATTGCGTATTTATTTTTTTGGATTGGGATCAAATCCTGCCAATAACTCACCCGTCTCAATTCCACCCCGATGTACGCATTGAAATGCAAAAACGGCGGTCTGATCCTTTGGAATTTATAAATATTCATGGTAAATTGCATCGATTCGATCACACGATCGGATGGTCGGACTGCGTTCAGATGGAAAATTGCAAGGAAAATAGTCCCCGCTCGATTTACTGCGGATGTGAAAAATGTCGCGTCAGCACATTATAACGATCTCTAAGATTGAATAGTAGCCACCTTTGAGTTGAACAGGCCTTTCATCTCGAATCGATCCGACTTAGTTGCACGGACTATTGTGTAGTACGAGTGGGAAATAAAAGCCACGAACGTGCCGGAATCATTTGTGAATACCGTGGAGCTCTCGCGTCACACAATTCATTGTTGTTTCTCCGGAATTTCTCTTGATACCTGACAGCTGTCAAGTCGTAGCGTTTATATTTACCAGGCGTTCTTACAAAACTCGGCGTTTCTCGTTGGTGAATAGTTCCTTTCAAAAAATTAATGGGGAAGTTGAAAATGGCGAACATCGTACATATTACATTTCAGAAAGTTCGCTTCATTTTAAAATATTCCGGGTGGGTGTTCCGCTTCATCTCGACAACTATTCCTCCGGAAATAATCATCTGTAGGCCATTCCGAAATGTATACAAACTTTAATTTTAAGAGGTCATATATCACAAGTTTGAGTTATGGAAGAGAGGTATGAATTTTGCGATGTATATTTTATTCATTGTTTTCTCATTGAAATTAGGAATTTGATCGTCTTGGCTTCACCTGGGTTCGTATCTGAAAATGGAAAAACATTGTCTCTTTCTTCTTGATAGATCAGTCTCCTGTCTTCTGTGTAGGCGAAAAATTTCTAGATAGATCAGATGTTTCGATGTATTCCGTCAATTGTTCCGCCAGAAATTAACATGTTAGTCACCCAATTTACAACACGAATATATCAACTTTAGAAGTATTTCAATGAAATATTGAATTCGGAAAAAAACCTGCAAAATTTTTCGAATTCGATATTCTCCTCCTTTAAAGCAAAACTTCTTCTTCTCAGTTTTGTTGGTCGATCCTGCTGTTACTCGCTTTTACGTGTCAGCATCGTGCACCAGTCTGATGGTCTCCATTCTCTTATTATGGCTATTACATTCTCTTTTTTCTGTTGTCCTTTTCAATTGATAAATTCAACGAAATCTTTCACACCAGCAGTACGTTAATATTGACAAGTGAAAATTAATCGAAGATGTGCATAATATTATTCACTATTTACAAAAATTCATCATTTCTTGTTTTCAATAGCATTAAAATTTTTGGAACATACTCACAGCCTGTAGCATTTCAGAATTGAAAACAAGAAGCATTTTGAGTGCAAATACTGAAGCTCCTCATCAAAGTGCCAAACTTTATAGTTCAAACTGAGGAATTCTGCAAAAATTCCAAATATTTTTCGGTTTTGTGCTGATTTCATACCAATGAGATATCTCAGGTTTCGTTCTATTTTATAGGTTTAACTGATGTACTCTGCTTATAAGGTTCTGTGCCAATAAGATATCTCTAGTTTCGTTCTATTTAATAGATTAAACTGATGTACTACTCTGCTTATAAAATTCTGTACCAATAAGATATCTCCAGTTTCGTTCTATTTGATAGATTAAACTGATGTACTCTGCTTATAAGACTCTGTACCGATAAGATATCTCGAGTTATGTTCTATTTTATAGATTAAACTAATGTACTCTGCTTATAAGATTCTGTACCAATAAGATATCTCGAGCTTCGTTCTATTTTACAGATTAAGCTGATGTACTCTGTTTATAAGATTCTGTACCGATAAGATATCTCGAGTTATGTTCTATTTTATAGATTAAACTACTGTACTCTGCTTATAGGATTCTGCACCAATAAGATATCTCAACTTTCGTTCTTTTTTATAGATTAAACTGATGTACTCTGCTCATAAGATTCTGTGCCATTAAGATATCTCGAATTTCGTTCTATTTTATATATTAAACTGATGTACTCTGCTTATTAGATTCTGTACCAATAGGATATCTCGAGTTTTGTTCTATTTTATAGATTAAACTGATGTACTTTGCTGATAACAGTCTGTACCAATAAGATATCTTGAGCTTCGTTCTATTTTATAGATTAAACTGATGTACTCTGCTAATAAGACTTTGTACCGATAAGATATCTCGAGTTATGTTCTATTTTATAGATAAAACTAATGTACTCTGCTTATAAGATTCTGTACCAATAAGATATCTCATTTTTCGTTCTTTTTTATAGATTAAACTGATGTACTCTGCTTATTAGATTCTGTGCCATTAGGATATCTCGAATTTCGTTCTATTTCATATATTGAACTGATGTACTCTGCTTATTAGATTCTGTACCAATAAGATAACTCGAGTTTCGTTTCATTTTATAAATAAAACTGATGTACTCTGCTTATTATATTCTGTACCAACAAGATATCTCGAGTTTCGTTTCATTTTATAGGTGAAACTTATGTACTCTGCTTATAAGATTGTGTACCATTAAGATATCTCGAGTTTCGTTCTATTTTATAGATTAAACTGATGTACTCTGCTTGTTAGATTCGGTACCAATAAGATATCTCGAGTTTCGTTCTATTTTATAGATCAATCTGATGTACTCTGCTTATAAGTTTCTGTACCAATAAGATATCTGAGGTTTCGTTTTATCTTATAGGTTAAACTGATGTACTTGCTTATGAAAATCTGTACCAATAAGATATCTCAGGTTTCGTTTCATTTTGTAGGTTACACTGATGTACTCTGCTTATAAGATTCTGTACCAATAAGATATCTGAGGTTTCGTTTTATCTTATAGGTTAAACTGATGTACTCTGCTTATGAAAGTCTGTACCAATAAGATATCTCAGGTTTCGTTTTATTTTATAGGTTAAACTGATGTACTCTACTCATAAGATTCTGTACCAATAAGATATCTCGAGTTTCGTTCTATTTTATAGATTAAACTGATGTACTTTGATTATAATATTATGTACCAAATATATATATCAGGTTTCGTTTTATTTTATAGGTTAAACTGACGTACTCTGCTTATAGATTATGTATCAATAAGATATTCAATAATAGGCCGATACTTGATGTAAATCGAAAAACATAATAAAACAATTGTTAAACTGATTTACACATATATTAAAAATAATACTGCATGACGTACGTTTCGATGAGATCCACCTTTTTCAAATGCTACGAGCAGACGTATTTATAAGTCTGCACGTAGCATTTGAAAAAGGTGAATCTCATCGAAACGTACGTCATGCAGTATTATTTTTTATATATGTGTAAATCAGTTTAACAATTGTTTTATTATAAACTGATGTACTCTGCTCATAAGATTCTGTACCAATAAGATATTTCAGGTTTCGTTTTATTTTATAGGTTAAACTGATGTACTCTGCTCATAAGATTCTGCAACAATAAGATATCTCAGGTTTCATTTTGTTTTATAGGTTAAACTGATGTACTCTGCTCATAAGATTCTGCACCAATAAGATATCTCAGGTTTCGTTTTATTTTATAGGTTAAACTGATGTACTCTGCTTATAAGAGTCTGTACCAATAAGATATCTCAGGTTTCGTTTTATTTTATAGGTTAAACTGATGTACTCTGCTCATAAGATTCTGCACCAATAAGATATCTCAGGTTTCTTTTTATTTTATAGGTTAAACTGATGTACTCTGCTCATAAGATTCTGCACCAATAAGATATCTGAGGTTTTTTTTATTTTATAGGTTAAACTGATGTACTCTGCTCATAAGATTCTGCACCAATAAGATATCTCAGGTTTCGTTCTATTTTATAGGTTAAACTGATGTACTCTGCTCATAAGATTCTGCACCAATAAGATATCTCAGGTTTCTTTTTATTTTATAGGTTAAACTGATGTACTCTGCTCATAAGATTCTGCACCAATAAGATATCTCAGGTTTCTTTTTATTTTATAGGTTAAACTGATGTATTCTGCTCATAAGATTCTGCACCAATAAGATATCTCAGGTTTTTTTTTATTTTATAGGTTAAACTGATGTACTCTGCTCATAAGATTCTGCACCAATAAGATATCTCAGGTTTCGTTTTATTTTATAGGTTAAACTGATGTACTCTGCTCATAAGATTCTGCACCAATAAGATATCTCAGGTTTTTTTTGCTCATAAGATTCTGCACCAATAAGATATCTCAGGTTTCGTTTTATTTTATAGGTTAAACTGATTTATAGGTTGAACTGATGTACTCTGCTCATAAGATTCTGCACCAATAAGATATCTCAGGTTTCTTTTATTTTATAGGTTAAACTGATGTACTCTTCTCATAAGATTCTGCACCAATAAGATATCTCAGGTTTCGTTTTATTTTATAGGTTAAACTGATGTACTCTGCTCATAAGATTCTGCACCAATAAGATATCTCAGGTTTCGTTTTATTTTATAGGTTAAACTGATGTACTCTGCTCATAAGATTCTGCACCAATAAGATATCTCAGGTTTTTTTTTATTTTATAGGTTGAAACTGATGTACTCTGCTCATAAGATTCTGCACCAATAAGATATCTCAGGTTTCGTTTTGTTTTATAGGTTAAACTGATGTACTCTGCTCATAAGATTCTGCACCAATAAGATATCTCAGGTTTCGTTTTATTTTATAGGTTAAACTGATGTACTCTGCTTATAAGAGTCTGTACCAATAAGATATTTCAGGTTTCGTTTTATTTTATAGGTTAAACTGATGTACTCTGCTCATAAGATTCTGCACCAATAAGATATCTCAGGTTTCGTTTTGTTTTATAGATTAAACTGAAATACTCTGCTTATAAGATTCTGTACCAATAAGATATCTCAGGTTTCGTTCTATTTCATAGGTTAAACTGATGTACTCTTCTTATAAGATTCTGTACCAATAAGATAATTCGAGTTTTGTTCTTTTTTTATAGCTTAAACGGATGTACTTTTATACGAAATCACTGTTAAACGGATGCACGCTTACCTACCTTATAGGAAGAATAAGACTGGAATTAAAGCCTTTGCAACGCCATGTTTGATGTTCATAATTTTATTACGTATTCCTATTATAAGTATTGCCTACTTATAATAGGCAACGATTTCATTTCTAGAAGGAAAATGTAACTCAGAAGCGCCTAAGAAAATATCACTATTTAGTGAAATTATATTGACGATTATGTTCTACATGCATGTTGAAAACGATATGAATAAATCTATTGAAAGAATGTACACAGTCAACTTATGATTGTTTTCACATACATTTAACGCATAATTTCAGTCTTGAATAGTCGAATATTTTCTAGACAGTCTACAGAACTTGAGAGGCAACTTCTCAGTTTTAAATTTTCGTTCATAATTATTTAATTAACACAGTTGACTTGAGAAATTTTCTGCACTGGAGAATTTCAGTTTCCGCATATCGCTGAACAGCTGGCTATGTTGAAGAGGAAAAGCTTTGAGATTTCAAATGATTATCTAGAGTGCAATTTCTATTGATTTAATTGAAGATGATATGAAGGCGTAGTATTTAAAATATTCGAATGAATAAAACCCCAACATATATTCATAATAGAAAAAATGCATCCAGATGTGCTTACATAAAATATTAGGAGAGAGGGGACTGCTGGCCCCTAAAATGCATTGCGCTATTTCAGAATTTGTGAAGTACGATGGGCAAAAATTGAATGTCAACATTGTAAAATTTCTCATAATTGAGGAGACGTTGCGTCCAAATCCAGTCACCCTGATGCAAATAGCATACAAAGAGAAAGTCTCGATGTCATGGTACGATGTTGCCCCGTGTAGGTACTCCTTTGACCTGGTTTTTATTCTTTTTTGTGACTGCTATGGAAAAATTATATGCTTTTTCTGATTTTATTTCTTCATGAATTGTTGGTAAGGTGAATAATTTACACTCAATAAGGCCCTTGCAATTCTGTGAAAAATATTTATGTTTTATTCAATATATTTCGATATATTCTATATTGAATATTGAAATTCTTCCACAGTTTATTCATAACTATTGAAGTGAAAATTTTTTTCGCGTTTGGCACTTTTTGGTTATTAAAAATTTTTTTTGTTCGCGTCACCGACATGGTGCGCCGAATGCACATTGCACTTTTTTTGGGGTGGGTGAAATATCGAGGGTTCGCATCTACGACAGGCTTATGGCAATATACCTGTAGCTATTGCTATAACTATAACTGTTGCTGATGTATTGCACTTAGATAAATTTCAACGAAACATTTCATTTCTTACTTTTGTTACGATAATTGTATCTTTTTCAGAACAAAATTAAATAATTGAAAGTACAACAAATTTAAGTACACTAATCGATTGGGCTGATACATAAAGAAAATTTAACAACACAATTAGAATAGAACTAAGTAGCACTTTAATTGAATGAACTGAAAATTACAAACTTCAATCGAAGAAGTTTCATTCAAATTGAATTTGAGTATGGCCGAAATGAAAGATGACTTTGATGCCAAGAATGGAAATAATGTTTCAGAACCAAATGTATTTATGTATACTCAAATAATATCTATGAATGACTTTCTTATATATTAATATTAATTTTTATTTCAATTGAAATGCATTTATATGTTGTCATGATCTTGTACAGTCAGTAATACTTTCAATTGGTACAAAATCATATGAATATGCATATAAATTTCATTCGAAAGGTCCATACATATGAAAATCAGAATGATATTGATAATGTCATCTTCTGATAATTTCACTTCTATCGGCTGTCCCTATAACCGCTTATTTTCATTTATTTATTTCATGCTTTCAATTCAGCGTTTTCAAGTCCATCTTCCATTGAATATAGTCAATAACTTCATTCAACCAAAAATTTCAAAGTTGATAAACATTAAACTCAGGTAGTTAGTTAGCGATCTACTTGGTCCGCTTTTATTCTCGCTATGTTAATAATGAACATTGCCGAAAACACTGATTGGGTATATATCCGCCTATGTTTTTCAACTCGAACATTTCCTGGCATCCCACTAATTGGATGAGCAAATTTATTTCACACGTGAAATACGCGAAAGAATAGCTCCCGTTGCAACCGCGAACATTAAACCACTCTTAATTATTTTCAATGCCGCACAATCGCAATTCATTCTGGGTTTCCTTTTCATATATCTAACTAGGTTTTTCTGTGAATTTCGTACGACTTTTTCCTCGTTTCCGCTGCATAATTAACAATGAATTTTCACGTGTTCATCTCCTGGAAACTATTTCTTGATGACGAAAGTCTTACTCAGGTTTACTCAGATTTCTAGCACGATAACACGAAAAGAAAACTCCAGGAAAATGATCAATTGTAAGATTCCAAGAAACTCGATCATATAAATAATGAATCATTTCATAATAAAAATTATCGAAAGAAAGTTATAGTATACTTTTGAAATTATATATATATATATATATATATATATATATATATATATATATATATATATATATATATATATATATATATATATATATATATATATTTCTTGAAATTGATTTATTGCCTGTTTAAGATATTTTATTTTGAATATTTTCAGCAATAACAGGCTTCTTTTGATATGAAAAAATTTATTTTTGTTAACGTTTTGTTGTTATATTACAATTTTAATATAACAACGAAAAGTTTCATATGACAAAAATGAACTTTTTCATATCGAAAGAAGCCTGTTAATGCTGAAAACATTCAAAATAAATTAAATTATATATATATATATATATATATATATATATATATATATATATATGGCTCTCCTCAGAACGGCGTAGCCAATTTTAGCTGTAGGAACCTGGAAGTGGAAACACAAAAAGAAAAACTGAGAAATACAGACAACTACTGAAGGAAGTCGCAACATTTTAGGCTACGCGTTATATATATATATATATATATATATATATATATATATATATATATATATATATATATATATATATATATATATATATATAATATATATCTATATATATAAGGAAATGAAATTTTTTGTGCTTATGGCACTGAATGAAATATTTAAGAAAATGAACATTAGAATTATTAAATAAATTGCAAAATATATGAGAATGAGCATACATAGGACAGACATCACAATGGTTAAAAAATAGCTCACCATAAATCAGATATAAAAAATGAGTAACATATATAGCTTCTTACTGGATATGAAGCAAGAAAGGAAACACGACAAAAAAGAAGAAGAAAAAAAACAACTGGGATCAGATGATACGTGATAACAATGTAGACTTAAAATAATATATTAGAATTAAATATTGAGATTAAATTGCAAATGTTGGATGAATTGGGCAAAAAACGCTTATATTATTGCTGTTAATTAAATAGTTTAATGATTTTTACCTCAACTCTCATGTAAGCAAGCATTGTTTAATGTGTTGTAGATGTTGGTTAAGGTTGTTTTATATATTTTAGAACACTGAAGAAGCAATAAAGTAAATTGCGAAAGCTTGGTAAAGAGAAAAGAGTACCACTGAATGTCAATGAACCCTTACAAATTATTATAAATAGTATCCTACAGACTCTTAAATAACATACAAATTTATATATATATATATATATATATATATATATATATATATATATATATATATATATTTTGAATGTTTTTATCAATAACAGACTTCTTTTAATATGAAAAACTTTATTTCTGATGACGTTTCGTTGTATATCACAACATTGTCAAAACTTTTGATGAATAAGTTTTGACAAAGTTGTGATATCCAACGAAACGTCAACAAAAATAAAGTTTTTCATATTGAAAGAAGTCTGTTATTGCTAAAAACATTGAAAAAAAAAATATCTTAAACAGGCAATTCAATTTTTGAATATATATATATATATATATATATATATATATATATATATATATATATATATATATATATATATATATATATATATATATATATCTTGAAATTGATTTATTGCCTGTTTAAGATATTTTATTTTGAAAGTTTTCAGCAATAACAGGCTTTTTTTGATATGAAAAAGTTCATTTTTGTTTACGTTTCGTTGTTATATTACAACTTCGTCAAAACTAATGAATAATTGAATTTATGAGTTACTATAGATATCAAATGTCAAACTCATTTTTTAGAAAAATCAAATTAGTTTTTTTGAATCTTCACCCATTGATTTTCATTATCAGAGGAATATTTCTGGCTTAGCATTCGCATCGGAAGTTTTAGTCTTCTTCACCATGAGGAAACCTCTGAAAAACTCATGGTAAGCCAGGTGTTTCTAATAAGTGATTCATATTTACATATATATAATTACATATAGTTTTTTATATACTTATCCAGAATATGTATATTGTTGGTTTATGTGTGTGAAACTGAAGGTAGATCTGGAAAAAATGAGTTTTGAGATGTGATGTTTGTAAAATAAACACACAACAATCACATAAACCAACAATATACATATTCTGGATAAGTATATAAAAAACTATATGTAATTATATATATGTGAATATGAATCACACTTATTAGAATCACCTGGCTTACCATGAGTTTTTCAGAGGTTTCCTCATGGTGAAGATGACTGAAACTACCGATGCGAATGCTAAGTCAGAAATATTCCTCTGATAATGAAAATCAATGGGTGAAGATACAAAAAAACTAATTTGATTTTTCTAAAAAATAAGTTTGACATTTGATATCTATAGTAATTCATAAATTCAATTATTCATTAGTTTTGACAAAGTTGTAATATAACAACGAAACGTCAACAAAAATAAACTTTTTCAGATCAAAAAAAGCCTGTTATTGCTAAAAACTTTCAAAATAATATATATACATATATATATATATATATATATATATATATATATATATATATATATATATATATATATATATATAAATATATATTATTTCGAAAGTTTTTACCAATAACAGGCTTTTTTTGATATGAAAAAGTTTATTTTTGTTGACGTTTCGTTGTTATATTACAACTTTGTCAAAACTAATTTGAAAAATTATTATTAAATCGAAATAAAATATCTTAAACAGGTAATAAATCAATTTCAAGAAATATAATAATTGCTAGCTGAAATAAAGCAGTTTCCATAACTTACAAACATGTCTGGAATTTTCAATTTCTTCAAGAATATAGAAGAACAATATGGATATCAATCAAAAATCAAACTCAAACGCCTCTCCAATTTGATTAAAAAACAAACAAACCTACAGATTAGTTTTGACAAATTTGTAATATAACAACGAAACGTCAACAAAAATAAACTTTTTCATATCAAAAAAGCCTGTTATTGCTAAAAACTTTCGAAATAAAATATCTTAAACAGGCAATAAATCAATTTCAAGATATATATATATATATATATATATATATATATATATATATATATATATATATATATATATATATATATATATATATATATATATATATATATATATATAGCGTCCTCACGGTCGATGAGATAAAGAGCTTGTGGATTGGCTGGCCGTTGCATGGAAGAGAGGACTCCCGATAGGTACAATAGTATTATCAAAGTAGTGAAAATTGTATCTTGGCATTCGTTCCTGATATTGGATAGATGATATATATATATATATATATATATATATATATATATATATATATATATATATATATATATATATATATATATATATATGCAGAGGAAATTGGAATTAGTGTTTTTTCATTCGATTATACGTTATTGAAAACAATATGATTCACTCAAATATGCAATCAGATATTTATGGGAGAATCGGCAACAGTTCATTAAGGTTGAAAACAACTCCACTAGAGAGTTAATTAAAATATACACATCTTCAACACTTCAAAAATAGAATCAACTGGATGTATTTCATTCATTCATGAGTTTTCCTAGACACTATACGGCAGAACCAGTAAAAATTCTCAGTGCTAGATTATCCCTTTATAAACGTTACTAACGAGAGCATTTTTGTTAAAGGAGTTTGCCTCAGGGAGATATTCCCGCGCTCATTGAATCCTTGATTGCTTCCGCCTGCTTTTTGGATACACCATTAGTAGGAGCAACTTGAAATGGTTTATTATCTTCGAACAACTTGCAAACTTTGCGAGAGAAAAGAATTTTTCTTTGATTCTCGGTTCTTCCAAAAGGTCTATGCAAATATTTTACTCAAGGTATTATTCATTGTGTTTTCTCTTTCCTTCTTCAATCAATGTGAATATTTGGATTCCTTTGAACGCAAAGACCTTCTCATCTTATTCAACATGTTACCGCAGAGGTGCTAAAAACAATGGGAGAAACACACACACAAAATGGCCCGATGAGTGGTGCAATTCCATTTTCGTACCTATCTTTAAAAAGGTTCACCACTGGAATGCAGTAATTACAGAACAATCGCCCTGATTCCCCACGCTAGCAAAATACTTCTAACCATTATAAATGAGCGCCTTAAATCCTTTCTTCTCCCGCAGATTTCAGACGAACAAACAGGTTTCATCCCCGGAAAAGGCACTAGAGAACAGATCCTGAATCTCCGACAGATCATAGAAAAATCGAGGGAATACAACATTGGAATGTACCTCTGTTTCATAGACTACTCCAAGGCATTTGATAGGGTAAAATGGAATAAACTCTGGACCATCCTACTCGAAATGGGCACCCCACCCCACCTCATTCACCTGGTCAAACGACTTTACGAGAACAACAATGCTAAAATTAGAGCTAATAACACGCTATCGAGTAATTTCAAAAGTAATGCAGGAGTGAGACAGGGATGCATACTCTCGCCAATCCTTTTTAATACCTACACAGAGCATATTATGCGTAGAGTCATGGAGGGATGGACCGGCGGAATATCTGTGGGGGCAGAAGGATAAATAACCTGAGATATGCGGATGATACAGTGATTATCGCCGCCAGCAAAGAAGAAATGCAGGAAATTATGACTAGGCTATGCTCTATTAGTGAGGAATATGGTTTGGAATTAAACAAACAAAAAACCAAGACCATGATTGTGGACCGTCCCCACAACAACCAGCCTGATGTCCAAACAGTGGCTGGGTACGAGGTTGTAAGTCACTTCAACTACTTAGGCTCCATGATAACAAACTCTGGAGGATGCGAAGCTGAGATCAGACGCAGAGTGGCAATGGCGAGGAACGCAACCACAAAACTGACGAAAATATGGAAGGCGACTGCAATCACCCGAAACAATAAATTACGCATAGCGAACTCCCTCATCTTTCCTATCGTTATGTATGGCTCTGAAACGTGGACCTTAATGGAAAGTGATAAGCAACGAATAAACGCCTTGGAGATGTGGGTATATCGACGGCTGTTACGAGTGCCATGGACGGCTCGTCGAACAAACATTTCCATTATCGAAGAGCTAAACATTGAAACACGTCTAGTCACAAAAATAAACCAATCAATCCTGAGATATTTTGGACATATTGCTAGGAGGGGCGACTCAATGGAGAGACTGATGGTAGAGGGGAAGGTGGAAGGAAGACGAACACGTGGAAGAGCGCCTAAGAGATGGATAGATCAAATTAAAACCCTAGTGGGCCATAATCTACCGGAGGCCTCACATATGGCGCAGAGTCGAGGAACTTGGTCCGAAGAAGTTAGGAAATCAACACGTGATGTCACCATACCCTCACGTAGGGTGAAGGACTGAAGAGAGAGAAGACACACACACACACGCACACACATATATGTATAGATGTATATTAGGACAAGCAACAGGCAATTTGTTTTAACATTATTTATTTCAGCAAATCGACTGCGCCAATAGAAGAATGGTACGTCATACTTTATTTTCGTATAAATTTGGAGAAGCAAATAACAATTCTAAATTTTTTATTGACGATTTATACCAAAAAGTTCAAATATTTTTATATTTATAATAATATATAATAATTGTGCAAACTCAGTGGCATCAACAGATATATTGTAGGCGATTCAATAACGAACAAAATGAGCCGTCATTCGACCCGATTGAATTATTAGAAGCGAAGAAAATTTGGATAAACTCGGAAATTTATTGTTTAACTAATTAATTACTTCCTTAATTTTCATCTTACCTGGCAGCGATTTGGTGGAAAAGTAACAAACCTGCCACTCTTCAAGTTGAAAAAAAAGGACAATTGTGGAATTATAGTTTTTTGACTAATTGACGGTTGCAAAAAATCAATTGGCTTATTTGCAAAATGTCTGGATTTCACACGAATTGTCCAATTCGGTGAATATATATAATAATACTTGCCTCTCCTACTGTCCAAGGCCCCCTTCACTGCGTCCTTTACGAGCGCTTGTCCCTTCGGAGTCATCATTTTTTACGTGTATTTTGCAATACTTTTTCAAAAACTCAAGATATACATTTTGCTGTACTTTGCTTATATCTTCGAAATCCGACCTCCTACTCAGCAAGTCGACCTATAACTACGTCCTTTTTTTCAAGTTTTTTGCAATAGTTTTTCGAAAATTCAAGATATGCATTTTGTTGTACATTGCTTATTTTTCGAAATCCGTTTTAACAAACCAAATTGGACAATTCGTGTGGCATCCAGACATTCTGCGATTACGCGCACTGATTTATTGGAACCGCCAATTACGCAAAAAATTATTATGCCACCATTATCCATTTTTTCCAACTTGAATAGTGCCAAGATTGTTACTTTTCCATCAAATCCCAGCCAGGTAAGATGAAAATTAACGAAGTAATTAATTAGTTAAATAAGCAATAAATTTCCGAGTTTATTCAAATTTTCTCCGCTCCTAATGATTCCGTTGGGTCGAGTAACGGATCATTTTGTTCGTTATTGAATCGCCTAAAATATATTTATTGATGTTATCGAGTTTTCACGATCATTTTCAATGTTATAAATAAAAAACTGAAAACATGTAATTTTTCGGTATAAATCGTCAATAAAAAATTTAGTATTGTTATTTGCTTGTCCAAATTATAACAAAAATAAAGTATTAAGCACCTTTCATCTAATGATACAGTAGGTTTGCTGAAATAAATAATGTCAAAAATGCCTTATCAGTTGTTCTCCGTTGCTTGGCTTATATGTATATATGAAGAAATAGACTATATGAATATAGGAAAATTAATTTATATAATTATCGTTCTCATATCATCTCACTTTTGAATATTCAATAACAAAACTATTCTATAACTTTTCTCGATAATTTATAACGAATTATTCTAAAGAATAAAATAGCAGAGCCGACCGCGTGCATTAACATGTAATGTAATGCATTACATGTTACAATGTAATTTCTCTTTTAGCCTCCAAGGGATTATTGTCAGAGATAAATCAGTCATTGGGAAATAAGTAGTATCTGAAATAAAACGGACGTGTGAAATATTCAGTGTTCGATTTTTACATTCGATGTTATAGATTCATGTTTTTCTATTGGGTCACAAGAATGGACATATATAGTAATATATGCATCATATGAGCAAACGACATTGCAATGGATTTCTGTCTTTTTTATTTTAATCAAAAAGGGTTATCCAGTATTTGTATATACCCTTAATGGATTCGACATATGTCATTGGCCAGCACTTATTTTTTTTTACATTATCAAAACAACACAGTATAAAACAAAATGAAATTGATGATCAGACTAGGGGTTTCTCACGGCGATTGATTCTTCATACTCAAACAAGACATAAACCACTTTATAATTTCACTTTGATGAACTTAATATGCTCGAATAATATTCTGTACACTTCCATATTCCCGAGAGATAGAAAAAGTGTAAAAATAAAAATTTCTGTCTTGCGATTTATAGGAAGATTTTGTGATTTATATTGAAATATTGTGATTTATAAGAAGATTTCTGAGAATTGAAGTCAATGCCTTTCGATTTTTAGACGGTGACGCTACTGATAAGTACCTTGTAGTATTAAACACCAACTGTCTAGCGTTTTCAACAAGTGTAGAAACCGATTTCAACATTATCTGAGAATTACTCCTTGAATAACAATTTCGAAATCACGTTGTATATGTTTCATATAACCAGCTCTGCTATAATATTCTTTGAATAATTCGTGTATATATATATATATATATATATATATATATATATATATATATATATATATATATATATATTATAGAACGGCGTAGCCAAGTTCAAGGTGTACGAACCTGGAGATGGAATCCACAACAAAGGAATACATCTGCAAAGGAAGTCTCCACTTTTCAGAATTTTTTGGGTTATCGTCAAAGGTCGGCAGAACTAATTCAAACGACTAATCGGCAGCAATTCTATATCTCGAACGAATTTCGTTCTTCTTCAGAAATACTAAAAACATAGACAGATGTTAATTAATCAGTTGCAACTTTCAGAACATAGGAAAACCTACATCTGACACAAGTCAATATACCAACAAAAACGTCATAAAAGGCATCCAATAGTTATTTTAATAATGTTGAATATGTAAATGCAATAGTGCTTAACGACTTACGATATATAAATGACATGTACAAAAAACTCCTAAATCGAGGTTAAACTATAGAAGATATAGTATGATACATCAACGTACAAAACTGTATAGACACAGAAAACAATGAACAACACTGATGGTCCTAGCCATTGGAAATTTGGCCAGGCTCATCCAACGATAACAGGTAGCTGTAAACACAATTAATACTCTCAATATCTGTTCTTTTGTTAATGTTGTTAGGAGTATTCTTGATGTAGCACATCTCCAAGAAGGTTCTTTTCTTGTAGGTAGTTCTAAGTCTTATAAGTTTGTGTTTTTGTTAAGTTTGTAGTTTAAGTATCGCTTTTCGTATAGTAAAGAAGCATGAAACTCGTTAACCTAATAACTCAAGTGGTGAGCCAAATTGAATGGTCATACGAAAAACTATCACGGTTATGACAAACAGAATGATACCCACTTTAATGAATATTTATTGCGTGGGGTTTACCACCAGTCACGAACACGAATTGTGGGTCATTATCCTAATAAGAATGAACGGATCAATAACGGATGCACACGCTTTGAATCTCGTTTGCGATGTATGATTACTTCCTGATAACCTTGCTGCAGATGCACTTTTCCTCAATCTAATATATTGAACTTTCGAATGTATTCACTGGATGAAAGTGGTAATATGAATATTTCAAAAGTAAGCAATCGAAAAGAAATAGATGTGACGAATGAAGAAAGAATTTGTATTATATATGCTTTTCGATTTCATGTAGATTTGTTTCAATTAATTTTTTGAATCAGTTGCTCCTTCAACTCCATGTGAATTTATTCTATTCAATTGTGCATATGCAGACTATTACTAAATTGTTGGTTTTCAATTTCCAGTGAAAAATTTTTCATACTATAAAATTTGATGATTTTACATAATCTCGATTTTTAAATATTGAATAGTTTTGATATCTACCTTATGATAGTTAATCATTTAGAGAATGGTTGAGAAAATTTGGTAACTGTCATTATTTTCCAACGAAATATTGAATGAATAGGCTGCCGAGGAAGGAATTGAAAATGTGACCATCTAGACGACGGTCACGAACTCTCTTCCTCTCAATGTTAAGCAATGAATATGAGAATGAGAAATCGTCCGAGTGGTATTCTTATTCTTCAGGTATTCAAAATTATGAGACTGGGAATTCAAGAACATGGGCAGCCAGTCAATATACAATCGATACACAGTAACAAATATATAGATTTTTGAGAAAATGATTAGGATTGAGGGTAATGAGCTTAGGCAGTGGTTCTCAAAGCCGACTTTCGCTTTAACAAAATACTTTAGTGTCTAGATCCTTTCAAAATAGTGTCCCATACAACATGATAGACTGAAAATTTGACTAGTATAATTCCTTTTGGATATTGAATTGTAATTATGTGCGTAGTTGAGTCCCTATCTAAGGAACTTCACATGCTGTCTTCATTTCAGATATCTATTCATCATGACGCCAAATATCCTCACTGACTTTTTCGTAGTAATAATATTTTTTCTATTCAACGTTAAGGCAGGAGTGCCACAAGGCACTCCTGCCTTAACGTTGGAGCCGGTCCTCTACCTAATATGCACCAGCGATATTCCTGAACTAGGGCTCGATACAATAGCCACTTTCGCGGATGATACAGCAATACGAGCTGTGGGCAGAAGCCATGAGGAGGCTAGAAAGAAGTTTGCAAGTATCGGTTAATAAAGTAAAACATTGGACAAAATACTGCCGCATTGAATTGAACGAAAGTGAATCCATTCATATTAATTTCTCAAATGAACGTTCCTATCAGTATAAATAATGCACAGATATCATATTCTTATACAGCAAAATACTTGGGTATTACTTTGGACGCTAAGCTCCGCTGGAAGGCCATGTCATGAAAAGAGAGGAGCTACGCTTAAAGTATAAGAATATGTACTGGCTGTTAGGAAAACATTCTACCTTGTCAACTTACAACAAGTTGTTGTTGTATGAACAGATTCTCAAACCTGTATGGTCATATAGCATTCAACAGCGGGGCTGTGCCAAAAAGACCAACATTGACATCATTCAGCGATTTCAGAATGAAGTATTAAGGAATATTGTGAACGTTCCTTTGTACTTTAGAAACAGTGACCTCCATAAGGATTTGGATATTGAAGCTGTTGATAAAGCTATTGAAAGATTCGGCAGGAGTCATGAACAGCGACTACTTCATCACGTCAATGTCGAGGGCATCCAACTTCTCGATAATACGACTCTAGTGAGAAGACTCAAGAGAACCAAACCTTTTGAGTTACTTAAAGTGACAGTGCAGAAGCAGAGTAAAGTGCTATTAGTGTACACGTTAACCTAGTGTTAAATTATTATCTAGAATCTCAGAATCGCTGTTGAGCGATAACTTGGTTTTATCCTTTTTTCCTAGTAGTTGGAATGTTGGAATTAAATTTCAGTTGATGTGAATGAGCTTTTTAAGTTGGAATTAAGTTGGAATGAAATTTCTCGTTGATCAGACATGATAAGATCGAAATTGTAATGTGGAAGATAAAAAGAATCAAATGTTAAGATCGTGACATAAAACACATTTCATTGATAAGTTGTTCGAGATTTTTATTCTAATGATGACTTATAGAAAAAATGAACTCATGATTCAGCAAATCAGATATTAATTCCATTTGTAATAATTAACGAAAATATTTTTAACAGAAGCGTTTTTATACAGAAATAATTGCAGAAATTTGGTTTCTCCGATAGTCTCACCAACCTTTTCAGTCTTATCTGGATCAACAACGTCAGTTCGTATAGCTGCAGAGTGTACAGTTGTCTGAGTTCAGAATTTCTACATTTCTTTGGGATACCTCATCTTGGTCATCTTGATATTTCAGATGGAAGGTATCACTGTTATCTATTCTGTTTGTGAATGATCTAATTGATAATAGTGACTCACTACATTTGATGTTCGAGGACGATTTGAAACTAAATCATAAAATTCGATCAACGAACAACTGTGTTCAACTTCAGCTGTCTCTGGACCATGTTGTCAGTTGGTGATAAGAGCATTATTGTAGTTTGAAAGTGCCAAAGTGTGATGTCATCTCTGTCACAAAGAAAACAGATCAAATTGAGTGGGATTATAGTGTCAAAAGTCAATTTTTTCATCTGATAGGGTGAGAGATCTTGGTATAGTCTTCGATCAGAAGCTTTCCTTTATTCCACACATCACCCAACTTATTTCATCTGCCTCGAAAATATACGGATTCCTTATACGCAAATGCAGATATTTCAATAACCCTAACGAGTAGCGAGTTGAAGTATGACAGCATGATCTGGTATCTTATTCATACTCGCCATCGATACCATCTTCTGGCCATTCAGAAAAGGTTCTTGAAATTCTTAGTTTGAACGGTAATGATTTTTATACACAGAGATGTCATGAGGAATTATTGAGTGAATTTAGTTTAATATCATTGCAGGGCAGGAGAGAAACTTAATCACTCAACTTCTTGCACAAATTACTGCACAACAGTATTGATTGACCTCCTCTCTTGTCCTCTTTGAAATTTGATGTTCCTGGTTGAAATTCTCGAACCACAGAATTATTCCACCTATGGACCAACTCGCTAATATAATCCCACATTGGGTTTACGGGGCCTAGATTCAATGCAGTTGCTCATAAATGCGATATTAATAGATAAATAAACTGAAATGAGTTGAATTAGATCGAGTTCTCTGTAATATTTCATTAAATTTCATTATTTCGTTATATGTTATTTTTTCAGTTTTTTCACATTCGATTGAGCACTTTGTTATATATCTTCTAATTCTTTTTATTTCGATATTATTCAACATTAAGTTAATAATATATGTAATTCGGTATTATACTTTTTGAGAATAAAAACTTGTTATTATTATAGTATTAACATTAATTGAATATTAAGTACAGAAGTTCTGAAATATTAACATATTCAAGATGATGTCTTCTGATAGATAATTCTGAATTCAATTGGTGTCACATATTCATTTTTGATTTTATTGTTTTGTTTGGAACATGTAACAATGGTGGACATTTCATACTTTTGCTATTCACTAAATATATCTAATAAATTACTGACACAAAATACAGTGAGGTTATCAATTTGAAAATTTCTACATTGTCGAGAATTAACAGCATTGAAATAGTTAGCCCAGCCGAAATTTTTTTCATACGCTAAAATATTCATTCTTTCAGCAGCCCGCTCTTTCTATTTGAACAGTAGCATCACCGTATCGCGTGAAACTTTCATTGTATCGTAAAAATTCGCACCGTAGGCCACCTTGGGCTTATCGCACTGCTATTTACATAAGCAATAAAATGGAAATATAAAAGCGCAAACTGAGCATTTTACATGAATTTCCAAAGAGGTCAGGATATGAAATATTAAATTCAGTCGCACGTAAAGGTGACGAGATCTCCACACCCTAACGTAAGATGAATCGTAATGTGGAAATATAAAGTTTAAATAAGGAAATTCAATACAATGGAAGGTTATAGGTACTGGCTGGAGGACCATACCCATATCCGTAAAAAGCGAACAATAGAAGCACTCTCTTCCCTAGGTTACTGCGGAGACTATTTCAACTTTATATAGGAGAATATTTCGAATGGAATATGTTTCAGTTAATCAAATTTAAAAATTTTATAGAAGGTATCCATGTAAAAACACGAACATATTGATTGACAGCCTGTGTATTATCAAGTCGATTGAATATTGAATATCGCCGATATAATAGTGAAACATGGTTGAATATGAAATAATATGAAGCGGTTTTTGAAAGAAAAAATCACGAAATCATGGTTTTTCATCTGAATCACATAAAAAATGAGTTAAGCTGGAAGTTCAACGTAGGGTATTCCTTAGGGGTCCTAACTTAGGGTAGTTCAAGAATAGGTAGCACTCCGACAAAATTGTCGACCAACAAAATTGTTTTGTCAATTTAAACCCTGTCTATTATCATTTTTCCGATGAATTCGATAAAGAACATCACGTTTTCTGAACTGAGATATTTGCTATTTATTCAGTACAATGTGCTTCATTTCATAAAATTAACCCTCAACATCTCCAAATGTCATGTTATGTCGTTCTCCGCAAAATATAATTTGATGAATTTCAATTATTAAATTAGTAATAATATTTTGGGAAGACATTATACATTTATCGTTTGTGCCATAAATCAATACTACAGTAATCGCTGCCTGTAGAGTATATGGTTTCATAATTCGCATTGGAAAGTAATTTAGCATTATATCAAGCCTGAAAACATTGTATTGCGCTTTCGTAAGATCTGAATTTGGAGACGGATCAACAGTCTGATATCCTGATTATCAGTTACATATCGATTAACTGTAGTCTAATCAACGAAAGTTCCTGGAACTATTCAGCTTCAGAATGATGGAATATATCCACCTATAGGCATACAATATGAAACACTTACAAGTCGACATAATGTGGACACATTCAGTGCGCGAAGAAATGCCATGGAATAATCTTCTTCCATAAAACGATTAACAATGAAGTGAAAGGCCAGGAATTATAACAAAAGCTTAACTTTATTGTTCCAAGTGTTTCTTGTAGAAGCGCATTCACGTTCTACCTTCCAGCAGCTAGAACGAATGTTCTAAGATTTTCTCCATTGCACACGATATTTGAACAATGTAATATTTTGGGATGATAGCTAAGGTGGATGCTTTCAACTGTTCTGTTGATGATTTTAAGGCAATTCTCCTTGATATGCAAGAACAATTATTTATGTATTCACGTACATGATTCATATTCACACATATACCCAAATGTGTATAAGTGTAATATGTGTGGATGTATATGTATGTGTGTGTTTATCTTTATATGGACACATTTGGTCATATATTTAGTCAGCATTTAAGTTTTTTTATTCCTATAGTTATATTTCATTTTATCAGTTGATTTCATATCACAAAATCTTTTTCTTAAAATTGAACTTAAAAATTTCAAACTATAAAATTGAAACTTTCGAATTTTTGTACCACCAGTTTTGTTTTTAGCATCTGTTATCTTTTCTGTTTTGTAATAAGAACCTGTTCTGTGAAATAGTAAATAAATATATAAATAAATTTCATCAATTTCTGTTTTCTATTGCTTGAACAAATGAACGGAATAGAATTGATAAGCAGGTGAACGAAGTACTCATCAAATTTTCCTATATATATAAATTAAGTGCTGATTAGGAGACAATTGATATAACAGGGGCTAAGGAACTTGCTCACTTCCAAAACTGAGGTTGCAAAATAATGCTTCGAAGTGAAAAAACTTCGGCCAATTGAAAAAATTTTTTTTAATTAGACGATCTGTTAAAGTTTCAGTTATGTCTAGTTCTTTCTATAATTTTTTGTATCTAATATCCTCAAGTACTATAGCGAAGGGGCAACGTATGGTGTTTCTGTCCGCCTGTCAGTCCGAAGAGGACATGGTGACACCTAAGTCACAGTAGTTCAAAACATCTGAATGAGAGTGTGTAAATCTGCAGAACATTGTTTTCTTCTCCATTAATTGTTGGAATGAATTTGAAAAACAACTTTCAATATAGAAATTACGAAAACCAACGTTGCTATCAGAAAGTACTTTTCGAATGTCTTCAAATTAATTTTCTTCAAAATTCCCGCTTTACTCCTAACAAATTTCATAATTTGATCGATAATTCACTTATCTGGTCGAACAATATTTTAAACTTTATTGGAATAATTATCAAATCAATTGTCAAATGATAAAATTAGTCGGCGTAGTTTTCTCAATGTTTATTCATTCAATTTGAAATTCCTCAAGATTGGCAGACACAATTTTGATGGACCTTCTAGCAACTGTGGTCATACCTATACTAAAATTCTGAAACACTATAATCTTCAGAAATGTGGTATCCTGAAAAACGTGAAGTTGAAGGTAGCACAACTACGGTGACTTGTCTTTTCTGATCAATTAATTCCATTGGTAGGCTTCAATAATTCAAATACTTGAGAAGTGGATGTTTTATTTCACAATGCTATATAGCAGTTTCTTCTGATTCTGATATATAAAATCTGAATATTGCCCATAGACAAAATGAAAGATTTTTTCTCAATATTTGTTTCATTATAGAATAAATCACATTCTACATATAATTGAATGAATATGGTATCATTTGAAACCTCTGTCTGAGGGTTGACGAAAACATCCCCAATTTTTTAATGGTTTTCCTACGAAAAATTTGGTATCGCCATATTTCATTCCAATATTTTCAAGTCCACTGATATATTTTTTTATATATCAGTGAATACTGTTTTTTTTAATGTTCAAATTCAATTTCTAATTAGATTCAATATACGGAAATGTAGTTTTGAAAATATATTCTTCGACTTTCGCACATCAAAGATAAAAGGGCCACAGCTGTGAGCCTTCAGAAAATGAAAACTTAGTGTTTCTATAACTAATGATTAGAATTCTGCTATTAGTGAATTAAATAGCAGAACAAGATGTCCTTTTCAAGACTCATGAAAACATATTCTTGTGGTTGTTATCTTCGAACTTAACTCAGCTTATCTCATTTTGAAGTACGCAAATCCATGTCCTGCCGACCCGTCTGTGTTTTACCCAGATTTGAATCCAGATTTACCTAGTGAGGGAACTTCATTCCCACCAATAAACTATGGAGACGACACACAATATGCAAATTTGTACACAAATTCGTGGAAGTTATCTATATATATATATAAAAATCAAACCCGTTTTCCGTTGTCACGACATAACATGAAAACGGCTTGACCGATTTGGCTGATTTTTTTTGTAGTTTTCTAATACTCTGTACAAGGTTCTTACGGAAAAAAAATGAAGAAAATCCTTCAGAAAGATTGAAAAATATACATTTAATTTTGCATATTTTAAAAAACGCGCGTAACGAATGTCAACGTCATTCAATTTAAAACAAAAAATCTGTGGTAATCTGTGACAGTACATCGATAACCGCGCTAACAAATGTCAACGTCATTCAATTTAAAACAAAAAATCTGTGGTTATCTGTGACAACACATCCATAACCGCGCTAACAATAATTTTATTAAGTTTTTGATAAAAATCGTTTTGTTTTAAAGACTAAGAAGTTTTTTGTTTGCTAATAAGTGTTTGTTAATCACGGTAAGTTCACTTCACTTCATATCGATTTTTGGTAACTTTTGGTGACTACACAATATTACAATTTTACATGGTTATACAGAAAATATATTTTCAGTTGGATTTTCGTTTTTAACAATGCCACCAACCAGACGTACAAACTTAGGCCGCAGAACTCGAAATACGGCAAGTCAAAGAAATATAAGAGCAAATCAAACTGATGAGCAACGCGAAGCGCGAAATGAACTTCAACGGAATCGAAATCAACATAGAAATGTTGTGTTTAATCCCCACAGAGCTGCATTCAGTTATAATGTGGCAATTGATTACAGTTCAGAGCAAATTGTTGCTATTGGACTAATGAATATTGTGTGTCCACATTGCAATGCATTGAAATTCAAAAATGAAGCCCCTGTATTGTGTTGCGCCAGCGGCCAAGTCAAATTGACGCCATTGGTACCACCACCAGAGCCACTACATTCATTGGTTTCCGGAAATGGGCCAGATTCTAATCATTTTTGACTCATATCCAGCAATACAATAATTGTTTTCAAATGACGTCATTTTGCGTAATTTGAATCCACCGCGACTTTGCAACGGTACTCGACTTTCGGTAAAAAGACTTATGCCGAATTTGATTGAGGCAACCATTATTAACGGAAACTACGCAGGTGAAAATGTATGTATTCCTCGAATACCAATGATTCCGACTGATCTTTCGTTTGACTTCAAACGATTGCAATTTCCAGTTCGCCTTGCGTTCGCAATGACAATTAACAAGTCGCAAGGCCAATCGCTTAGTGTTTGCGGGATAAATTTAGAAAATCATTGTTTTTCACATGGGCAGTTATACGTTGCGTGTTCACGAGTTGGGAAACCATCCGCTTTGTTTGTGTTAACGTCAGACCAAAAAACAAAAAATGTGGTTTACCAAAGAGCACTTCAATGAAACGGATAATTTGCGGACACGTATAACGCTTCGATTCAGTATTTACTTTGGATTTACTTTCTTTTACTTAGAGAAGTTCAACTAAATAACACTTCATTTTTGTAATCGCAATGAATTCATTACTGTTGTGAAATGAAATAAAATTTTTCCTTTTCAAATATAAAAAAAACAAAAAATTTTTCTTCATCTTTTAATCACCAAACGAAATGTTACATAAAAGGAAGCCATCTGGTGGCGAAACGGAGTTCGCCGGGTTTGCTAGTACAAGTATATAATTCCAATTGAATTTTCAACCTGACGTTCATTTTACTAGGTACAATGTCAAATTTTTGAACAGTCTTAGCCTTTCTGAATACACAGATTCGGTTCTCATTCAGTCATGTCCAGTAAGCGTCAAATATACCGAACCGTTCACATCTTCCGCTTGAATTATGTGAAAGAGACAACTTCAAAAGAACACACAGGATGTAATTACGATCCTCTTGAACCAATCGAATACTACTAATTTTTTTTAAGAAAAGCATAATTAATTTTTTTTGAGTTTGTTCTTAATGATAACAAACTGGAACAATTGACATATGATATGTAACATTCAGTTCGAAAGACATTGAATTTTCGTTTGCCGATATACTTCGGGACCAAGGTATCGGTAAACATTGCCTGCAAAACAGTAAACATAACTTACTTATTAATCTGATCCATTTTAATGTAATGGTAGAATCAATTGATTCTTCGCATACCACTCTACATAACATTTTCAAATGAATGCTATGACGCTCATTCAAATACCACAGTACACTTCCAAGTTTTGTGTTCCATTTGTCTCTCTTTTCTTTGTGATATCAATTTGAAATAGATTTATCTATCACTTATTCATAATATCGAACACGCAAAATGGCGAATGGGCTAGAGAAAATTTGAAGCAATATATTACATTAGTTCATTATCGTTCATCTACTTGAAATGAGATTTAACACATGGGACAGTTTATGTAATTTCTATTTCTACTGAACGTATATATCTCTTTATCTTGATTAGTCATAATCTCTACAGAAAATCAGTACCTACTTATGTCGAGGTGATAAAGGAATGATTGAAGCGTTTGACTTATCACCTGAGCCTTTTAACCTGAATATAAACTTGAATTCAAACACTTGAACTTATGATTTACAGTTTATTGAATACATAGTATGTCGCGTTCCGTAAGTTCACACAAAAGTGAATCTGACAGAGTAAACAAAGTAAGTTTTTACTCTGTCAGAGTAATTAACTTAAGTTACGATGAAATGTGTCATGCTATGTAGTCAATAAAGTGTCAATCATAAGTTCAAGTGCTTTAATTTAAGTTTATATTCAATTATGATGGAAACACTAAGAAAACGTTTCAACCTGAATTGAATAAAGCTTTCTCATATAATGCTCGAAAAAATTGGAGAAAGAGTGTAACACGTTCATTTATTAAGGATACATATATACCTATGTGACAAAATGAATGACGACAAATATTTATACTTATGTAATAAAATTGGCTTATTCTCAACGGTTACTCAATTCCCAAGTTGCTTTACTTTCATTTGAATTCAAGATATTTTTTCAGGATTCAGTATGTTTGCTTAGGGCATTGGTCTTCATTTTCCTGGCAGAAATGATAATATTTACATTCTCAGAATTTCCCTATAGGGTTGCATTCAGTTTCTATTTTGCGGGTAAGATTTCATCTTTAGGATTCCAAACAAACTTTGAATTATTTCTCTTGTTTATTCGTGACATAGTTCTTATTTTCGTGGATAATATTTTCAACTCTAAGTAGTACCTTCCCCTCGAGTAACGACTAACGTTATTCGAGATAAGTTTAAAATATACTATTCTTAGATATGCTCTCATTCAGTTTTCAAGTCTACTTGTAGCTACATTTACATATATACAGCGATACCATACACTATGGAGAGTATAACTGGATAATTCTTGGAAAATAGTATTATTATTGTGATTAAATTTTTAAATTGAATATCGTTTTGTGACACTGAGAGACAATAAATGTTCATTCAGTTTTTTCATAATTTTTTCGTTTATAATTTTGATTTGAAAATGGTTTCACACATCAACAATCTTATGTTGAATATTTAATTCAAGAAAATAATTAAAATATTGTTGTTCAACTAAAATTGTTCTAGCTCACTCAAGAACCTTTCTTCAAGTCTGAACTATTTCTAGCTGTATAAATTGATGAGGTATATGAATGAATTAAATTTCTCTTGAACTTCTTATCAACGGCTTATCCATAAAGTTCAGAGTTCATTCTCCCTTGAAGTATATGTGATGCAATGTTTCAAATTTGCAATGAAATAGACAAAGAATCATTGAAGTTGGTTGAATGATTGGTTGATATCTTGGTGAAAATCATTCGATATCTAAAAGAGCAAACACTCGGCGAAGTTACAGAGAAATTTTATTCATTTTCTGACACACATGTTTTGGAATCCCTTAAAATTTCTTGAGTACAATTTTTCAGTTTAACTTTCAAAAAAGGAGTAATATTCCGAGACAACTGCCGAAAAAGTCTTCATTTCTATAGAATTATCAAAATGATAATTACACGAGCAAGGAACCCCACAAGAAATGGAAAACCTCTATTGAGTATATTAATTTGATATCATCATCATCATCATCATCATCTTCAGCCTCTGACTGTCCACTGCAAAACGAAGGCCTTCTCATGTCTTTGCCAAGATTCCCTATCGGCAGTCTCTGTCTTCCGGGCAACGCCCAGCCAATCCACAAGCTCCTTATCCCATCGATCGTGAGGGCTCTTTCTTGGTCTTGCCCTGTCTCTGGACTCCCAATGAACAACCACAGCACACTCCACGACATCCCTCACCTTTGTTTTACATCACTTTTGTTATCCAGCTGCAGCGCATTCGATCTTGTATGGTTAGGCACATCATGTATCTTTTTATACTCCGGATTGTTCGAATATTCTGGATAGGAGCAGTTTTCTGAGTCCAAGTTCCGCTGGCGTAGGTCATCGCTGGTAATACGCATTGGTCAAACACTTTGCTCTTAAAGGATAGTGGCATATCTGATTTGAAGATGTGTTTTCGGTCGGACAAGTGTACTCCAAGCTGTTCTGGTTCTTTGGCTTTCTTCGTAACTCTGTCTCCGTTCGAATTCTTGAGCACGATTAACTGATGTTTTCCAATCATGTTTTTTTGGATAGATTATCAACTTGGTTGACATCCAGTTGAATGAATTCTAAAGAGAATGCACCCGCTTGTATAAGAGCGTACTCATATAATTCTGAATACAGAGTGTGAGGTTTAAATGGAATTTCTGTTGGGATATTTCATCGTACTCTTTTTTGATAATTTAAAAAATAACTTTTTTGATAAGGATAGGTCATCACTGATGACCTATTAAAACCTAAGAGTTATAAGTTCTTGGTACTGATTTTCGTAATTAGTAACTTGCATGTTTTGCTTTGCAAACGCTTACTGAGTTGAGGCTCAATAACCGAACGGTATAATGACCCTAACGATTTCATTGTACTGATGCTTGTGGCTTCGATTCCCACCTTGTGTCGTTCGGAATCGGCGTTAAACTCTAGGACCAATCGAGGCCATCTGTGACCTGCTAGGTCTCTGGCCTCCTTTCTCAGAACAATAGTAATAATAATAAACGATTTGAATTCTGTTATTTACATATTAAATTTTTTTTCAGAACTGGGCAAGATGGTTTGGAGTAGCGATACTATTATTTGAGTTGTGCAGTAGTATAAAAATATCTGAAGCAGGATACTCTGAGAGCAATGTGCTGCATATTGGAGGAATTTTCCCAATTGCTGGTGAAGGAGGGTGGCAGGGAGGGCAAGCATGTATGCCGGCTGCAAATCTGGCTCTGGAGGACGTTAACGCAAGAAAAGATTTGCTGCCAGGGTATGTCCTCAAGCTTCACAGCAACGATAGCGAGGTGAGTACTTTGGATAGATGAAAATTCATTATTTCTCGAAGTCGATGGCGTAACGATGTTTTTTTGAGCGTCAAAAATTTAGTCAGTTGCTTTTCTATCCCACAGAGAAACGATAAAAAATATATTTTCTGACCGAGTGTAGTTCTTAGAACTGAGCACTGAAATCAGTAATTGCTTTTCGAATACTTTAGACCAAATAAACACGAACTATGCTAGAATATTACTTAGTGAGAGAGCATGTTTTTGTGTCATGTTCTCGACTTTATGCAAGATTTATAACTCTGGTATAGCTACAATCAATTACACAGGCCAATTTTGAAACAAAGTTTTCAATAATTAGATCTAATCCTTATGTTATTGAATATGATGACTCCGAAAATAAAAATGAAAAAGTTATATCACTTAGCGATTTCCCAACTTTTTCATATTAAATAAAATAAAAATGAAATATTCGAAATATAGGCAAACTACCTTTAATCGTTCAAACACATTATAATAACAACATTTTCTGGTGTTATAAGGTTGGCAATAAAATGATATTTTGTGGGCAGTTGTAGTAAACTGCACAGCTGGTTTATGTTCTTTCATACTAATGTTATGATTAACATAACCTTTTGTTGAAGTGTTGGAACTAATTGGTTTTTGTTCATACTCTAATATGGCTAATAGTGGGTGTAAAAATTCTCCCACTGCTTTTTGTTGAATATGTATTTTCTGTGATTGAAAAACATTGAAGAAACATTACTGATTTAGTGAAAAAAGTATATTTCGCATATTTTGGTGTAGAAATCGGTGATCAAGATAAATGTTGTGTTCCTCACAAAGTTTGTTATATTTGTATCGAGGCTCGTCGGAAGTGGATTAAGAAGGGGAGAGAGCAAAAAAACCATTTAAGCGATCGTCATTTTTGCAGCACAAATGTTTCTGGATATAATTCTAAAAATGAGAAAGGAATTTTGTATCCTAACCCTACTTCAGTTGATCGGCCGGTAGGCCACGGACCGGGAATACCTGTCCCTATGCCTTATGGGTCTATTGATGACATTTTACAGTCCAGACCCGAATCAATTGAAAGTGAAGCATATGGTGATGAGTTTCAATGTTATCCCGGAAATTTAAGACCACAATTGCTCACACAAGCCGAGTTAGACGATTTAGTGAGGGATTTGGGTTTAACTAACGAAAAACCAAAACTGCTTGGTTCTAGACTCAAAGAGAAACATTTATTGGACTCTGAAACATCTATTTACTACTTCAGGACGAGAGATGCACAGTTTACTCAATTTTTTAAGCAATAATAGAATTTGGTTTATTGTTATGATATTGACTAACGAATGAATTTGTTATCAAATACAAGAAGGAAGTTGGAAGACTTCTCATGGACTCGTCTATAAGAACAAGCTTCAAAGGTGTACTATTATATGTATAATGGAAATCTTTACGGTTCTTTGCCTGTTGCTCATTCAGTCCATATGAAGGAAACTTACGAAAACCTTAAGAAAGTTTCACAGCAAATCAGCTATACAACCCATAATTGGATTTTGTGTTGAGATTTGATAGTTATCTCCATGCTTCTTTGTCAACAGAAATGATTCACATAGTTTCCATGTTTTATGTGTGAGTGGGACAGTAGAAGAAGAAATCGACATTGGTGCACGAAACAATGGCCCCTTAAGAACAGCTTTGAAAATCGGCGAGAAGAACATATTGCATAAATATTTATTATATTCCACAAAGTTTCTTCTACAACCACTACACATCAAATTGAGCTTGATGAAACAATTTGTGAAAGTCTTGTCCAAAGATGAGGGTTGCTTTAAATACTTGTGTGAAACGTTTCCTCATCGAACAGAAGCTAAATTGGAAGAAGAAATTTTTAGATTCAATGGCCGATGAATCAACTCTGTGATAGTTCACACTTAAATGAGAGGTAATAAGAAATATAGGGTGTTTTTTTCAGTGGTATAGAACTTTAAATTGCAATAAAACAACGATAGATCATTCGATTGACAAGAATATTTGTTTTTATTCAAGAGACAATCTTGTGGCATTACATTTTGAATATGATTTCTGGCATTTGACCGCCACGGCTGGCTCGGATGTAGTCCAATATGGGCGTCCAATTTTCGATGACTTTTTCCATTATTTGTGGCCGTATATCGGCAATAACACGGCGACTATTGTCTTCCAAATGGTCAAGCGTTTGTGGCCTATCCGCATAGACCAATGACTTCACATAGCCCCACAGAAAGTAGTATAGCGGTGTTAAATCACAAGATCTTGGAGGCCTATTCACAGGCCCAAAACGTGAAATTAGGCGGTTACGCAACGTGTCGTTCAATAAATCGACTGGCCAGAGCTGTGTGACATGTTGCGCCGTCTTGTTGAAACCACAGCTCCTGGACATCATGGTTGTTCAATTCAGGAATGGAAAAGTTAGTAATCATGGCTCTATACCGTACACCATTGACTGTAACGTTCTGGCCATCATCGTTTTTGAAGAAGAACGGACCAATGATTCCACTAGCCCGTAAAACGCACCAAACGGTCAGTTTTTCTGGATGTAACGGTGTTTTGACATACACATAAGAATTACCTTCACTCCAAATGCAGCAGTTTTGTTTTTTGACGTAGCCATTCAATCAGAAGTGCGCTTCATCGCTAAACAAAATTCGCTTATGAAAATCGGGAACAACGGCAATCTCGTTTTGGGCCCATTCCACGGATCTACGCCTTGCTTGATCATCGTTTGGCTTCAATTCTTGCACAAGTTGGATTTTGTATGCACGAAAATCAAGATATTTTCGCAAAATCTTCCATAAAGTGGATGGACACAGATCCAATTCCTGTGCTCGATGGCGGATGCACTCATTCGGGTCTTCCTCGATGCTACGCTCTACAGTAGCATTAGCTTCTTCTGTACGCAACGTACGGCATCTCTGGGGATGCGAGTTATCAATAAGAGTAAACGTGAAGCGAAAACGTTCCATGGTTAATCGAATTAACTGCTCTGATGGACGATTTTGTCGTCAATAAAATGCGAATTAGTCAAATGAAGATTTGTTCAGTCAGTGATTGTTAGACAAGTATTTCTTATTACCTGTCTCTTGAAAAAAATTTCGTTGGTCCTGAAATTCGTGAATTCATGTTCGTTTCAAATTTCGAAGATGAAATTATATCATATTATCATCAATGATTATATTATCGATGATTATATTCGAATAATTCATAATTAGAAATGAATAAGTTAGATAGATAAATGTAGAAAAATAAAGCAGTTCACTAATTGATACAAGTTGAGTTGAGAACATGAAGAAAACACTCTGAATGTTGTAACGCTCATAACTTGAGAAGCAACGCTTCAGCAGTCTTTTAGAATAACTTATGAAAAGTGATATAATTCAACCAAAAAGGAGGAGTGTTCGTAATTACATATTCAAGTGGCATTAATCAACAAACTGGAATACTAGAGGTTCATTCGGTTGTCTTTGTATTTCCTCCGAATTCAAACAACTTTGGTTTCCTTCCATTGCTTCCTTCCTGGTTTAATACTTCCAGGTCTCAGGGTGGAATCAAAATAAAGACAGATTTTGTGTGGAATAAACACAGCACGTCTACTTCATTGGATTTATGAAACACTGTCTGTCCCACCAAGTCCCACAATGCGCGTCACTCACGTGCCAAGTCACAAATCTGGGATATAATGGAATTTAGCTTTTCGCGTTCCTTTGTCATCATTTATAACTGTACTTAGGGATTACTCGGATGCATCCCAAATACGTCATAACAGGATTATTTGTTTGTACAAACGAGAGAAAATACACCATGCGTAAATTAATGCTTTTCAGGTATTTTCCGAATACATCTACACGATTTTTTCGTATTTCAAAAACCACTTGCTCCCAGAAATCGTCTCGGTTCCGAAGGGAATTGCTGAAACTCCTATTTGTATAATGGAAATTCGCTACAGCATTTTCATCAGGTTCTCCTCGAATATCCTTAACGTTTTCGTTATATTGTATGCGGTTTTGTGTAAAACACAATGGAGTGTGGGATTATTGAATTATTTTTTCCACATATGCGAAAAATGAGAGATGAATATATTCTATATATATATATATATATATATATATATATATATATATATATATATATATTAAATATTAAATTAAATTAAACACAAGGTTCAATGTTTCACGATTATACTTAACAATATCAATTCGTCAACATGTGTCGAGCTCGCAACATGTTGACGAGTTGATAGTGTTAAATATAATTATGAAACATTAAGCCTTGTGTTATCTTCAATTATGTTTCACCAAGAGTTATATACAAGTTGAATATATTAAATGAAAACACCTGGCTTGGTTTCACAAAATTTATATTGAATACTTGACAATTCTTTCGGGGTGTTACCCCATTTTCAAAAGTTAAACACATGTCAAGCTTTTGGAGTTTAGCTTTAAGATTCAAGCATTTATTATAAACTAGCTGACCCGGCGAACTTTGTTCCACTTAAGAGGCAATAAATGAGCAGACTTTCGATTTTATCAAGGGCAATTGTTTATTTGGATAATTAATGTAAATTCAAAATGCAAGTATTTTATTTTAATGATTGGCCATGTATTTTAGTGCATGGATTCCACTGTTGAGTGAAGCATCTTGTGATAGACGCCATTTTTCGTTTTATTATCGGGTGCAAGGAAAAAAAACGCAAATGGTCCTCCGACCCGTGAACATGCCACATATACTCAGAATTGACCATAGGAAAACATAGATTTTTTAGATTTAGACCACAAACTTTTAAGCATTGGTCGTGTGATGTGTTTAATGTCATGGCGAATGCAAGTTGGATTGGAAATTGAAGTCCTTTAAACTGAAACGGCATGTCGGTCGGGATCCTTGGAATGAGAACTTCTTCAGCTTCGAATTTTCTTCTGAGTATCGTCGTGTAAATCACATTGTACATCAATTTTCTTATCACCAAACGTGTTCCGTTGCACAGTTTTGGTTGGTTTATGTTTCGAAGCATGATTACTACGGAGCCAACCTTTAGTCGTAAATTGTGGGGTGGTAATCCCGGCACATCCAAGGAGTTTAAAAATTCAATAGGATAGTTGATGGCGTCATCTTCATTTGTTAAACAATCAATTGATTTGAAAGAATGCAGTGTACCAATGATCTCGTTCTGAATTATGAAGTTTAAGTCATCTACATTTTTATTCTAAGCCGCCAAAATTGCTCGCTCTCTCAACCATTCCTTATTTTTGTGTTTAGTAATGATTTTTGGGAATACTTTGTTGATGAGTTCGTCTTTTGATGAGACAAAGTTACAGAAATTCTGAGTACTCGACCATTACCGATAGTCAGTAATTGCTCAGAGCAATCTTCAGCAGATGTATCGTTCTGTAATGCAACTCCAAAACATCTTCATTAATTATCATTAACTTCATTCCAATGCACGTTTATTTTTCTGTGCATTCGTCCCAGATGCTGATTTTTGATTCTAATAAAACTTTGGCAATTGCGGAGTGTTTTGCAATATTACATGTTAGTTCTTCAATAGTTTGAAGATTTAACGGATATTTTAATGCTGAATGAGTCATCCGTACGCCATCCTTCTAACAATGTAATGTGGCTGCTATTCCAGAAGAAGCAAATTGCAACCTCAATGTTTGATCTCGCACTAACAGTGGCTGAAACTTCTGACATGAGGAATGTCTTACCAGTTCCACCAGGAGCATCCAGGAAATATAAACCACCATTTCCATCATCAATTGCGTTCATCATTGTATCATCCTCTTGTTGGTGATTCAACAGGGGTACATTCGTTTGAACTATTAAATCTAGTTCCTGGTGATCATATTCAAGTGAACGGAAAAGTTCCCGTTCAAATTCTTGATTAAATGCGTCATTCATTTCACGATTTGTCGCTTTCATTCCTAAACTGACTAATAAATTACCCAACATGTGCTAACACATGTCTTCGATCAATATCAAAGCCTGATTATGTATCTACTCATTCATCTGAAGGTCGGGATTTCTTTTACTGACACGAATTTGATGTAAAATGCCTTCCGACATAACTATCCTTGCTGTGGTATATCCGTTTTGTTATACCACGTATTATGTCACGTCCCACGGGAACGTGACAAAAAAAAGTATCCAATGTCCTTCTCCTGGTTTTAAGCTGCCCTCCGACCAATTTTCTGCCGAATCAGTTCAGCTGTTCTTGAATTATAAATGTGTAACTAAAACGACTTTCTTTTATATATAGAAATATTAATAACAAAATTTGCGAAAATTTTCAAAGAACAGCCTCAGAAGTGTCATTGACCTAAATTTAACAATTAATTGAAAATATTTTGAAAGAAAATAATGTGTTTTGTTTTCAATACAGTAATTGTTCTCTATATGAATTTAATATTCGACTGCTTTATAATTATGTTCAATATATGTGTATTGAATGAAATTAGTGAAAACTTTTGTCATTGAAGTAAAAAAAGCTGAGCTTGGATTAGCCGAGGCCGAACCCGAGCCGCCCGCGTGACAGTCGTGCATTCTACCACATAACCACTTATGCTTACTATTTTATGCTAAAAAAGTATGATTTCAACCAACTCATACAACATTTCATAGTGACTGACGTTTCTTGTCAAGTTACACAGGAACGCTGCCGAACGGGACAAAAAGTATCCTATGTCCGTCTCCTGGCTCTAAGCTACCTCCCCACCAATTTTCAGCCATATCAGTACAGCCGTTCTTGAGTTATAAGTGGAGTAATTAACACGACTTTTTTTTATATATATAGATTTTGTGAAACCAAGCCAAGTGTTTTCATTTAATATATTAAACAAGTTTTACCAAGAGATCACCGAACATTCAATCAACTTTATATCAATTGAGGTTTATTATAATCAGTATAGCCTACAACTAGAATCACTTGTTTTCACGTGTTTTCAGTGTGTTAGATCTCATCAGAACGGCATGAACAAATAATATATCATATGTTATCTGAAAATATAAATATAAATAAATGAGAATGATAATATTTATTCAAACTAGGGCAGAAAAAAAAAGTTCATCAAAATAAAAAAATTGAAGATTTCTAAACACTTGATGCAGTGATAAAAACAAATAGCGAACATTAAATTCAAATCGTCGTGAGTGTCGTTAGAAGAGTTAATGGATAATATCAAGGATGCAATTCATTCGACATATTTTCGATGCTGTGGATGTAAATTTAGTAGAATGTAGACAATATCTCTTTTATCTGAACAGATACACCCCGAACAGCCCGAAACAATTGTCAAGTATTTATCTTATAATATAAAAATGAATCGCAAAATGTGTTGGTAAGCGCATAACTCAACAACGCCTGGACCAATTTTGCCAATTGTTCTTTAAAATGTTTATTGAAGTCCGAGGATGGTTTTTGCGAGGAAAAATCCGAATAAATGCCTGGAAAATCCTCAAAACAGCCCATTTATTTTTCCCACACAAACATTCTCTAACTAAAATGTAGAGTCAACGGCAACACCGATTTCACTGTTTTTTTGTTGGGTTTATTATTGTCAGGGAAAAAATTTTCAGGAAAAGAATACTCAATCAATAATATGAGTAAGAAATAATTATTAATTCTCAAAAAGAGGATGTTAAAGAACTGAATATTTTATCACACATTTCTGTTAGTTCAGACCTATCGCGACTAATATTAAAACATCAATTTAATATAAAATTTTGGTAGGTTTGAACAGACTAACATACATGTTACTAACATAGGACGTATATTTAGTTATGAAGAATACATAGTCTTATTTGATTTACAGTGAAATTTCGTTTTCAAAAATGATAGCTATCAGGTATACTAACTTGAGTCGCAGAATTCGCAATGCAGCAAGTCAACGATGATATAAAATAATGAAATAGCAAGTCAAACTGACGAGAAGCAACGAGAAGCTAGTTATGAAGTTGAACGGAATCGAAATTAATATGAAAACATTGCTTTAACTCCTATCGACCTGCATTCAATTATAAGTTTGAAATCAAATAAGGTTCACAGCAAATCGTTGCTGTTGGACCAATGAACGTTGTGTGTTAATATTGCAAGGCAAAGTTTAATTGTTATTGATAGGAAATACTTCCAATGATGCGACAAAATATTGCGCGAAGAGTCAACTAATAGAAACGCTATTGGTACAGCCCCCATGTTCATTGATTTCCGGGAATTAACTAAATTCTGATACATAGTTTTTAGAATACATAGTTTTATTTGATTTTGAGTGAAATTTCGTTTTCATAAATGATAGCTATCAGGTATACAAACTTGAGTCACAGAATTTGCAATGCAGCAAGTCAACGATGATCTAAAATAATGAAATAGCAATACAAACTGACGAGCAACGACAAGCTATTTTTGAAGTTGAACGGAATGCAAATTAATATGAAAAGATTGCTTTAACTCCTATCGACCTGCATTCAATTATAAGTTTGAAATCAAATAAGGTTCACAGCAAATCGTTGCTGTTGGACCAATGAACGTTGTGTGTTAATATTGCAAGGCAAAGTTTAATTGTTATTGATAGAAAATACTTCCGATGATACTTCAAAATATTGCGCAAAGGGTCAACTCAAAAAGACGCTATTGGACAGCCACCATAATCATTGATTTCCAGGAATGGACTAAATTCTGAACATTTTTCGTTTTATATCCAGCAAATATCTCATACAATTAATGATGAGATATATGGGACAAGTAGGTACTAGATACGAAATCAGGAACATGCCATTCAACTATAGAACGGACCGGTTAATAACTTTCAATACCTCAAACGTGTTAATATAGGAATTAATTCGATAATTCGAGTGATTGGAAATAACAGGAAGTATTACAGTCCCTTCGTAAAAGATTAAGTCTCTTGCTCCACAAGGGATAAATATTAGAAACAAGATAGTAAAAGAAAAGTTAAAAAAATAAATGGGCGTACAAAGTTCGCCTGGTCAGTTAGTTCATTATAAATTTTGTGAAACCTAGCCAAGTGCTTTTTATTTAATATATACATAAATGGTTGTTCAATCATAGGACTTTGAAATGAGATTAGTTTCATGTAAAATAGTTAGAAAATAGGCGACCAAGTTCGTGACATCCATTTGTACTCACAGTTACTATTACTTGCAGGCTTATATTGTTATACACATATAACCAATTTGGATTGTTATCCATTGAGCGAATTCTCGAGATGTTCGACAATTAAATTCTCCAATTCCCCTTAATACGCATAGACTGCGAGCTCGGAATTCAGACATATGGAGCGGTTTCACATAACATGATTTCCCATCTTCCTCACATATCGATTAAGACGAGCGCACTAGTTATGTCGTTATCCCTCTGCACTCAGAAGTCCGGATTTTCGATTCAATCAGGCCAAACAGCCCTGCACGGAACGTTCATTAGACATCGACAGGCCAAATTAGTTTCAGATCAACACGGTCTTGTTTGGAAGCGAAAGGTTGCACATAAAAATTTGATGGGCCAATAAAGCGGCATTGAATATGTCAAAAGATGTTACCTACGTCTTTCGCTGAAACGAAATCAGTTTTGGATAACAGTGAAAATTGATACAAAGTTTATTTTGCTGAAGAAGTTTGTAGGACTTTTGTCTATTTGATATATACATAAATGTCTTTATTGACATACATATGGTTTTTGTGCTAATGTTCTGAATTATTTATTGGATAGAATGATTGATAAAGATACCTTTGGGTATGAACGAGAAAATAATTCTACTGTAACCTTCAATAATCCTGTGAATTAAGGTGTGAAGTATTTGTTACTCGATGGTTTTTTTTCTGCAGTCATGGGTGTTAGGAGTTTGTAGTCGTTACTTCACTTCGCGATGGAGATGTCACATTAGATGAGTTCCTTATGGAAAGAACAAATTTGTCCTGCTCTTGCACCAATAGAAGTGTGGATTCTAATATTCTCAAACAATCATCCTTCGATAATTGATAATGATAATAGAGGTATCGCATAGCTTTTTTTCACATAGTTACTGAACAAAGACATTCTTTGTTTAATTGAATTTTTGATGACTAATTTTCTAATATTTGATGAAATTCTGATCATACGTCAAGGCCCGGTAATTCAATTCAGAAATGAAACTATTTGGAATTTTACTATATCCCACGCTTATTATGGACGCCGATTCCTAAAGTTGGATTTTCTCGTGAATTGTCTGGTCTTCGACAAATTAGTTTCTTGTCTACATTAACTGTAATACGAACTGAGTACGTAAGTACTCCGTTACTGCCTAAGAATCAGTTTGGATTTCGCAAACACCACGGCACCACTTCAGTACTGTTAGATGTTACGGACAATATTGTTGCTTCAGTTGTCCCAAAAATGGCTGTCCTTTTGATTGCGCTTGAATACTCACGCGCAATTAATAAGTTCAATCATGACCTTCAATGTGCAGAACGTATGTTTTTCGGATTCACTGATTTTTTTCAAAGCGTATTTCAAGGGGAGACAGAAGTGTTTATATCAAGAGTAGGAGATCCCAATTTCCTCATGTCTAATCAGGTGTGCCACAGGGTTCCGTTTTAAGTCCTCTGCTTCGTTTGTTCTATACTGCAGATTTGCCTAATAATGTGGCACATTCCGAAGTTCATTCACTAGTGGATGACACACAGATTGCGCACAAATTTGATGATGCAAAAGTTAGGACTGCGAACGAAAGACTGCAGAAAGATCTTGAGGCGATTGTTCGGTTTTCGTAGCACCAGAACCTCACTAGTATGCCGTCTAAGACGGTTTTAGTTTTTTCTGTTCCTCTTCCTATATAGAGTTCATAAATAATAGTCTCAACGTTAATGTGATGATCATTTTCTGCATAGTCAAAATACAGCGTAAATGCATTATCATTCTTGATAATGCCGTAAAAGGCGAAACTAGTTGAATAAAGAATTGTTCAGTCAGTGATTTTTCGAATAAGTATTTATTATTACTTCTCATTGAAAACTAATATTTATATAATGCACAAAACAAAAACACATAAAAAGATAAGGTGAGCATGTTAATATTAATGACTTTGCCTTGAAGTGCTCCGAATACCGAAAACACAATAGAAGCGAAATCTCAAAGGATATTTCTTGATGTTCATTTTGGATTTATTGAAGGAAGGCTGTTTGAAATAGAAAGGTAAGATATTGTATAAGTTGTAATCGATCGAGTTGTTTTTTGAATTACTTAGACGATATTTACTCTTTCGGATATTTTTTGCGTCTCTTGAAATTATAAGGATCAGACTATTTCATTGACCAATTTACATCCCTATGTATTCTTAAAAGAACGTCATATATACACAATTATTTCATATTTCATAAATAATGGTATGCATGAATCTAAGTAACCAACGCCTGCCATTATTCGAATTTCCTCTTTTTGCAACATGAAAACTACGAAGGCATTGGCACAATTTCCCCACATCACAGAATAAGCAGTCGTGGATATATTCCATTTTTTATGCAAATTGTTCGTTAAAAGTCGAGACTGATTGAAGCGCAATAATTATCAGAAACAAATTGCAGCTGCATAATATAACGTCTTCGTTTGAGATAATAATAATGTTTATACATCCAAATTCAAGCAGTTCACTGTTGACAAAATGAAAAATAAATGAAACAGTAGTGAAAAAGCAAGAATATACATAAGAGTTGATTTTTCAAGAGTTCAGTTTTTCAGGTTGACGGCACTGGTTGGTAATGGCATTCAAACGTCATCTGTTAAAGTGAAAAGTTTTAAGTATACTCTGTCATTTCATCATGGAAAGACTGACAAACCAGCAACGATTGCAAATTGTTGAAATTTATCATCAAATTTCATGCTCTGTGAAAAATGTGTATCGTTTGTTACGACCATATTATGATCGTCATAATCTATCTGGTGAATCAACAGTTCGTGCTGTTATCATCAAATTTCGCATCAAGTTTACTTTTTTGGACACTAAACCATTGTCTCGTATGCGTACAGTGCGTACTGAAAATAATATTGCTGCCGTAGCGTTCAGTGTTAATGGGGATCGTGAAATGTCAATTCGTCGCAGTTCTCAGTAATTGGGCATCTGTTACTCAACCACATGAAAAATTTTATGTGTTGACTTGGGTCTGAAAGCCTATAAAATTCAACTTCTGCAAGAATTGAAGCCGAATGACTTACTACAACGTATAATTTTTGGTGAAAGGGCCTTAGAACAGCTCAATAAAAACCCGGTGTTTTATCGAAAAATTGTGTTCGGCGATGAGGCTCATTTTTGGCTTAACGGATGTGTGAATAAACAAAACTCTCGCATCTGGAGTGATGAACAGCCGCATGCCATACAAGAATTACCGATGCATTCGTTAAGACGACCGTGGAAGAAACGTTACCGTCCACGGCGAACGATATCGAGTCATGATACTCAACTTTTTTTTGCCCCAATTGGCAGAGTTGAACTTGGTTGACATGTGGTTTCAGTAAGACGTGGCCACATGCCCCACAGCTCGTGAAATAATGGACATGTTGAAGGATGAATTTGGTTAGCAGTTTATCTCTCGAAATGACCCTGTGAATTGGCCGCCAAGGTCATGTGATTTGACGCCTCTGGATTGTTTCTTGTGGGGCTATGTAAAGTCGTTAGTGTATGTGGAGGAGCCGAACACGATTGAAGCCTCACAGGATAACATAACACGCGTAAGTCGTGGGATACAGAATTAATAGACTACTATGGTAACAAATCAGAAAATTATAAGAACTCTGTCTATATGATGAATACCAGGAATGGAATAAATAGTCACATATTGCAAAATTGAAGTATACAACATAAAAAAGATTCTATCCGTATCTCACTTCATTGATCTGAATACAAAGTCGAAATAAATTACTGATTATAGAAATATATATCACGCAGACTACAACGTACATCACATAAAGTTAAGAGAGGAAGGTGACGTAACATCAAACTCTTCAACCATCTCAAAAGCTGCTTCTCCGCTCCGTACAGCTGTTTCAATACAAAAATGGATTGTAATCAGAAGAAATTATTTGCAAATTCAGCTTTGGTAGAAGAAAAAATTTCATATCGAAATATTAGGTCGAAAAGGTCTCGTTTAAAGTTCAATACACTTCACACAAAATATATTTCAAACTTCTTTTCGGACACAGTCGACAATGGAGATGTACACTGAAGACCAAAATATAAAGGAAGATTCAACTTGACTTCGAATCAGAGAATAATAAAAAGTTTTCACCTTGCGGAGGTTGATAAAATTGTCCCACATTCAGACGAAATAACCTAGTGCCTAAACGCAGATGTCGTGACACAACTTATGCAGTCTGAAAAGAACAGCTCAAGGTCAAAAACGATCTCTCAATCTTCGAACTTCAAGTATCGGTCTAGAATCTAGCCTTTCATTGTATAGCGATCCGAATCAGCGTTAGTTTACGAGAAAATGAAGACACTTTATATTCAGTCCGAGACATTCAGTTCGAGTCCTTTGTAGGAAGCCATTAACGGTATTTTTAGAGCACTGAAATCTACTTCTGAGCGTTATACAATAAAAATTTCTATCGTTCTCGAACATCAAAACGAAGCATAACTGAATATTGATGCATATAATGCAATCAATATTCAATCTTGTATTATAGTTGATCATCTCATTATCTCATGCAGTAATTTTCGACATAAAATTTCAGAGTTTTTGAACAAAATGAACTAGCATATACAATATCAACAACCTTATTCTTTGAATTTTATCCTGAGCTTGAACAATCGCAAAGTTTATGAAACTATCTACTCTCATCTCAAATCCATTGGTTCGAAAATATGATGCAAATAATCTCAACGCTGCTTAGTTTTCTGTCTCACCCTAATGTTTCTATTCTCCTTCCCTACCATCGCTCAATTCTTGTATGATTATGAAGAATAAAATCGCCTTGAAGAGCCCCTTGCCGTGATGTGTGTCTGCTGATTCCTTGAGGTATTATACTGCATCTTATATAGGTTATAAAAGTCTGAAATTTTGTTGGCTAACGACTCTAAGTAAAGCCAAATTAAGGCGAGCCTCTGGCTTGTATGTCCGTTATTAGAAAACTTCAATCTTCACTATTTGATGGGATCGAAACTTGATGAAAATCGCATAACATAAATCAAATAAAACTGAATATTTCTCGAATTTATCGAATATTTGTTTTCGTTGAAGTGAAAATCATGAAATACTCATTTCCATTGAAATCAGATATTGTAATATCTGATTTTTCATTCAAATTTTCATCGAAACATTGGGTTAGGTCCATTGTTTGAAAATTATCCCGATTAATCAGAATTTTGATTTGCCGTACTCCGTAAGTTGCAGCACAAACCTTCTTTCCTGATTGATTGATTGAAATTGGAGAATTCCATGAAATATATTTCTTTTTTACGATGTGTTTTTTAAAAACCGTTTTTCGAGAAAATTATGAAATTCGAAAAACGGTTCTCGAGAGGAAAATATCGGTTTTCAATGTATGAATAACACATAAAAAAAATTTGAAAATGACAAATGTAGCCAAATGTACCCGATTGATGAAAAGACTGTTGCAAGCGGTTTGGTTCTTGGAATCATATCTATCCGATATGAATTCATATCATATTTCATCAAAAAAAAAAAGAAATAGAATATTTAAATTTGTATTAAAATTTCCCGAAATAGAAAATACTCGCTCCTTTGCTTAATTGTCTTCAAAACTAAAATTGATTTTAATAAGTATGTATGTATAAACTTTATTTGCTATTGTCTTTCGGCTTTGATTATAATTTACATTATGTAATACACAGTTACATATTTTCTAATTGTTTTTAATAAGTATCCATTTGTGTCTAATAACATTGTTTTTTTGAAAAAGAAAATGGCTATTATGAAAATATATTGTTTTTATTTATTCTAACCCATTGCTGAATAACTCGTTTCACTATTATAAAAATATTTACATACTTATATGAAAAAATATACATAAAAACTAAATGAAGAATTGTTCTTAAAAATATTTAATCGTGGCCAATTATTATTTCTTTGTTCTACTAAATTGCATTAAAAGTTTTTACTATCAATAAAATTGAACAGTAAATAATTTGATCCTATATTTTCTATTGAAATTTTTTGTCTGAATTACAGAATATTCGTTCGAAACAGTTTTTCATAAAAATTGGAAAATGGTAAAAACCGGTTTTCTGAAAAAATTTCTTTTCGAAAACCGGTTTTATAAAATGTCGGTTTTTGTATAAACCCTAGTAGCAACATCTGATTCGGTTAAGTTACTGTTATTACATAATTTTTTACTGTTATTAGATAATTTTTTCGTTAAAGCATTGGGTAACGACTACATTTGCAAATATTTCAATTTCAATAGTATTGAAGTGTGTTATGCACTGATTAAATTGAGAGTAACATAAAACTTTGAGATTTCTCGAGAGAGTAAATCAGGGATCAAAATATATACGAGTACTACAGAACTAAACAGATTATAAAACTCACAATTAATGTATAATAACGAATTGTGTCAGTTTCACAACTCAAATGTCATACTGACGCTATCACGAACGTTTTATAACGGATGATTGTTCTCGAAGAGAAAATGATTGGAGTGTTGAGGATATTGTCGTAAAATACTGTCCCGAAATACTGTCGTAACGAAAAAATATGTTTTCAAACAGTTTCTCTCGTTTTGTGATGAAGAAAACAGTGTAGGCAATGAATAAACTTCCTTTGAAATGAAAATAATATTCCAAAATGATTGGTGTTAATATATGATAACTGGGACAGTCATGATGAAATTGTGATGGAAACTTTGTGGAACGATGGAGTTAAACAAACAAGGAAAATGTTCGAAAAGGTTCAATAAGCCAATCGATCGATTCTATAGTCCAATATTTTTAGAGCTCTCCATTAGTTTGAGAAAACGTTGACAAAAACTTAATTTAACAGCTGAGCAAGTGATTGCTATTATCAAAAGGAACATTCGAATGATTTGAGTTTTTGAAACTGGCAAATGCGTTCACAGCCACAACTATTTTTTTTGAGATGCTGTATTTTGCAAAAGATTCCTTCATTTGGGCACAGAATGGGGGAGTTGAAAAGGCGTAACGCATAGAGACGTGAACGGTTTTCTGATGTAAATAGAAAAGTATAAGGTATGAATTGAAAACACAATTAATAATTTATAATATTAATATTAATGCTTGAGAATTATTATGAGGTGGTTACCCATTTTCAAAAGTTGAGCTGACTTCAACATTGGAATACGGAATAACACCTCGAAACAATTGGAAAGCAACCATTTCCTTGTGTGAGAGTGAGCCAAATGTGTTCATTCGATTATATTTCACCATATTCTTTCAGAAGATCATTGAATATTCGATCAAATTAAACACGTTTGGTTTAGTATAATACTTTATGTTTGATATCATGTTTCTTCATTTTTCAGTGCGAACCTGGACTTGGTGCGAGCGTTATGTATAATCTTCTTTATAATCAACCTCAAAAGCTGATGCTCCTTGCAGGATGCAGTACTGTTTGTACAACGGTAGCAGAGGCAGCCAAAATGTGGAATTTAGTTGTGGTAAGTAGCACAAGTCTCAACAGTCTGAAACTGACTTCATTTTCCCACTGTTTGAGATGCTTGTGATTTTTAACATTCCCAAGTTAAATTAACATTGTTAAAGTGACGATCATTGTGATATAAGCATTGTACTTGTCGCTAATAATCGGTTCATATTTCAGCTATACATATTATCGAATATATTTTTTCCTGTTTGTTGTCACATTACTTCTTATTTTAGGACAAAGAACAGCAACATTGGTTCACGCCCTTTTACTTATATATGGGGCTACTTGCTGTTTGCAGTTATTTTGATTCTGCAATTGACGTTAGCGCTCATCAATATTTTTATGTTTTGGTGTATGTGTAAATGTTCTGAACCATTTTGACTTGTCGGAGTATATCATCTGAAAATTATACTATACTCTTCTGTAAAATTTCTATACGAGCATAATTTAAATAAAACTAAGTAGTTTTTCGATTTTCACTATAATTAATTCGAAACGTGACAATATCCTTTCGCCAACACAGTGGCTTCATCAGATGTTGATGATAAGATGATTATCAACATCTGATGAAGCCACTGTGTTGGCGAAACGATATTGTCATGTTTTGAATTAATTATAGTGAAAATGGAGAAACTACTTAGTTTTATTTGAATTATCTTTTTAGATTTTCATCAAGTATCGGCCCAATGGATTTATGATTCTATACGAGTCTTTGTTTTCCAGAATGTTGTTTTTACTATATATATATATATATATATATATATATATATATATAATTCAAAAGACCAAATGAGATTATATAAATAGTGAGTAGATAGCACTTGTTGCTTTATAGCTACAATGAATTTTCCAGAGAAAAGTTCATTGAAATTCATGCATAACTAACTCAACGAACGGAAAGGAACTGTGGTCGGAAAAAGTCACTACTTGATGACCGATAAATTGTTTTTGCGAAACAGAAAAAATGAACCAACTTTCTCAAAAATGAAGTGGAAGTCTATTGTCATCATTTAAGAAATGACATCTTGTCAGGCATTCAAGCATGTTGGTAAGCAAATAAACCCTTATCCACATCCGTCATGAAGAAAAGCGACTGCAGTGAGCCAATGATTTATTACTTTTAATATTATTTCAATTGTTTAAAGGGCGGTGGTCAGAATTTATAGCTTCTATTCGTTATATATAGCTAAAATATATAGCTTACCTATATAGTTCGTTAGATTGATGACTAGAACAGTTACAATTCACATGCCCATGTATACTTTATAATTCATCATGTCCTTTTCCTGAGTTTTATTAGCTGCGCTCGGATGCATCGACCGGCAAAGTCCCAAGATAAGACAAGACAAAACAAAAATCTGAGGACTAATGCATCTTGAGAAAAGAGCGTTGGAAAGCACCCTCTCTTCTTACATGGCGTGGTCAATCATCGGTAGCTCAGGAACTAGACGCTTGAACATTGTTGAAGATTGAGCAGCACCGGTATTTTAAGGTGCTAGAAAAAGGTTTTCGTGAGTCATATAGTGATTCTGAAATCCGTAATATACCATCACGCTTTTTGTGCATTACTCTGAGGCACTCAAAAAGCCTGAATTATTCTCTTTCAACCAAGTGAAAGTGCCCGCTGGCCTGGAATATTCCTAGACCTCAACCAAATCGAGAATCTTCGGAAAATACTGCTAAACAAAATATATCTCTAAATAGTCACGAAAAAGCACTATTGGAACGAAAAAATCTGGGAAAACTGCTTAAAATATCTGAAAAGCATGCCGAGTAGGTGCCACACAGTCAAAGAAGCATTTGACCACAATGTTCAAATTGCGGAATGAAACTCTTCAGTTTTGTAAAAATAGTAAAAACAGTTTCAGTACTATTTTGTCATTATTTTTTTTTTTATATTTAATAGTGTTGGCGTTTACTTGATGGTAATCCATTATAATTGAATATAACTTAAATTCAAACACTTGAACTTATGATTTACACTTTATTGACTACATAGCATAACATAACGACGAAACGCGTCATGCTATGTAGTCAATAAAGTGAAAATCATAAGTTCAAGTGTTTGAATTTAAATTATATTCTACTAATTTGTCGATATAATGTTATTTCTCCATTTTTCAAAAAACAGAGAACACGAAAAAACATCAAACAAGCCTATTAAATTACCTCTCATATATCAAGAATTTGTGTATTTATATTATCATTAGCCGTAAATATCTCTATTTGATGAAGAAAACTCATTCAACTCTATTCGATAGAATAGAGTTGAATGGCAAGAATACTGTGAAAATTCTTAATTTTGTTGTGCCCCTGTCAATAACAAGAGTGTGTACTCAATAACCCTCGAGAAAATATTTTTGAATATTCCATATTTTTCTCAGCAGGTAAATAACATGTTTACATGTTTACCTTCTTACCCGTTGTTTTTTTACACCATTTATTTCTCAGAAATTTTAACACATCGTCCTTCTACTAATAACAACAGGAACATAATTATTTCACACTTAATTGGTTTCATTAGAGATTGCTTCAATCAATGCTTAAGAGAAATCAATGCATGAAATATAAGTTTAGAAGGACAGAAATACAAGTTCCAGAATAATCGAAATATTTCGAGAAGAATTTCATAATCCATATCACTAATATCGAAATTTTTATTTCGAAATTATGACAAAAGTTTTTGTCATTCCGTAATTTTCCTTCGAATTCATTATACCACTCATTATTATTATATTCACTACCGCAATGTAATGAAACGTTTTTCAATATCAATTTATTGAAAAGTACGATTTTCACAGTAAAACTACATAGGGATATTTATAAGTGAAGTTAAAAACGTAAAAACGAAGATTTTTAGGGACATGGTTACTTATTATATTCCAACGCGATTACATTTATCTGCGAGTGTCGAATGTAAGAATAATATTAATAATAATAATAATGATAAGTTTTTATTTCACTACAGTATATATATATATATATATATATATATATATATATATATATATATATATATATATATATATATATATATATATACAGTATTAACACGTAATGATATAATACAATCGTTAAAAAAATGATTATCAATGAAAATATTAATTATAATCAATAGACAATGAGATTATGGCTCACTTCAGAATTCACTATACATGAAAACAGTCCAAGTAAACTTGACTAATGAAAGCAAATAAGTCACTGTTGATATCTCATTTGTGAGACACATCATGGTATAGCGAACACACATATATCTAATGGGTGATTGTACGAGCGAATTAGTTTTTGGAGTACTTTACGAAAAAAATTGATTTGAACGTGAACATTGTCTGAGAACATGAAAATCAATAGAGCAAATAAGGGTAGGACAGTCTATATAACCATGTAAGAAGTTATGCAGAAACTTCAAACAAGTTTCAGTTCAGACAAGTCAGACATGCAAGGACAACAAGTCCCTGCCAATTTTGAGTGATTTAGTTCCAAACCTGTTTAACAGATCAGTTTGATATATCCTCTGGCCGTGATCTTCCCTACAAATTAGAGATTTGAGAAATCGACTATCGACTCTAAAGGATTTTATGAGAATTGTAAATTAATTGCAAATCATACATCGGAAATCTAATTTACTCTTCACAAGCCGATTAAAAAAGTTTCCAGCATTACACACAATAAATCCATAAGATTTGAAGGCAGTTGAAATTGTTTCATCTATATAAGGTAAAAAAGTGAATTTCTGATCAAATATTATACCGAAGTCATCAATTTCGAAGACTAGGTTAAAAATGGTTTCCTTAATTATGTTTTCATATTGAATAGGTCGTTTCTTTTCATTCAATGTTACATTAAGTTACATTAATATTGAGTTTAGTGCGGTATCAACCATCAGAAACGGCAGTGGGGTCAACCTGTAAGCTTAAGCAGTCCTCATGTGTTTCGATTTTGCGATATATTTTTGAATCATCAGCATACATGAGACTACGAGTTTGAACTGCTAGACAGTCCACTAGATCGTTTAAAAAAAGAAGAGACAACAGTGGGCCTAAATTAGAGCCTTGTGGTACCCCAGAAATGGTTGTATCTTCATATGACTTATGACCTTCAAATTGTTCAAAATGTGTTCGATTATTTGAATAAGACTGAATAAGGGCAATAAGGATGCAACTTATATTTAGGTATCAATAAATACTTTCCTCGGAATGCAACTTGTATATACCCTGCCATTTCAAAGTTCATTTTTTCTCAATGATATCGATTAAAAATCGAAAAAAAAATGAAATCTTTGATGTGTGATTGAATTTCAAGTTCGAATATCTATTGAACAGATACGTTATTTCGTAAATACAATTCTATATTGAATATATATATATATATATATATATATATATATATATATATATATATATATATATATATATATATGCGATTCCACTAGGAATAGTAAGTTATTTTCTCGAAATTACTCATAAATTCCAGCAATTTGTTGTTCAATTAGATATAAATTTCAATTTGATTTTCTATGAATTCAGTTATGAAATAACGAACACATAATCTCCAAATGAAACGAATACCTAACGCTCTTCTCAATTTTCCCTGCATCAGTCATAAAAATTGAATTCATAAAAACTTTTACATAATTTCAATACAAGTTTAGTCTATATTATAGGCATTCAAAGTGAAACATTTCACATAGTTACAGTACTTTTCAATGAAATCTCATAATTAAATCGAAGTTTTTAGTTAGGAAATCATTAAACTCGATCTGAATTCAAGTTTTTTCATTATGAAAAATATTTGTGCCGTCGAAACATCCTCAGTTTGTTGATTGAAAAAATATTGAATCACATTCTTTGAAAATTCGATCTAATACTTGAAATAATCGAAAAATGAAAACGTTTTCACTTCGAATTCAGATGAAATTCAGGCTGAAATTTCATTGAAAACGTTTTCATTTCCGTGTTCAGGAAACGAAATTACGGTTCAGCAATTTACATCAGAGTCTGATTACAATGATGAAATTAAGAATTCAATCTATTTAAACCTAATTTTGACGAAACGTTATATAACTTATTAATCTATACAAAACAACGAAGCAACTCCGCGTGGGAAGTTACCTAACTCAACTTTAATGACTTTTGGCGCAAATATAATAGAGTTCGACTCATGAACCAACAAAGGTTCGACAGGTATTTTTAATTATCGGTCTTGCATTTATTATAATATGACACGTTTGTGCTTTTGGCGTTGAAAATTATGCAAAGTAGTAATAACTAGATGACAAGCTTCTAGGAAGGCGAACTAGTAGGAGAACTAGTTGTTAAAAATCAGGTTCTAGAATTATGCGAAAAACATTCAGTTATTTCTGACTTACAATCAGGTTTCAAGAGAAATTCCTCCTGAGAGAGACAGCACTGTTGAGCATATGTGAGGAATGGTATAGAGCTATCGATAAAGGAGAGTTAGTGATTGTAGTATTAATGGACTTCAAAAGAGCGTTCGAACCTTTATGTAGATCATTGCTGTTGAAAAAACTAAATCAAATTGGTTTTGAAGGTTTGGTAAACAAATGGTTCAATTCTTATTTACATTCGCGATCTCAAAAAGTAAAATTCAATGGTGTTATTTCGGATAGCATGGGAGTTAATTTTGGCGTACCTCAGGGTACGGTCTAAGGTTCTCCTTATAAAAATGATATTGTTCTGCATGTAAAAAAATGCTCTTTACGATTGTTCGCAGATGATACTATGATTTTTGTTAGTGGTAAAAATATCCAGACTTTGACAGAATGGATCAAATTGGCATCAATGGATCATTGGCAGCAATAAATGAATGGCTGACCGATAACAGTTTATCGCTGAATGTTACGAAGAGTCTAAATTTAAAGCTTCTGGTACAAGTGGAATTCTGAAGGTAACTAGTAATGAAAATATGAATATTGAAATTGAAAACCAGAACATTGAAAGGGTAAAAATTGTTAAATACTTAGGCGTTATGTTAGATGAGAAATTGAGTTTCAATGATCATGTCGACTTGATATCGTCTGAAATCTCCAAGAAAATCAATTTTCTCAAAAGAATTGGAAAAATCTGACCACATATATGAAGTTGTTGTGTTTTTGGTTGGTCTTTGCCTCAGAATAACTCCAAAATTCTTCTTTTGTGCGCCTAGTAATAGTTATGATTCAGATCAATGTTTCTCAACTGGATTCACTTCAACTTTTGTAAAATATTTCATAAGGTTTTTTTTAATTCATTCGACCTACAGTTTAACGTCGTTTTCGAACGGCCAATGAGCTGGTAATCAATATATATACCCAACAATTATCATCATTAAAATACTCAAATCATAGACAATAACACACACCCATGCATTCTCCGGGGCACGAACCTGAATCCTACCGTACCATAGTCGGTTGTTTTTCCGACTGAGGCCAGCTTATAAGGTTTTAGCGGACCGCTAAGAATGGGTTATAATTTAGCCCATCGGTAAAATGTTTTTCCAAACTGTGGAAATGTAGTCTCTTCCAAATAAGTTCAGGGAACGGTAAATCAAATTTTCAACGCTTTTGATGATTGGGGTATTCGATTGCAGTCTTCATGGAGAAGTGCATAGAAGATATATATATATATATATATATATATATATATATATATATATATATATATATATATATATATATATATATATATATATATATTTTTCTTGAAATTGATTTATTGCCTGTTTAAGATATTTTATTTCGAAAGTTTATAGCAATAACAGGCTTTTTTTGATATGAAAAAGTTTATTTTTGTTGACGTTTCGTTGTTATATTACAACTTTGTCAAAACTCAATATATAACAACGAAACGTCAACAAAAATAAACTTTTTCATATCAAAAAAAAAGCCCTGTTATTGCTAAAAACTTTCGAAATAAAATATCTTAAACAGGCAATAAATCAATTTCAAGATATATATATATATATATATATATATATATATATATATATATATATATATATATATATATATATATATATATATATATATACATATATATATATTTCTTGAAATTGATTTATTGCCTGTTTAAGATATTTTATTTCGAAAGTTTTTAGCAATAACAGGCTTTTTCTAATAATTTAAATAATATATATATATATATATATATATATATATATATATATAATAAATAATAATTCAATGTATATATATATATATATATATATATATATATATATATATATATATAATATATATATATATTGGGTTCAATATAGAACAGCAATAAAATATAATATTGAATAAGTGAAATTTAATACATCATTATTCAAAATGAAGTCTAGAGTATAATCTTAGAGTAAAATCCAAAAACGATCAATCCATTTTGAGTTACCTGCGGATTATACACACAAGGTCACTCACCAACATTTACTATCGCAAGTAATCCACCAATATGTTACACGTGTGGAGTGACAATTTCTGTCAATATTTTGTTTTGGAATGCACTAAATGCAGTGAAAATCGCGTAAAATTACCGACCAATTCACAAGACAAACTAAATAATCATCTGGATTTTTTATAGAGCATCATATTGTAAAAGCTCATAAAATTTTTTCCTTTTACTTAGTTTAATTTGAATATAATTTCATTTTTTTGATTTTTGAATGTTTGTGATAATGTCCACCATTAGTTATTCAAGTCCAAAGATTCTAGAATATCATAACTTTGGAATGCATATCCGTTTGAGACTGTACGTTTATACAGTACTATATGTGATACAGTTTAGACAATAGTGTACAAGATACAGGCTGCTGTAAGAACAGTTTTGGAGTCTCGAAATATCTTAGTTCAACAAGATAAACCTAAAATCCCTATTTTCATTAAAATACCATTTTTAACACCATTTCCGATAGCACAGTTCGTATGATAATCGAAATTGATGTACGCTGAAGTGTTGATACTTAAAACTGCTGATGATAATGTCTTCGATATTTCGATATCTACCGTTTTATCGAAGCCTACCATAAATATCGATTAGGGTTGATACTTCGAACTGAATGGAAATGTAATGAAGAATAATAGCTTGAGATAAAGAAAGTTGACAGGTCACTCCAACAACTATGTTTTCTCAACACACTCTTTCAAGGGATATCTCTAGTAAAATATTGTGAATTGTTTATAAATAGATGCTATTCACAAGAAGAAGAAACTTCCTTCTCCACAAAGTGCGATGGTTGATTTTGTCACCCCCACTGACATTCATAGTCATATTATTTTTGATTCCATCATCTTGATTGATATTTCGAATGATATTAATTACTTCCATGCTTATCGATTTCGTTTATCCGTAATACCCATTTATCGGTACTGTTTTTATTTTCACTTAGCTTATTCATGAAGTATTTATTGAGGTTGAATAAATTTTCGAAATTTTCTTTCAGATTTTAATATTCATGAAGTTTTCATATATATATATATAAAAAAATTTCGAATCTTCGGTTTTTTAGTTCAATTAAAACAAAATGATGTTAGTTTATTTCCAAATTACGTTTCGGTTATTATTTCAACCTTTATCAAAATGATTGATATATGTATTATGATCGCTAAAACAAAATTATTATATATATTTAAAATATTTTGTTTTAGCGATCATATGACATTTATCAGTTTGATGAAGGTAAAAATAATAACCGAAACGTAATTTGGAAATGAACTAACCTCATTTTGTTTTAATTGAACGAAAAAACCCAAGATTCGAATTTTTACAATATGGATAAAATGGTTCAAAAATCAGATAGATTGTCATATATATATATATATATATTGAAATAAAATAAACTCTTGGCTTAATGTTTCACGATTTATTTAACAATATGTATAGTCAACATGTTTCGAGCGTTAGCTCATTTTTAAGACTGAACTACTATAAGAAACGTAACAACAAATTTAATCTACAAAATGGATGTGAGTAGGGAGGATAGTTGAAAATCTACTTGTTCATTTACAATTTCTTCTTCTTACAATCTTTCATTATTCTGTTAGCACCTGAAGAAGTCGTTTGTAACGACGAAACGCGTCATGCTATGTAGTCAATATAGTGTAAATCATAAGTTCAAGTGTTTGAATTTAAGTTATATTCAATTATATTATTCAATTTATGAGTACCTTACATTATAATCAGGAAATGAGTGTTCGGAATCTTGAAGATTTTGAATAGATACACATAGAAAGAATAAAGAAATACTCTATAATAATATATTAGGCAATAAGTAGGTTCACGCAACTATTGCGAATATCATGGGGTCCCCACACTCGCATGATTGTGATGAACGCTTCATTTTAGCGATTGAGCAGTTTTATTTTATGTATAAATTCGGTAATATTTTCTTAATTAAATCAGTTGAACAAGCATCAGTTGTAAGCAATGACATTTTTGAAATTGTTGTCGATTCTCATTGGCTGGTTGCAGGCAGACGTCGAAATATTCAGAAAAGGTGATAAATTTCTGTCAAACAATCATAAAGATATTAGTTCAACCACAGTGGCATGAAAGATAATTATGTAGATCATTGTTGATGACTTTCTCTCCTTCGGCGAAAAAGTTCAATTATACCTGAAAATGAGCATTCTTTCTGGTTAGCTCGATTACTACTATCCCCTCTACATGTATAAACGATTGATCCGAAGATGCTGAGACTAACGTTTCTGCTGATGTGATATATTTACATTTCAACTAGGCTTTCGATGAAGCTCCTAAGCAACGACTAGTGAAAAAACCTTTTTGGTTGTCTGCCAAATTTTCTGGTAGATGATTTCAAGTGAAAGTGCATGATAGTTATTCTTGCGTAATTTCGATGCTGAGTGGGGTCCCACAGTAGTCTGTAATAGATCCTTTGATGTGCCTTGTTTATACATTAGATGTTCTACAACTGCTTAATTGAAAGAACCTACTGGCAATACCCTGAAGATATATGCAGAAGCAACGGAATAGCACGAGACACAACTTCAAATTTGGAGTTGAAAATATCAGAGATCAAAGCAACAAATATGAATCATGAAATTTTTTTCTATAAGAAACATTTGGTATGGTTCACAAAAATTTTATTCAATTATTACTTGACAATAGTGTCAAAAGCTAGACTAAAAGTTCAGGTTACCAATTCTGTGAAACAAAGCGAGGTATTCATTCAATATATTCAACAATGTTTTCGTATAAGATAAGCGAATAGTGAATCAATAATAATATATTCGATATGCATTCAATGAGTGAAATAATATTTCACTGAAAGAGTTTTGGAAGAAGCAAGAATAAGTCTAAGGTCTTATGTTCAAAAAGTCATTAAATTGAAGAGTTATCTCTTATCATTTCAAGCATTTAGTTTTAAAATTTGTTTTTGATACTTTATTCTAATTAATCAACGAAATCTATGAATCAGGAATTTGAAAGGACTTTCATTATTTGCATTATTCAACAATACCAGCAGAACTCCTGGTTTTCATTATATATCATCATAAATGAGACGTAATGAGAAATACTTGTCTTGAACGTCAGTGATTTTTAGACAAGTATTTCTTATTACCTCTCATTTAAATATGAACTATCACGGACTCGTCCATTGAATTTATTATATATCATTATATCCGCCTATAGTCATTATATAATTGAAACTACATCACTAATATATTTTTAGAAACGCAGTTCCATGAAAATGGGCTCTATATATAATGAAACAGATCGAATAGAATATTGAATTGAGTTAAAATTTTCAGATTTTCCATCAAAAACATTTCGTTTTGGTCTGGATATCACTCTGAATATGACGTAATTACTAACCAATATGTCAGAGCTGAAATGACGCAAATTTTCATCTGAACCCATCCTGGTCGATGCGTTGACCGAGTTTGATAATACTAATTTTATGTAAATATTGATGAAATTGAACGCTATCACAGTTCATCAACATGATTGTGTTATCTTTGATTTTATAAATTTGCTATTATGTACATCCATGAATTCATTCAAATATATATGTATATATATATATATATATATATATATATATATATATATATATATATATATATATATATATATATATATATATATATATATATATATATATATATATATATATATATACATATATATATATATATATATATATATATATATATATATATATATATATATATATATATATATACATATACATATATATATATATATATATATATATATATATATATATATATATATATATATATATATATATATATATATATAAAGTTTTTAGCAATAACAGGCTTTTTTGATATGAAAGAGTTTATTTTTGTTGACGTTTCGTCAACAAACCTCTAAAAAATTCATGATAAGCCAGGTGATTTCATGAAGCACGACTTTATGTGCACCTAATTCTTGCAATGACCGTTTTGTTGTCAACTTTATTTGGACTGTAACCGGCTATGGTGCGGTAGGATTCGGTTTCGAGCCTTGGTGAAGGCATGGATGCACGTCTTTGTCTCTAATTTCAGTAGTTTGATGATGATAATTGCTGAGTAACGTACATTGATTACAATCCCAATGGCTGGTCAGAACAAAAAAACGAAAATAGGATGAAAAAAGATAACTTTATCAGATTTATAATTTGTTTCTATTGCTCTTGGACCACTGTTATTTATTCTGTTCGTAAATGATCTGATGGATAATATTCATTCTCCACATTTGATGTTCGCAGATGATTTGAAACTATATCATGAAATAAGGTCACAGGACAACTGTGCTCAACTTCAGCTCGCGCTGGACCATGTTGCTAGTTGGTGCGAGAACAATTATTTAAGTTTAAATGTGTCAAAGTGTAATGTTGTTTCATTCACAAGGAAAAGGGATCGCATTGATTGTGATTATAGCGTCGGTGGTCAGGTTCTCTCTCGTTCAGATAAGGCGAGAGATCTTGGTGTAGTCTTCGACCAGAAGCTTTCCTTTGTCCCACACATCACCCAACTTATTTCATCTGCTGCGAGTAACGTACATTGATTACAATCCCAATGGCTGGTCAGAACAAAAAAAACCTCTGAAAAACTCATGGTAAGCCAGGTGATTCTCAAGTGTGATTATATTTACATATATACAATTACATATATGTAATTGTATATATGTAAATATAATCACATATAATATAATATAATATAATTACATATATGTAATTGTAAAATATAATCACACTTGAGAATCTCCTGGCTTACCATGGGATGAAAAAAGATGACTTTTTCAGATTTATAATTTGTTTCTAATAAAACATCGATAAAAAAACGAAAGAAATTTATGACCAGAAAAGATATCCATATATATATATATATATATATATATATATATATATATATATATATATATATATATATATATATATATATATATGATAATAATAATAATAATATTTATTAATCCTTCAAGACATTCGACAATCGGTGGCTCGGATGAGTCGATTCAAGAAAATTGTAAGTACAACAAAATACATAAAATATAAAATTATTATAAAATACAAATGATATGAGTATAAAATAAAATATTTACAGGCCACACAAGTTATAGCAATGTATCATCCATCATAAACTCCACGTTGTGGTAGGTCATTCGGCTTCAATTCTTGCAGAAGTTGAATTTTATAGGCTTTCAAACCCAAATCAATACGTGAAATGTTTTATGTGGTTGAGACACACATGCCCAATTGCTTCTGAACTGCGACGAATTGACATTTCACGATCCTCATTAACACTGTACGCTACGACTGCAATATTCTCTTCAGTACGCACTGTACACATGCGAGACAGTGGTTTGATGTCCAACAAAGTGAACTTGGTGCGAAATTTGGTGATAACAGCACGAATTGTTGATTCACAAGGTCGATTATGACGACCATAATAAGGTCGTAACAAACGATACTCATTTTTCACAGAGCACGAATTTTGCTAGTATAATTCAACAATTTGCAATCGTTGCTCGTTTGTAGGTCTTTCCATGATGAAATGGCAGAGTATACTGGAAACGTTTCACTTAACAGATGACGTGTGGATGCCTACCAGTGCCGCCAACCTGAAAAACTTAACTCTTAAAGAAGCACCCGTTAGAATATCAAAAATCTTAGAGAATCTTTTAAAACATCTTTAGAATATTAGTTTCAAAAATATCTTTATTTCTAACGAATATTGAATGATTACCTATTCATTCTTTGTAACCTCATGATCGAAAGGGTGTCGAAATATGACTAAAAAAATGAAATTTTCGTTATCTATGTCAGTCTAAAAATCTGAGGAAAACTGAAGAGACAAAGTGTTACAATTATTTCAAATATGAGCATGGACTCGAAAAATATATGTGTTACTTAATCTCTAAATCTGATAAAATATTTCAATACTCTTGATTCTTCAATTGTAGAAGAGAACTCGATGATATATCCAGCAGAAGTTACCATTCTTCCAGATATACCGTTTCAAAAAGTGTGATTGCTGCTACAAAAATTGAAATTTGTTTTGCTTTTTGTTCGAATCAGATTCCTCGTATCAAAAGGCAACTAATTTTTCAGTTTTCTCTGAACTTAATACTCTAAAATGGCAAATACTATTTCACCATTTCACTCAAATTCAATGAATTCTTCATGAATTAGGTTAATGATGCCAAGTACTTTCAGGCTATCATAACTGAATTTTCAATGTTCATCTGTGATGTTCATCCCCTCAATTCCAAGCATCTTTTCCCTTCGCTTACATGCTATAATAATTAAGTTTCAACTTCGTAGGAATTATTAAAAATTCCCTCAGAATTCATGTTTTTGCTCTGTGTAATGATATAAATTCTGGAATGTCCTAAAGAAAACGAAATTAGAATTGTTTTCCATTTTCGAGGAAAATAATGAAAACTCAATAAAGAATTCTTTTGATAAGTTTCCAACTCGGAACTCAATAGAAAAGATAATTATAAAACATCAGGAAAAAACGTTTCATTTAAATAGGACGATAAAAGTAATTTAGTTTTTATTCGTGTCGTGAATTTTATTATATCGCTATCACCACAATCTGGAGTTGTCAGGAATTCAGTGGTTCATTATTACGTTTAGAATTTAATCGGGAAACGTTATTTTGCATTTATTCATGAATATGGATGTAATATAAACACAAACTTCTAAACAGAGATGTTTGATCATTTTGTCATTGTGTTGTATATACGTATATTGAGTTTTTCAATGATTTCAGCAGATTTTTTTTTGAGTAATCTTCATTGCAGATTGAAAAATTGAATGAAAATCGAAAGAGTCAAAAAATTTTCAGCGATTTCTACTCAACTAAATGCAGGTTGGGAAAATTGTGAAAATGACCTTCATAAAATTCTATGAGGTGCCTCTGAAATCCACTAGGGTTAAACGGAACCTGATTCCTGAAATTCCAGATTTACTTCTACAAATGTTGGATTGAAACGAACCGAAAGATTATAATAATGATCTTCCGAAATTTTCTCGCTACTTCATGCGTCATCATATCATTTTTCAATCAAATTTTGCTTCCTTCTAGGGATTGTTTTCATTTCTAGGTTTCGGTAGTTCTTTTTTTCCATGTGGAGTATTTCTATTTTCGAAGTAATTGTTTAAGAGAACGCTAATTGGTTGCATAAGAGCTCAATGATTTCGATTAGAGATGTATTCGAGTGACAAAATATCCGATGTAAATGACACAGAAATCGCCTTTCCGAAAATCGCTCAGAAAACGGAATAGAATTGATTTTGAATTGAACGCGATACTATTGCATTGATTTTGATTTTAATTTCATTTTCGTTGACTTAATCAACTACATTCCATTATCTTCTGTTGACTACGTGTGACTTTGTCCTAGATAATATTTTATTTTCGGTTTGCTTCATTCAGTTATTGTTTATTGTTATTTCAGTTCATTTTAATTTTATTTTCGTTGTATATATTCACTGAAACTGCTCATTTTTCTTTTACTCATTTTTATTTGTGTACAATTTGTTATTCTTTCGCCGTAATTGGATGTACTCCTTTATCTGTTGGTAATGAATGTATTATTAATATAAAATCGTTTCATGATTCGATGAATCGAATATCCGGGATAACAGGATCGAGCACTGAGAGGTAGATGTTCCGTCAAGGACCATCATTAATTGCTAAAGTAAGTTCTGCCTACAACGATACAGCCCGTAAAAGTTTTCCTAATCAACAATTAACCCAAACTTCAAATTTCTGATCGCTGTTGTTGATTCGGAAAAGGGTCTGTTAATCCATTATTGATTACTAACTTATGGTACAACTTCCCTTTAAGTGTTTACGTTCAAAGTGTAAATTATATCTCAGCAATTTCCATATATTCGCTTTCCTGTAATAGGGCATACGATTGATAACCGAACTTACGGTTTCCTAAAGATGTATAACCGTCATATAGCGGGCGTACCTTTACGGTGAGTGATGTCCCAGAAACCGATTCTAATAAATAAATAAATGAAATAAAATTTATTGAGAAACATTCCTTACATCGTGAAATTGCATTTATTCAATTGATACAATAATTAAACTAAGAAGAATGAACTCAAAAAGACGAATTCAGTTTTGAGTCGATCTTCCATTCAGCCCTCGAACAAAAATATTGGTCCAAACAAAAAAATTCATTTGATTTATATCCACGATAATATACAACTTTATTCAAAAAAAAAAGTAAAAAATTTACCTCAGAAATATTAAAAATTTGAGACAATTTCACATGGTGAAGGACATTTGTGATAGAAACATACACAAACATATGATACAAAAAATTTATTCATACATTATTGCCTACATTCGAATAATCGAAGTACTCTGCGATACTATAGTATGCCTTTGTTAAGAGATTTAACTCTCCTCTTAAATAAGAGCTTTCAGTACTTTCAAATTAGAATGCTAAATGACTTAAGATTTCAATAATCTGTATAATAGAGAGACTGCTCAAACATAGCTGTCTTATGCATAGGAATATGTTGATGAATATTGAATATTATTCGTATTCGCTTCTGTATAGTAAACACCCTATTAATTTCTGTAGAGCAGTCTCACAGCAGAATATTGTAATTTAGATAACTTTTATATACAAGACTGTAATACACATTCATTCAACACTGTTTCTAGGTACGATGTTCTTAATTCTAGAGATTGCAGAAAATGAGTTTCTCAATTTTTTACATAAAACATCAATGTGTGATGTACATCTCAGACAATCAATACCTGATGTCACCGAGACATTGGCCATCATAAGTGGCTCTTATCAATACGTTGGTAGTTGTCTCTAACAGTCGTTCCAGAGTTTCCTTTCACTACGTTGACGGTTATGCACGAAATTGGTGGAATGATTTGAGAATTGAAGTTTAAATTACGTTTCCACGTAGAAATGCTTTTTCAAATTGGTTAATACTAGAGAAAAAAATTAGTCGTCTTATTTTGCACTTACTACATATTTTGAAGTTCACGAATCTTCCGAAGACATGGTTGTACAATCAAACTGTACATCAAGCGGTGCATCAAACTGTACCACCGTATATCTCCCGCATTTCTGGTGGCTTATGTCCGTGAAGTCCTGGGCTACGCGACTACAAATCGATGAATGTTCCTCTTCGAATTCTGATGTTTGAATTGTAATTTATTAGTAATATTCATCTCCATGTGAACGAATTATCTAATACCTTGTGCAGTACTTACATTTCGTTTGCCCATTTGCACTCATCTTGATTCTTCGAGTTGATTCATTGTAGAATGATCCCTAGTCAAGGTTGAAAATGAACCTTTTCCACAAATATTCCAGTCTCAATTTCCTCTTGTCCTCCCTTCCATTCTACTTGAATAATTGAAACTTCAGCCGAGAACTACACTTTTCCATTTTCTTGAATCAATCCACAGCGATAGCTTCCTTTCAAACGTGGATGTGATTAGAATTGAATATAGGGAGAAAATGCGCTATAGATTTTCTGGAACGTGGATATCATTCAAGGATCGTATATATTCTCGTATTTGAATTACAATGGGAGTTTTTATTTTCAGTGATTCACTTTTGTATAATTTGCAAATATGTTCTGATAAGAATCAATGAGAGAGTTCTACTGTACGATAGTGAAATGAATGAGAGTATATGAGAAAATGGGAATAATCATTGAAACGTCATATTTGAACTTGTTAGAATCATTTAGGAAAATTTACATTGAACAATTGATTCCACCTGTTACGGAATTTTTACCTATAAATACATCAAAAACAACCCTCCAGATATAACAATGAGAAGAGAAAAAAACTAAGATACCAGAAAAAAAGATCTAATGGAGAAAATATTCTTCTTCTTTTTCTTTTCAATTCAGATATTGGTCAGATTTCTCAATTTCAAGAGGCGTGCATTGATAAAAATCCATCAGAAATTGAAAAAATCAAGAGAACACTCTTACAATACCAATTCAGTTTTTTGAAGAGTTTTCAAAGAGTTTGAATGTTCAGGGAGGAGTTTCGGTTTTGAAATCGAATTCTGAGATGTAAATCAAACAGTATGAGCAAATTTGAAATATTATGTTGAAATAAGATGGAATAGGTTTAGACTTTTCGTAATTTCTTGGTTGAAGGAGTGGAGTTCTGCAATTGTAAAAATCTGTGAAAAGTGAGTTCAATTTGTCAAAATATACTGAATATTCTGTTCTCTAGACCAGTTTGATTGGCTTTAGTTATATGTGAAATAAATTCCAATAAGATGGAGATTTCTTTCGAATACAGTATTGGTAGATCGTAAAACCCTTATCTATACGCCCTTTAGTTTCCAACTGGAATACGAAGTCAAAAATATAATTCAGTTTGCTGCAGACTCCGAAATGCTGACAGAATGTCTGCATCTCAGCATAGCAGAATCTGATTAAAGAAATATATTTCCGACTCTGTCGGGACAAAAACGGATGGCCATTCGTACAATCTGACTTTTCCCAAAAGAATCGACTTGTGTTAAGTGGATGAAACGGTTTCGAAGTGCCAATACGGTTAGTCCTCGCACGGAACTCCATTTTGCCGCACTTGACGACGACATATTAACTTGATTTTCAAGCTTTTATCGTGATCAGAACGTAGGAAATTCGTTACTTTAAAAGTCGTTCAGACTGCAGTCAACCTATAATGTAGTAATTTTCTTATGGAACACACATCGCAAAATATACGAATATGAGAAAATTAACGAATCCGTCATTACTATATGATAATTGATTATAATGAAAAGTGAGAGACTTAGATATAACACCATATCATGATGTTATGATATTATCATGAAATTAATAATTGATGAGGCCGATACTTGATGTAAATCGATAAACATAATAAAACAATTGTTAAACTGATTTACACATATATTAAAAATAATACTGCATGACGTACGTTTCGATGAGATTCACCTTTTTCAAATGCTACGTTAATATATGTGTAAATCAGTTCAACAATTGTTTTATTATTATCATGAAACTTCAATATTGTGTACAAATCAAACATTATTCTCACTATATTTTAATGAGGTGCCAATGTTTTTTCAAACTATTTGCTCAATTTGTTGTTTATAATACAAAACATAAAAGTATGAGAAACGAACGAATTTGGACACAAAGAAGTAGATGAAATGAGAAAGAAGAGTTAGTGAAGCTATGATTCTGCGACCAGGAGACCACTGTAGTTTATGCGTTCATGTACAAAAATATATAAGAAAAATATGAAGAGGAGGAGACCAACAAATATGTTTCTTTAGAAAAAAACGGCAACTCAAATCAATGCTTCAGGAGAACATTGTGGTTAATGAATTTGGCTATAATAAATGTAAAGATGAATATCTGTTCATTTTTCGTTGTTGATTCTACAAAATATCGTACTCTTTTTTAATATAGCTTTCGAAGACTTGTTACGAACGGAGCTTGTATCATTCCGTCCAGTATCCAATATTCCGGGTTTCTTACTAAAATACCAATTTCTTCTGGAAAGTTGCTTACATACGTGGTAGTCGTTCTCACCTCGTCTTAGAATTTTTCTTGTTCACATATTCTGACTCGGTAAGTTGTGGAACTGAATGTTGTGATCATTTAATTATATATAATACCTTAGGACATGTACCACAAATAATATGATCATCATACAAATAAAAATATATAAAAACCATCGCAATTTAGGTCACTTGGCTATCTTGCGGCAATTTAAGTTACAAGTCATTTCCTTCGGCATATCAGGTGACTAAACCCAAACATGTTGCCTGAATTCCAGGATATCGTTTCACGAAATGGAACAACATAATATCTCAACCACTCTTTATACTTGTACTCTGATCTCAATCAAGGTTTTGACAGTGTGTTTATTTAATGAAGAATCGATAACTTTCGAAAAATTAACGTGAGCTCCCTCTATCGGAGAAAAGACGTATAAACTCTCCCTAGCGTTCAAGATCATGATAACGTTCAAGCTACTGATGATTCATGACAACAGTAGCGCGAGTGCAAGGCTTTGTAGACATTTCATTCGAACTCTACGGAAAACTGTCCGCAATGTGTAAGAATAGTCCCATGCCTAATGGCTCCAGGATCTTGATTGATAGATTAAATATGACTGATGATTCATAATAATGGTGAAACAATCGTATCCTATTATCATTCAACAAGATCGATGAATTTTTCGAAATGTTCTCTTAATATTCACTCTCGAAAGTGATGGGTTCGTTCTCGTTGACAACATTTGTGTAGACAGCTCTCTGAGAGTTTTATTTGAAATATTTCGATATTTCGATTAAGACTCTCAGTTTTCACTAGTATTGAATGATTTGTGAATCTTGAAACTATATATACATATATATATATATATATATATATATATATATATATATATATATATATATATATATATATATATATATATATATATATATATATATATATTAAAATTGATTTATCGCCTGTTTAAGACATTTTATTTTCAATGTTTTCAGCAATAAAAGGCTTATATTGATGCTAAAAACATTATTTTCGTTGTATATTACAACTTCGTCGAAACTAATGGAAAATTGGATTTTATGAAATACTATAGATATCGAAACGTCGAACTCATTCAAAAAAAATCCAAATGGCCTTTTTTTATTCTGACATATTCATTTGTAGTATTCAGAGGAATATTTCTGGCTTAGCATTTTCTTCGGAAGATTAAGTCTTTTTCGCCATGAGGAAACCTCTCAAAAATTCCAGGTGATTCTAATGAGTGTATATTCATAATAATAATTATTATTTTCATTATTCACACTCATAAGAATCAGCTAGCTTACCATTAGTTTTTCAGAGGATTTCTCATGATGAAAAAGACTTCCTAAGCAAATGCTAAGCCAGGTGTATTCCTCTGAATACTAACAATGATTATTTGAAAATACAAAAAAATTTGAAAAGCAAAAAATTAATTTTTTTTAAAGATAAGTTTGACGTTATGACTTCTATAGTTATTCATGAAATTCAATTATTCATTAGTTTTGACAAATTTGTGATATACAATGAAACGTCAACGAAAATAAAGTTTTTAACATCAAAATAAGCCTGTTATAGCTAAAAATATTGACAATAATATATATATATATATATATATATATATATATATATATATATATATATATATATATATATATATATATATATATATATATATATTATTATATATATATATATATATATATATATATATATATATATATATATATATATATATATAGATATAATTCGTATAGTTTTCGTGTGCTTTGCTTAATAACATAAGTGTAAAGGTTAAAGAGAATCAGCACAGTTGTGCAAACTGTGCTCATTCCCAAGAAACCTTTATACTTATATATATATATATATATATATATATATATATATATATATATATATATATATATATATATATATATATATATATACATATATTAATTTATCTATTTATTCCTCGTGACAATATACGAAATGCACTGAGGAAACGAGTTTATTGAAAAAACTTCAATTCCCATAGAAATTAATCCAAGTTTTCTTTTTTCTGCGTTTTTATCGTCCATAATTTTCAGCCATTTTCATGGATATTGCATTGTTGAGTTCAATGGTCATCCATATTTCATCCGCGCCCCATTCATTGTTGCAATATGGATGTTTCTGAGCGCACAGCAAATTGAATCGAGTATTAAATTGAATTCGAGAGTCAATCAAATATCCTTTTTGTCCACATATGATCAATATGACAGGTTTTAATGAAAGGATTCTTTGAATTTCATATATGTGTTCCATGTCGCTTCCGGATAACGGCCAGTGAGATTGATGTATGTTTGGCGTTTGTGAGCATTCAGCAGGTGTTTGAATATTGCCTATTTGAAATATGTTAATGAATACTGAATAACTGTGGATATATCACATCGGAGATAGATAGATATTTGTATTAGTTCAAACTTTATGATTTATTCATATATATCATCAGCTGGTGTATGAAAAACAATAGCCAAAAAGCATTCAAGAGTCTTTTACATATAAATCAGTGGTTCTCAACGTATTAGCGATTAGGAATCCCTTGCAAAACGCTCTAGGGAATATACATATAAGTTTTTAGTAGGGCTTTCTTCATAAATGAAAATTAATGCGATTATTCGATGAATTTTTCAAAATTGTTAATCAGAACCTGTTCTCAAATTGTACATGTTCTAGCTGTGAATTTTTAGTGGTTGAGTTGCAGTGAGAAAAGGATAATAATTCTTCTATCCTTCTGTTCGAAACACTCGTAGAAAATTCAATGGTCTTCATTTATATTACGTCTATTCGGATCATTTCGAATGTGTTCAAGGACACACAAGAACCACTGATATGAACGAATTGAAATATGTTGAATCATATTGTGTATAATACTTTTGACGGATGGAATTACGTGAACACATATAACATATATGTCCTATTAAAATGTCATTTATGTAACAGTATTGTTTGCCATGCTACAAATATATGTCCCGCGACATGACCCACAGGATTAGCGCAGGGTGGGGTAAATGGATTGAGCTTACCGGAGTCTAATCTTGTGCTTACCGGAGTCTAATGTTATCCAAAAATTCTTATAAGGACAAAAAGGAAGGTCTATAAATCAGCTGTCAGACCAGTTTTGCTCTATGGTAAAAAATATGCACGAGCAATAATTACATACTACAAAAATGCGTATGTTGCGATGGGCAGGAGGAGTTAAAATGAGAAACAAAATGAGAAATAAATTCATCCGGGGTAGTTTTAAAGTTGCACTGATCTCGGAAAAACTCACTGAGTCCAGGCTAAGATGATTTGATCATGTTAAGCGACGTTCCGAAGACCCTATAATAAAAAAGTACCTTTTCATTGCTACACAAAAGAAAGGGAGAGGTAGACCACGAACTTCTTGGTTGACGAATGTCGAGAGGGACATGAAGAGATTGGGGCTATCGGATGACAATGCTAACCAGCAGAATGAATGGCGCCTGAAGATCAAGAAGGTCGACCCTTTTAACCGGACAAGGCGAGGTCAAAGAAGAAGAACATACTACAAATTTGTGTATGTGAAATATATATGTCACAAATTTAAACTGAATATTAGAGTTATATTCAGTTATTTTTGATCCTTTCCATTCATATTATCTGCTCTGATGTTTCAATAGTGTTCATTTTCTCTCAAGCTGCAATTGAAAGACACAACTAACAAACGAAACAAATTCAAATAATAAAGTGACAATAATGGAAAGCTGTGTAACATTTTCATAAATCAAATCTTATATTGCAATTAAAAGTTCAACAATTCCTTGGGGGTTTTATTCTATTTCCAGAATTTATCACCCCGAAACATTTGTAAACCAGTTGGCAAAGCCAACTTTATAAAATCTAGATATGAGGTAATATGAAATTGTGTAATATAGTTGTAGAAATGAATGAATTCGTTTATTTCATTGGACGAATGAGACAGAGCAACGACAAGAAATAATATATGAAAGAGATTTCTTACCATTTTAGGGAAATCGAAACCTGAATGAGATGCTCTGTGAAATTCCTTAAAATTGGGAAAATATTTTCCCGAATTTTATGGAGTATTAAATTTTCCACTTGATTTAGCGAAAATATTAGTTATTGATTTAAATTCAACACTTGGTTTAATGTTTCACGATTCAATTAATCAATCGACAACAATATCAAATAGTCAACATGTTTCCTGCGTGAGCTCATCTTCAACACTGAATTTCAATCATGAAAATATTAGAGTATCTCATTGAACTAGTCCTATTGTATAGTGACTTTAGTTGACATTCAAATCCATATAAATCCATTTAGGAATTTGTAATGATTTGTTGGATGCGTTTGTTTTGCGGCTGCGTTTTTGGATATCGCACTGATTCTTGTAGTTCTCTTGTTGCCATTGCTCTTTATAATTGTGGCAGAATATCAACAAGTGCATAACTCTATTTCACCAATTATGAGAGAGTTTCCAAACTGCAAAAGTTAAATATTAACCAAGGCGGAAAATAAAACGATCTAAAATTTTAATATATCTAAGTACCAAGAATACGGTTTACTGAACTTCATTACTCAGCCCAAGTTTGGACCCTGGGGTATTTATCCTTCTCGGTAAGAAAGAAGATTGGATACCTAAGTAATTTATTAGTCAGAGGAAAATATTCTTCTTTGAGACATATTTTCTTATAACATAAAATTTTTTCATTAAGAAGTTTGATTGTTACAGTAAACAAAATCTGTGCGACTGTCATCCATAATAAAATAATTCATATTTACTGTATAAAACACTCGATATAAAAAGTTTATATATTCGAGGAGATCGCTATATTCAAATAATTTCGTCAATTGGACACGAAGATTTCTCATACTGAAATTCAAAAACGGAAATTCAAATTTGTACTTTAAATTTAAATTCAAATACGGAAACCGTTCGTTTCCTTATGTACGAGTAACAGCTTCTGGAATCAGTTCCAGAATATGTCGTGAGAACTTACAAATGTAAGGCCTAATTAACCTCTTCCATTGTCTGGAAGGTTGATTCTGCATTTCCACATGAAAATACCTTTTCGAATCAATATTTCACAAGCATTGTCCGTTCAAGTCTGAAACTTATCCGAAAAAAAAATGAACAATTTTTGAAAGAAATTTTCAGTGTTTGCGTTGAGAAGATTTTCGACAACCTCTGTTGTTTCCGAATTATTACCTAGAGGTCGCAAGCACTGATGATGTTTATTGACAATATAAATGAATCATCAGAAAGAAGTATTAATCCAGTTGAGTACAGTCAACGGCAAAATTCAACAATTATGGCGAACGTTTCTCAATGACAATGACTCTAGTCCAAAGTCAGCTCGGGTTTTATCGGATAAGATAGAGTGAAATCAAGTTACTTCAAGAGAAATTAGATACGATCATTTGAGGTGGCATAAAGTGGGGTAACATCAAGTGAAATAGGATAAAGACAAAAAGTAATCAATAATAACAAAATGAAATTTGATCAGGCGATTACAGAAAAGGCGATATATAATTTGTTGAATTTTGAAGGGAAGTTCTGTGAGTCTGAGGGAACTCAGGATTTTAATACCATTTCATTTTTGAAATGTATCTACATCAGGTTATGAATGCTAGCAAATATTTTTGGAAGGCTTTTCAATTTTTTCAACGTTTTTCCTCTTGTTTTGTGACTGGGCTAGAGAAGATTTTACTATTATTCACCTTTGACACTCTTTTCAAAGTTATTCGTTTTCAGAATTGCTGCGAAAATGGAATTACTATAGTTGCTATTCTTAAGTTGCATTCATGTCGATTTGGTTTTTTGTCAGAACTGAACGAAAATAGTTTTACAATACATGGACAATAATTGCGATAATATAAAATATACGAGTGTGTATAGAGTTAATTCCTATGGAGAATGTCATTGATTTAATTTTTATTGATAGAAATTTCAGTGGCGATATACATTTATATATACTCAAGAATATTATTGTGTCAGCTCTGTGTCTTTCTTGATATCACCTATATTTTATTTCATCATGCCAAAAAATACAGCGGATGTGAGAGTTTTTCATCCTTCTGCAGAAAAATTAGATAACAAAAATGATATACTTGTCCTAATTCACTAAAACTTTAGACTTTGTTAGACGAATACCAATGGAATTAGCACGTTTCCTTTATTCTGTCAGAGGCTTTTTCCAGTATTGCATTTTATGAGCATTTGACTGAATTTTAGCCAATAGTGAATATTCTATGACTTGTATAAAGGTTCTGATGATGAGTCAGTTAATCAAAACATATGTTGAGTGTACTGATCACCTCTTTGATGAATTGAACGATAAATTTGTAATGTTTCACAACCAAGTGTCATTGAAGGAATGAAGGACATTAAAAAATTGTTGAATCAAAGAAAAATTGCCTAAAAATTGATTCCATGAGAGTGAAAATTAATGAAAAGAAGTACTCGTATCTTCTATGAATAATTTGTCGAAAATACCTTTTTGTGCAATATATGTTTATGATATAGCAACATGAATTACAATAAGATAATTTTAATTTCCACATGATAATAGTTACTTCAAAATGTTTTGTGGAATAAAGAAACCATATGAGAGAAGTACACTTCATCAGCATTGTATGAGAGAAGTGTGCGTGAAGAGAGAATGTTGAAGAAGATGATAAAGTGTAGTTCTCTCTCGTCTCAAAGTCGGCTTCAAATGTGATCTTCTATAAATAATCTTCATTGTATTCAGAAAATCTTCCAGTCGCTACCACCAATTATCAAAAGATTGACTAATGCTTTCAGTAAGCTCTTTCAGCAAACGAATTTCCAGCTAGATGCTCCAGTCTGGCTGAAATGTTCCAAAATACTCTACGCACTAATTGAAGTGAAATTCGCGAATTAATTCGAATTCAAGAAGCCTCATTTATATTCGTCGCTTGTACATCCTCGAAATCACGCTTTTGTTAACTTGGAGAATTTCGCTGCATTGATTTGGCTGCGTTGAACGTTGACTGAATAAATTGCCTCCGTTTTGAGCTTTTGTGCTCTACGAACGCATTGAGTTGATGATACAGAGCAAAACGTATCACATATATTCATATCTGTTTAATTTCGAGTACATTTCAACAGAATGCAACGACTTGAATTGAAAACTGAATTCCACATTTATGATTCCAACGTTATGTCAATTCATTCAAGTATACGTGAATATGGATAAATCTCAAGCGCCCGTCCCATACACTGTTGCCAACCTTCAATTTTGTATGCATAGAGTACTTATATATGTTCTATATGCCATCTATTCGTTTTGTTTCTGATACTTCATATTTTTATCATGTAAAGTATAAAGAGCTTCTATATTATGTTGAAGTCGAGCTTGATATTCGAAGGAACCCAAACAAACCTTCCAATTCATGTTTACTCAGTGTTTCGTTTGTTTTCCATAGAGCTCGTGTCATTCAAATTGAAATGAAATTTTATTCTCCCTGTTGGCTATTGCACTCTAGTAGAAATTCTTTTTTTAGATATCTCAGATTTCTCTGCACTTTTTATTGTGCAAACATGAACAAATATGAAATTTTTTTCAATGTTTTATACTCATTTCATTTTCATTCCAGATTCATTTTCAGTAAGGCATAGTTGAAATAATTCACCCATAAAATCTATTAAGTCAGTTGTGTACTTGGATAAAACTCGAATGAACATTCTTGTGAAGCAAAATTAGGGCTGAAATCTATGGAAATTGAATAGTTCAGGGGTCACAAAACTGTACGCCGTCTGTCCATCACCTGTCATAATCGAACCAATTGAACCATTAGTTGATGAAACATAGGTTTATAACCTAAGAGCCCACGACGCGACGTCTGGCCGTCACGACGGCCAGACCTTTGTTATTTTATAAAAGCGGAAAATGTCTGCTTTCAGCTTTAAAGTCGGTAGTAAAGATTTTTAAAATAGTAAATTGAATTCGTTGAAGGGTAAATATATATTTTTTCATATTACCTTCAGGATAACTTCAGAAATTAGTCATCGATTGTCGGACACTTGCTACAGTTGCTACCGCCTGCCAGGCTTTCCTAAATATTAATTAATTATAATTATACCTCAGTTATAGTATAAAAGCTAAATTTAATATATGTTACTTGGGGACCTATGAAAATATGTTGCCTCAATAGCCGGACAGTATGAATGGTTTTTATTTTTGTCAGACACATTGAGAGTGCGCTGTAGGCGCGAAAGAGACGTAAAAGCTGTTCAAGCGGATACGAATGAGATAGGGCGCTTCGTCTAGTGCGATCTTTCACTGCGAACAATCTGCCGTTTATGGATGCATTGAACTATTATGCGGTGAACCAACCTTTTTCAATATAATCGATATTTGTACTTTTTTGTGAAATAGAAATGTGAAAATCTGACTCGCACCCGCTTGAAAATGATGTTACTTCGCGCTCGCGCATACAATGTGTCTGGCAAGATGTAAAAACCATTAAAATTGTCCTGCTGTTGAGGTAGCATCTTCTTATATGACCTCAAGTAATGTGTCTTTTAAAACGTAAAGTTTAGGTGTGTCTGGCAGGGGGTATCAACAGTAATAAGTCTCTGGCAGTAGATGGCGTGATTTCTAAAGATCTCAACCAAAACATCTCAATTTGTAATGTTTTTAAGATGTATTTTCTGTTTATGATACTTAAGATAAGAAATTTATTAAATTTATAATGATTGCCTTTAAAAATACAGGTGACAAAATTACTAAGTACATGGATTACAAATGTATAAAACATTATTATTTGTGTATTTTGTTCACGATGTACTCAATTTGGATTCTACTTTGCAACATAATCTTCAATAAAAGGAGACCAAAATAATGAAACACTGAAAAATGTTTGCAAATTTATTCATCATTTCAGATGAAATGACTTGTTCTTGAACATTTCACACCTTTTTTACTAAGTGTTAATTCTGCAACTGAATCTACGATATTTTTGAAATATCAGGTAAAATTTGCAAAATTTTCGACGAATGAGTTCGATACAAATTTTGATCACTAATTTTGTTCGAATAATGCTTACTCGTTTTTACTGACATTTAGTTTTACTCTACGAATTCATATGAGAAATTGAATATTCAGTTTATTTAATAATACACTATTCAATAAAAATTAGTATAGCATATGCATTCTCAACATTTTTGAGCTGAATTTCAGATATTCTTATGTTTTTCAACAAAAGTTCAACACTAACAAAATGACAACACCGACTGCAAACGCCATTTGAATATTGCCTAAACATTAGTATCCGACCGGGTCGTTGACGAGCTTCTCCAAGCACCCTTAAAACAAATCCGCCCATACGCTTGTAGTTGTCGGTGCTTTCTGGAACATGGAAATCGTTTAAACTCGCCGCAGTATTGAATTCTAAACTAAATTAGACGAAACTAAACACTAAATTAGATCCTATAACATGATCGGAATTTCAATCATTTGATATATCGAATACAATAGAGCAAACTAAATCAATTATAGGTAGAGTCCTGTCATAAAATTTCTGTCAATGGAGAAATTATATCTCTAGTATTTTCGTGATCTGGGATTTTGATAATAATAATAAGCATATATTTCCAACATGTAACTACCCAATTACAAGAAAATACATAATGAATAAATATGGTTACTAACAATATCTATTACAACATTCTTCTTCTCAGTCTTTCTGTTGACAGAGTGGTCGTGGTCGTGTCTCGGTCTTGTACCACTACGTCCCACGCAATACGTCGCCACACTGCTCTATGCTTAGCGGATCTAGAGTTTTCATTGTTGCTGGAATACGTCACAGATTTTATCAAAAGTGTCCATCTAGTTGGAAAGCGCCCATGCAAACTTTTGCTTCCGACTTTCCCTTGGATTACCATTCGTTGGATAGAGTCTTCGGATTATATGTCCAAAGAATTTGAGGATTCGCAGCTGCACAGTCGACGATAACCTCTCTTTGATGTTTAGCTCCTTCAGAATCGAGACGTTGGTTCGATGTGCATTCTACGGGATTCTGAGCAAGCATCTCCAGCACCACATTTCTAACGCAACAATGGATCTTGCATCCTCAATGTCCATGTCCAAGCTCCGTACAAGAAGATTGGAAATACTAGGTATTTCATTAGTCCAAAGTTTGTATCTTTGATTATTCTGGTGTCCGTCCAAATCCTGGTGAGCTTTTCCACTGAAGATCTTGCTATGGCGAGGATTTCGTCCCGCAGCTCCCAGCGTTTGAGATCTTGGAGTCCCAATATAGGTAGCTGTTGACTACTTTACATCCCGCAATGTTTTGAACCTTCACCTGGTTATTATTATGGCGATCTACGGTCTTAAGTTTGGTTATATCGCAGTTAATAGTTCAAACTCCGTAGCTGTGATCTCCAGACGACACAGCAGTCTCTATGTCATCTTTGTTTGAGGCTAAGAAAGTGGTATCATCTGCATATCGTAGATTTGACAACTTACGGCCTCCTATGGATCAATGTCCCAGTCTTCGAGAACTATCCGCATGATGTATTCAGTGTATATATTGAACAATAGCGGAGATAATATGCAAGCTTCGTACAGTCGCACCAAACATCTATATATATATATATATATATATATATATATATATATATATATATATATATATATATATATATATATATATGTACGTTAAGCTCGGCCGAGCTACATGGTAGCCGGAGTGGGGGGTGTTTGGTTTTATTTTCGTTGCGGAATTTCTTAATTCGGTCGCCGCGCTCAAAGCCGGCGATAAACGCTATGCATTAGCTTAAAAAGAGTTATCATTAAAACAGGTGGTTTCTCGAGGTTTGTCAACGACCACAAATAATGACGAAATTATCTTTATTCAGCGTCACTAACAGTGTTTCTCAGTAAAAACATGGAGCATTTAGATCGATATTATTGCAAAGCTAGAAGTTAACTGGCCGCATAACATGCAGAGATTTTTGGCAGATTTGATATTGATAAGAATGAGAATTGAACCCACTGAGAGTAGAAGAAAATGTTTACTCACTGAGACAACGCACAAGTGAACAAATGTGTTGTTACGTGGCAGAAATTTATCAACAGCGTCATGGTATTCTATTCTTGAACAACGCAATCATTCATCTTTGCATGCAGAGATTTTTGACATATTTGATATCAATAATAAAAAAAATGAGCACATTATTAGGAAAAGAAAATGTTTTTCCATCATGACAATGCTATGTTCACTGTCTTGATGTCAAAATTCATAAAAAAAGCTATGCCATCCCATAGCAAAGATTCATCTTTGCTTTGTTTATTGAAGGGTTTTGAATAATTGGAGTCGCACGAAGAGCTTACTTCAAAAACGAATAGATATTTTAGAGCTTTCCGAAAACCTTATTTTGAACTGCGAGGAAAACAAATATTTTAAGGAGGCTGAAATGAATGAACAATGTTCAGATGATATCCAAACCTTCAGAAAAGAAGTACGAATATGAAGAAATAAAGGAATTAAATGTCAAATTCATTGTTTGCCTCTAGATCTATGTTCTGGAAGTTGTGTGTTCAAAACTTCGTTGAGATGTTTACACTTACATTGGCATTGTTTTCAGACTGGATACCAGTTATCGATTAGATTCCATTTCAGTTATTGAAGTTTTCTGTCGTGAAATTTCGAGCGTTTGTCATTCAGTTTCAGAAAAACACTGAATCACTGAGATTCTCTTGCCCTATTTCCTAACGCGTTTTTTTCTGAGTATAATTACGGATAGAACAGATTTGGTGCAACGTTCTATTTGACTTTCATCAAGTCTCACTTTCTAACAGTATCAATAAGCTTTCGTAGTTTTCATATTCGAATTATCAAATCATACTGAATTGATCAATAATTGTAAAATGAATGAATTATTGATAAATTTGGCATCCCTACAACTCTTAGTTAGACTTAAATATTGTAGACTTTGATTGGATACAGTTTTCTATAAATGAGACCTGATGCGGGCACCAATTATTTCTTATAGTATATAGCCGACTGACATTTCAGAACAGGTATTTGAGGCGCCTTGAGAATTTGTTCAATATATTTCCTGTGTTATCTAAACACAATGCCGACGTCTGAGTTTAAGTTGTGGATATTGGGCGAGCCATTTATTTTGGTAATCGCAATTTTGAGAAGTAAGAAATTCCTGAGGCAGTTTGTGTTATGTTCTTGTTGAATATATATAAGAAATTGAAAAATATAGGAGCAAAATCAATTATATGGGTTCATTATAAAGCTATAAATTCTCAAAAAAAAATGTTTTTGGAAAATGCTAATAATATATTTGAGGCACTTGAAGATTCAAACATAATATTCTCTGTTTTTTTTATCGAAATGTTTTCAGTTCATTGAAAACAATTTGAAATAAAACAAATGGAACATGTGAGTTCATTCACTGTCAATACTTATTTCATGTTTCAATCAGTTGAAATTTATTGAAATAAGTTCACAATCAGAATATTGAATATTCAGTTATATTTCATAATAATATATATTTAGTTTATATATATTGAATATTGTTAGTGTTTATTCGTTTACTTTTATCAATTAACTTTCGAACTGTTTCATTTTTAAATAAATGTTAATTAGAAGTAAGAAAATGAAAAAAATGGATGCTATACTTTGAATGTTTTTTGCGCATACTCTATTATGCTTCCGCTATTGCACTAGTCACTTGTGCTGATGAACAACATTCTAGGCTGTCTGGCACGTAGAAAAGTCCACTCAAATGAGCTGGCTTCTTTAATTATCAATTATTACAAATTTTTCTCAATGAATTCAAAACATTTCAAGCGAATGACGAAGAATATTACGCATACATCTTGAAAAGTCTCAAATATATTTTTTAGATTCATCCAAGAGAATATCTGGCTGGATATTCAACCCATTGTCTGGCATCTAGGTTCTCCGTTTTCTCATATATTCAATTCGAACATATCGAAATATTAAACATTCTCAAGAATTTTTCTGTTATGAATACTTCTAAAGTCGCAACTTCCAAACTATATGGTTAATCAAATATCCACTACTATTTTTACAGGTATTGTGTTTGAATAACACAAAATGTTTTGGTTTATCTCATCTGCTCAAAAATGTCACCCAACTATTTTAACAATAGATTTAGGCACTGTGATCGCAGTTCCGATGTATCAAACAATACCAGAGTTGGTTCTTATAATAATAATAATAATAATAATAATTTATTTAATCCCTTTAGACACTACATTGTGTATAGGACAAGTCAACAAATTTAATGAACTTAAACAACTAAGGGTTTACACAGATATTCATTCACCGAATAGAAGCCATTTTTCAAATATATATACCTTGTTCTTCTTTTGATCAGTCATGAAAATCCATGAGTAAGAAAGGTACGCCATCTTTATGTTTGATTTTCAATTTAGTACATCTTAGTTTAGACCGAATGATTCTTTTCGTTGGAATAATTGAAGTCGAAAAATAGATATAGTAAATCAATTGTTTACTAAATTCAACAGAAAATGATGTGGGTTGAGTATCAATTGTTGAGGTACTTGACAGCGAGTAAGCGAAATCTTCCGAATTTGCGCTTGAATTTACTAACTTTTTAGTCTCCATCTTGATCATAAAATATTTATCAGTCTTCCCTCAAGTTAGAATGTAGAATATCGATAGAGACGAAATATCCAATAATAACTGAAATATCCTTAAGTTTTGACGAAATTTAATATCACGCTTTATTTTCAAAGTATGAAATATTTCATCGATCATATGAAATATTCCGGAATTTGAGTTCCTGACGAATAAAAACGTAGATAAATACTCAGAATGAAAGAAATATTTTATTTTCAAGGGGTGGAATATTTCGTTTCCCTTATTAAATTTATTCTGCATATCAATCGTTATTTTCAGGCCTCGTTCTGTTCACTCGAGGTGATTATCAACGTTTTATGGAAACCATGATTCTCGAGAACTTCTGAAAGTAAAATCAACGCCAATGAAACTTTGTAACACTTTAACTAACTTCCATTTCCTTTCCACGCTCGTATCGATTCCTCGCGATTTAGAACGAAATTTGAAACCACAACTTTGTTAGCAGTATCTCGTTTGAAACTCTTACATGACAAAGGCAAGTATAGCAGTTCAAACAAGATAAGTTTCATGGACACGAAATCATCCCAAGCTTTGAGAGTTATCTTTCATATTGATGACGAATATTCTTTTCATAAGAGTTTTAAATATTTTCCTCAATTTCGTCCTACTCTACCTGTTACGTTCAATTATCGTTAATCTTTTCTGTGCGAACCTATTGAAAAATCTAATTTTCTTCATATGTCTTAGGGTTCGAACCCAATACTTCCTTATAGAAATTATGTAAGTTTTACGAACATGAGCAAAAATGAGTGTATTTCAACATTTTTGTTCTATATGAAATTTATTTTTTTTTTATCAACATGCTTTGACATGACTTCAGTACGCACCTATAGAATGAAAAATTCTTTGTGGTTTATAACAATAACCAGTTATTAGTATCCAATTTGAGAATTCATAAATGCATGAAATTTATTATCAACCTGTCAACTGAAGTTCGAATGTCATTACACACATTATATTTTGAGTTTTTTGTATTTATATTTTTTACTCTTACACGCTGACTGCTGCTGCTCCTTTCTGTCTTTTGATTTCAGTTCCTCCAGATGCACTATGATTTTTATTGCATTCTCGTAATTTGCGATGATTTGCATATGTAGCATCACATATCTGGAGGTTTCCAGTTTTCGATAATTTTTTCCCTATAATTTTACAGATGCGACTCAGTACAAAAAACAAATTGAATTATCAGGTTTAGAAAGTCCATAAAATACCTGAAACAGATTTCCATGAGGTCATTAGAATTATCAGTAGGCTCTTAGAGCAATCGACAACAAACAAATGTTAAAGTATCAACAAGTTATGTCCCAATAATTGTACCTTAAGGCATAATAATATCAAATTTATTTTGGGGTGATCAGGATGAAGTAACGAAAATAACTAATGTGTCGATAATTTACTGAACATTTGACAAAGTTACCAAGAGCAACATCTTTCGTTCATGGTATTCTTATAATACTAAAAGGGTGGTTTTTTAAGAGTTAAGTTTTTCAGGTTGGCGGCACTGGTTATATAGAACATATTATATGTTCTATAGTCATTCCCCTCTAAAAGAAAAACAGTGTTCTATGGTCATTCCCACCCCACGCACTTCAGGATAAATATACCCAATCCACAGCTCAGTGGATTATATAATAATAATAGCTCAGTTTATCATCAACATCTGATGAAGCCACTGGGTGGTTGGCGAAACGATATTTTCATGTTTTTGAATTAATTATAGTGAAAATCGGAAAACTACTTAGTTTTATTCGAATTAATGCTTATAATCGATTAATGATTATATTCATCAATTGATAGAATAATTACAACTAAGAAGAAAGCTCACAAAAGGACTGAATTCAGATTTGAGTCTAATCTTCCAATCAGCCCTCTAACAAGAATATTGGTTCAAACAAGATTATTGGTTCAGTGGTATTATGTGGCAAAGTATTGCCATCGAATAGAGCATTAATGAGATTGATTTCCATCAGTAACAAGACCAAACTCGTGTCTTATTCAGTATTTCATACAAAAATGTCAATTGCAAAATCATACTGATATTCAGAGAGTCATGCTGAAGTATAAAAGTTCCATAACTGCTATATGTGAATGGATTTGTTGGATAGCCTCCGAGATGTTTCCAAAAGTAATAGCATGCTTACCTGTACGTCGGCTTCTATTTTCGCCATCGTGTTGTTTGTGCACCCCACAATTTCAAGAAGTTTCGAACGAACATTCAATCCGTGAGAACAACGCCAGACCAAAACATTTTCGTGATACTATGTTCAGAAGAATAGAGTAGCATGGAGCAAACCGCATCTTTCTGAAACTTTAAAATAAATTTACCAAGAATATCAGAAGTTCTAATGAAATCAAATTCAGTAAAAGTAAGGAAGAACTCTTATTAGAGAGAATAACTTATAACATTGAAGAGTTTGAAATGTTATAATTGATTCCCTCTGTCGTCCATATTTGGTTTTACCCTCTCATTTCTACTATCACTCCATATTTTTCTTTTTTGAAAAATCGCGTATCTCTTCAAGCAAACTATTCGTTGTGAACTTCAAATATTTTCATTTCTCACTTTTTTTTTCGAAGAATGCACATTCATAAATGAACGAATAAAATTTCAAAAATTTTTAATGAATTTCTAGGCTTAATGTTTCACAAATATATTGAATAATAAAATAATATTACAACGTGTAGTCGATATATGTTTGGAGCGGTCAGCTCATTATCAAGACCAACTGGTTAGTCTTGAATACACAGCGTTGTAATACTATTTTATTAATTAATAATATATTTGTGTAATATTAATAGCCAAGAGTTCGATTAAAATTTTTATTCAATCATGTTTTAACAATAGATAAGCAAGAATTCGATATCAGATGATAAAATAAATATATTTAGCAAGATGTTCTCTTATGGATATGGTCGTGATTGAATATTACTCCTGTTCCTCCAAGTAATCTCAGTATAATTTTGTGAAATTTCTATATTTATCCTGTAGTAACAGTTCCTAGTCCACATAAATCTACTGAAAGTAACCATCTTATTCAATGGACATCGCTGTTCCATTGGATGTTGACTTCAAGTTTAATGAACGTACGACATTCACTGAGAAAAATGAATTAATTGGTTATTTTTGGAAAAATCGGATTGGAATTTAGTATCACTTCGTTAGGTAAAAACACAACTTCCTATTACGACTTTCGCAGGAACTTCCGATTTTTGAGTTATTGTTTCACTATGAATAGTGACTTCATTAGTTAGTAATCATGCTGATTATATTATAACGAAATTCCCATACGAATTGAGATGCAAATCTCATAATTTCAACGGAAGATTCGAACTGAAATTATTGAGTGCATACAATTTTTTACCTCCTATCAAATGAAGTTGAAATGATATCGTCCTGTCATATACTTCTAATAATGTTATTTTATTGATTCCATATATTTCTCGGCTTGTAGAAAATCGACAAAAATGCTAATTATGTCTCGTTTCTGTTTCATTTGCTTTAAACCGACATGAAGTATGTATTGATTTTTCTCATATCGTACCTCTTCATACCTGTCGGCTATTTATAGATCATAAATTCATTATAATAAAATACAGGTCAGACCTTGACATGGGATTATTCGCTTACAGCCGTTATTTCTCGAGTCAGTCAATTGTTGTGAAATATACAGCTTAACTACAGAATTTCAACTCAGTTCAAATTTCACAGAAGCGAAACCTCTACGGACGCTAAATGAAAGCGAAAATAATAATGAATGAGACGCAGAAGACCACAACACATATCGTCAAGAAACACATATAAAACATAATAGATAGCATATGAATCGATTCATTCATTCTTTGTGAATAACACCTACTTAAGCCGATCTACGTGGCTAAGTGAGAAAAACACCCTACTATGATGCGATAGGATTCAGGTTCGAGCCCTGGTAAAGCCATAGATGTATGTGTTTGCTAATGATTCAAGTAGCTTGTCGATGATAATTTTTGGGTAATGTACATTCATTACAAGTCCATTGGCCGTACGGAACCGGCATTAAATTTTAGGTCCACTGAATTGAAAAAAAACACCTACTTAAATTATAATAAGTGGTTGAAAAATTTGTAGTATGTATCTGTTTCATTATTTATGGATTTTGTGTTTTAAGCATACCATTTCTTATATTATTTGGGAAAAACATGTTTTTTGCCTGCTGTCTTCCTCAATCATATATATATATATATATATATATATATATATATATATATATATATATATATATATATATATATATATATATATATATATATATATATATATATATATATATATATATATATATATATATATATATATATTAATTCAATATAAGGGTTGTTTAGACCTTATGAGCTATAAGCACAAACTCTTTCTTATTAAGCCAAGCTTTCGAATTTATTCAATTCATCATCAGGGCAATCTACAAATAAAAGCATCTTACAATCACAACCTAAATTCCTGAATTGACAATTCATATACATAAATCGAGTTGAGATAAGTGGTAAATCTACATCGACCTCTGAATTCTCCTATCACAACACATAGCAAAACCATATAACACAATATTACAATATAATTTATCAGTTCATAAACGATTGATTCAGATAATTTTTCACTCATATTACTAATTATCATTTCCGCGGTTTTAAACAATATTATGTCAAACGTTTAACCCTACTTGTTTTTACTCTTCTTCTCTGTTGGTTGTTCTTCTCCGGTCTTCTGTAATCCAGTAAGCATAAATTGTGCTGAGTTTATCAGTATCTGACTTTTGTTCAATTTGTCTACTTCATACATAATGCCATTGTTGTTATTTTCGAAGAGATTATATTGACTCTTTATGTGTTGAATCATATGATTAGGTGTCAAACTGTCTTCGCCCGTATTGCAACGAAAAACTCGTCTGTCCACGAGACTACCAACCTTGATGTTAATCCTCTTGTTAAGGCTGTCTGTAATGCCTTTGCCACAGTTAGCTGTTTTTTCTTGAAAGAAAACCCATGTTTAATTATACAAGCTTTTTTAACGGTCTTATCAATATATATATATAATTCAATGTAAGGGCTGTTTAGACCTTATAAAACAAACTGAACAAAAGTCAGATACTGATAAACTCAGCACAATTTATGCTAACTGGATTACAGAAGACCGGAGAAGAACAACCAACAGAGAAGAAGAGTAAAAACAAGTAGGGTTAAACGTTTGACATAATATGGTTTAAAACCGTGGAAATGATAATTAGTAATATGTGTGAAAAATTATCTGAATCAATCGTTTATGAACTGATAAATTATATTGTAATATTGTGTTATATGGTTATGAAGTGGAGAACATTTCAGTATTTTTGTTAGCTCTTCAGTATTGCATAAGAACGTATTATTAGGAGTTATGTGAACAGAGGAAATTTACTAAAGTGAATTGATTAATATTGAGTTCTTTGTAATATTTCATTGAATGCTATTGTTCAGATATTAGTTACTATGTTAGTTTTCTTAAATTTGATTGAGCTCTTTGTTGTATTTTTTTCAATTCAATTATTTAGTTATAATTCAACATTATGTTGTTATTTTCTGAATTGTTATCGGAACAAATGAATCTTCGCTGTGGATGTGTTATGAAAAAATAATATAGGGAATTCATTTTCCGTGAATGAGATTGCTTCACTATATCTAAAAACGAATGAAAATAATGACGAAGGAATTGTCCTCAACTAGAGTAACACAATTTATTGTGAATTTGAAGATTAATCGGAATTAATTCAAGCGTACTATCTTCGTTTCCCTGTAATACGTTCTCCGCGTAGCAAGCTGATTCATTATTAGCGATTTTGTGGAATTAAGTTCTCGCTGAATCACTTATCTCTAATTAAATTCTGCGTCAGTTGATTATTGGCAGAAGAGAATAGAGGACTAGAGCTTCCGATCTTTAAAATTTCCAATAACGACGTTGAATTAAATCCATTTAGTTGGTTACCTTCGGATTTAGATTCGTTGTACAGCACAAACTGTCGGAAAAAGCAGTTCAGTTTCGTGTTTCTTGATTTATTGTAGGACTTTATGGGAAAACAGTCGGACGCAATTCGAAAAAGAGCAATAAAGACTTTATGGAAGCAGTTTGTGAGAGGAGTTTTGTATTTCATTATTTTTAGAATTTTTCTCTCGTTGTTATTCAAATGCTTTTCGATAATATACTCGTAGATAAATGTAATATGTATTTAAGCGTTATGTATTTATTTTTATGTTAGTTTGATCCTGAATTTTCAATATCAAACGTTAGTGAACCTCAATTAATTTCTAGCTTTCCAATTTCTATCGACATTATGTTTCTTCTGAGTATTTGAATAGGTGAAATCTAATTCCAAAATTTAGTATTAAAAAAACTGAAATTATGATTTTTCAGATAACTCCTTGTAACTTGTTCATCCTTTTTTTTGTAGGGTATATTTTTCAACATTTTTCATTGCTAACCTTAATATCGATCTACTTATCTTACCGAGCCATTGCCCCAAATTCAGTAAGCACACTATTACTCCTCTGTCAGAACAAATTTCTTTCATCTCTGCTTCTTTCCATCAATTCGTAAATCATAATAATATACCTTTATTAGCAAAAGCTACTCAATACAATTAGATTCCTTACAACCACTATCTACAATTTAAATTATATTATCGAATATATAACCAACTAATATTTTCCTACAATTTTTATAATTTGTAAAGTATTTCAATTCTGGAGGTAATCCGTTAAATAAATTAAAACCTTGGCTAATTCATTAAAGTGGACTTATTCATTAAAGTTGTATAGAACGTATTTAGATAAAATTCGTTTCGATGCCGCGTTTAATGCACATCACAAATAAATTATAGGTTTTCGTTCAAATATATGGGCAGCATATCATTTTTAATTTCATGAATTAAATCCAAGGTTTTATAAATAATACGTTGATTCACATTCATAAGTCTACAAACATCAAGCATTTTTTGACACTGATTCGTTTATTGTACTCAAGAACAATTTTCAGGCCCATGTTTTGAATTTTTTGTGATCGTTCAACTGAATTTTTTTGTAAGTTAAACAACAGTGAAGCGCAATATTTGATATGAGGCAATACAATAGTGCTAAAAATCTATTATTATCATGATTTCTCATTAATTTCTGATCTTGTGCGATCCTGAATTGAACCTTTCCTTATGGAAAAGGACATAACATAACATAACATAACATAACAAACAAAACATAACATAACATAACACAACACAACACAACACAACACAACATAACATAACATAACATAACATAACATAACATAACATAACATAACATAACATAACATAACATAACATAACATAACACAACATAACATAACATAACATAACATAACATAAAATAACATAACATTACATAACACAACAAAGCATAACATAAATAACATAACATAACATAACATAACATAGCATAGCATAACATAACATAACATAACATAACATAACATAACATAACATAACAAAATATAACATAACATTTCTTATGGGGGTAGTGACATTATACGAGTATCCTGTATTTGAAAATTGAAACAGGTAATATCTTGTTTCATTGATTGATTTGACATGTGATTTTTTTTATAGGCGTGGTTTTTCATATATTTCTGGGTTATATAACCTCACGAATAAAAACAGGCTCATGAATTTCGAAAATAATTCATACATTGCTATCAATCAACTTTGCCAACTTCAGATGAACTAATTGTCACTAATATTCGCTAATGTTTACTGTCGAACGGAAGACTAGTTACAGTCAACTCCGAAGACTTTTTGGTGTATTCAGAATCTTTCACTATCAATTTGTTAGTGAAATTTTTCAAACTATTTGTTATTTTTATCTGCCTGATAATAAATTAAATTTTGCAGGTCACTAGTTGCGAATACCTCAACGCACAACCAACATATTTATCTCATCTGAAGAAACATGAGTACTTTTCTACTTGATACGTTCACTTGAGTTGTTACGTATTGTTTTGATTTCCTGTATTTGCCGTTTATGAAGCATTAATGAGGTTAGGTTTTTTTAAATTTATCCCTCGATTTTCAGTTATTCCGCATCGTTTTTTCTGCGTTCTATATTCTTTCGATAATTAATGTGAGAGCACTCACTAAAACAATATTGTAGTTCTTTATAACATTAGTTCATATTGACATTTAAACAACATTCTTTTGAAGCATCACATTATAGCATACAGTTTAATAGTAATCTTCATAATTTTTCTCTGAACAATTTCTGTTTTTATGAAATTTTGTATTAATTCAAATGGAATCCATTTTCATGTTTGTTGATTTTATTTTCGAGTTATGTATGGTAATATAATATCTATTCAATATTTGTGAGTAATATTTAGGTGGAACTCATGAATGAGGTTTATTTCATATTATGTGTTGAAAAAAATCTCTCACAAAAACAGTTTCTCCTAATTTCAATGAAAAATGTTTCGTTGGAAAGTATTCAGAATATACTATGAATAAAATAAACCGTTCTAAATATTCGAGAGCGCCATAAAATAATTAACCTATTTGTTGATTATATAATGTCGTGATAATATCGTCACGAAATGGCCGACCCGGTCACAATCTGAGGGCTGCGCGTTGAACTGCAATTTGCATAATGAATTTTCATAAATATTTTGTATTCAGGTGTGAACTTCAAACAGTTGTTGCTATTGTTATGAAAGCTGCTTATTTAGAAGAGAGCATTTGAAAGTATTACCTAGAACTTTTATTACAAGTTTTACATTTTCAACAGATTATAATTCCCGCATTTCGGATATTTAAGACATTTACTTTAAGTAAATGAATAATAACAGATAGTACTTTAAAGCAGAAATTATTGCAGATTAATTTCTATCTGTATCACATTGATCTTCTTAAAGGATATTATAAGCCAGGGGTTCTCAAATTCATATTGTCTACTGCCCACTTTGAGAAAATATTATTTTTATCGACCCCATTTTTTCACCTACATTAAAACCACTATAACTTCAAATTGCATTAATTAATTATCGTGAGCAATACAAGCGACGATTAAACATTCTCTCAATATCTTCTATTAACACAATATCTTACTTACTATAAGTTGATGTTCACAAGTTATAGTCAAGAGTCGAGAGCTCAGTCTAAGAGTCTTCCTAGCTAGATGAAATTACAAATCGCCCCCCAAGCCTCTACACAACGCCCCCATTTTTTCTGGGTCTCATACCGCCCCTCTTTAAGCTGCATCGCCCACAAGGGGACGTTCATCAGACCATCATACGAAATGTTTCAGATCGTACTTAAAAAATTCTAATTTAGGGTTCCTTAAATTTTGTATTGAAAGTCATTTGGAATTATGGAATTCTGTACCTGGTTTCGAATGATAACATGTTCAAAAAGTGAACTCGCTGAGATGAAGATTTGTCAATTCGTAAGTGAATGGACGAAAAAAACATAGAGTATCTACTTTCTTTTACAAGTAATATACAGATGATAATGCATTATATAATGAAAAAATAATGCATTAACATAGATAGATATGCGTGTATATATATATATATATATATATATATATATATATATATATATATATATATATATATATATATATATATATATATATATATATATATATATATATATATATATATATATATATATATATAAGAAAATGAACACTAGAACATTCATTTGAAAAATTGAAATTAATCAAGAGAATGTTATAGCAGAGCTAGATATGTGAACGTGTACGATGTGATGTCTCCATTATCCTTCAAAGGATAAATGTTAGAGAAATATTGAAATCGATGCCACACCTGATGGAAGTGCGAGACATATATGTTTCGTTCTGCAAGGAACTCGTCAGTCGCACCACGTCCATCGAAGTGAGGCAACGATTTCAACCTCAAGCATCTTCTTGTGACTTCAAGTGGAAGATCGTAGAGTAATGAATACTCTACAATTCCATCTATAGAAATCAGTAGAAAACACCTCTCTCAGATTACAGAGTCACCAAGCATCGAAATTTCACATATCTTCTATACCCGTAGGTATCTACTAAATTGCAATGTCTATTCGACAAATATCATCGAACGATGTTTTTAAATGTCAATAGATTGCGTTAGTAGTACGCTCGCGTTTATTCCCGTATTTCAGGGGCCAATTCGGCGATATTTTTAAGGAAATGAAATTTTTTGTGCTTATGGCACTGAATGAAATATTTAAGAAAATGAACACTAAAACATTCATTTGAAAAATTGAAATTAATCAAGAGAATGTTATAGCAGAGCTAGATATGTGAACGTGTACGATGTGATGTCTCCATTATCCTTCAAGGAATAAATGTTAGAGAAATATTGAAATCGATGCCACACCTGATGGAAGTGCGAGACATATATATATATAAAATATATCGTTCGATGATATTTGTCAAATAGACATTGCAATTAGTAGATACCTACGGGTATAGAAGATATGTGAAATTTCGATGCTAGACATTGTGACTCTGTAATCTGAGAAATTTCGTGTTTTCTACTGATTTCTATAGATGGAATTGTAGAGTATTCATTACTCTACGATCTTCCACTTGAAGTCACAAGAAGATGCTTGGAGGTTGAAATCGTTGCCTCACTTCGATGGACGTGGTGCGACTGACGAGTTCCTTGCAGAACGAAACATATATGTCTCGCACTTCATCAGGTGTGGCATCGATTTCAATATTTCTCTAACATTTATCCCTTGAAGGATAATGGAGACATCACATCGTACACGTTCACATATCTAGCTCTGCTATAACATTCTCTTGATTAATTTCAATTTTCAAATGAATGTTCTAGTGTTCATTTTCTTAAATATTTCATTCAGTGCCATAAGCACAAAAATTTCTTTTCCTATATATATATATATATATATATATATATATATATATTTCTTGAAATTGATTTATTGCCTGTTTGAGATATTTATTTTGAAAGTTTTTAGCATTAACAGGCTTTTTTAATATGAAAAAGTTTATTTTTGTTGACGTTTCGTTGTTATATTACAACTTTGTCAAAACTAATGAATAATTGGATTTATGAACTCATAAATTCAATTATTCATTAGTTTTGACAAAGTTGTAATATAACAACGAAACGTCAACAAAAATAAACTTTTTCATATTAAAAAAGCTTGTTAATGCAAAAAACTTTCAAAATAAAAATCAAAATATATATATATATATATATATATATATTATCTGAAATTGATTTATCGCCTGTTTGTTTGAATGTTTTTAGCGATATCAGGCTTTTCTTAATATGAAAAACTTTATTCTCCTTGACGTTTCGTTGTTTATCACAACTTTGTCCAAACTAATGACTTATATGAATTTTATGAATTACTATAGATATCAAATGTCAATCTTATTTTTTAAAGTAATCAAATTAGTTTTTTTGTATTTTCACATATTAGCGCATTCGCTTCGGAAGTTTTAGTCTTCTCCACCATGAGGAAACCTCTGAAAAACTCATAGTAAGACAGGTGATTCTAATAAGTATGATTTATATATACATATATATAATTACATTTAGTTGTTCTATACTTTTTCATATATATATATATATATATATATATATATATATATATATATATATATATATATATATATATATATATATATATATATATATATATATAATCAAAAAATGAAAGAAACAAATGAATTTTGAAAATGTCATTCAAAATATCCAAATAATACGAGGGACATTTTCAGGAATCGATATTAAGTGCATTCCGAAGAACATCGAACCTATTGAAATTACCATACCAAACCATCTCATTCTATTTTGGAATTGATCGGTATTCAAACAATCGAGTTTCGATGTTATTTTCAAACGCACCAAAGCTTGTTCACTCCAGAAGACGGAATAAAGTCAGTGACATACTCACGTGATCTTTCTCTATCGACGAAATAAGATGAACTCTCTCGAGTATGGTAGAGTGCGCTCTAGACAAAATTCGCTGTTTCTTCAATAAATGGAGATCACCTGCGTATGTTACTGACCTTTTTTAGAGTTTGTGCTGAAAAAGCGAAGAGACAAACAACGAAAGTTTCGCAAACCATAGTGACTAACTAACAAGAAAATATCCGTTTCTGGAAATTAAATATTTACGTCTCTGATTTCAATAAAGTTAAAAAAATATAACACAAGTGAGGTAAGAACCATTTGGATATCAAAAGTTTCCGGATTCATCTGAGAAAATATACTAATATATTACTAGAGACAAAGATATGTTTTTGTCATTTTTTTCAAATTTAATGTATGTATTTCAAAGCAGGCATATATTTTGTTGCAAATTTCGCATGGAATATTCATTCATAAAATCAGGTTCTACAAATATCCATATAGAACAGTTCGTTAAAAGTATCATACATCAAAGTGGATAAACTTTACTTTTAACCACTTTAATCCCATCAGTTATATGAAAGCACACACAACAGACTCTCGTAAAAATAGAATAATATGTTATCCATCTCATTGTGAAGCAAATCCTTTCTCTCGACTTCGAGTCTTTGATACCATTAGTCACGAATTCTTTCAGAAGTATTACCATCGATTTTCTCGTGCTAACATATCGCTTTTGCTTTTATTCGAAAATACTTATTTGTATAAGTTTTATAAAATGTACTATTCAGATTTTAACATATGATCGTATGGTGGTAGCTTTTTGATAAATTTTATTGTTGATTGATTTCGAATTGATATTGACATTTCATAGTATAAGCTATTTAGTTGTTAGAAAGTTAAGGCATTATTAATTTTTGATTAGATAAATAAAAGTAAGAACTCATATTTCTATTTAGGTTAATCAAATGAGTCTTATATTGTCTACATAGCATAGTGGCAAAGTGACCCTTACTACAAGCGAATTGAACTATATAGCAGACTCAATTACAGGAAACATATAAAAACACAATTCGAAAAGTATATAGACTAATAGCAGTTTGTTTACCATTCTGAGAAATTCCGTCCAAAATATAATAAAAAATACTAAACCCAAACATTATAAGAAAACCTTCGCTTTTCTCGTGTCGTGCAGCAAAATCAAAGTATTAAACCACTTGATACAACCTTTTGGTTGCTGAAATACCACCATTTCATAAATACACTAATGAAATCACTAATTTGTTTTTACAACAAAGTTGAGTGTCGTACTCGTAGATTGACGAGAGAAGTCATAAGAATGAGACAGAAAAATGCCTACGAACTTAAGACTTTACACAATTTACCTAACCAATACCTTCAGTTTCATCAGAAAAATGTTGAATATAAATAGGTTCATCAGCCACGATAAATAATGCCCAAGAAAAAAATCAATTACCAAGAGTAATCCTTCAGCAAATACTTTCGAATTCAAAAAATTCTGATGATATAATATAAAATATTCAAAGAAATTATCTTGGTCAAATGCATTAACATCTGTATATTTCGATTTCACTGGCCTATATTTCTATATTGGGATATACTACGGTTTCCGGTGTTCATGAGTAAGGTCAAAGCGTAAACAAACTCTAACGACATCTCGTTTTCTGTTCAACAACCTCAGGCCGAAGTCGAGATAACTTCTATGACGAGAAGTAACGATTTTTTTTCGTTCCAGTTATGCTATGGCGCCAGTTCGCCTGCCCTGTCGGACCGCAACCGGTTCCCGACGCTCTTTAGGACGCATCCGTCGGCCACCGTTCACAACCCCACCAGAATAAAACTGATGCGGAAGTTTGGCTGGTCCAGAGTGGCTATCTTGCAGCAGGCTGAAGAGGTAAATATAATCTTAATCAGTTGTTGAATATATATATATATATATATATATATATATATATATATATATATATATATATATATATATATATATTATTCATTGCTATCTTGAACCATGTTAATTATATTTTCGGAAAGAAATTATTGTGTTTTTTGGTTATCATAATCATTTATTGAAAATCTTCAGCACATTACGTTTCGGTCTATGTTTGGGGCCTTTTTGAAATATTTTTTCAGCGACGATAACATTGATTGTCAGGAGCCTTCATCAGATGACGACATATTAAGACAAGTTACTAAATGATAATGACAGCGAAAACGAAGATTTAATTGAAGAAATTGAACCAATGGCAACGCTTTCACACACTCGAGTTGTGTCTGCATTAAATAAAGGCTTGGAATGTTATATTAGATATTGTAGTAGATATTGCCATTCCACAAAAAATGCTGTTGCGTAAATTGAAAGATACCTAAAGATTTCTGAAGTTTTGACAAAGTTGTGATACTTATAAATCAAAACATCAACAAAAATGAAGCTTTTAACATTGAAAATAGGCTGTTTTTGCTGAAAATATTAAAAAGATAACTATCTCAAACATTCGAAAAAATAATGAAACAAAGTATATATAACATTCATTTGCATCAATAAATAAAGTTTATATTTTCATTTCGGAAATTTTTCGAAAATTTCCTGTACAAAATTATTTTTGGCAGCCTAAATCAAAAACTTGAATTTTTGGTCAGCGTTCTGCTAAACATCGCGTACTCTAGATCTGCCAAATGTAAAATGTCTAAATGAAAATAATGTGAACAAAAAACGAAAAAATAACAAAAAATCAGTTATTCAAATAGTCTCTGATTGGAACTTCAGGCAATAAATTTTGTTTTCAGTATTCACCAGGTTGGACAGGATATAGAATCATCTGAAACATAAATTCAGTATGGACAAAAATTAATTTTCAAATTCCTCCTGAATGAACTCATTCATTGATCCCTTATTTTAGCTTGCGTTTTTCTTCCGAATCTTCCTTTAACGCAGTTATTGTCGACATAAAAATTCAAGTTGCATTGTTTTTAATGCGTCTGTTTTGTCATAATATTGTAAAGTATGATGACTACATCTGTTCGTCAAGTCTTTCTAGTGGTACTATGACACCATATTCCGAGCCTATTGCCATTTGTTACAGAACATTCAGTTTTGTGATAAGAAATTCTAAATGGCTTTCTCGATCTGAATCAACTATGTTATACAATACCTTAATATGTATATGTATACAATACCTTAATACGGTCAAAACTAGAATATGCTAGTTTCGTTTGAAATCTAGGATACGTGTGTAATAGAAGGAATCTTGAATCCGTGCAAAAACGTTTTTTGAAATATTTATGTTTTTACTCCAAGAGTTTGTATCCTGAACGAGATATAGATCATGAAATACATACTGATAGATTTAATGTTCCATCACTTGAAACACGTAGGAAACATTTGGGAATAAAGTTCCTGTACAAGCTGATAAGGTTTTCTGTTGACTGTTTTTTTCTTCTTTCCCTCATGAATTTCCCTGATCCCAGATTAACTCGTAAAAACATGAACATTTTTTATCCACCTCTGGCTCGTTCTAATGTTCTTGCTTTTCCATCACTTCATTAAATTTGTGGTGACTTTGTGCTTTTTTATGGCATCATCAACACATTTACATGCGTGCCTGGTGATATAAGACGAGCTCTCGCCTGACTCTTTTTTGGATATAAGTTTTTTAGATATTAGTTTCGCTTGCATTTTGTGGGTGAGCTTCAAAGTGAGCTTTCCCACAGAGTAGCCGTCCATATTTTTTGTTAGTACATTATTGGTTTTATTTCTACTTTCATTCCAAATAATTCGTAAACTATATTGTAACGGGTGTTTTTTTTAGAGGTATAGAATTTTAAGTTGGCATTACTGTTGAAGATAGCGACCAATGCAACAGCTGAGAAGTAATTTTTTCTCAATTTGGTTTGGCACTTCATCATGAATAGACTCACGCCTGAACAAGCAAAGCGTAGAATCGTCGAATGGGCCCAAAACGAGATTGCCGTTGTTCCGGATTTTCATAAGCGAATTTTGTTCAGCGATGAAGCGCCCTTCTGATTGAAAGGCTATGTCAACAAACAAAACTGCCGCATTTGGAGTGAAGATAATCCTCAAGTGTATGCCAAAACACTGATACATCCAAAAAAATTGACTGTTTGGTGCGCTTTATGGGCTGGTGGTATTATTGGTCCGTACTTCTTCAAAAACGATGATGGCCAGAAAGTTACAGTCAATGGTGATCGTTATAGAGCCATGATTACTATTTTTTTCATTGCTGAATTCAGCAACCATGATGTCCAGGAGCTGTGGTTTCAACAAGACGGCGCAACATGTGACACAGCTCGTGCCACAATCAATTTATTGAAAGACGTATGGTGACCGCCTAATTTCCTCCATTGGAGTTAATTGTCCTCCAAGATCTTGTGATTTAACACCGCTAGACTACTTTCTGTGGAGCTATGTGAAGTCATTGGTCTATGCGGATAAGCCACAAGCGCATTTGGAAGAAAATATTCGCTGTGTTATTGCTGATGTACGGCTACAAATGTTGGAAAAAATTCATCGAAAATTCGACGTCCAGATTGGACTACATCCGAGCGAGCTGTGGTGGTGATATGCCAGAAATCATATTTGAAATGTGATGCCACAAGAGTATCTTTCGAATAAAAAAAAAATCTTGTCAATCGAATGATCCATCGGTGTTTTATTGCAATTGAAGGTTCTATACCTCTAAAAAAAACCCTTTATATTTCCCACTCAGTAATTGGCCTACGCTGTTGAGTGGTGTATTTGTGAATAAAATGAATTTTTTAAAAAATTTAAATGAATATGAGAATAGTCCTTGAACGTACGATTTTCAATGAAGGTTGAACTTTACAAAAACAAAATACTGAAATTGATTTGAATTTCAATGTTTAGTTCCTCGAAAAATTGCCAAAATTTTCATTAAAAATTCAGCTAGAAGTCGTCGCATCAATCTTTTCAAGAAAGGTTAAAGTCCAGATTCAGCAGTGGAAGACGATTTTCTTACGACCAGGAGAAAAGTTCATAGTTCACGATAGTATCTGAAGGGCTTGTTAAATCGGGATATTTGAAGGAACTTTGCCGGTAATGATCGACCGATAAGAAACTTGGACAGATTATTTCAGTTTGGCTCGAAACTTCCGAATAGATTCAGAGCTTTTAACGTTGGTTGATGATTGGCTGCTAAAAGATTTCGAAGTTATCTCGAAAAGTTGAACCAATTAATTTCAATCAGAGTTTTGACAAGATAAACCCCCATGCATTCCTCAGAATATCAGATTTCGATACCCCAAAAAGTATAACGAAATACTTCAGGATTCGTTCAGCGTGGTTTTCAACTATGAAATAGGTTTTACTGAACGAATAACGTAAGAAGTTGTTTTCGATACATCTTCTATTTATGAGTTCAATTTCTCCATGTTAGGTTCAAGTGTTATTTCATTCTTGTTGCCTATTGTAGAAAATGTTCATAGAGAGATTCGGAATACTGAATATATTCGGACAACGCATATCAGCCACTCACTCTGATAAACTGTATATTATTAAAATATTAATAACGATAATAATGATGATAATAATAGTAATAATAATGATAATAATAATAATAATAAAAATAATAATAATAATAATAATAATAATAATAATAATAATAATAATAATAATAATAATAATAATAATAATAATAATAATAATAATAATAATAATAATAATAATAATAATAATAATAATAATAATAATAATAATAATAATAATAATAATAATAATAATAATAATAATAATAATAATAATAATAATAATAATAATAATAATAATAATAATAATAATAATAATAATAATAATAATAATAATAATAATAATGATAATAATAATAATAACTTTTTTTATTCTCAACAGGTATAACATCCAATTACAGAAAATAATAACAATGTTGAATACATAACTGAATAATTAGGGAAAAGATTCAACTAAATAATCTAGAAAAGTTCAAAAAAAATTTGAACTAAAAAAAATAGTAACTTTTAACTACATTATAGCATTCAATGATATATCAGAAATAACTCAATCTGAACCAATTCATTTCAGTCAATTTTCATTGTTCACATAATTCCTGTTAATAAATTCTATGGAGTCGAAGTGAATGTCAGAATTATTGGCAACTCTATTGAATGTAGACTCCATAAACCAAATGGGGGATTGTAGGAGTCTCTAGGTGGAATAATTTTGTTATTCATTATACAAATTACGAGAATTTTGCATAGGAACACGAAATTTCAAAGCGGACAAGAGAGGAGGTCAATCAATACTATTGTGCAGCAATTTGTACAAAAATTTGAGTGATAAAGTTTCTCTCCTGCTCTGCAATGAGATAAAACTAAATCGACTCAATAATTCCTTATGATTGACTCCTCTCTCTGGATAAACTTTATCCTCCCTCCAAACTAAGAATTTCAATAACCTTCTCTGAATAGCCTCAAGATGGCGTTGATGGCAAGTGGAAATGGGATGCCAGATCGTGCTGCCATACTCCAACTTACTATGGATTAGGGTATTGAATAGTCCTATTAATGTGGAAAAATTATTGAAATATTTGCCACTACCTATAACGAATCTATATATTTTCGCAGCAGATGAAATAAGTTGGGTGATGTGTGGAACAAGGAAAGCTTCTGGTCGAAGACTACACCAAGATCTCTCGCCTTATCTGAACGAGAGATATCCTGACCACCGACGCTATAATCACAATGAATTCGGTCTCTTTTCCTTGTGAAAGAAACAGCATTATACTTTGACACATTCAAACTCAAATAATTATCCTCACACCAACTAGCAACATGGCCCAGTGCGAGCTGAAGTAGAACACAGTTGTCCTGTGATCTAACTTCATGATATACTTTCAAATCGTCTGCGAACATCAAATGAGGAGAATGAATATTACCCATCAGATCATTTACGAACAGAATAAATAACAGTGGTCCAAGATTAGACCCCTGAGGTATTCCAGAGGAAAGAATGAACCCAGAGGACTGTTTACCCTCCAGCTGTACGAATTGACGTCAGTCAACCAGGTAAGAAGGAAACAGGTTGGTGAGGCTGTCAGAGAATCCAAATTTGTTGCGTAATGTCTGTACCAAGAGCGCATGAGCAACTTTATCAAATGCTTTCGGAAAATCTGAGTAGATCGCATCAACTTGACCGGTGGAGACTAGTACTTCAGAAACGTACTGTGAAAACAGCATTAGATTGCTTGAACAATTGCAACATGGATTTCATTGACATGAATCCATGTTGCTCAATCTTGATTCTCTTTCTGACGGCTGGATATATAGCATTATGGCCCACAATTTCAAAAAGTTTGGAGAAGTTAGATAAGATGGATATTGGCCTGTAGTTGTTCACAACTGAAGGATCACCTTTTTTCAAGACATGTACTATCTGGGCCGAGTTCCATATTTTAGGAAAAGTGGCTTTGCTTATTATAAGATTAAAAATATGTGTTAATGGATACGAATAATCCGAATATTAAAATGAAGGAGCCACTTTCAATAAATTGAAAGCATTATTCTCTATTTTGTGCACAATATAATCATGTTCGAAGCAAGCAAGTTGAAATTTTGCCTTACTCCCAGAGATATTCTCTTGTGAATTACCATTTCTTCAGAAGGGCAGAATTTAATTGCGTAACGTCCACAGTGAACGGTGAATAATTTTTTTTTCGTCGTGAAAAATTCATTGTTCTAAGGAGAAGTCATTCTTTACTGCAGTCTCGTCAACGACAAAATTATCAGAAAATGATTTTGGCCTATTGAAGAACATCTGAATTGAAGATGAATATCTTCTTTCAACTGTAGATGAATTTTGATATCCGTTCATAAATATGTTGTCAATCAGCAGGTAGTTTCATCATCAAATTTTCCGTGGGTGATGGTCAGAAATGAGTCATCATTCATTAATTAGAAGAAACAGTTCATAATCATTTTCAAGGATATTGAAAACAATAATATCGGAAGTGAAGCTTCAAGAAAAATATTCCATCAGACTACAGGAAATAACTTCTCTCAAGAAACTTGAATAAACACTTGTCTACTGAATCATTATGAACCATTTAATTCAAAATCGAATTATTCGAAACGTCCTCAACTGAAAGCGAGGAATTTACTGTAAATATATACCATCAATTTAATCGAATTTGAAGAGAGTTAGTTTCCTAATTTGTACACTTCGAAATGCTTCACTTTATTGGTGCACGCTCTCCAATACAATTTCAGAAATTGGCTGTAGTGAGTGAACGCATACTGTAATCAGATTTGGATGCTCTCGTTCTTAATTGGTTTATTTTCAGTAGTGGAAAGGTCTTTTCAATGTGCAATATATTCTCAGTTCACGTCTGCATTTCTGTTTCAGTTATTGTCTGCTATTTGATAGGTACAATGTATATTGTGAATACCTTTTTACTTTCTGAAATGAATTAGTTTTTTTTTCAAGTTGATCCTTAAAGTCGCGAAATGGAATTAATATCTCAAGAGAATATGTTTCCATTGAATATCTCTTAACCTCACTTAACGTTGTTTCTGCCTTCATACACTTTGCATGAAATGCATACTGCGCGTATTTGAGCATACATGAACTTGATTAAAATCGAGTACAGATCAATCGAGTACTAAACCAATATTGCACCATAAAATCTTATGCCTCGCTCACAGCATCATTAGGCATTTATTAAGTCTGAGGATATGCTGTTTTATTTTCAAGAGGAATTCAACTACATGGCATTTAATATTTCTTCGAAATCCGAAAATTTCATTTCACCAGTTATCCTCGGCTCGTCGATGTTCCATCTGAATAAGGTAGGGACACCACTTAGGGCCACTTTCAGTACTTTTCAAATATTCTTCTGATGAAAAATATGCAAAATATTGCCGAAAAATTTGTGCTGAATATCATTCATGCTTCAAGATCTGTTCTTTCGAAAGATAAAGTGCTAACAAGGAATAAGTAATCAACATAGGTCTCGAATTCTTAGCCTATTATCCAGAGTAATAACAATAATAATTTTAAAAACTATACATTGAAATAAACACACTTGCCTTGAGTTTCACTAAATAGTCATAATGATAAATATTAATTTTAATTACCCTTGATAATGAGCTTACCACCCGAAACATATGTACCAGTCACTCAGTGAAACATGAGCCAATTGTTTTGATTTTCATTAAAACCCTGCCCTAAGTTGCTAGGGAATCAGTGACAAACTATTGTTAAAAGCATAAATGAAGGTGAATTCATCTCAATGCTAGAGGGTTTTGGAGTTTTTCATCATAAGTTTTCCCAAACGATGAAATATTGTTCATTGAACGAAATGATTCTTGATTATTTGAAGATCAGTAGTGAAAAACGTTGAGTGAAAAAATTTAGGAAATATTATTATTATTATAACGATTATTCCTCCACGAAGAACTTGAATTTGCAATTGAGACTTTTGCTTAATCTTTATAGCCTTTCAAAAAAGCTTCATTCTCTTTAAATGCTCTTTCTTCCATTCATCTGTCCATTTTATACCAGGTTGGCGATTTGATTTTCAGCCAAATTTCACATGTGCGATTTTATCACGACACTCAGTGCGATCTTCGAGATTTTTTATATTGATCTGTTGTAGATCTTTTTGTACTTCATTTATCCTTCCTTTATATCCTTTACTCCTTATAATTATGTCGAGTAGTTTCTTCGGTATTCTGGACTGTTTCATTCTTTAGACATGTGCATAAAACTTTGCTCGTTGTTTTCTGATTTCTTTCGTTATCGTATTTATCTTTTGATATTTTGATGAAGGTCTTTTCATCCAAATGCCGTTTCTATTGATTGGTCCGTAAATCTTTCTAAGAATTTTCAGTTCTTGTTTTTCTATTTCTCTGATTCTTGAATGAACGTCAGTGACCATTGTTTCATATGCGTAGATTGCTTCTGGGAGAATCGTTGTATTATAATGCTTCAATTTGGCACCTCTCGAAATGCACTTTCTGTTATACTCGTAGTACGCCCATGTTAGCTTGTAGGCTCTTTGGTGCTTGTTTTCCTGTTCATTAGCGATTCGGTTGAAACCTCAGGACTGTATAACTTCTTCAAGGTATTTAAAATGGCAGACTTGCAGAATTTTACCATTTTTGTGATAAGAGACTTATTTTTTCATTTTTTTTTCATGTATTTGGTTTAATCGTGAGAAATTTGTAACCCAATTTTCTTCGCACTTCATGTAGTTTTTCTACGACGAGAATGCCTTCAGTTCTGTTGTTTGTGTTGATATATATATATATATATATATATATATATATATATATATATATATATATATATATATATATATATATATATATAAAATAAATTAAACTTTTGGCTTAATGTTTCACGATTTATTTAACAATTTGTATAGTCAACATGTTTCGAGCGTTATCTCATTTTCGAGACAGCTAACGCTCGAAACTTGTTGACTATACAAATTGTATACAAATAAGTGAATCGTGAATTATTAAGCCAAGAGTTCAATTTATTTTAATATTCAATATGTTTCACCAAGAGTTAAGCGAGAATTCAATCTCATTCATATATATATATATATATATATATATATATATATATATATATATATATATATATATATATATATATATATATATTCATACTTATATATCATGTGCTGAACAGATCTGGACTTTGAAGATGATATTACAGATGAGGAAATGTAGAAATACAGTGATCACATTCATTGATTTCAAGAAAGCATATGATTCGGTAGACCGCGACACCCTTTTCGAAATCATTGAAGAATTTGAAATCGATCGAAAAACCCAAAAAATTGTAGAAAAGTATCAGATCCCTTCGAAATCAAAACCGGTGCGCGGTAGGGGAACGGACTTTCGCCAATCCTGTTCAATATTGTTTTAGAAAAGATCGTTTCGGAAATGGAACTTCACGTAAAGGGCATACAAGTGGGTATCGAGAGAAAATAGAATTAATGTCAAATGTCTCGCCTTTGCAGACGATATTGCTATCATCACAGACAACAGAACTGAAGCCATTCTCGCCGTAGAAAAACTACACGAAATTGAGCAGAAGACCGGGTTACAAATTTCTTATAATAAAACCAAATACATGGAAAGAAAACCAAAAAATAAATCCTCTTTTACGACAAACATGGTGAAGTTCTGCAAGTCGGCCATTTTGAATATCTCGGGGAAGTTATACAGTCCTCAGGTTTGAACCGAATCGCTAATGAACAGAGAATTACCAAGCTCTTAAGGGCCTACAAACTAACATGGGCTCACTGTAACAAAAAGAGCATTTCGAGAGGCGCCAAATTGAGGCATTATACCACAACGATTTTTCCAGAAGCAATCTACGCATCTGAAACAATGGTTATTGACGCTCATTCAAGAATTGTAGAAATAGAAAAACAAGAACGAAAAATTCTTAGAAAGATTTACGGGCCAATCAATAGAAACGGAATTTGGATGAAAAGGCCTCAGAGTGAACTGTATCAAAAGACAAATACGATAACGGAAGAAATCAGAAAACGACGAGCAAAGTTCTATGCACATGTCTGAAGAAACTACTTGATATAATTATGATAGTAAATGCGGAACAGAGTGGCTAAGAGGATTCAAAAAGGATCTACAACAGATCAATATAAAAAATCTCGAAGATGGTACTGAATGTCGCTATAAAATCGCACATGTGAAGTTTGAGCAAAAGTCAAATCATCAACTGGAGTAAAATGGACAGATGAACGGAAGAAAGAGCATTCAGAGAGGATCAAGCGTTTTTGGGAGGCAAAAAAGATGAAGCAAAAGTCCTAATAATTGCGAATTCAATTTCAGTCAATCTCCTCATGGGGAACAATCGTAATTATAATAATAATATACATTATATATAATATTGAGAGAATACTAGTCGTCGAGGTGTTAAAAAGTTGAAGTGCTCATTGTGTATTACACGAGAGTGTGCCAGTTTTTCAAATGTGGTGTTAGCATGACAGAACTCCAAGGTAATGTCTAAGGGCCTTTGCTGTTTGCTTAATCAAGAGTACACGTTAATAGCTAACACTTAATTCGAATATAACAAAGGCAGAAGTTGTTTTTTCCACACAGAAATTTGATTATATCGATCACACCACTTGAATTTGAAGGGTGACAATACACTAATTGAATATGGTTGTCACTAGTTTTCACAAGTTTGAAGTTGCTTCAATTTCGTCAAAGTTCTTACAGCTGTGAAACTTCTGATTAATTACAGTTATTCCCACTCATATTTTTATGGAATACGTCATTCCCTAGTGGAATCTAGCAATGTTTTTAAATCACAAATAATATAATGCATGTTAGTAATTAATTATCATCGATTATCTGATTTATCAATCGTAAACCCTTTGTGGTAGAACCTGAATTGAAACTCCATCATTTAGTCGCTTGAGTACGCTAACTCGAAACGTAAATTAGTCTTCGTGTTATCAAGCACTGTGAGATGAGTTACCCATTATTGCATTATTTACGATCCAAGTTATGCGGTCATCCAGGGTTCTGCAATCTATCACCATCAAGGCGCTGATTGCATTCGAGCCCACTCATTTCTTAATGGGATGAGGAGGTTGTTCTATAATTCAGAACAATATCCGCAGTTGCATTATACTCAGCCTCAATTATTGCGGAATGAAATTAGCACGCAACGGTTTGAATTGAATTTGTACGCTCACGTGCTTGTTGCTCTTTAATTTCGGAGATATTTTCTAGAGACTTCAGTGTTTATAGCATTTCTTTGATGAAATCAAATTAGTGCTGAATTTCAAATAACCGTACCAGTGAGAAGAGGTGGATCACTTTATGAATTAAGTAGTAGTCTGCATATTGTTTGTTTCAGTGAGAACAATTATGTAATCAATGTTTGTAATCGTTATATTTGAGTATAACATCCATGTGCGCCTCGCATGCAGTTCTGGTTCTCTGTAATGTACATTAGTGAAACGAAAAGAGAAACATTTATTGTTACATTCTGTGTATAAATCTAAAAATTTGGAAACGTCGTTAATTGAACGTTTCAATCCCAATTGTTGAGATTGTATACGATTTCTTCATTTCTTGATTCATCTTGATGGTACTGATTTTCAATTTATTTGCAGGTTTTCATATCGACTGTTGAGGACCTCGAGGCCCGATGCAACGAGGCTAACATTGAAATTGTGACACGGCAGTCGTTTCTATCAGATCCGACGGACGCTGTCCGAAATCTGCGACGTCAAGACGCTCGTGTTATTGTTGGTCTGTTTTACGTAGTAGCAGCTCGTCGGGTGCTCTGCGAACTCTACAAACAAAATTTGTATGGCATCTCTTACACTTGGTTCTTTATAGGTGAGTTGATAATGATTTTCTATCAATAACTATGAATATCAGTCACCTCATTGGTCTGAAGTCATTGACGAGCTTCATGAAATACGTAGGTTCACTAACAAACATACACGCGCCGATAAAAATAATATATATATATATATATATATATATATATATATATATATATATATATATATATATATATATATATATATATATATATATATATATATATATATATATATATATATATATATATATATATTACTACTACGATTGTTCCCCATGTAGAGAGCGACTGAACTTGAATTCGCAATCATCAGGAATTCTGCTTCATCTTTTTTGCCTCCCAAAAACGCTTCATCCTCTCTGAATGCTTTCTCTTCCGTTCATCTGTCCACTTTACTCCAGGTTGACGATTTGATTTTTGCTCAAACTTTACATGTGCAATTTTATAGCGACATTCAGTGCGATCTTCGAGATTTTTATATTGATCTGCTGTTGATCCTTTTCGACCTCTTTTAGCTACTCTGTTTCGCATTTACTATTCATAATTATATCGAGTAGTTTCTTCGGTATTCTGGCCTGTTTCATTCTGTAGACATGTGCATAGAACTTTGCTCGTCGTTTTCTGATTTCTTCCGTTATCGTATTTGTCTTTTGATACAGTTCAATCTGAGGTCTTTTTCTTTCTGAGAATTTTTCGTTCTTGTTTTTCTATTTCTCTTATTCTCGAATGACCGTCAACAACCATAGTTTCATATGGGTTTTGAAATATATATATATATATATATATATATATATATATATATATATATATATATATATATATATATATATATATATATTCAAAAGTTTTGAACTCGACTGGGATTCGAACCCAGGTTCTTTGGGTTTACGCCCCACTGCTTTTGACCGCTAAGCTACCGAGGTCTACACTTTGAGATGCAACTTCAATTCATATCTAACAACTCTTTTATTCGTCAAGCTAGTTATTCGACGCTCGGATTGTCGTCTTTGATACCTGCTGCGAAAGTGAGTGACACCTACCCATCCTCCCAGATGTATTTATTTTTTCCGTAAGGAACAATGATAATTATAGAAGAGTAATTTAATCGTGTTAACCAACCACGTGCGGACATGAATAATCGTATTAATATTTTACAGTGAAAATTGAGAATTGAAATTACACTTCAAAAGTTTTGAACTCGACTGGGATTCGAACCCAGGTTCTTTGGGTTTACGCCCCACTGCTTTTGACCGCTAAGCTACCGAGGTCTACACTTTGAGATGCAACTTCAATTCATATCTAACAACTCTTTTATTCGTCAAGCTAGTTATTCGACGCTCGGATTGTCGTCTTTGATACCTGCTGCGAAAGTGAGTGACACCTACCCATCCTCCCAGATGTATTTATTTTTTCCGTAAGGAACAATGATAATTATAGAAGAGTAATTTAATCGTGTTAACCAACCACGTGCGGACATGAATAATCGTATTAATATTTTACAGTGAAAATTGAGAATTGAAATTACACTTCAAAAGTTTTGAACTCGACTGGGATGACGAATAAAAGAGTTGTTAGATATGAATTGAAGTTGCATCTCAAAGTGTAGACCTCGGTAGCTTAGCGGTCAAAAGCAGTGGGGCGTAAACCCAAAGAACCTGGGTTCGAATCCCAGTCGAGTTCAAAACTTTTGAAGTGTAATTTCAATTCTCAATTTTCACTGTAAAATATTAATACGATTATTCATGTCCGCACGTGGTTGGTTAACACGATTAAATTACTCTTCTATAATTATCATTGTTCCTTACGGAAAAAATAAATACATCTGGGAGGATGGGTAGGTGTCACTCACTTTCGCAGCAGGTATCAAAGACGACAATCCGAGCGTCGAATAACTAGCTTGACGAATAAAAGAGTTGTTAGATATGAATTGAAGTTGCATCTCAAAGTGTAGACCTCGGTAGCTTAGCGGTCAAAAGCAGTGGGGCGTAAACCCAAAGAACCTGGGTTCGAATCCCAGTCGAGTTCAAAACTTTTGAAGTGTAATTTCAATTCTCAATTTTCACTGTAAAATATTAATACGATTATTCATGTCCGCACGTGGTTGGTTAACACGATTAAATTACTCTTCTATAATTATCATTGTTCCTTACGGAAAAAATAAATACATCTGGGAGGATGGGTAGGTGTCACTCACTTTCGCAGCAGGTATCAAAGACGACAATCCGAGCGTCGAATAACTAGCTTGACGAATAAAAGAGTTGTTAGATATGAATTGAAGTTGCATCTCAAAGTGTAGACCTCGGTAGCTTAGCGGTCAAAAGCAGTGGGGCGTAAACCCAAAGAACCTGGGTTCGAATCCCAGTCGAGTTCAAAACTTTTGAAGTGTAATTTCAATTCTCAATTTTCACTGTAAAATATTAATACGATTATTCATGTCCGCACGTGGTTGGTTAACACGATTAAATTACTCTTCTATATATATATATATATATATATATATATATATATATATATATATATATATATATATATATATATATATATATATATATATATATATATATATATATATATATATATATATATATATATATATATATATATATATATATATATATATATATATATATGTTTCGTTCTGCAAGGAACTCGTCAGTCGCACCACGTCCATCGAAGTGAGGCAACGATTTTAACCTCCAAGCATCTTCTTGTGACTTCAAGTGGAAGATCGTAGAGTAATGAATACTCTACAATTCCATCTATAGAAATCAGTAGAAAACACCTCTCTCAGATTACAGAGTCACCAAGCATCGAAATTTCACATATCTTCTATACCCGTAGGTATCTACTAAATTGCAATGTCTATTTGACAAATATCATCGAACGATGTTTTTAAATGTCAATTGATTCCGTTATTAGTACGCTCGCAATTATTTCCGTATTTTAGGTGCCAATTCGGCGATATTTTTAAGGAAATGAAATTTTTTGTGCTTATGGTTAACACGTTCACATATCTAGCTCTGCTATAACATTCTCTTGATTAATTTCAATTTTTCAAATGAATGTTCTAGTGTTCATTTTCTTATATATATATATATATATATATATATATATATATATATATATATATATATATATATATATATATATATATATATATATATCAAAAACTTATACAGTCCTGTATTCCCTAAACGAAAAAGTTTTCCTTTTCGAAAATAGTCATCAGAAAAAATTATCATAGATAGTTTTTGGCTGAAGCAGAGCCCCATGAAAATTCGCTGCATATTACCCAAAAACCTCTGAAATATATTAATTTTCATAGTATATGAAAATTCTCCTTAATCTTCAGCAGGGCGAGATTTACCGTTCGACAAAATGGCGAATGCGAAGGTGTATATTTTGTTTCTACTTCAATCTAAATATTGATTGCAGAAAACGAATATTTCTCCAATTGACGTAAGAAATGTAGAGAAATTTTTTGAATACTTTATATTCATAATAGATCAGAAAGTGCATTCGATAACAAATATCCAAATCATTCCAGTTCTCTCCATAAAAAGCGTGTGCTTGAAAATGCTGATCTGAACTCAACAAGTTTAATCCAGAATTTAATGGTACTACAGATATCTATTTTGATGAATATTACATTGTCCTTAATTGAATAGTGAAATTGCAGATCTGAAATTCAATAGTTGTAGTCGGTAAATATGGTATAGGTATTCCGTAAATTTTCATTCCTTATATCAGGAATTATTTCTGAATATAAAAAATAAACAGATATCATAAATTATTCTAAATTTAAGAACTCGTTCAATCACACAATGTTTATTCCATTCAGTTTAGCAACATGTATGGTATAAGTGTCAACAAAATAAGAGATGTATGTTAAAGAATGTTAGTTATGTTATCTTCACTGCATAAACTCTAATTCTTTCTTTGTCTCCTGAAGAAAACCCAAAGAAAGGGTCGAAATATCGAGAATAGTAGAACAAATTAGTTTTTGAACACTTTATAATCCCCGTTTTTTCCCTTTAAAAATAACCCAGGCTAGCTAATAACGAGGGGGCACACATTCGTTCTGATCGATACTCAGTAATAACAAAATTAAAATGTATGAATTTACTAAACTTCTTGCATTTACAATAAAATAATCTATTTTATCTACGTATCTTCACAGACGTTGAATTCCCAAGTTGTCCTTTTATATTTGCTGCTTAAAACTCCAGCGAGTTGTTTCCAACGCTCCAACAACGGTGAATTTGAGGCTCTAGCCAAGATTGAAGTATAGCTCCAGTGAATGTTGAATTACAGTTCCATTGGAGGTAGTTTGAGAGCTCCCGCGGAGGTAGTTTCACAGCTCCCGCGGAGGTAGTTTCACAGCTCCCGCGGAGGTAGTTTCACAGCTCCCGCGGAGGTAGTTTCACAGCTCCCGCGGAGGTAGTTTCACAGCTCCCGCGGAGGTAGTTTTACAGCTCCCGCCGTCAGTTTAGACGCCACAGATAATTAATTAAACCACTTGGTTATATAATTATTATAAGAATATAATCAAATTAATTATAATCTACAAAATCTTATGTTTAAGATTATGATGTTACTTCTTAGATGGATAATTAACGAAAAAAAAGGTGAAACGTGAATTCTGCCCACTATATCTGCATTTAAGATGTGCGCATGTTATCGTCTCAACTGGACGAGTTCATTCATGAGGGGTGATCACATGCATTTAATGAGAGAAATGCAAGGGTCCAGCGACGAAGAACATAAAAAGTAAATCAGCAATTTTTGTCGGCGGTAGGGTGGGGAATTCACACGTTACAACTTTACTACTGATTATTCCCGTTACCTTAATTCTACACAAGTATCGCACGGTCGAGAAATTACCTTTATATATATATATATATATATATATATATATATATATATATATATATATATATATATATATATATATATATATATATATATATATATATATATATATATATATATATATATATATATATATATATATATATCTATTTATTTTGAGATTTATTGCTGTTACTCCCCATGTTTTTATGCAAGAACATCAAGATCAATATACGATATCTTCTCATGAAATCAGAATATGCTTTTATATCTGAATGTATGTACATAAACTCAACTTTTGTTTATACAATATCAGTGTTCTGGTAAATTTTGATTGGATGATCTTTGGAAGTTTGATATATCGCTTTTCATGAAATGGTTCATCTAACTAATTAGGTTATGGTAAAATAAACATGAAAATTCGAATATACGTGTAAGATAGTCTTGATTGAACTGGTTATTTAATATCTCTGGGCTCATCTTCTGTTGATTTTCGTATCAGTTTTCAGCCAAATGCGTAGATAAAATAATTAACGAATATCGATATTTACTTTTGGAAGATAGGACTATGAAATCACTCATTCAATTAAACGGTTCATTTGAGTGGAAGAGTTTCTGAGAGTTCATTGAAATATAGATTAGTTCTGCATGAGATGAACTCGAGTAAAGATATGATTTCGTTAAATAATTTCTGCTACCCATTAATTTCTGCAAAATAAAGGCATAATATTTCGAATACAAATTTTCATATGAAATATATTCATTATTCGGAAAGCTTTGATTGGAATACCATAACGAAGTTTCAGGAAATGTACTACTTTACATCATATCTCAAACTTTGAACTCTTTCACCGCACAAATATATCTTAGACAATATATCAAAATTAACTCTGATAAACTCCATAATTATTTCACGGTGTGGTCATGTTAATGCCGCATATTTTCCCTGCTTAACTGTACAACTCAAAAACGAATTACAACTTTAACAAAATACCTGCATACCTTTTTGCTACAATATGGGACGTTTTGATCGTATAAGTCATATATATAATTCCAATGAAATTAAAGACAGCATATGTTAAATTTAGAACTCTTTCACCGCTCAAATATATCTTAGGCAATGAATCAAAATGAACTCTGATAAACTCCATAATTATTTCACGGTGTGGTCATGTTAATGCTGCATCTTTTCCCTGCTTAACAGTACAACCCAAAAACGAATTACAACTTTAACAAAATACCTGCATACCTTTTTGCTACAATATGAGACGTTTTGATCATATAAGTCATATATATAATTTCAATGAAATTCTAAAGATGGATTTCAGGTTTAAATCACAATTTTATGTATTTATATATGAAATTGTATCAACATCTTACCCCAAGTATCTGGCCGAAAAAATTGTTTTTACTAATAAATTACATTCTCGAAATATTCGTGACAAAATATTGATGAATAGGTATACCAAAACATAATGTCATGAAGTTTCAGGCATCCTTTTCGTACTTGGTCTCTAAATATTTCAACCAACTGAATAATGAATACAAAACGATGAAACTTTCGAAACACAAATGAAAAATTTACTGTTAGATATACAGAAAAATATATATTCTTCAAAATAATATATTGGTTCTATGGGGTTGATAGTAAGACTGGCGAAAGCCAATATTTATCACTTTCCTGAATGGTTTCCGTTGCTTATATGCTTCTACTTGTTTGTTATTAATATTTCAGGAAACACTGTAATGAACTTCCAGTTAATGAAGTTGTATTATTATTATTACTTGAAAAATAATCGATCTGAAATTGTCTTTCGTGTCATACACAAAAAACATTTGACAAGGATCACAGTTAATTGCAAATTGAAAGTTAATGGAACGTGTACTGCATAAAACGTTTTCTGAAGATCAGAACGTAATTTGTTTCGGTCAGTCGGCCAGAAAAAAATATTAATTGAGCATTCAAATTGAAGCTTGTATAGTTTCGAGAAACTTCATCTTATGAGTGGTTTTCTACAACTGCATTCGATAAAATCATTATGTAGGACAAGGTTATTATTAAGTGTAACCAGTTAGCTCTGCAGTTTGATTCACAACATAGTCGAGAATTCTTATCAACAAGGCCAATCACACCAAAAAGTGTCTCAAAAATTGTTCATCCATATGAAAAATTGATACCAGTATCAGAAACAGAAAAATCAGTCATTTCTTGAAGTAACTAAAGGCAGGTCTCCGTGGCTTAGTCGGCGAAACACCCTGTTATGATGTGGTAGGATTCGGGCTTGAGCCCCGATGGAGGCATGTATGTGTGTATGTCTAAGAGTGGAAAACGCAATGATAATTTTTGTTTAGTATTAGTTTAAATTATGTAATTCTCCCTGATTATTAAAAATGTAATACAGATTCCTCATAATTTTCATAATGTACCTGAATTTCAAAACAGAACCCTCATGCTGGCATCTCTTTATGTAGACTAGATACCTATAGCACTTACATATTTCACATTTTGGGATACTGCACTTCGTTTAGACTTCGAGATACAATCGATATTATAGAGAAATCTCGACATTATATTGTCCCATACTTCCTACATATCTTTCAACTTTGTTATATTCAAAATTTTTGATAGATAATAATTTAGAAGCATATATTCCCAGTTTTCTCATACGTAGACAGGGTGTCATAAGATCTATTGATTTGGATATAACGGACGAAGAATTAAAAACCCATATTGAACCTCTAACAGGCAGTGTTTTTAAAATTTTAGAAGTAAGGAGACTAACAAAGAAAATAGTTAAAGACGATGGCTCTCTCGATTTTGTTCCAACAACAAGTATCCTCATAACGTTCAAGGGTCAATCATTACCAGACAGGATAGTAATTTTTAGTTGTGTTCGCGAAGTTTTTCCCTATGTCCAAAGAGTCGTTCAATGCAAGAAATGTCTCAGATTTGGACATGTAGACAATTTATGTAGAAGCAATCCTAGGTGCGTCAAATGTGGTGGACCCCACGTTTTGGACAAATGTGAATCAGACACCCCTGTTTGTGTAAATTGTAAGGGCAACCATTTATCCAACGACAGTAAAAGTTGTCCTAGTTTTGAAGCACAGCGAAAAATAAAACAAAAAATGGCGGTGAATAATATGGCATATAGGGAAGCTGTTGAGTCTATTAAGAATAGTTTTTCTATTACAACGGCCTCAACAGTGGGGCCTGTAATTACAAATACTTCTCCTCCAAAGAATGATAAACATTTCCCTCCTTTAAAAATTCAAAAGAGAAGACAGCCGGTTGACCTTTCGTCTTCAGAACTCAAACGTAAACATTTAGAAATTATAAAACCTTTCCCCTTTACCGGAGAAAATGGAGGATGCCTCAAAAAGAAAAGTATTGGTTTTTCTTATTGCCCTCAAACTGAAGGTACAGACGTTAGTTCGCTAATAAACATAATATTTCACGTAGTTAAAAATATCTTAAAAGATTTCAGTGGTTCAGATCTTACAAATTTTGAAAATGGTTCAAACGTAGATTTTATAGAAAATAAAATTAGAGAACTTCTCAATGGATCGTAAAATAAAAATACTTCAATGGAATTCTCGATCGATTATGGCAAATAAAGGTAATTTGGAAATTTTCATTTCTCGAAATAATGTAGATATTTGTTTAGTCAGCGAAACATGGTTATCTCCTCATTACAATTTCACTTTACAAGGTTTTAATATATTTCGAAACGACAGGATAGATGGTTATGGAGGAGTAGCAATCTTTATTAAAAAATCCATTGCCTTCGAATACGTCGATTTTCCTCCTCTCAGGGGCGTAGAAGGTATAGCAATAGCCGTGAAGCTAAAAAATGGTCGGAAACTGTCTCTATATTCGATTTATATGCCTCCCAATACAAATTTTGTAGAGGAGGAATTGAATGTTTTTTTTGACTCATTACAGGACTTTTCGGTAGTTGGAGGTGACTTCAATCTTCACCATTCGGCTTGGGGGTCCCCTTGGGACAGCCCACTAGGAACTAAATTTCTTTCTGCAATGGAGAAATATGATTTATTTTTAATGAATGATGGATCCGCAACTAGATTAACGCCTCCTTCCCAGAGAAAATCAGCGGTGGATCTCACTTTTGGATCTAGATCATTATTTACTCTTTCTAATTGGTTTGTCCTCGAGGACACGTTGGGATCGGATCATTTTGCTATAATATTGGACTTACATCTAGGACTTATTGAAGAAGTATCTAGAAATTCGTTGAGATTATTCAACACAAAGAAGGCCGATTGGCAGAAGTTTTACGATTTTATGCAAATTTCCACTCTTTTATTTTCTAGTGGAAACAATGTTTGGAAATATGAACTTTTTAGAGATAGAATGATTATGGCCTGCAACGAAAGTATCCCGCTATATTCCTCTAAGTTTGTCTCCAAATTCAACAAGAATTGGTGGAATGCCGAGTGTGAGTTAGCAGTAAAAAATAAAAAAATTGCGTATCGTTTATATTCACTATCCTCAACTCTGGAAAATTTTTTAAATTACAAAAATAAAGAAGCTACGTGCCGAAATGTCATTAAAAAAAATAAACGTGATACGTGGAGAGATTTTTGCTCTTCTATGAACAAATATACACCTATCTCGTCAATATGGAAAAACATAAAAAAACTTCGAAACATTCAAACGATTTCACACCCGATAGTTGAAGGCGATTGGTCCATAAATTTTTTCTCGAAACTGTCTCCTGCTGGTACGCATAATAAAATGATTGAGTTACCTCAAATTCAAAATTCCGATAATTTATGTCAACCCTTCACAATGAACGAACTGGATAGGTCCCTTAAAAACAATTCAAATACGGCCCCTGGAATTGACAATATTCAATACATCATGCTATTCAACCTACCCCGTAGTGCAAAATGTATACTATTACATATTTTCAACGAAATTTTGCGTACTGGAAATATCCCAGATGATTGGAGAACTTATATCGTCATTCCAATTCTGAAACCAAACAAAAATCCAACATCTTCCGATTCTTACAGACCCATATCCCTGGGATCTTGTGTTCTCAAAACATTCGAAAGAATTCTAAAGTGTCGCCTTGAGTGGTGGCTGGAATATAATAAATTATTTCCTAGAATTCAGTTCGGTTTCCGTAAAGGTCACAGTACTAATGACTGTATCAGTCATTTGGTTACCGATATATATGCAACATTCTCCGAGAATAACATTTTGATGGCATTTTTTGCAGATATCGTAGGTGCATATGATAACATCTCTCTGGATACCTTGAATCAAGAATTAATTGAAATAGGTCTAAGCCCTCGATTCGCTGCCCTCATATATAACCTTTATTCTAATAGAAAACTTTTTCTCAAAATGGGTCATAATTTGGTTGGACCTCGATATACTAGTATTGGTCTACCTCAAGGAGGAATCTTATCTCCATTACTTTTCATCATTTATTACCATCGCTTAGAAAAATCTTTCAGTAACCCAAACATTAAAATTTTACAATATGCCGATGATATCGTTTTTACTCCTCGAATAAAACGATCACCGACTGTTCTGAGGATATTGTGGAGGCTGTACGGGAATTTGAAAAATTTTTATTTCATCATGGACATTCTCTGTGTATATCTAAATCAGTGATATGTTCTTTTACTAACAAGCGTTTGCAGTTACCAAACCAATTCCAATTTGATAATTTCAGTATTTTGCACAAGTCATCGGTTAAATTTCTCGGAATTTTGTTGGACAAAAAGCTTTCTTGGAAGGAACAGATTAATTCAGTGAAAACTAATGCTGAAAGAAGAATTCAATTACTTCGTTATGTTTGCCGCAATCACTGGGGTGCAGATCAGAATATTGCAATCCTCTTTTATAAGAGCTTTATCAGGTCCGTTCTAGATTATGGATGCTTTATTTATGGAAGTGCTTCCAAGAGTGTTATAAATAGCCTGGATGTTTTACAGAGAAAATCCCTGAAAATCTGCGTTGGATTGCTAAACAGTACTCCAAATGATGTTGTACTTTCTGAAAGTGGAGAATTTCCTTTGGCTCATCGCAGAATGTTGTTAGCTGGTACATTCCTTCTCAAAAAAATGTCTATCACAAGTCCATTAATTACTAAATTACACAATCTCTTCTTGACTACTCTAACTCATAAATACTGGGTAGTTAGACCTGACCCTCTTCTCGTAGCTTGCTACAGCTCTCTTATAGACCATCAAAAAAATCTACACGTGGAGACCAACTTTCCAATATTTTCGATAGATTATGGAATATTAGAATCTTCCTTTCAAGTTTCTATTCCTACTTATGAGGACATTTCTATCAAGGAAGATTTCATCCGAATAATCAACACCTTTTTCTGGGATATAGGCAAATATTTACAGACGCGTCCAAATCTACTTTATCGGCGGTTGGCGCCGCCATGTATGACCCTTCGTCTGAAAGAATAAGACATTTAAGTCTCAATAAAAAATTTTCAATTTTCTACGGCGAGCTGTTTGCTATCTCCATGGCTCTTGAACACATCGAGTCTCAACCACGAACTACTAATAATAAGTTTCTCATTTTATCAGACAGCCAAAGCTCGCTCCTCTCCTTAAAAAATATTAAAATAGACTGTTCGCTATCGTTTATTCATAAAAAAATTCTCGTATCAAAATATAACTTAGATCGGAGAGGTTTTTTGGTGAAATTTCTGTGGGTAAAAGCTCATGCTGGAATTGAGCCAAATGAAAAAGTAGATAGGGCTGCCAAGTTGGCATCTATGGAGGCAATTCAACATTTAGCTTGTGTACACTCTGACCTATTCCTAGACTTCAAAGAAAATATTAGAAGAAAATGGACCCATGAATACCAGGCAAGCCCTAAGGGGTCTTTTTATAAAACTCTTGAAAGAAACCCCTCTGTTATCGTTTGGTATAGGGCTATCGGAAATAGACGTGACTTTGTACGTACAATATGCCGTCTAAGAAGTGGTCATAATCTGTGCCCATTTCATCTGAATAAGATTGGACTTAGGGAAAACGCGTTATGCTCTTGTGGGGAAATAGGTTATTTGGATCATCTCATCTTCGCATGTAGTAATTATCGGCATAAATCAGATGAATGTTATATTTTATAGCTTTATAAATGAATACTGCATAAATATGCGTCGACTGGGTAATGTTTTGTATGTCACAGGTTTGAAAATCAGCGAATAAAGCGAAGGGAACAAATCTTCAAGGAGTAATCGGAATAGCCTCAATACTGCGATTCCAGGAGTATTCATTTCATACTCCGAAGTAAAAGTTGAAGATTGAACGATGAATTATAAATAACAAATTATAATAAATTGAATAAAATTGAGTAGTTTTCTTATTGTCACTATAATCATTTCAAAACATGACAATTTTGTTTCGCGAACACAATGGCTTCATCAGATGTTGATGACAAACTTTGTTGGCGAAACAATATATCCATGTTTTGAATTAATTATAGTGAAAATCAGAAAACTACTCAGTTTTATTTAAATTATGCATTCAGATTTTCATCAAGTATCGGCCCAATCGATTAATTAAGAAATTATAAATTGCAATTTGCTCTTTTCTCATGTATCGCACAATCGCTGAATTCATTGCTGCTACTTTTTGCTAAACTTCAGAGCATAACTAATTCAGTGAAACTTCATTTATAAAATTTTTCCTATCCCTCTGGAAACAATGGACAACGTAGTTCTGAATAATTTATGAGCATAAATGTTATTGTCATTTCCTAGATAGTTTCGCGATAAGTGTTCATCAAAGCTTCCATATTTCTGCTCGTTTTCATAGTCTGTTGTATGAGTAGACCTGAACATGAGTATAAAATCCATTTAGTACCCATCAAATTCAAAACCTCTCATCTCTTATTCCAACTGAACAGAAAACAATATCTTCCTAACTGCAGCAATTTACAATTCTGAAAGTGTGGATTTCTGTTTATGAATCTTTAGCCATTAACGTAATTGCTACAAGAAGCGATAAGATATTGGATCCCATAAATTACAGTTATTTCTGCACGTAAACAGACATTCAAGTTATGTGGGCACGGCGCGACGGAGTTCCATGAATTATCTGTTTTACTCGTGTCCACAAGCGACTGTCCTTTGTTTGAACTTGAAAGATTCGAAGTTTTTCGCTCGCATGATGATAAATTGCAGAACAGGATAGGTGGAAGATATGTTTCAAAGATTGATAATGAATATTATATTATTTTCGTTATATTATTGTCATTACAACGATTATTTCAAATCAGGAGAGCGATTGATCCTGAATCTGCAATTTTTAGGGCTCCTGCTTCAGCTTTTTTGCTTGCCAGCAACGTTTCATCCTCTCACAATACTCTTTCTATGGTCACATGTCCATTTAATTTCAGGTTGGAGCATTGAGTTTTGCTTAAACTTTACATAAGCGATTTCATAGCGACATTCGGTGCGATCTTCGAGATTTTCATATTAATCTGTTTTCATATCTTTATTATATCGAGTAGTTTCTTCGGTATTCTGGACTGTTCGATTCTGTAGACATGTGCATAGAACTTTGCTCGTTCATGTACTAATTTCATTTGTTATTGTATTTGTATTCCTCTTTTATATAGTTCGTTCTGGGGTCTTCCGCCAGAACACCGTTTCTATTAGTTGGCCCGTAGAACTTTCTGGGCATTTTGCTTTCGGGTTTTGTATTACTATAAATTATTTATTGTTTCGATGAGACAATAATTTAAATAATTACTTTATTGATAAAGAATACTAATTGTGATTAAGGAACGGATATTGCTTAAAATAACATTGAATGTCGTTTCTTTTTTTACAGGTATATCAGTTTTTGTAAAGTTCTAAGTAAATAATTCAATGAATTTTCAGAAAAACGTCCACGAAAATGAAGTTTTCAACATTTACGAGTGAATAAGCCTGTTATTGCTGAAAATATTGAAAATAAAATATATATATAACGGGTGATTTTTGAAGAGTTAAGTTTTTCAGGTTGGCGGCATTGGTTGCTAATGGCATCCAAACGTCATCTCTCAAAGTGAAAAGTTTTCAGTATACTCTGCCATTTCATCATTACAAACGAGCAACGATTGCAAATTGTTCAAATTTACTATCAAAATTCGTGCTCTGTGAAAAATGTGCATCGTTTGTTACGACCATGCTATCGTCATCATAATCGACCTGGTGAATCAACAATTCGTGCTGTTATCACCAAGTTTACTTTGTTGGACATTAAGCCATTGTCTTGCATGCGTACATTGCGTACTGAAGAGAATATTGCAGCCATAGCGTACAGTGTTAATGAGGATCTTAAAATGTCAATTCGTCGCCGTTCTCTGCAATTGGGTATGTGTTACTCAACCGCATGGAACATTTTACGTGTTGATTTGGGTTTGAAAGCCTATAAAATTCAACTTCTGCGAGAATTGAAGCCGAATAGCCTACCACAACGTCTAATTTTTGGTGAATGAGCCTTAGAACTGAAAATCGGCTGTTTTATCGAAAAATCGTGTTCAGCTATGAGGCTCATTTCTGGCTTAACGGATATGTAAATAAACAAAACCTTCGCATCTGGAGTGATGAACAGCCACATGCCATACAAGAATTACCGATGCATCCCGAAAAAACGACAGTTTGGTGTTGTTTATGGACAGGTGGCATCATGGGTCCATCTTTCTTTAAAGACGATCGTGGAAGAAACGTTACTGTCAACGGCGAACGATATCGAGTCATGATACGCAACTTTTTTTGCCCCAGTTGGTCGAGTTGAACTTGGTTGACATGTGGTTTCATCGAGACGGTGCCACATGCCACGCAGATCGTGAAACAATGGACATATCGAAGGATGAATTTTGTGAGCAGCTTATCTGTCGAAATGCCCCTGTGAATTGGCCGCCAGCATCATGCGATTTGATGCCTCTAGATTATTTCTTGCGGGGTTAAGTAAAATCATTTGTGTATGTGGACAAGCCGAACACGATTGAAGCTTTACAGGATAACACAACACGCGTAATTCGTGGGATACAGGCCGAAATGCTAGAAAAACTCACGCAAAATTGGACTTTCCAGAGGGACCATTTGATACGGAGCCGCGGACAACATTTACATAAATTTATCCTTAAAATGTAAATGGCAAAGGCCAAGTTATCAATTTCAATGAAAATTTGGAATATATGATGCAAATTGAAAGATTTCATAAATATGAACAATGTTTAGTTAGTGTAGATACAATTTTAATCGATATGAATTCAGTGAACTTTATGTTAATCTGAACTTTTGTTAGTATGAATTTAATTTTTAATTTTCTCTAAACGTAAACATTGATACTTTAGTGAAAAAAGCACAGACTTAATCATAAGACAATTCAAAGGACTTGCAATATCACGCACTGGCTTTGTCTGAGTGGGTTATACCTCGTTTGTTTACAATACCCGGACAGCATATATTTGTACACGTACAATTCAAATTGCAAAGTTGAAATCACAGTGTATTGTTATATAAATTTATTATTGTTATTATTTTAAATATATAAATATATATATATATATATATATATATATATATATATATATATATATATTTATTTTGAAAGTTTTTATTAACAGGCTATATATGATTTATTTCTGTTGACGTTTCGTTGTTATATATTTGTATATATATATATATATATATATATATATATATATATATATATATATCAATTTCAAGAAATATATATATATATATATATATATATATATATATATATATATATATATATATATATATATATGGGAGAATTTCTGTGCATCATTTTCTTCCTAGCTACATACCTTCTTCTTCAATGCTTGGAGTTCAATTAACGTTCAGAATATAATTGAAGCTGCTTCAGCCTCGAACGATAGCACGTTAATTAATTCCATTATTCATCATCTTCCTTAAATACCGCGAATTCAGTCGATTCTCGAAGGCGCCATAAAAAAGCTGAGAATTATAGAAACTGAGAAATACCGCTGTTCGTTTAATTTAGATTACATTGAGGGATCTGCGGAAATTTATCTCTGTTTTATTTGAGTTCGTTTGTTATTGGGGCAACATCAATGGAGATGTCAGATGATGACGATTCATTACGACAAGGATAAAGTAAACAAAGGATTATATTTTTTGTTTTCAAATATTGAATCAGATACTCGATAGTAGTAATTCAATTAATTTTAATTCATTTATATATTTTAAACAAAAAATCACTGTTGTGGTTAGGAAAACATTTTTTCATATTCTCAATATCAGATAAATGCTACGAAATTTGTGAATAATTGAAAATTAAGTTCGTTTGAAATATTGTGTTCACCATATTAATTATATATATATATATATATATATATATATATATATATATATATATATATATATATATATATATATATACCTGTCATCGTGACTTGCCTCTCTCAAAAAACACATAGATCTTGAAAGACGTAGTTAGCAACAACACGCCAAACATAACCTAGATGGTGAAATGAATGAACATCATAGGCTTAATAATATTTTTATCGCATTGTATTTGGAACTTTTAATCTTCAAAGCTCTGATTGTGGATATTGGGTATTATTCACACAAAACTAAGGCGACAAGCTGAAGAACGTATCAGAAATGAAATCAAGGTTCATCTGTGAAATATCTTACTGTTGATACTTACTGAAAAAGGAAGCAAGCCTTCTAAAATATAACTAACGACAAATTAACGGAAAGCTGTAGTTTTCTTATACCTTGAATATACAAATAGGAACAGTGTGAATATTCGATGAAAATATTTATGTTGATACTTAAATATTACTTATAACTTATTGTTGAAAATAAATTATTTAATTGAAAAAAAAAAGAAATATAAAATAGAAAAAAAATATAAAATATTTATTGTTGATAATTGAAAATACTATCTTCGATGATATATAGAGTTTCAAGATTCACGAATCATTCATACCAGTAAATACTGTGGCTTCTGATAGAAATATTTGACATAAAACTCTCAGGGAGCTGTCTACACAAATGTTGTCAACGAGAACGAAGCTATCACTTTCGAGACTAAATATTGAGTGCGCTTCGAAAAAATCATCGATCGTGTTGAATGATAATAGAATAGAATTCTTTTATCATTGTTATGAATCATCAGTCCGTATTTAAAGGCCTGATGATATTAGAAGTGCGCCTACTTCAAAAATATTCAAGAGATTGCTTGATGTGCATAGTTGTATTGTTGTGTAAAATAAAAAAACTTTTTTCATGTAAATAGCAGAAGGCTAAATAAAGATATATTTTTATTATTATTATTATTACTAATCTATCAATCAAGAGTCGATGAATTTCAAAACGCCCACAGGTCCTATATCCGAATGAGGAGAACTACACTTTATGAGGGTGCTCACGAGAAAATTCACGTGAGCACCCTCTATCGAAGAAAAGACGTATAAACTCTCCCTAGCGATCTAGATTCCTACTCATGATTTAATATTTCACATGAATATTCTCTTTCGAAAGTGATAGGTTCGTTCTAGATGACAACATTTGTGTAGAGAGCTCCCTGAGAGTTTTATTTGAAATATTTCGATATTACGATTGAGAGTCGCAGTATTTACTAATATGAATGATTCGTGAATCTTGAAACTAGCTATCCTTTTGTCCGCCGGGGCGTGATCTGGTGCGATTAGCCATGGGACCATTCTTACACATTGCTGACAGATTTCTGTGGTGTTCGAATGAAATGTGCACGAAGCCTCACGTACTAGCAATAATGTTGTCATGAGTAGGATTCTAGAACGATAGAGAGAGCTTATACGTCTTTTCTTCGATAGAGGGACCTCACGTGAATTTTCACAAAGTGTTGTCCTCATTCGGATATAGGACCTGTGGGCGTTTTGAAAGTCATCGATTCTTCAATGATTGATTAAATACTGACTGATGATTCATAATAATGATGAAACAATTGTAACCTTTTATCATTCAGAAGGATCGATGATTTTTTCGAAGCGCACTTAATATTTTACTCCCGAAATTGATAGATTTTTTCTCATCGACAAATGTGTAGAGAACTCTGTGAGAGTTTGATCATCAAGTCATATGCATACACATCGAATTTTATTTTGATTATTTCACTGAATTTACGAATCAAGCATAACTAGCAGAAATTTGAGAGTTAACATTAAGTGTACGAGGTCGATTAGAGCTGATGAATATTTAGTTTCGCAATTTGAATAATATAATCACTTCAAACTCAATTCTGAATAAATCAGAGCCAAGAAGTTCATGTTTCTGACGGCAAAATTTGCTATTCTATTATGGAGAAGAACTTCCGTTGTTTTCCATTCGTCAACCTTTATTGCTTCAATAAGGAGTTGAAGAAAGTTTTATGAATTCATTGATTTTTCTTCCGAAGAACTAAACACTTTGCAAAACAATTGACGCACTAATAGAAGGAATAATTTTGACGTCAAACATTGACAACAATCGATAAATGACCACTAATTCTTCGGAAACTCATCTTGAAGTTACCGAATAAAAATAATCAAGTGAATATACGTATAAAACATACTGCAATGGAAGACTATATAATAATATCAATATTGAGGATGTCTCTTAGTAATGCTATATTGAAACTATTATTTCACTATAAACACTATTGCTAAGAATTAACTCATATAGTTGATTAACTATAGATATCATCATAAATTTTTCGAACGATAAAATGAAATATGAGAAAAAGTGAAATACAGTTAGTTTGTTCGATCGATATCGATTCTAATACACATGTAATATTCCATTCACCAGTGTTATCGATAAACAATGTACATCAAAATAATCCCGACTTTTTCTAAATGCTCAGGAATAGTTTAGTTTTGAAAGTAATAGTAATCTAAGAATATTTTCCTAAAGTATTTCATTTTTCATGATATTTTTTCCATTGAATGTTGTTATGATAATCGAATGCAATTCTTTTCAATTATTGGTTTTCCGAGCAAAAATTTTTCAATGTCTGGTTTTAGCCAATTTTCTGACATACTTTTCATTAAGGTGTTCAAGATTATCAATTGAGTATTCATGTATCCTCATTTTTCAATTATGCGAGCCTTTTTTTGAAGAAGAACATATTTCTATTGCATATATTGTGAAAACTGTATGAATCGAGTATCAAAAAAATGAATCTTTCTTTTTCTGAATGTTGGTATCAATATTTTCTTATTTCGAGAAATTTTCACGCAGTTAGTTACAGACTGGATATGTATGAAGAGCTTTTGCTTTCAGAAGAAATATTCGAAATATGTCGAGATATATCACGTTTATTATGTTTATCATTTTTTATAGCCGAGTTCAGGTTTGGAGCTGCAGTCAATCAGTTAATCGGTGTTCTTATTGTTTCATCAAACATTCCTTAGCAAATTTTGATAATATTGAATGAATTGTCACTCAAAAGATCCTTTGAAATTGATTTCACATGAAAGACGTTTCGAAACCACCAAAGTTTCTATACAACTAATTCTTCATAACGGTATTATTATTTATCAGCGTTTTATTTTCAGAATTCAAATATTTCTAATGTCGAAAAGTTATTTTTTATGTGACAATCATGCTGTTTTGAAGATATTGAACAATTTATTCCATAAACATTCCAACTTTCACAGGAATATTTTCATCAATTTCAAAGAATGGTTCAGCATCTACTAGAATATACCAAAAATTATTATATATCCAGGTCATATCAAAAATATACCTGGAAACTTGTTGATCTTTTCGAAGTTGATCAATATGCTGGTTTGTTGATATAAAAATTGAGTTATTGATTATGTAATTTTAGTTTATCACGAATCAAAACTCACATGTTCGTTTCTGTATACATTGAAATAACTCTGGAAATAACAAAGGCTCAATATTGATGAACTTTTCATAGATAACTTTTATAGATACATACATTCTATAATTCATCAATAAATTACAATTCATGATGGATATGTTGGGTTATTTCTGAAGAAATTGCTCAGCTTTTGAAGGGAATATATGAAAAAGTTGATACGATGTTTATCTTGTTGTCATATTATTTCAATGTTGCAAAGCCTCAATTTACGTTATTGATTTTCAATTCGAATTTTAAAAATGTTTATATAGTCCATTATCTTTCTAAAGGGTTAAACCGTATTTCCGCCGGATGTTTGCTCCACTTGAAAACTGATGCATAACGAAATCAGTTGGGGCACTTGATGAAAAATTGAAAAAGTAATGAATTTAATCTGGAATATTTTTAATTTTATAGAACTTCATAAAATGACCAAATATTCACTTTTACGGGAATTAGGTGAAATGGAATGAACAACTCTCTCTATTTTGTGTCTTTCTACATGATTGAATATCATGACAGTATTCCCAAGAACGATTTTCATCATCTATTCTTTCGTGAATAAAATCTTGATGCGAAATTATGAATCTCGATTCTTCGTTAGCAATCCTAGGAGTCATGATCTGAAGGTCATTGACCAAATTTGCTAATGATCAAGCGTATCAAACGATTAAGTTATTCATTGAAATACCAGGCTGAAAATCAGATAGCTATTCGATATTCTTAGTGGCTGATTCAAAACTTGGAACTTTTTCAAGTAATTAAGTAATTCGTAATACTCTAGACTAGTATTTATCTCAAAATCAGTAACTCAGATTTGATGTTACTTTTTTCTAGTACTACGGTACATACCTACGCAAAGCATCCTGATTCATCTAGTAGTGTTCTTTCTGTTCTTCCACACCTCTCTCATTTTTCCTATGAATTTTTTTTCTTTCTTCGGTCCACCTAGTCCCTGGTTTTAGGATTTCATTCTCTGGCATCACGTTCCACTGGTGTATCTTATTTCTGTACGTGTTTCTGTCTTGAACATCGGTTTGATCCATTCGTGCCTTTTGCAGATCAATTTCTACTTGTGTGATCCATGGTGTTGTAGATTTGACCCTTTTATATAGTTGAGGATCCTGTTAGCGATTCGTGTCGGTGGGAGTCTGCTGATATGTCCGTAAAATTTTAGCCTTCTTTTTCTTATATCTGCCGCTATGTTGGACACCTGCTGTGTGGTCTTCCTCGATTGTAACCTGTATCCTTCTTCAGAATATATATATATATATATATATTTTCACTGTTTTCAGCAATAACAGGCTTATTTTAATGTTAAAAACTTTATTTACGTTGACTTTATGTTTCAATAAACTAATTCTTCAAAAGAAATAAAAATTATGTTGATTTAATTTCAATTATTTTTTACTACAATGATATACTTCTTTTATATACTTCTAATTATACTTCTAATGAAAAGATTTTTGCAACTAAAAAGGACACAAATTATAGAGAAATTTTAGAAATGTTTTACATTCCTAAAAATTTGGAAAACCCAGTAAAAGGAAGAACAGACATAAAAAATTTTGATTCTATTAACAATGATTACAATGATTTGATAAACCTTACAAATAGCTAACTATGAGGCATCATGAGGTATCATAAGTCATGAAATAAATACACAGCAATCACAAAACATCATATCTCAAAACTCCTTCTTTCCAGATCTACCATCAGTTTCACATACATAAACCAATCAAAATATATATTCTGGATAAGTATTCAAAACACACCTATATGTAATTATATTTATGTATATATAAATCACACTTATGAGAATCATCTGGCTTACCATGAGTTTTGAAGAGGTTTCCTCGACTCCTGATTGAAATATTTCAACTGAAACTCACAGGAAGTTTCATACATAAAACTTGTCAACGAAAACAAAACTAATCAGTTAATCACTTTCGACAATGAATTTTACGTGCGGTCCAAGAACTCATGACATTTTTTGAATGCAAATACAATACAATGATTTTATCTTTATCGGAAATCCTCAGTGATATTCATCTAAATTCATCAAATTTCGATGGTTTCTCAAACGCCCTCAGGTCTAATCTGCTGAATGGGAGAACATTCTTTCGTGAACTAATCACGTGAGCTCCCTCTATCGAATCAAAAACGCTCTCTAGCATCACAGATTGCCTACACGTGGCAAGATTCACGAATCTTTCATATTTATTCAATACTGAGCCTGTTAATCGAAATATTAAATATTTCAAATAAAACCCTCAGGAAGCTGCCTACACAATCGGTTTGACCGCATAGGTTTGATCTGGAGCAATTAGGCATGGGACTATTACACATTACATATTACACATCAGACTATAAATTACACAGCTTACACATTACAGACGAAACTCTGTTGTGTCCGAATGAAATGTCTACAAAACCTCTGCGTACTCTAACTTATGTCTCATGAGTTGGGACACAGAATGCGTGGGATAATTGATACGTATTTTTTTCGATAGAGTGAGCTCAAGTCATTAGTTCACGAACTAATGTTCTCCTCATTCGGATACAGACAGCTCACTGAGAGTTCTTTTTTTAAATATATCGATATTTCGATTAAGAGTCTCAGTATTGACTGACTATATATCTACTGTATTGAAGGTATACTGTAAGTTCCTTTCGACAGTTTCTTACAGATTATTCAAAAGAATATTATAGGAGATCTGGCTGTAATGTGTACAAAGTACAATATGAAACATGTACAATGTGATGTCTCCATAATCCTTCTTGGTCTAATTGTCAGAGAATAATGAAATCGGTGGTCTGCATCTGTTGGGAACGCAAGACAGTTACTGTTTCATACTACAAGGTATTCATTAGTTTCATAATCATAAATAATGTATATAAAACTATAAAAACGCATTCTTGAGGAATATCCGATTGAGTTGATGCGTTCGTGAATATGAGGAGATTGATTGTGTATAGTGTAGTGGTAGTTTCAACCAATCCATTATTCGAGATTATTTTTCCTGGTGTATTATTCGTTATCCGGCATGTCTCCTTCCGCTTCCACTGCCATAAATTCAATATGCTTTCATATGCCTTGTTATTGTCGAGTAGATGTGAATTATGTGACGCCAGGCTCCCCACGTTCACAGTTGAAACGTTTTGTTTCTGGGGAGTAACATTTTAGCTGGTCCGAAAACTCGTAACTACACTTCACTTTTCTAGATTTAATTTAAATACGGCCGTATAATGAAGTTGTTTTCCATGTTCCTACGCGAAATCATTCCATGTAAATATGTATGATTATATATATATATATATATATATATATATATATATATATATATATATATATATATATAACGGGTGATTTTTTAAAAGTTGAGTTTTTCAAGTTGGCGGCACTGGTTGGTAATGACATCCAAACGTCATCTGTCAAAGAAAGGAGGTTTCAGTATCCTCTGTCATTTCATCGTGTAAAGGCTTACAAACGAGCAACGATTGCAAATTGTTCAAATTTACTATCAAAATTCGTACTCTGTGAAAAATGTGTATCGTTTGTTGACGACCATATCAGAGTCGTCATATTCGACCTGGTGAATCAACAATTCGTGCTGTTATCACCAAATTTCGCACCAAGTTTACTTGTTTGGACATTGAACCATTGTCCCGCATGCGTACAGTGCGTACTGAAGAGAATATTGCAGCCGTAGCGTACAGTGTTAATGATGATCTTCATATTTTGGAGCGTGCTCCTATGCGGTTAAAATATTGTTGTATATTTTGTTCAGACCAGTTATGTCAGTTTTATCTTATATGAAATCTGGATTTTTCTTTTTATAGATCTTCTCAAAATCAAAATTTCAAACTCAGGAAATGAAGTTTCATTTCATTTCCATAAAACAAAGAATTAGATTGATTTTCTGCAATTGAAAGAAGTCATATTTCAACATTCACTTTTTTCTTTCTATCGAATTTTATTTCGAAAAATCTGACTCCCTATCTGTTTGAAATTACTGAAAAAAAAACGTTCAGGTCAATGAACCAAAATTAAGTTACCAGACAAAAAGCAGGGTGAAATATTTAATATGTCTATTACCAGCCGACCTGCGAATTATTATACATAGCCCTACCCCACTTAATGGATATTATCGGTTACAGTATGATATCGTCTGTCATATAAAGTTCATCCAATAATCCAAGACTAACACCACTCCTTTGATGCATCAATGAAGTAATGACTATAGTTATCCAGTAAAGCATTGTGGACATAACGGTAATGAACTTCGATATGAAATACCGCGTCATGCATATAAATTACATACTCATTTTAGACGCAAAGTTCCTCAGCTTTTCTATAATATAGAAATTCGATGACAATGCAAACGAATTAATTACATACTCTTCTTCGAACTTTTCTAGAATTGAGGTTCCTAGAACTTCGAAATTGGTGTAAGAGTATATTAGTAATATGTGCTAATATACTCTTAGCATTACAACTGTTTTTTTGCTCATTAGGAAAAAGTGTTGTACTTTGGTGCAATTCTCAGTTAATTTTTCATTACAAATTCTAGAATATGCATTTGCAGAATTCCTCCTATGCCTTCAATACTTCGTGTATTTGGCTATATTAGTTCATTATCAAGTGGGCTAAAAAGTTCAGGAAAAAAGTGAGAAAAAATACTAAATTGGACATTGAATTGTAACTGCGCGATGTACCGCAAATTTCTACTTATTGCTTGTGATTATGTCATATGTAGTTATATGTAGGGTTATGTACAATATCACTGGGGCAAAAATCGTAGGTTTCAACTATGTCATATGAGGAAATATATTGTATGGCTTATACTTTCAAAAATCATTGTTATGATGTTCAACTCTGAAACTACTGAACCAATTTCGAGCAAACTTCGTTGAAATCTGTAGTTTGTCCGATTTTTGTCCTTGATATTTGTTTCAGTAAATTGAGTGTTCGTTATAAAACAGTTATGTGTATATGTGGTTAGTTTGATGACGTGTTAATAGATGGCTCTCATTCGACATTCAGGTTGCTTTGATATGTGGATACAAAATACGCTGTATACATTTTTCATCATATTAACACTTTTTGATACATGACACGGTGGTTCCGCTTATCTCTTAAACATTATGTTAAAAACTATAAAATAAATTTAACACACTTGACTTAGGTTTAACTGAATATATTAAAAACTCTACATATGTTTCGAGTGGTTAACCCATTATCAAGAGTAGTAATATTGTATACTCTTGTTAATTTTAATTTTATAGTTTTTAACACTTTTTGTTACATACAGTTCCTCGAACATAACGTACACGTGCATTTGTATATCAGAGAAACTGTTCACTTCTGTCCTCCAGACTTGCGACAAACTTTTTTCTATCCATATTTACCTGCCTAACGTGAGCTCTCCCAGTACGATTTGGAGCTAATGAAACGGTGTTGGAAAACTTTTGAAATACGGAAAGTTTTCAGTTAATTTGTAGTAGTACACTCACATGATGCTTTAATTAACTCGTTTGAGTGCACCATCCTATTTCTCAAAGAGGACTTGATTTACATTGGTATTAAGTTTCCTTTAATTCACAGAATCCGAGCAGAAACGACCGCAAAAAGAGGTAACTATTTTCTAGGGATCAGTCGGGAAAAAAGTTAGTGGAAATTGCGGATTAACCCAAACTAAGGAAGAGAATGCTCTTCTGTAATTATATAAATGGATTTACGAAAAGGATGGGCTATTTTCATTATGTGAGGAAATAATGGGCTTTTAGTTGAATAATGATGGAATAAACTTCTCTTTTTTAAATTGAGTCATTTGCGCAGTCGAAGGGTTTAATGAAATTTCGCAGATTAAACAAGACAGAAGATCGAAAGTCTGTTAGCGATTTCGGTCTGTTGCTTTTACCATCAGACCGTGAAGTTGGGGAACCATTAATTTTGAATAAGGGCAATGTTTTCTATTGTATCTTGCTTTCTCAATTTACTGAACGAATCTCAAAGTCATGTCAGACTTATGTGAATCTGACATAACATATAAATGACATAATGATAAATATTTAAGGCGAGGTGGTCCGTGAATTATAATTTTGAGAATTCGATATCAGTTTTTAACCGATTTATTCCATTGATGAACAAACTCATGATCCTGCTTTACGAAAATAATCGAAACAGCTGATGAGTGAATGTTTTGAATATAATTGATGCTTTCTGTCAACCTAAGTATATAAAACGAACATGTATTCCAATAAACAGTAAAGGCAGTATAATTCACTTTAGGCACTTATTTTCTTCAGTATGAAATTAAGTGTTATCAACAAATTGAGGATAATTTTGATAATATCACAATTTAAATAACCGATGGAATTGCCGAATCAGCTATGGAGATTTCGAAAGACATAATAATAATAATGGAAAATTTAGAACAATATATATCATCATATAAAAGATATGTTGTTGATTGTTCACCCATAGCATCTAAAGATCATATAAATGTTATACTGGAACATTTGAAAAATTTCTATAATAAATTACAAATTTCACCAGACGAAAAAACGAATGACAAATAGAACCTTCTAGGTATAGAAATTTGAAAGAGAAAACAACAAAATTTCACCTAAAAAAGATATAAGTTCTCAACGAACACATTATAAGTATAATGTGTAATAATATATAATAATTATAAAAATAATCAACAATATTCCCAAAAAAAAACTTATTAGTTTCGTACATAATCTTTTGAATTGACATCATCATGTCTGAGGCATGAAGAAGCTCGTACCTACACTTCTTATGAAAAATAATTATCTATATAATTTAATACAAAAAATAGAAGAAAACAGGATTCATTGATTTTATCTTAATTTATAATCGTCACAAAATAGATCTGATCAGAATAATTTCATTCCCCTACCTTATATTCCAAAAGTAAGTATAAATATTGCGAAAATATTGAAACCTCATAATTTTCTAATAGCGCGTACAACACATATTCAGATTAAATAAAGATATGCAAAGACAAAAATCAAAACAAATACTCAAAAAAAGCATACAGTTCATAACACAATAATTGTAATGAATGTTTTATAGGTCAAACATCACAATATTTAGGAGAGCGAAATGAAGCCCATAGATAGATCAAAATCACGGCTTTCGATGACTGAATAAAATGACTGAAAAACACGATTTTGATTATGATTATACAAACATTTCAGCAATTGAAAAACACAGAATATATTAAATGATAGTTTTGATAAAGTTATAATTGTCAAAGAAACCTAAACAAAAATAAAGATTTTTCCATTTCAAAGAAGAGCCTGTCATTGCTGAAAGTATTATGAAATATAATTATATCAAAAAGGCAACAAAACAATTTTATATATATATATATATATATATATATAATTTGAAACATTAATACAATTTTGTAGATATAGAAAAATTCCATTCGATAATATGTTGATGTAGTTCAATATTTCTCAAAAGTTGATAATCTATGCTTTGTTATTCACTGTACAATACTATCACATTTTAATAACATCACTTGTATGTAGTTAAATATATTTAATGTTCATTTATTTTGATTCTTCATAATTATGTATTTCTGGTATAACTCATTTATTGTCACATAACAGTATTCATATAATGTATTTGTAAAAGCCACTTCCAAAATTTGGTCATGAGATCAATTCAATTACAAAGAGTAGTTAACTTGGAACAGTAACCTGAAAATTCAAATATATATAATAAACATATTTTAAATGTATTCCACCTTACCAAAATATTATAATTTTATATTAATGATTATTCGAAATGTTCAAATATTGTCTACATGATTTCATTTATGAATATGAAATTGTTTACAACGGTGAAATCATAACCTCAATTGTGAAGTTTGGAGACAAAAGCATACCATAGACAATAATAAATTGAAGTTGCATAAAGTATCATAGAAATCAACTTAATGCACGAAATTCGAAAATATGACATCAGAGATTGCTGCGAAATATATCGGACGGAAGAGAAAACAATCGATAGAGGTACGCTGGAGAGCGAAAATGGAGAGAAGTTGAAAAGAAAGTTCGAGAGGAAATAAAATTTTGTAAGACAATAAATTGAAAGCGGAAAAGTAAGTTGACAAATAGCAGTACCTATGTTAAAATTATAAAGATTGGATTGAAGAAGTCTGGAGTATTGGAGTCAAAGAAGAAAAATCAAGAAAACTCGAAGAAAGAAGAACCTCAAGTAAATTTTTAATTAATTATCAATTTCATTCAAAAGGCCATTTCAAATTTTATAGTAAATTTATTTTAGTTGTAAGAAGTTGAGAGTTTGTTCAATATATCCTTTTTAAATTATTGTTGTTATTAAAGTTTGTATGATTAAAATTATCAGATATAATATTTCTTAAAAAATCAAGTTTTGAAAAAAATTCACCCTGAAAGAGTCAACTGAATTAAATTCAGTGAAATTAAAAATTCATTAGAAAATTAATAAAGAATTGATAATAATTTCAATTAAAACTTGGTAAATATTATTAGAAAATGAAATAATAGGAAAATGAATACCATCGTTCAAAATGAGCAGTTTGCCACTAGAAAGTTGCTGTTCTCGGACAATTTCATATATAATGCTCAACGATGTATCACTAGTATAAATATTATATTCAGCATAGTGGTTGTTTGTGTTTGTTCAACGCCGCCACCGCATTCACACTAATCTCAGCTTCCTTGATCCTGCAGGCAATCTTCATAACAGCCCGAATTTAATCACGGACCTATTAGACCGCGGGAAAGGTGGATGCGGAGAAAATACGGAGCCCAGATGCGTAAATTATAATTTCTACCGTGGTCCATTATCTGTCCTGATTATCGCGATTCGTTCCTGAACAGAATTCGCAATTTGGTTGATTGTTTTAGCTCGCACCTCAACTACATCAAAGGGTGAAGAGACACTACGTGCTACTAAGCACAGTGATACTGCCCAGGTTAATTAGATTGAAACATAGGCCTAACAAATTGGGTTCTCTACTCGTTGTGGAATATGATATAAATACTGAATAGCAATCATAAAACCACGCCTTTATAAATATCTATGATATTCAAAAAGGCGTTTCAAGAAATGTATACTCGGGCAAACATATTGTAGTACAGACTTGAAAGAAGTTCAGTTATTGATGAAAAATTACCAAATTTAAAAATGTTTAGACAAACACCGTTTCCTTTACTGAGATACTTGTATTCAACAATTGCGCCGCACGTATCAGTGAAACGATGATTTCTTCAGTCTGCAGAAGCCTTCGTTATAGTAAAACGTGGGTCACACCTGTCAGGTGAAAATGCAAAATGGTATTTTCGTCACCATTTCAATTTCGAAACCGTTGCCACAATCGCCAAAAATGTGTCGACTTCCTTCAGTGGAGTGTCTGTTCTTTCTTATTTTTCCATCTTCAGGTTCGTACAGCTTGAACTTGGCTACGCGGTTCTGAGGAGAGCCAATAAGCTCGAAAAACGTGTCAACGGCTGCTACTAATTGCGGGATATGCCGACAGTGTCTACTTTATATTTATATTATTTTATAATCTATATATATATATATATATATATATATATATATATATATATATATATATATATATATATATATATATATATATATATATATATATATATATATATATATATATATATATATATATATATATATATATATATATATATATTATTATTATCATTATTATCATACCGATTGTTCGCCGTGAGGAGAGCGATTGAACTCAAATTCGCAATTCTTAGGACTTTTGACTTTCTTGTAGTCAATGACTGTGATCTCTGTATTTCTACATTTCCTCATCTGTAATAATATAAATATATATATATATATATATATATATATATATATATATATATATATATATATATATATATATATATATATATATATATATATATATATATATATATATATATATATATATATATATATATATATATATATATATATATATATACATATATATATATATATATATATATATATATATATAGGGTGGTCAAGGTGGACGCGATGGTCTCTTATTACGAAACGGTTCATTTTTAAAATAATACGACCACGCAGTCATGTGGGGATTCATCAAGGGTACATTCTAAAAATAATTTAATACATTCAGGGTGTTCCAGAAATGTGTGACATACCAAAGTTATGTTTTTTCTTATGGAACGTCCTGTATTTGACTACGTTTTTGGGTTTTACGTAAAAAATAAGATATACTTTCTTCAATATGTCATATACCTAACAATTATTGTCTTTGAGATATTTCGATTTTTCGGCCGGTCTCAAGTTTCTGAAGGTGATAAGGTTTTGATAATAGTAACAGAAAAATTCTCAGTTCTGCATACTGACGTGACAAAATAGATGAGAACAAATGATAATTTCACATAATTGAAAATAATTCAAAGACTAATAGAAATAGACATATAATACCTCTATAACTTTTCAAAGAGAATGTAATTTGGTACATGATGGGATTGAAAAATACACTGTGTCCCATTTAAAATAAGCATGATATTGTAGTTTGAATATGTTAGCAGAGGAACATCAAATTTTGACACCCTGTTGAACCTTAAATGAATGTGAATCCATTAGAACTTTCTGTAATCGCTCTTTTATTCACATACAAAATTTCACTTCGCTAAAGTCAATTGTTTCGGAGATGTTATCTTTTTTTGTGGACTCTCCAATTTCCGAAAAATCGAAATATCTCAAAGACTATCGGTGTTAGGTATATGACATATTGAAGAAAAAATATCTTATTTTTTACTTTAAACTCAAAAACGTCGTCAAATACAGGGCGTTCCTTAAGAAAAAACATAACTTTGGTATGTCACACATTTCTGAAACATCCTGTATGTATCAAATTATTTTCAGAATGTACCCTTGATGAATCTCCACATGACTGCGTGGTCGTATTATTTCAACAATTAACCGTTTCGTAATAAGAGACCATCTCGTCCACATAGACTCACCCTGTATATATATATTATATATATATATATATATATATATATATATATATATATATATATATATATATATATATATATATATATATATATATATATATATATATATATATATATATATATATATATATATATATATATATATATATATATATATATATATATATATATATATATATATATATATATATATATATATATATATATATATATATATATATATATATATATATATATATATATATATATATATATATATATATATATATATATATATATATATATATATATATATATATATATATATATATATATATATATATATATATATATATATATATATATATATATATATATATATATATATATATGTGTGTGTGTGTGTGTATATAACCATAAATTCTATAGCTAGTCAATAACGCTACTCAATAGTATGTTGTAGTTAATATTAACTGAAATTTTTTTTAAGGATGGTATGAAGATGACTGGTTTCAACGAAACCTAGACCGCGAAGGAATCGAATGCACGGCCGAGCAAATGAGAAAAGCGGCTGAAGGTCACCTGACTACGGAGGCACTAATGTGGAACCAGAACTTAAATGAGCGTACGCTTTCGGGGATGACGTCGGAGGATTTCAGACGGCGACTGAACGACGTCCTAAGAAGCGAAAATTACGACATTGATAACGGAAGATATCCCGAGGGTTATCAGGAAGCTCCGCTGGCATACGACGCAGTTTGGTCCGTCGCTTTGGGTGAGTTCGTTAAAACCTGAGTGATTAACTCTTTCGAGGCGCTTTTGTGATATAAGCGTTGCTTTGTTTTCCTGCTAGAAGACAGAAAAGTAATGAATGAAAACGTAATTGACTGATCTTGTACTCATCTCCTTTTATTAACTGAAAATATCAAGAACTTAGAGGTCATTAAAGTATTACGTAAGCAGATTTATTACAATATATTACGGATTGATTATTACAATATTTAACCCCTATTTCCTTAACAGCATAAAACAGAAAAGCACTCACTCTTTATATCATTTTAACGTCAGCATTGGATCGTGCATTTTTCATCTGATATATACTGTTATTTATTGATTCATAAGCATCAGTTTTAATTTTAGAAATGGAAAACTAAGCTCAGGAATCATGGCAGAGTTTCATATATCGTCAAAGAAAAAATTCACGTGTTTCTTTAATTATCATGCACTTTCAATCGATATACCATGCTAGGTAAACGTTGAAACAATGAGTTATTTTTTGAACTATTTTAAAAAAATTTTGCGTAGTGATGATTTTTCAATACTGCTTTCTTTGGAGAAAAAAAAATGTAAAAACCATATTCGCTATGAGTCGGAACAAATTTTGCGCTTCTACAGTATACACGTCGCACTTAACCTGTGGTTTGTGCTATGTGAAGATAGATTTCAACATGATGTCTCGTTGAGTGTTCAATTCGAATTGAGAATAACTCCTTGGTTCGATTTTGCTACCAGTGAGACTGGAATGGTGAATCCAGCGACCTCGAAGCTACGCTGCTTGATGATTGTCGAGTATAAACATTAATATATATAAAGAGCTGCAATGTTGTTTAAATTTTGAGCAGCAACATGGTTAGATTTTGGGATGATCTGGGTGAGCTATACGCACGACATGGCCGACCCCAAACTCAAACCCTTAGGATTATTTTCTTTGGGGATATCTGAAGTCACGAGGGTATACAAATTGAAAATTGCTGAGTGTAACTCAATACTAAACGAGACTAATATATTTGAAAGCGTTTTGCAATCAATTACGAGAATACTGAATGCTGGTATCTAGACAAGAGAATCATTCAGATCATTTTTTGAATTTTGAGCAACTTTACCTGTACATACTTCGTGAAAATTAAATATGGCCACGAAAACTGGAGGAGTAATTATTATCAGAATGAGTCAAGAAATCCTCTCGATTTTCAACCGTATACTCACCCATTTCACACTTCATTATGAAGTTGACCTACTATTAATGAATTGATAACAATGGTTCCAAATTGGATTCCGTATTCAACATCTTCTAATGAAGTGTACACAGGCACGTGTAAACCGAATTACTCTGATTGGATTTCGGAATTAAATTTGGTGCAATAGAATATTTTGATGTGAAAATACCAAGAAAACACCTTTTCAGCATTAGATATTTGTGAAACATATTTATATAACTTTTGATTCCGAGAAAATTCTCAATTCCATCGAAATTAAAACAAACTTTCTCATATCTTCTGTCACCGTCAGCCTGTCGAAAAAAATACTGAAAAAATATGACACACGGCAACAGTTTATGATGGGAAGCGATTTTCTGCCATATAAATTCAAAACGATAATCAGCACAATTATCACTTTCAAAGAAGCAGTAACAATTAGAATAGAATGAATGAAATTACATAATTACCGATACGGGCTATGTATTTCTGTCACCGTCAGCCTGTCGAAAAAAATACTGAAAAAATATGACACACGGCAACAGTTTATGATGGGAAGCGATTTTCTGCCATATAAATTCAAAACGATAATCAGCACAATTATCACTTTCAAAGAAGCAGTAACAATTAGAATAGAATGAATGAAATTACATAATTACCGATACGGGCTATGTATTACTCAAAACCCGTTACAATATATTCAGAACTTGTTCATTTCTATTTTTAGTTGTTGTTCAAGTGCATTAGTATGAAATATTCCAGCCGGCTTCCTTGAGTTCGAGCCAGGGTGAAGATATGGGTGTGTGTGATTGTCTATAACATATATGGGCAACCTTTGAGATATTGTATGCCAAACTTTAGTGTGCAAACACGTTCGCGAGCCGCGTTTAAAACTAGTGCATTTCAAATTAATGTTCACAATTTTCAGCGATAGATACCTATTCGACATGAAAAATACGATGACATTATTTTAATATTTTTCATTAAAATAAAAATTATAAATGAAAAAATTACGTAACAACATACAATTGTATCGCTAAATTTGGAATTTTTACAAACTACGATAGTTAAATATAGCGACCCCGAAATCAATGAGACACTTGACATTGAATTTGGGTAACTAAGCCATCAATTTTCGGATTAATTCCACTGATACAAAGACGTAACGAATTTGGCAAATTATCGTCAGTCAGCCTCGAAGAAGAGGTCGAAGAAGTAATAATATACCTTATTGAATTTGTCCTTTTGGAAAAATGTGTGTTGTATACCAAACTTGTCGATTTAATATCTTGAAATTACAGATGACACTTGGGACAAACTCGATCTGGCCTGATAATTAATAGCTCAACGTTTTTGAGAGTGAATTTCGGGAAGGCCAATTTTTACATATGCTATCTCTCTCGGACGTGATAAGGGCGGTCTGGCTGGCGGTAGTGGTTTCGTTCATCAGTACGCATCCTATCTGTACAGGTAAAATATCGATTTTTCAAATCATTTTGAGAAGTTTTGTTTTTTATCATTTTCATTGATCTATTTGCAACATGCATCTATCATTGCCAGATATTTTTATTGTTGATTAAACTGTGTCAGATGCTAATTTGAATTGAAAAATTTCTTTTTCAAAATATTTCTGTATGGCTGAAACTTATATAATATTATTCAAGTATCTAAAAACCTAATTATTAATTCGGTTGTTAAACTTTTAGCCAGACCGATGTAATAGTGAAAAGTGATTAAGCATGTTGGAGGAATACAAGCAATCACAAATTCTTGTAGTATCAAAGTATTTTGATACTATATTAATCCACACATTAATTCAATAGATTTTTTTTCTCTGTAATTTCGATAAACATTCCTAGACCAAGCAAAATGATCCTACATCACTTTTTACTTTAAATTGGCCTGGCTGAAGATTTATCAATCGAATTATTATTTGGCGAATTAATTTGAGGTTTTTAGATACGCAAATAACATCATATGAAAATTTCAGCAATCGTGAAATATTTTTTCCATGGTCTTATCAACAATAAAAATATCTGGCAATATTAGATTCATGTTGCGAAAAGTTCAAAAAAATAATAAAAGAAGAACAAAACTTCTTAAAATGATTTGAAAAATCGATATTTTACATGTACAGGTAGAATGCGCCCTGATGAACTCAACGACTACCGCCAGCCAGTCCGCCCTTATGACGTCCGGGAGAGTTAGAGAAATAACATATTCAAAAACTAGCCCATTGAAATGCTTATGAGTTACTAAACATTTCCATTTGATATGAGAATATTCCCAACGAATTGACTGGAAATATTCCTTTTAATATTTCATCGTATTTCATATCGCAGTTATTTTTATTTTATTTTTATTTATTGACGCTGATAAAATAAAAATTTCATTTTTATTTTATCAGTGACAATCGATCATGACAATTAACTTGAAAACAAACTTGAGTAGATTATAATGAAACTTTTCAAACATCATTTCGCGTGCTATCATTATCCATTCAAGAAATTAGAATCAGAATAAGTAATTCCATTATATATTGCATAATGTCAACTTGTTATTCGCGTCTTTTTTCATTGCCACTCAACTTCTCCTAAATGTTTTCATGACATAACGTTTTGATACACCCATTTTTGAGAACTGTAGGGTAAATTCTTTTGGCTCCATATAATCTCTAGAAAAATTAATAAAAATGGATAACTATTTATAATTTCATCTAAGAAAACGTTATTTACGTTAAACCAGAAGCTTGTAATTGGCTTCAGTAGACATTCTACCATGTCGTACACCTGTATAACTGTTGAACGCTTGAAAATCAGCATGAATCGATAGTAAAGTTATTCCAGAAATTTGCATATTCTATTATGACAGAAAATAACCACGACATTAACTGAATTGTTTTATGTTTCACGTATCTCAATAACAAGATTGTTATGATACGTCATTTCGCAAGCAATTCCACTTGAGTTCGCACATCATACTCATGAATATGCATCGTGTAAAGTTTGCTTCCCCTTTTGTCTTCACTGAATTAATATCAGAATATATTCATTAGAAAAATGAAATGTGTGAACTAGTTTCTTGTTTCTTATAATGAACCTACATTCTTTAAAACGATTATATTCGAATTGCTAGCTAGTTTATGGAAGAAAATGAATATCTTTATTTCTAGCTTTCAGTATCGAGCTAGAACAGATGTTATTTCGACTCCTTCCAATAACTGTTCACCTTGCAGAACTGCACTATGGTAGAAATTAGTCTGAAAAAGAGAGAAAGTTGCAAAAAGCCAACAGTTCTCAAGAGATTCAGAGTTGATATAAATTTGGATTATCACCAAATTAAAATATGCATTTTATTGGAAAATATTTCCGGTTGGATAATTCGACACCACGTCTACGTTACATAATGAACGAACTAATATTTTTTGATTTTAAGTGGTTCATGTCGATTTTGGAAGAAGATACATTTATAACACAAACTATAGTTTGAACACTTTTCCAAATAATATCATTTGTAATGACTGAGATTGAATTCTCGCTTAACTCTTGGTGAAGCATAATTGAATATCAAATTAAATTAAACGGTTGGCTTAATGTTTCACGATTTATATAAATCGTGAAACATTAAGCCAACCGTTTAATTTAATTTAATATCATTTGTGATTAACAAATGCTGAATTCCAATAGAGTTCATTATAATAAGTATGATTTTTCAAACACTTGAATTCGATTTACCTACTCTTTTATTGTATATAATGTGGTGCGTGTTACGTGCTTCGCGTTACCAACTTCTTCAGACGCTGATAGAAAATTATTTCCACTTGACGCTTACAGCGTTCAGCTGTTTCAGATGATCAAATTATTAACTGCGAGTTTCTGAAGAAGTCACTTGATTATACAATGAAAGTGAAAATCGAATTCAAGTGTTTGAAAACATAATTCATTAAATAAACTAAATCTTTGAAAACTTCAATTAGACTATAAGCAATGTTTCACCAGTAATGTGTCATCAATCAACTAGGTTGGCCCATTTCACTGTTTAGGCGAGTATCTTCAGAATAAAATATATAGTTACCTTACTTGTGATATTGTCTATTATATGTAAATCAAAAATATAATATAAATTTCTGACTATACTGCGTACAGTATACTTTCGGTGCAGTGTAATTGTAGAAGAACTATTTCCATTGCACCAAACTTAACGAAGTGTTTTCGAAACTGATAACTAACGTGAGAAGTACATTCTGTTCTGAAATTCAATCAAATTTTCGAGGCAGGTTTGCATGGGGAATACAAAATAATCTAGGGATAAAAAGAGAATAGAATAAAATAGAAAAGAGAACTATGTAGATATCAGATATTACACAAGCAAATTCAATCGAAATTTCAATGTATACAATTGGTTTTGAGAGCGAATAGGGAAGTGAGCAGATGTTAGTTAATTATCTAGTAATATCACCATAGATGAAATCATATTTGGAAACCGATAATTGGTAAATTCGTGTAAAAGGAACGATAGCTGACCTATATTGAAGTCCTTTCTTGTAGATGTGGAAAATGAATACCTACAAGAATCTAACATAGTAGACATATGCTTGGACAAATTCTTCGCACCTCCTTCTGGCAAAAAAAAAGTTTTAGTACGTAAATCTTGCCCTAGAAAACTGAGTGACATTAATGAAAACATTAAACTTGGCTCAATACGCATGAGAAAATGTGCTAAGAGTTGGAAGTTTCATTGGAATATACTTTTTTCCGTGAAAAACTCTGTGCGCAGGTTATTAGAAATATTTGGAATTGTCATTGAAATATTACAGATAGAACTACGGAAACCCTGAAAACGTTAATATTTGGGTTCACATTGAAAAATACTAACCTGGCGCCCGCAATTTTTTGCAAAAAATCTAGTTGGTCTTTGATAGTTGCTCCGAATAACTGATTGCCAAGCAGTTAAATTTGCAATGAAAATTGTTCCATTCAGCGTACGTTACTCAGTTGAAATAACTCTCGATAATGAAGGGTGTTTTTCAGAGGTATAGAATTTTAAATTGCAATAAAAGAACGATGGATCATTCGATTGACAAGAATTTTTTTCAATTCGAAAGATAATCTTGTGGCATTATATTTTGAATATGATTGAATATTCCAAAGTATAACCGCCACAGCTGGCTCGAATGTAGTCCAATCTGGACGTCCAATTTTCGATGACCTTTTTCAACATTTGTGGCCGTATATCGGCAATAACAACGCGAATTTTGTCTTCCAAATGCTCAAGCGTTTGTGGCTTATCCGCATAAATCAATGACTTTACATACATAGCCCCACAGAAAGTAGTCTAGCGGAGTTAAATCACAAGATCTTGGAGGCCAATTTACAGGTACAAAACGTGAAATTAGGCGGTCACCAAACGTGTCTTTCAATAAATCGATTGTGGCACGAACTGTGTGACATGCTGCGCCGTCTTATTGAAATCACAGCTCCTGGACATCATAGTTGTTCAATTCAGGAATGAAAAAGTTAATAATCATGGCTCTATACCGATCACCATTGACTTTAACGTTCTGGTCATCATCGTTTTTGAACAAGTACGGACCAATGATTCCACCAGCCCATAAAGCGCACCAAACAGTCAGTTTTTTTGGATGTAACGGTATTTTGACATATACTTGAGGATTATCTTCACTCCAAATGCGGCAATTTTGTTTGTTGACGTAGCCATTCAACCAGAAGTGCGTTTCATATTGCCGACGATAAAATGAACGTAGTGAGCGATACGTATTCCGCACAGAACCATTATTTTCGGAATGAAATTGCACTATTAGCAAGCGTTGTTCAGGCGTGAGTCTATTCATGATGAATCGTCAACCCAAACTGAGAATAAATCACTTCGCAGCTGTTAAATCGGTCGTCATCTTCAACAGTAATGCCAACTTAAAGTTCTGTACCTCTAAAAAAAAACACCCGTTAGAATATCAAGATGCAGAAAGTCCGCTGGCAACATTGATACCTTGTGCCATATTGAGGTGATTGTATACGGAAACATATTAAACGAGCCGAGCTAGATGCTCTATCAGCTGAACCATAACGAACGAAAACTATAAGATGTATTCTATATATTCACATAAACTTACCTAACAAATCTTAGGTAATTTAATCCAAACTTTCATTCATACATTATTCATATTTATATGTTATTCCTCGAGTATATTTCCTTTCATAAGAGTAGATCTGTTGTCTGTTCAAACTGTATAAAATTCGAGGAAAACTCCCCAGAGTATACGTATTTTTCGATGAATATGTTTCAGAATTGAAAATTTTCGTTTGTGAGTCTTATCTATATTGAACACCGAAATTCGAGTATTGATGTTGTTGATAAAAAAGTAAAAATTATCTTGATTGAATTATGCAGCAAATATATATATATATATATATATATATATATATATATATATATATATATATATATATATATATATATATATCAGAAAATAATATTATTTCAGGATGCGATCTAATTAATAACTAATGACAAATAACTAATTCGTTTTATATTCTCTATATTTCGTCAATAATTTTTGACTTCTTCAGGAGAACCTAAAATGACATCAAAAAATGGACACTTGTCACTCTCAACTTGAGTTGAGAGACATTAAACAATCATAATAAATTGTACTTACAAAACATAAAGTCAGTCACCAATATAAAATGAATAAATCATGTTCGGTGCTTGCCTGGCCAGCACGGTCTAAATGAGACCAACGTTAAATATATACTTCATGGCAAAGATGAAGGAAGAGGTGGTTCTGCATTTGCACAGATAAAGAAAAAAGCAATGAAAAGTTCATAATATCAGCGATGAAATCAACCCCACACAGAATCACAGAAGAAAATCTCAGATACACCCACACCTACAGAAATATATGTTCCAAATCTTCTGAAGAATATTGCAATAAATTTTACTCAACCGTCCCGTATCCGATCTGTAATTCACAATGTTGTCTTTCTTGTTTATGTGATACATTTCGAGGAACAATCTGAACCTATAATTGGTTTCACGTTCCAACGTTTCACCTTAGAAAAGTCAAAGCAGTGACCAGTTTGTTGATGATGTCCTATCACTGCACAAGTATTCTTTCCAAGCCGACAGTCACTCTTATGCTGTATTAATCGTTGTTTAAGCCACTGAGATGTCTGTCCCACATAACATTTGTGACATTCTTTGCGAAGAAATTCGTAAACGACGTTACTGTTGTATACCAGGGGTGTTTTCTCTTTAATTTTGGAGAACAGATCAGAATTACTCAGAATATTGTACTTCGCGAATTTCAAATGTGGAAAATTTTTGAAAGTGTAAATTATAAGTGGAAAAGTAGAAGTGATAAGTGAAACAATTTTCCACATTTGAAATTTGCGAAGTACAATATTGTGAGTAATTCTGATCTTCTCTCCGAAATTAAAGACAAAACATAAAAAAATAAATTAAACATATAAAATATTAAAATTATTGCCCGTAAATCCTTCTGAGAATGTTTCGTTCTTGTTTTTCTATTTCTCTAATTCTTGAATGGCCGCCAATAACCATTGTTTCAGCTGTGTAGATTGCTTCTGTAATGCCTCAATTTGGCGCCTCTCGAAATGCACTTTTGTTATATTGAGCCTATGTTAGTTTGTAAGCTCTTTGGAGATTGGCAATTCTCTGTTCATTAGCGATTCGGTTTAAACCTGAGGAGTATATAATATTGTCCGAGTTTCTAGTTGAAATTAAGCAAAATTCTTTATATAACAATTGGGTCAAAAGCAAATTATTAGAGATAGTACAAATACCAATATATACACATTATCTGCAGGAGTGAACGGAACTAAACAACTCGTATCAATCAACTGTATTAACGAAAAAATAATCATTCTGCGGAAATAATGTAGTGATGTGCTCTTAAACAATTGAATCATGAAGCAAAAATTCGAAACAGTGAGAAGTGACAACATCACTAGCACTTTTTTCTGGAGAATATTTTCTTATCGTTTTCAATCTAGAAACGGTGGGTTGAGTAAAAACCTAGCAAGCAAATGAAACTTTCTCAATAAAATATGAATTGAAAAACTTTTTTCATATGTGATTGCATAAGTTTTACGTTTAATTTAGTTGAGAAAAATTACTGCGCTTTTGCTATAATATTCTATGAATGGAAATATTGAGCGACACTAGTATTCAGAATTTATATTTATGATTATTTACAAAAGGCGAACTATTGAACACGTGATTGTTATTGTTGTTACACGATGGAAACGAGAGTGTCAGATTGTTGAGCATATAAGTGACTGCTATAGAAAGTTCTCTGAGAGAAGAGAAAAATTTTATGTTTGTTGTCCATTTATATGTTGACATTTGAGTGAGGCGTGCCAATGTGTTCACAGAATAGTGATACTCTTCTGTGATATGTCTTCCTCCATCGAATTAAAAAATGACAATTTCCCTACAGAGCGATAGCAGTAGTCTAATTCTATTACGTCTACTCATTTCAAAAGAGCAGAAAATAGGCATAGAGTATGATGAAAAATAGCAGAACATTCATAAAATGGAATTGTGTTTATTTTTTCGGGAGATGAGAAATCGAAACATTTATTTAGCTATTTTTGTAGCGCGACATGTCCACTTTCCTTAATTTTGATCGAGAGATCCAATATATATATATATATATATATATATATATATATATATATATATTTTCAAAATTGATTTGTTGCCTGTTTAAGATAGTTTATTTTCAATATTTGTAGCAATAAAAGGCTTATTTTGATGTGAGAAACTTTATTTTCGATGACGTATCGTTGTGTGTCACAATTATTCAAGTAATTATTACTAATTTATTTGTCAACGAAAACCAAAATTTTCACATTAAAATAAGCCTGTTTTTGCTGAAAACATTGATATATATATATATATATATATATATATATATATATATATATATATATATATATATATATATATATATATATATATATATATATATATATATATATATATATATATATATATATATATATATATATATATATATATATATATATATATATATATATATATATATATATATATATATATATATATATATATATATATATATATATATATATATATATATATATATATATATATATATATATATATATATATATAAAATGAACACTAGAACATTCATTTGAAAAATTCAAATTAATCAAGAGAATGTTATAGTAGAGCTAGATATGTGAACGTGTACGATGTGATGTCTCCATTATCCTTCAAGGGATAAATGTTAGAGAAATATTGAAATCGATGCCACACCTGGTGGAAGTGCGAGACATATATGTTTCGTTCTGCAAGGAACTCGTCAGTCGCACCACGTCCATCGAAGTGAGGCAACGATTTCAACCCCCAAGCATCTGCTTGTGACTCCAAGTGAAAGACCGTAGAGTTATGAATACTCCATAATTCCATTTATGGGAATCAGTAGAAAATACCTCTCAGATTATAGACACACCAAGCATCGAAATTTCACATATCTTCTATACTCGTAGGTATCTACTAAATTGCAATGTCTATTTGACAAATGTCATCGAACGATGTTTTTAAATGTCAATAGGTTGCGTTAGTAGTACGCTCGCGTTTATTCCCGTATTTCAGGGGTCTATTCAGCGATATTTTTAAGGAAATGAAATTTTTTGTGCTTATGGCACTGAATGAAATATCTGAGAAAATGATCACTAGAAGATTAATTAGAAAAATTCAAATTAATCAAGAGAATGTTATAGTAGAGCTAGATATGTGAACGTGTACGATGTGATGTCTCCATTATCCTTCAAGGGATAAATGTTAGAGAAATATTGAAATCGATGCCACACCTGATGGAAGTGCGAGACATATATGTTTCGTTCTGCAATGAACTCGTCAGTCGCACCACGTCCATCGAAGTGAGGCAACGATTTCAACCCCCAAGCATCTTCTTCTGACTCCAAGTAGAAGACCGTAGAGTTATGGATACTCCACAATTCCGTATTTTGTGTATTTGAATTGAATTGAGCTTCAATTAAATTCGAAGAGAACATTTATATATCTTCTGAAAGTGGGTAACTGTGGAAAACTAATAACATTAAAATCTTCGATCATATCCTGATCATGCCAAATATCGCATTACCACTCTTATACATTATTGATTCAAAGCAATATTTGCTATGGGAAAGAACAAAAAATTTCAATGGTTCCCTTGATAATTTGAGATTAATTGAATGATTCGTTTACACAATAACTAATGTTGCTTTGTTTCTGTTACTCGGATATACAAACTTGCCAATGCTGAAATCTGAAACAATTGCAAACAACCCTTGTTCGGCGAAATTCGAGAATTTTCAGCCAAACCAATATTGACATCCTAAGTATATTACGTATGGTATTATCGTGTTTAGTTTTGCTTTCAACATTAATCAGTATTGTACACAAAATTTTCAGTAAACGAAAACTCATTCGAAAATGAAAATGATGTTACACTTTTCAATATTTTCAATTAGTCTTATTTCAAATATTTTTCTTTTAATTACTTCTTTCTTAATTAATGTGTGAGTTGAGGACAAAAACTGTATACTGAAGTCAAAATTCTGCCAATATAGGTCAAAAAATTGTCAAGCATCGATTTTTATCGATGCTTATTTATGCTTTGGTTACTTTTTACCAGTATAATAACGGGAGATTTTTCAAGAGTTGAGTTTTTCAGGTTGACGGCACTGGTTGGTAATGGCATTCAAACGTCATCGGTCAAAGTGAAAATTTTCAGTTTACTCTGCCATTTCATCGTGGAAAGACCTACAAACAGGCAACAATAGAAAATTGTTGAAATTTACTATCAAAATCTGTGAAAATGTGTATCGTTTGTTACGATCATATTATGGTCGTTATAATCGACCTGGTGAATCAACAATTCGTGCTGTTATCACCAAATTTCGCACCAAGTTTACTTTGTTGGACATTAAACCATTGTCTCGCATGCGTACAGTGCGTACTGAAGAGAATATTGCAGCCGTAGCGTACAGTGTTAATGAGGTCGTGAAATGTCAATTCGTCGCCGTTCTCAGCAATTGGGCATATGTTACTCAACCACATGGAAATTTTTTTTTTTAAAGTCTTGAGTTTGAAAGCCTATAGAATTTAACTTCTGCAAGAATTGAAACCGAATGACCTACCACAACGTCTAATTTTTGGTGCATGGGCCATAGAACGGCTTAAAGAAAATCCGCTGTTTTATCGAAAAATTGTGTTCAGCGATGAGGCTCATTTCTGGCTTAACGGATATGTAAATAAACAAAACTGTCACATCTAGGGTGATGAACAGCCATATGCCATACAAAAATTATCGATGCATCCCAAAAAAACGACAGTTTGGTGTGGTTTATGGGCTGGTGGCATCATCGGTTCATTTTTCTTCAAAGACGACCGTGGGAGAAACGTTACCCTCAACGGCGAACTTTTTTTGCCCCAGTTGGCCGACTTGAACTTGGTTGACATGTGGTTACATCAAGACGATGCCACATGCCACACAGCTCATGAAACAATGGACATGTTGAAGGATGAATTTGGTGAGCAGCTTATCTCTCGAAGTTGCCCGGTGATTTGGCCGCCAAGATCATGTGATTTGACTCCTTTGGATTATTTCTTGAGGGGGTTATGTGAAGTCGTTAGTGTATGTGGACAAGCCGAACACTATTGAAGCTTTACAGGAGAACATAACACGCGTAATTTGTGGGATACAGACCGAAATGCTCGAAAAAGTGACGAAAAATTGGACCTTCCGAATGGACCATTTGTTACGGAACCGCGGACATCATTCACATAAAGTTATCTTCAAGATGTGAATAGCAGAGGCCAACTAATCAATTTCAATAAAACTTTCGAATATATAATGCAGATTGAGTGCTTTATTCAATTCAAAAAAACCCTACGACTAAAAATTCACCAATTATTTTTGAGAATTAATGTAATTCTAATTCAAATATACCGCACACGCTATCAAGCCATTGCAAAATAGAGAATACTTTTGGTTTTCGATAATAAAATTAAGTGAATTACTGGTGAATGAATTCGTTCCATTTCTTTTCCAATTATTGCTTTTTGGAAAAACATTGAGAAAAAACCACAAACAGAACTCAAACTTTCGGGTTGTTTGTGGTTGTGTTTCGTTTGTAAATCTAGTCAATGTCTTTGTTCACCAGGATATAAATGTTTCAAGCCTGCGGCCTACAATGTTTTTGCTAATTTAACAATTATTCTTTTGAGAGTTTAGTTTTTGAAAATGGAGTTACACCCCGAAACACTTTTCGAGTATTGCTTATAAATTGTGTGGAACTAAGGTAAGGGTTCTTTATTCAATATATTAAATAATGTTTCACCAAGAGATCAGCAATACATTCACTCAATATTATTCTTTTCGGCCAGCAAGTGATAATTTGAAATTCATTCTTCTTCTTCTCAGTCGTTCACTCTTCAAATAGTGGTCGTGGTCGTGTCTCGGTCTTATGCCACTGCGTCCCACGCAATACGGCACCACACAACTCTCTGCTTAGCAGATCTAAAGTTTTCATTGATGCTGGAATGCGTCACAGATTTTATCAGATCTGTCCACCTTGTTGGAAAGCGCCCACGCGATCTTTTGCCCTCGACTTTCCCTTGGACCACCAATCGTTCGATAGAGTATTCGTTTCGGGTTATATGTCCAAAGAATTCAATGATTCGCAGATGCACAATCGACGATAACCTCTCTTTGATGTTTAGCTCCTTCAGAATCGAGACGTTGGTTCGATGTGCAGTCCACGGGATTCTGAGCAAGCGTCTCCAGTACCACATTTCTAACGCATCAATTTTGCGACGATCTTGCAACCTCAATGTCCATGTCTCAACTCTGTACAAATTCGAAATATTGCCATTTAATATCTTCCACACATTGGATGTATTTCATTATGGAATGTAATTATATGTCGAATTATCGTATTTCATGTTCTGCAAAAATTGTCTTATGACTGACTATCTAGGACATAATTGCTTTCTGCCTCCTGTTTTTTCAACGGATATCTATTCAGCTTGATACCTAGAAATTTCAGCAGTAGACAGTTTATGGATTCAATAATAATGTTGAACACAAATCAAAGGTGAAGAGTTGAAGATGGTAAATAAAAAGGTGAAACCCGTAAGTCATTTTTTCGCTTTGTTTCACAAATTCGAGTCGCTCTATCTTAAACTGATGTTTCATATTTATTCCATTTAATGTAATTAGTAGAAGTCACTTCGCTAGTTGAGAACCACATAAAATATTTCTATAGAGTACTAAATAATGTGGAAGCAAAGGTTTGTTTTCTTTATCACTTTAAGGGAGTAACAAAAGAAATGATCTCACTGTAGAGTTAGCAACAACAACATATTATATTGTAACTTGAAGAGCTTTCAGGTGTTCCAGAATGTAACGACTTGGGGTTATGTACTTACGTGCGTGTCATTAGGAATGTAGATAATTGAGATATGTTTCATATAGGTTCTTTCTAAAAGCACTTTCGGAAGTGATATGTTGTGTCCTTATGGTCAACATTCGTTTGGACAGCTCCCTGAAACTTTTATATAGAAATATTTAGTTATTTTGAATTGAAAATGCCTGTATAAACTAAGTAGGAAGGATTTATGAATGCTAATAGTGCATATATAATATATATATATATATATATATATATATATATATATATATATATATATATATATATATATATATATATATATCAACTACAAAAAAAAAACAATGGTTTACTGTAATTAGAAAAAATGCTATATTAATGCACCCAGACCGCAGATTGCATTTTTGTAAATATTTGATTTTAAAAAAAAATTGTATATATATATATGAACAGACATATATATTCCCCGTTGGATATATATATTTATATTCATTGCTATCTTGAACCATTTTATTTATATTTTCAGAAAGAAGAATTATTGTGTTTTTCTGGTTCTCAAAAATATTTATTAAACATCTATATCACATAACGTTTCGGTCCTTTTCTTGGGCCTTTTTCAAATGAAGTTTCATCAATATATTGTCATCAACTAAAAAAAGAATTTAGATATGAAATGACAGGCATGTAAACAACATTATACGATCTAAAACTTACCACACAAACAAAAACAATACTTATTATTATATTATGAACCAATATTCAATTGAAGAAAGTTTTTCAAAATTTGTTATATTTCTATATATATTTATCTTAATTTACACACGATGCGCTGTCGTTCACGTTCAGACAAGGACTAATTTCCGTCTTAATTACCTCGGTTTCTTCGGTGTCACTACGCGCACAGAATGTTATTGTAGATTTTACTAAGACCTTTTATATCTACCTTGTCATTAATGGCATCCGGGTTTTTTTATATACATCATTTCATGATATTCTCGTTTTCTCTTGTTGTATTCAGATTTTAGGATTTTTGTTTTGGTGAAGTCAAATTTATGGTTCAATACCTGTTCGTGTTTTCTTAATGCGGTGGTGTTTCTGTGATCATATTTGTGTCCATTTAGCCTATTTTGTAGGTGTTGGCTGGTTTGTCCAATATACACTCCTGAGCAGTCTTGACAAGGTATCTGATATACAGTGTGTGTCTTTTTGTTGTCTGGTATGATGCTCTTAAGTTTACTAAGACACATTGTAGCAAATTATGTCCTTTATGACATAATGTTATGTTGTATTTTTTTATCTAGAAAAAAAGGTTTATCTAGGTTTTCCGATAGATTTATAATATATAATAGATATATATAATATATATATATATATATATATATATATATATATATATATATATATATATATATATATATATATATATATATATATATATATATATATATTTATACTATACTTTCTTTCGATAATTTTTTGACAAACGATTCAAAGGAATATTATAGGAGAGATGGCTATGTGACACATGAACAAGATGATGTCTTCATTATCCTCCTAAGGATGAATGTTAGAAAATATTGAAATCGTTACCTACATTAATCGGAATCCTAAGACCGCTACTGTTTCTTAATATAAGGTACTGATCAATTACGCCGCGTCTAACAAATGAAAGGCAACGATTTCAATCCTCACACAACCTCCTATCTATCAGGAAACCGAAATATGCAATACGTGGTATGCATATATAATGCATAGGTTAATGTACATCTTATATCTTAAGAATGAAAGAAAAGCACATGAATACATCTAACATTGAAAGTTTTACACGTCATTATCAATAAAGATACTACATTTTAAAACTCTAGTTCTGAACAATTTTTATTCTCTTATTCTAATTTGATGAAGCAATGCTTTCTAGTTTGCCGTTGTAGAAATCTCGCAGTCATTCATAAGAGTGTACTGAAGTGGCTACTTTAAACATGAATGAAATATACTGCAACAAAAAGAATTCTCGTGCTATATCATCGCACTTGTAAATATTTGATTGCAAAGGTATACTATAACTTTCTTCCGATAAGTTTTTGACAAAGTATTCAAAAAAACATTAACCGAAGCTGGCTATGCGAAACATGAACAATGTTCTGTCTTCATTATCCTTCCAGGGATAAATGTTAGAGAATATTGAAATTGATGCCTACATTTATTGAAATCGTAAGGGCCAGCGCTGCTGTAATGTTCTTTTGAATAATTTGTCAGCAAATTCGAACCGAAAGACAGTTATAGAATACTTGTAATATTGTATGTATATATAGAGAAATATTATTATGAGTTATCGGCAAAATAGGAGGCCCACTATGAATGAGTTCAGTTATTTCGAAAGTAAATAACTGTTAACATTCGAAACATTTTAAATAACCTCCGTAAACAACCTAATAATTTTAATAGACTTTTTGTGTTACGTGCTGGGTTTGATATTTGTTTTTACGGTGGTTTACGCTTTTACCTTCTGTGCTTTTTCGGTGACATTTTTCTGTGCTCCGGTCAGCTCTAGTTTATCGTTTCTATCGTTGTTAGTTGAGTTTTTCATAATCTTCATATTTTTTATCTTATTAATAATATTCAGTTTCCTGTATAATATAATATATATTTTAAGTACACACACTCCTGCTCTTGGTGTTGGTCAAACATTTAACATAGTTAGCCGAAAGATGTAAAAATTTTTATCATGATATTTATCAACATCTGTTATTTTATAGAGCCCTGATGAAGATTATAATCATAATCGAAATATAGATTAGGTTAACAAATTGGTTGAAATTCATTAGTAATGGGCCTCCTATTTTGCCCACTCACAATAATATTTAATGAGAGAACTCATAATAATATTTCTGTCTAAATTACAAGGCAATACTCTTCTCGTTGTTTTCCTTCCTCCGGTATTCGGTCTGTATGAAGATGAAAAGATTCAACTTATGTATTCTGAATTGAAACCAGTATATTTCGTTGATGATCGACACTTTCACCAGGAGGATGCAGCTAAACTACAAAACCATCACATCATTGAACACTCAAAAAACAAACATACGAACTTATTATTAGAATTCTCTCAAAAATTGAGATTCATTAAAACTTGTACTAAAAATAACAATGTTAACAATGGGATGAATCAGAGGAAGAAAAAACATATGCTACTATTCACTCCATTCACTCAATTTTTGAGTGTTCAATGTGTGATATAAGGATATAAGGACTTTAAATATTTTTATATGAGGACTTCAAATTGATTTATAAGATGGTACACAGGTATTTCTCAAACGATTGATTTATTCTAAAAGAAATATAACATTTATTTACAATATTCATTTACATTATCAAGTTCAACTTACCTAAAAGAAGTATCAATTCAAAGTCCTTATATCCTATACAATCTTAACCTTATCTATTTCTATTATTTTATAAATACATCTTATCTATATCTCTCTTAGTTTGAGAAGGAATCTGTTCAATTCTCTCTGTTGAAATGAAGTTTTTCCCTTCCTCTTGAAAGATACCCATTCACAGATATAATTCTTATTCTTCTTTACAGTTACTCTGTACAACTATATACAAATGATATGAAGAGTCTCTTATCATTATATATATATATATATATATATATATATATATATATATATATATATATATATATATATATATATATATATATATATATATATATATATATATATATATATATATATATATATATATATATATATTATATATATATATATATATATATATATATACTATATATATAAATAAATATATATATTTGTATATATATATATATTTTTTTAAACTTGATATGACTTGTAATCAAGTCCTTTAAGCCATACCAATATTGTATGTAAATGTGTAAAGTTTTCATTTTCCAATATTTATTATTTTATTCGGTGTTCATCTCATTTACATAATATTATATTTATTATAAAATAAATCGTGTGATAATTATGAAATTTATAATAATTATAATATTTGATTGCCATCTCACAACCTTATTGCGGATATGTGGATAGAATAAAAAAAATTAAAATCGGGATGGAAAAATGAGGGTTGATCGTGTAAGAATGATAATTGAGAGTATTATGAAATTTTTTATTCTAAGTCATGACAAAATAAAAAAAATTCTTGCTGAAAAAATTGAAGTTTATAATTAACAAATGAAAAATAGGGGTTGATAGTAGAGGAATTAAAACTTGAAAGTAATATCAAATTTTTTATTTCAATTCATAACAAAATGAAAATAAAAATTTTACAATCAAGTTTATAATTAAGAAATAAAAAATGGGGTTGATCGTAGTGGGACGAAAAATTGAGAGTAATATCAGATTATTTATTCTGTCAAAAAAAAAAAAAAATATTATTTCTGCGAAAAAAAAATCAAGCTTTCAATCAATAAATAAAAAATAGGAGTTGACCGTAGAGGGTGAAAATTTGAGGTTATATGTATTTTTGTATGCTGTATCATAAAAATTAAGAACAAAAATTTCTGTCCAAAAAAATTTGAAAATAATTAGGTGTGAAACACCCCTAATATTTATCGGGATGAAATATAGATTCTACCCGATTCTCGACCCTAGCCGATATGCACGCCAAGATTCACGAAAATCGGTTTAACGGTTTCGGAGGAGTTCTACCACGCACATCGTGAGGCGAGAATTTTATATTATATATATATATATATATATATATATATATATATATATATATATATATATATATATATATATATATATATATATATATATATATATATATATATATAATTTATGATTTACTTCGAATTTATGGAACGAGATTCCGCTTTTCTCGATTCCAATGATAAATATTTACCCATATTATTACTATTATACTAACAACTCCATCGTAAACAGAGAAGTAACAAATTATAACGCCTCATTAACAAGGTAATAACACTGAAATTATTTGAGAAAGAGCTTACAAGAAATGACCAATTCTAGTGGATAACTAGAAACCAATATGTATATTATGCCAACTGTGCATGCTGAGGATAGAAAACGTCAAGTAACACAAATTGATAGATGCTTCTGGACGAATGGAGCCAGGTTTTATCCGTCCGTTATTTCCTATTATCGGTGATACGTGTCTAACTGACAAGTATGTCGAACACGCTGCGAGCTCGAGGGTTAGAAAGACGACTGAAAATAGCGAATATAAATAAAATGCAAATGTCGGAGATGTCAAGATGAGATGATCCGATCATATCTCCTACGAACACAGATAGGTAAAAAATCAATACGTTATATATAGAAACTGCTTTTTTATACTATTGAAAATAAAATTTTTTTCTAGTTAACTGAATCGAATAATAATTGAAGCTTATGAAATCAGTGGCTTTGTTCCTTATAGATGTGTTATATTTTATATTACGAAATTATCTAACCAAATGAATTCTAGGCCAGAATCAGGTCAGTTCACTGTCTGATGCTTCTTAAATGCAGAATGGCTCGCTGGTATGTAGCTCTAATGTAAACTTATTAAATTCGAAAGAACTGTTTTCCACTTGTACAGAACAATTCAATGTCACTCTACAAATCGTTTCTGATTTGGTACATGTATGATTCTCTGCATTTATATAAAATTTTGTCTTTACTGACAACTGAAATTGATTTACAAAATGAATCAACCTGAAGCAAGACTGAAGGATTCCGTACAGTTTATGTCTGAGTTTACCATCTTGCTGAATTCAGTGATTTCCTTCCATTTCTTTAAAAAAATTACCAATAAATTGAAGAATGTAGTAAAATCATGCTAGATGAACAGTTAATAATTTTACTCAAAATTATATCAAAAACTCCTCAAGTTGTGCTAGTAGAATTGCATGTTCGATTGCAATTCTCATCGTCACTGTAAACCCAAACACTCACGGGAAGTACTAGTTAAAATTACCTTCTACTAGCACCTTTTTGAGTGCAAGTTGTCTCTTTCTCTTGGTTTATAGAAGACGCATCATTATCTTTGTTGCTGAGCAAGTGATTACTGTTTGCTTGCCAATTTCCAGTAAAGTGAAAAGATGTGGGATGAAGAGGACTGAAACGAGAGTGCAAGTTAGCACTATATCAATAGAACCAGCTGTCACCAACTTCGAAGTGGAAATAAGAGCATACTGTTGACATGAAATAGGAGTGAAAACTCACAACTTCTATCAAATGTAATTGAGACTGTATTGATAATTTGGTGATCTTTTGGTGAAACTTTTTAAATATTCAATGAATGAAAACACACTGGCAAAGTTTGTCGTGAGATTATTCGAAGTTGTGTACAAATTATGCTCCCTTTCACAGTAGTGGTCGGTTTTCATAGAGTGAAAGTAGGCGTTAATTGCAAAAAGTTAATTGTTTCAGCTTTGAGGGTGCAAATTTAGTGTTGTTCTTCATGTCAAAATATTTTATACCTTAAAACGCAAATTATTGTTCCGTTAAAATGCGATTTATGAAAGGCGAAAGTGCAAACTACCTCTAGAAGCGAGTGTGCGATGCTTCAGTAGTTCAAGTGGAAACTTCCTGAAATCTCAGACATTCGCAGTAAGAGGAATACAAAAGTACGTCGCCTCAGAAATATTTTTGTGAACTAAAATGATTGTTTTACGAAACAGAGTGAGTGTAAAAAAGAAGCATTTCAGAAATAATTTCAAATTTGTCAGAAAAATAACATCAAAATGAAGTCGCAAAAATCTCGAAAAAAAAAGTCACGAAAAATCCCAACTTTCAAAATTGAAGCTGATTGCCTGGTGAAAGTTCTTCCAATGGATTAAGTAATCAACATATTGCAGTTAGATCGAATTATTTGAATGGAAATCGTGGTAAAGTTATTTCAACATAAGTACTTAAGTAAATATTCCACAAAAATAGGTTCTCGAATGAGTGATGGCATGTATTTTTCAGAATATGTTTCTTCAAAGAAGGTTGAATAGTTTCTCCGAATGAATGAATTCCCATAAAAAGGTTTTTACTTTATCGAAACACCATCGATGTCATTGGAAATTCATTCACATACCGCAGGAACTCTATTCACAGGTATGTCATTACTTGATGAACACCGCCATGCCACTTGTCATGATATCCTATTCCGGTTTGTGTTTGAATGCGATTATTATTGAACAATAGATCAGATTGATGAACTCATTGCACATAGCCACAATATATCACACAGATTTCGTGGAACGTTATCGATTAATACAAAATAATGCTTTTTGATATAATTGAAATGAAATGCGATCAATAGTTATGCGTATATTATCAAGTGAAGAGCATAAATATATATATATATATATATATATATATATATATATATATATATATATATATATATATATATATATATATATATATATATATATATATATATATATATATATATATATATATATATATATATATATATATATATATATATATATATATATATATATATATATATATATATATATATATATATATATATATATATATATATATATATATATATATATATATAGAAAATGAACACTAGAACATTCATTTGAAAAATTCAAATTAATCAAGAGAATGTTATAGTAGAGCTAGATATATATTAATCTAGCTCTACTATAACATTCTCTTGATTAATTTAAATTTTTCAAATGAATGTTCTAGTGTTCATTTTCTTAAATATTTCATTCAGTGCCATAAGCACAAAAAATTTCATTTCCTTATATATATATTCAATGTTTTAATCAATAACATGCTTATTTTAATGTGAAAAACTTTATTTTCGTTGACGTTTCGTTTTATATCACCACTTTGTCAAAACAAATGAATAATTGAATTTTATGCATTACTATAGAATATCAAAATGTCAAACTTATAAAAAAAAATAAATTAGTTTTTTTGTATTTTTACATATTGATTTTTAGTATCAGATAAATATTTCTGGCTTAGCATTCAGTTGTATACTTATCCAGAATATCCAGAATATGTATATTAATTGGTTTATATGTGTGAAATTGAATGTAGAACTAGAAAGAATGAGTTTTGAGATGTGATGTTTGGTGATTGTTGTGTATTCATCTTATGAGTGTAATTTGTAAGGTTGATCAAATCGTTGTAAATAGAATTGAGATGTTTAATGTCTGTTCTTTCATTTACTATGTTCTCCATATTTTTACGAATGTGTAACATTTTTTGACTTTTTGAGTTGCTAAAATCTTTGTATTTCTACAATCAAAATCGTGTTTTTCCGTTATTTTATGTTTATTTGAGTATTTGGTTTTTTGCGTATTGATACGCTTTCATAAAAATTAAAAAAAAATTTTTTTTTATCGCTCCGTTAAAACTCGACTATATGTTATTATATGTATATATATATATATATATATATATATATATATATATATATATATACATATATATATATATGCCAAAATATATATATATATATATATATATATATATATATATATATATATATATATATATATATATATATATATTTTCATATATATATATATATATATTTATATATTAAAAAAAAAATTTCACACTTATAAGAATCAGCTGGCTTACCATAAGTTTTTCAGAGGTTCTCTCATGGTGAATAAGACTAAAACTTTCGAAGCGAATGCTAAGTCAGAAATATTCCTCTAAATACTAAAGAGACAAAAACGTAGAAATGTGACTTTTTTCAAAAAATAAGCTTGAGGTTTTAATATCTAGGTTAATTCATAAAATCTAATTATTGCTTAGTTTTGACAAGGTTGTGATATACAAGGAAACGTAAAGAGAAATGAAGCTTTTATCATTGAAAATAGCCTGTTATTGCTGAAAATATTATAAATATAACTATCCCAAAGAGTTTTTTTTAAATTTTTATATTAAAAATATTAATTTATATATATATATATATATATATAATATATATATATACATTTTTTATATATAAATTGATTATATTATATATATATATATATATATATATATATATATATATATATATATATATATATATATATATATATATATATATATATCTGTATGTGTGTTCTCCCTCTAGAAATACAAAGTGTTAGAAAGTTCAATTTTCCTTTCCGATTATTGACTAATTCTAGTACGTGGATTGAGTAATGAAGGTTTAAAATACTCATTTTCTGTCTACTCACTATTTCGAACTTCTGGATAGAAATAAAAATTATTATATAAGAATAACGGTCCTGTTACGTACTTAATATCAGACGAACGCTTTCTCACATCTTTTATGGTTGCGGGGTAAAAATAATATAGTGGCTAATGCTACACGGATTTCCTAACGGTAATACATTATAATCGTGTTGATATATTCATTCAAACATCTAACATAAACTATAAAGAACTCAAATGAAGCACAGCTCAGAGTAACAGCTCAGAGTATAACCGTGTCTAGAGCGCTCAAATCTGTCTATCACTCTTTGGGAAATTTCAGGACTTTCCTGTATCGCAGTTGAATCATTGATATTCTGCAGTCGAAAGCTTCATTCAGTTTCCACACATTGAGTGAAAACATGTGATTTAAGGTGGCACCTAAAATAAAAATCCAATGAATTAAGATCCGGTAAACGGCGTGGCCATGTTCCATATACACATCTACTTATCCAACGAACAGAGCCATTGTCAATACGCATATCCAATCTGTCGTTCAAATAGCTCTCTTTCTTTCTACTATAACATTTAATTTTTAATAGAATTGTAATGGATCATCACCATTCTTTCGGAGAGAAATATTCTTCCAACCAAATCAGCTTTAACAATGATAAGTGTTCAAATATTGAATGAAACGGTATGTTCTTGCTGTCCTTCGGCTATAGCCGAGGATTATCTTCCTTTATTTATAATTACTGTGGAAGTCTCCAATTCATCGAAAACGGAGAATTCCAAAAATAATTCTCTTCAATAAGTGACAAAAAACTGGAGTCAACGGAGTTTACACTCTCTGTACGTTTCTGTTATTGGCTAAACGACTATTTGGCTTTATGGAAAGTTGACTTTCCGTCAATCTACAATTCAATCCTATGAACGCTTTCGCGCGTCTTAGGTAGTCGTTTGTTTGGAAAATGTTCTACATGTAAACGCCTTCCGCTCGTTTCCATTGCCGTAACCGTACCTACCTGAAATGAATTTGTGCCATTTCGTCATGAGAAAACTCTGTCATAATGAAAAACGAGTAAAACGAATTAATACAAATAATAATGTTCTTCATTTAGCAAATACGGCGACAGTAATATTCCCGTTATTTAATCTACATAACAATGTCAAAACAAAATCTCAATTCTACATAATCAGTTTGAAACAAATCTTAGAGATTAATCAACTATATTTCGCTCTTGTACCTAATTCTTAATTTAATCCTGAACTATTCTATGTCATCCTCATTCCGAATGTTATTGTCCAGTTCATTATATCTAATAAATCCCTTTACAAACACTGAATTGTAACCAAGTCCTTCATCAACAGTTTTAACGTAAAAATTATCTCTCCCTCTTCTTTCATATCCATGATTGTCTCTACAATTCACCAGATATCTCTGAAAATAAGATGGCATACCATCTGAATGTATTCTGTGCACAAAAACCAATGTTTGATACTACGAAAATTGTCTGACATCAAGCGAATTCAAACTCTCCAACATGTGACCTATCCTGGTGTATCTGACGCAGCGAAGACTCTCATACCCCCATTATGTGATTTTTAAAATCTGTCCAGCTCACTAGTATTTACTATAGAATAGTATTTCTATATTCATATAGTATTTCCTAAAAACAATACTGTACCACAGCAATACGAGAGTAAAGTATTGGTGGAACTAACGCATTATTATATATTGTATATGAATGAGAAAACAATTCGAAAATATTTTCGAGAAACATCAATGTCAAGAATATAAAATGGAGATGATGATAATATACAATGCCTCACAAGTTCAAACTATTTCTTTCTCCAATGTTTTGCAAAACAAAAATTACAATTACGCGAATTTCTCCCAACTGATTGAATTCAAATATTGTCATGGAGTAAAATAATGAAATCTTTCGTTATGTAGACCTCGTGATTTAAAATATAAATTTCGTCTCAATTCTTTTTTCATTTTTTTTCGTCAGAGAGATCAGAAAACATCATACACTCACACACACACACACACACACACACACACACACACACACACACACACACACACACACACACACACACGCACACACACACACACACACACACACACACACACACACACACACACACACACACACACACAAGTCCTCAACATTATTTAACTGGAAAAATTTGTATTTCTAGTTGACGTAACGCTATATGTTGTAACATTATAAAACCTCTGAAATGAATACTTCGAAACCCAGAACTACAGAGCGTTCTGTACACGCAGAATAATTCATAATTCCGATAAAGCTACAATATCAAGTGAACTGAAGAAATAAAAATTATTACATTTCAAGGTCTGTTATCGCCGCGCCGAGGGTATTGATTTATACATATTATACATATGAATAGGAATTCATACTCTTAGTGAACAAGGCGACTGTAGAAATGTAAAAATTCATTTTTTGAAGTACTTACAAAAATGTTGTTTTCATATATAGTGTTGTTGAAGTTGTTTTATTCAGATTCCTCTTTATGAATACTGAATGTATTGTCTACTGAAAATTAATTACTGGAAATGAATGAGTAAAAACGTGGTTTTTCATTTTCTACTTTTTCTGCAAAGCACACAAATATTCCGATAATTCATACTTCAGTTCAGATTTCTTTGTTTTAATTACAATACATTCATCATGAAACCAAACAATACTTTATGTATATCACGAAAATTATTTCCACATAAAACATCAGTAAAATTATTGTTCTGGTTTGCCACTTTTTCAGGGTATATTTCGTATTCAGTCACTAATGAGCCACTTGTGACAGAAAAATAACCTTTCCTGTAGAAAACGGAAAAGCTGCATGGAAATTATATGTGTGAATTCATTTCAGAGTAAAATCCATTTCAACTGTGTGAGAGTTTTTTCAGTTATGAAACTGAAAAACTATTCCTCAGTTTCATTCTATGATAACTAACAACTTTCCGTTTTCGGCATAATTTCATTATTCGATTTTGTCGATAAATTTATTGATTGAAATATTATTGTGCATTTGGTCAATCGCCGATTTGCATCTAAACTTCTACAGTTGAGAATTGATTTTTGTGAATATTTTCATGAAATATGAATTTTCGTAATTCATTTATTCATTGATATAATTGTTTTCTACTGAAATTTCTGTTTGATAAAATTATTTCGTTAATTGGTAAGATACTTATATGAAAGAATTGAGTAGAAGAGCAATGAAATAGGATCTCAAAAAGTAAAAATTTGCAATGGAACATAAGTACTTCCATATCATCATTTTAAACAGATCATTTTCTCAACAGGCATTTAACAAAGAGTACCTTATAATGTTGAAATCCCTTCCTCTTCTTCTTGACAAAAAAAGAATAAACATTTTTTCACTTTCAACAAGATTATTTGTACTACTAACACAATAAGATGACAATTTTTGTTTTATAGTTCACCCTCATTACACCCTCATTTTCAAAGGAAATGATTTCTGGTTCACATTCCATGAGTTTATGAATGCATCGCTCATTAAACTGAGCTTAAACTTAATTTTCGCAGTTAAAACATTTCCAAATTTTTATGAATGATTCAAGAGGAGAAGAGTTCGAGTGTTTTCAGCACTTTTCCAAGTCTGAAAAATTATATACTCTGAACCTAGTTTCAGCTTATTTCAGTTATCAATGTGACTCTATATGTACTTGTTTCAATGAGGAACTAGGAAAGAAACAAATAATTTCATAGATTCAAGTTATTCAATATTACTTGAAGAATAAACGTGACGTATTTTCGAACTACAACGGCGTTTCCTGACTGAAAGCAGAAAAACATTCTTGCGAAAATAGGTTATCGTATTATTTCGTCTTCAGATCAAATTTTCCGAGATTGTAAGTGCTGTAGGATTTAAAAACTGCACGACTTTCTCCTTCAATCGCCACTTTTTTTTAGGTTCGTTATTTATTTTCCCCACTCTCGTTTTCATTCAATTTCAACCACTACGTTCTCTATGAAGGTGGAGATGAGATTCCACAGGGCTAGATATTGGGCCCTTTGCTTTTCTTGCTCTTCAACAACGGTCTCCACAATTCTATCTCGACCACATTCCTAGTGTTGCGATACGAATGTTTGCTGATGACACAATTTGTATGTGATAGGATATATCCTAGTGGGGCTGAATCATTTTCTGCGCATTAATTAACGTTTAATACAAGCCAAAACGTCTCACGTATTACATCATAAATATTGATCATAATGATATTTCGGCAGTTTGAGTATCCCTGGTCGAAAATTCCAGAAGATTCAGTGTGGGCATCAGTTATTTCGTAAAAGTCTCTGACCTTATATCTTCCATATTTCAAAGAATTGTCTTCAAAGTTAATGAGTCTTTTTGAGGTTTTGAGAAAATGATGAATAATAGAAGGGTATTTCTGAAAAGAAAACTTAATCCTTTCTCTCACTATTAATTCATAGTGTAAGCGGAGTAAATTCTAACTCCAACTCGTACATTTTAATGCACTCAAAAGACGACGATTTGCATCAGTAAGAGAGGAAATACGCTCTTCGCCAAAAGTTGTGATTGAATCCTCTCGTAAGAACGGAATATGAGTTCGACGACATTTGCATCTGAGAACTTTCAAAAATTATTCAAATTTAACGGGGAAAGATATCGTCGAAAAACTTCGAAAACTTTTTCAACAATATTATTATAATAGCGCATCGTAAAGTTCGAGTTGTGAAATGCTTAACGGCTTTTGTCAGGCAAGATTTTCAAATAGTGGAAGAGAGGTTACCTACAAAGCTTTCATTTGTGAATTATTTATTTCTCCAGGTGATTATTGCTTTCAATATCATTGAATACAAATTCTTTTCGTGTTGGGTAGCCTGTTCATTAACATTGACTGAATTCTCATTAACGCTTTGTTCGCTAGATTTGTACCTTAGATTCCTTTAGTCATCACTCATTTTTAGATACAGACAGCATACCGTTGAATGTCTGGTTGGATACATATTACTTCGCGTTACAGTCTTCCTGTATCACATTATCCATTTCTAGTGTTTTGGTTCGTTACGAATGAATGTAGCGATGCCCTATTCAGTATTAGTGTTCTTGAACATATTAATTATATAGAATGGATGAATATAGTAGAATCATGCATTTAATTCAGAGTTCAAAATATTGGAAACAGGAAATGAATTTTTCAAATTAAACTCTTCAGGACCGTTATAAATCGATATAAATAAACCTGGAATTAAATTTGAATTACAAACTTTGGATTAAAAAGTACTTATTTTACCGATAAAACAGTTTCATAATTATATATATACAGTTTCATACGTATATATAGAAACCAACTTTCCTCCAATTTCTGTGGAGGAAAAAATATACTGTTGCTATGGTAATAATACAGAGGTTACATAATGCTTCTGGTCGATTAGGTTTCGCTATCGCAAGTATAAAAACGTCTGAAAGAATCAGCTGAATTGGCCAAGACTAAATAATTTTTTCAGGTAGTTGCTACAATAATGGTAGTCTAGTATATTCTGTGATCTTGTACTCTTCTCTCTCCTACTTGAGGAATAAGCTGATCACCAGTGGTAGTGTTCTGGGACACCTTTCGAGGTATAAGAGCATGTTAGAAATTCCTGAAATTCATTCGAGTGGTTTTAGAAGTTGTTTCACTCATATTACAGTTTCAGTTTTCAATCGCGTTCCATGATTTTCCACGATCTTTGTTATTTTTTAAGCGTTTGTACCGTCGTTCTCTGCTGGTCGCGCTCAGCATGATTACTAGAGTATCAACAATATTAAGTTTCATATATTTGAGAAAGAATAAAAATTTGTTAAACAATTATTATAGTTCATATTATCTTTGATTACACTCTTCATTTTACTAGCTAAGTAGCTCATGCTAAATGCTCTTATATTGTATTGTATTATTAAATATGTATTTTGATAGCATGACCTACTTTAAAAAGGCCATGAAGAGCGTAGTCCGGCGGTGTTGCCAAAATTGATATGACGGTCTGATCTCTTAGTCGGTTGTTCCCAAATTTTCAAGCATTATTTCCATTCTCTGGTATATTCCTAACGGATAAATATATTATTGATATTTATAACATACTTAATATTATTCCTGGGCACATAGTTCTTTAACAGAAAAATATAAAACATCAGCAAGAAAACAACGATGTTTTCGATAAAGTTTCACAGCGTAAGAAATATTTCTATTAGTCAGTGCAACTAATTTACATAAAGATTTGCAAACAAATATTGAAGATATCTTTCTGTCGAAAAATTAAAGTAATTCCGCATTAAATCATAAGCAGAGGAAGAAAGAGCGTATAACATGAATTACATAATTGTATCAGACAAGTATCGTTTCTTCCTTGAAAGTAATAGTTTCAATTGATCAATTGAAATGGGCAGGTTATTTAAACAAGAATCCCTGTTCTCTGAAAAATCTTCAAGCATATCACAACTGATTTTAATCGATTGCTCATTTAAATAACAACATTTTCTCGTTTAAATATGTGAAAGATTGAACCTCACTGTCTGGAGTATATTTGTATCTTATCATTTTAAATTTAATATTTAATATAATTCAGTTATCACAATTGTTCATTTCAGACCACCTATCTTTTTTCAAGTCAATAGGGGTAAAACTCCACCTTAAACCAGTGTACCTACTTCAACTTTTTTTTCCATTAATACTGTTATTAACATGTCTTCATTGACTGTAATTTGGTTGCTCATGGTAATAGTTTCCTCCCTTGAATTAAGGAGGTAAAAATGAGTTTTGTTTTTAAGTGAATCCATTTTAACTGGGAAACTGAATCATTAAATGTTGAAAATTGACAATTAAATTTGACTTTTCAAAAATTTTCTTCAATTTATAATTGCGAGCTAAATAATTTATCCGCCTTTCCTCTTTCCTAGGTAAGGTCACATTTTGACAAATAAAGCGGTAAATTTGGAAAAACAGAAGGAACCGCTTGAGCGATTAATTTTGTTCTTGTATATATGCTTACAATCCCACCAGGTGAAAAAAATTACTCCTTCCTGATAAAATCAGTTTGAGGAAAATGCAAGGCACAAAAAACTGGATATTTTGTTGGAGCCCAATTATCTCGTAGGAAAGATTTCATCCATTTACTCTTTAAAAAAATTTTTTAAGTGAAACTAAAGGATGATACTAGTTGCCCATCCAGCATCAGGGTGCTGTTATAATTTGATATACAACAAAATGTACCTATTCCAAGCTTGACATTAACTGAATCACCTACGGAATACCTATCCTTTATACTATACTTCACAAAAAAATTATTTGTAACTTAATGAGAGGTAATAATAAATACTTGTCAAAAAAATCAATGACTGAACAATTCTTCATTCGACTAGTTTCGCCTTTTACGGCATTATCAAGAATGGATCAAGAATATTTGTAAGTAACCTTCACTCAAAACACAACACAAATTTTGATTTCGATTAAATCGGTACACACAAAACACTTCATTTCTATAATTTGATGTTATCTACAATCTATTATCACTCTCATCTATATTACACCATACAAAATTGATGAATACATAATTAATACTCAAACTTTAAAAACCGTAAAATAGGCAACACAAAATTGATTTCGTTCCACTTAAATAGGTAATCACACTGAACACTTTGTTTTGAATAGTTTGTTGTTGAGATTTCAACAAATTATCAACAGCAAAACATGTATTACACTATAAGCAATAGAGAAATATAGAAATTATACTACAAGCCAAAATTGTTCAACTGCAAACTGCGAATGTTTTGAGAATAGTCGAATTTGCATTACTATACAAGATAAACTAACAGAGGGGTTATCAAAATTCATAGACCACCATCGCCACAGTGCCATTTCATGGCCAGTTTGAGGTCGTCAGTGGTAATAGTATAGTAGACTCAATAAAGGCAATTTATTATTATTAATATCTTATACATCTCATATATCTTATTTCATCTTATTTCAGAAAATACAGCCCATCTGTTCGATAATCAATTTGATTTGAATGATAAAACATTACTTGAAATTGTCAAAAGTAGATTTCGGGAAGTGGGTTGGAATAGTTAACTTCTAGTTCATTTTTTCATATCAATTCTCTTACTTTTTTCATTATGGGTTTCCATGTATTTAATTGTTTATCTGTGATTGGCCCTTCTCTTTCTGAGTCGTTTTTCGTACTATATCAGGCATAGATATTTGTTATTGCATATATATACTACAAAATTGGTGTCATGCATATTTGTTTTGCTGTATTTTAAAAATTTTAATATTGTATCGCTACAATTTTTTCGAACGTTTCATTCGTTCATGAAGTAGATTTGAAATTCATTGTTCATGAATTAGATTTGCGTATTCATTAACTGTATTCGTTGGTATGGGTGAAATCAACATGATAAAATATATCTGAAAATCTATATAATTTTTTAATTATTTAACTGCAGTTGTGAAGATCTTGAATTAACTAAAAGCGAATACTATTCAAATTTCATTAGATCTAAGAGGTAAGCAGGTTTAATGAACTGGAAAAGCTACTTAATGTAGAGTTATTTGTCGTTCATTGAGATTTCGTCCGAAGTTTAGGTGAGGAAATTGGAACGCTTCCTCTAAAACGACTTCCTGGTTTTATCTAATGTCAGCAGCTTTCCCTTGCTATACCTCGTAATGAGGTGACCGGTAGCGAAATTGCTGGGGATCCAACCCAGAATTATTTCGCAAAGTCGAGGCATTATTTATAAACTAACTGAAGCATTAATGAAATCAGGTTTGTAAGTAGGGAGTGTATTACTTTCGTCGAAACGGGTCGGCTTTACTTCACTAGAGTTAATTTAGCGTGCATTATTATAAGAAAAAGCGGCAAAAGCTTTCCGGGTAAAGTCCTATTTCCGGTTAATAACTGTTATGTGCGTATTATAAATTCACGTAGTAATTTTTAATGTGGAGAATAATTTGGATATATAAGATAATATTTCATAATTTGGATGACGAGGTTGCAGCTTCATTTATAATCTTCCCAAAAACGTATTTAACTATCAAACTGGTATTGCTCGAAAAAATTCAAATTAACACACTTGACTTAAGTTTCAGTGAATATATTAAAAACTCTACATATGCTTCGGGTATGAGGTTAACCCATTATCAAGAGTATAGAATGTTACTGAATTTCAAAAAGTTCAGCTTTCAATTCTATATCCTAAACCACAGAATTTAACACTTGTTTCACGCAGAAATCCACCCAGTCATTGCAAATAGGTAAATTTTTCTTTTTGGCTATAAAATTTCCAAGACTTCAAGGATATCTATTCCGTTGACCTTATTACCTGAGTGTACTATTTCGGTCTTCTTAGGATCCAAGAAATGATTATGTTCAATGCATTGTTCAGAAAAACCCGTATTAGGTTTATTCAATAATATTAATCTACCATGTTCAGCGATTCGTTTTTGTATAGAACGTCCAGTTTGACCCATGTGAAAACTACCACATTCACTGCAAAATCTTTTAAGATGCCACTTCTCGAAAATAAATCAAGTTTGTCCATGTTATTTACCAACAATGAAACCAAATTATTTTTGTTGGTGCAGATTGTATTCTCGTTATTTTTATGAAATATTCTACAAATATTGATGAAGTTAGGTATATAATTAATTGAATGGAATATTTTTCGTTTTTTTTGAATGAATAGGAGAAATTCTTTGTATTAGTATCTTTCTCTGTTTATTTTCAATTAGCTTATCCATACAAACGGGTTTATAACCATTGTTCGGGTTAACTCCCGAAACATATGTAGAGTTTTCAATATATTCATTGAAACAGTCAAGTGTGTTAATTTCAGTTTATTGTTTTTAACATAACGTTTCACCAAGAAATAAGCGGAACCTCCGTGTCATGATATATTATTTTTCTCAATTATTTTTCACTTCGAAAAAAAATGGAGTCGAATACGACATTGATTCAATTAGCATTCTGTAGAAAAATGATGATGATGACATAGATTTTTTCTGTTCATAATAACAATAAACTGTTAACAAATAGGAATTTGAAGTACTTTATGACTAGATATAGAGTATTCAGTTTACAGTCTCATGGTTTCATGGTCAAATGAATGCGTTTTTTTCAGTATATCTTAAAAACCCCTCTTTTATCTTGCATTGATTACAGTTTCCAAAAATACTGAAGCATTTTTAGGATTTGTAAACTCTGTGAAATAGCCATTCTCAAATATAACAATTTATCTAAATATAACCACTAAACCCTCTTGTAAACAAATATTTATTGAGTTTACAGAATTTTTCTTATACTATACAAAGTATTAAGATACATGAGGTTGTGAACTGACATATGTTATATCCTAAATTAGCCTAATCTAATACATATTTCATTTGACATTATATTATTCACTTATTCTAATCCTTTACTGTTGTTTTCATTGTAAAATATTGTTTCTTCCAAATTATATGCTATATTATAATTGAAATAGATGTATGAAGGTCATGTTTTGTAGTAATTGATTATTCACATTTAACGAGTGGTTATTTTATATATGATTTTCATCAATATTCAAATATTTAATAGTGTTGGTGTTTACTTGATGTAAATCCATTATAATTCGATATAAACTTAAATTCAAACACTTGAACTTAAGATTTACGGAAGTTCACTATTTACATCATGAATTCTGGAAGTGGAATCTTCAGGAAGAATCAGAAATGGAACGACCTCTGAAGAAGCTCGCCACTCGTGCTAACGAAACGTTAGGAAGAAATTCCAACCGACGACGGCCCTTAGACCCGAACCAGGACAACACTAGTTCAACGACTGACCGCGAAAGCCTCAACCAATTTGTCATTAAATAATAAATTTGATTTTCTATTTTCCACAAGCCTTCCCATACGAATACCATAATACACAACTCTTCACGCCACCCATATCCACAAAAAACGGCAGCGTTTCAAAATATGATACACAGATTAACTAATATACCTTTATCAGAAGAAAACTTCAATAAAGAACTGAATATCATTAAACAAATTGCAGTTAGTAACAATTATGAAAGCGAACTAGTGTCAAAAATTCTTCACAAAAAACTCAATCGGAAAGCTCTGCGATTAGTATTTCCTTATCAGTCGGATAGAAATCGTAAATATGATAGTTTAACATACTTTGAAACCGTCAGTCAAAAAGTCAAAACCTTTTAAAAAACAAAATATTAATATTTCATTTAAAACGAACAATAATTTATCGAAACACAATAAGAACAATAAAGACAAAATTAAAAGAGAAGTCAAATCAGGTGTTTACCAATTGAATTGTGGAACATGTCCCGGTATATACATATATAGGTGAAACTAGTAGAAATTTCGGTACTAGAATACAGGAACATAGATATAGCTTCGCGCATAACAAAAGTAATTCAAATTATGCTAATCATTTATTGACAAAAACCAATACATTTTTTACGAATTTAAAAATTTTACACAATATACAAAAAAGTAGTCAATTAGATTTTTGGGAAATAGTTGAAATAAATAGGCATAAAAATTCTGGAAATTTGCTCAATGAACAGATAGAATTAAACAATTCAACCTTGTTATACCCTTTCCATTAATGGAAATAAGATTTAAGAATGTAATATCTTAGGTAAAACCCTAATTCATAGAATCTCAAATTGCATTCATATTTATACCTGTGTTTTTCATTCTGTAAGCATCTGAAGAAGTCGTTTGTTAGTCATAGCATGACGAAACGCGTCATGATATGTAGCCAATAAAGTGTAAATCATAAGTTCAAGTGTTTGAATTCAAGTTTATATTCAATCAATATTTAATATACAGACAACTATTTGGAAATAGGTTACGTTGGCTAATTAAATTTTATTTGAAACGCTCTCTATCGGAGATACTATGATTATATTCTACATAATTCACGAAATATTGGCAGATGTTGGAAGGTTAATTGTGTACAAGGTATTCATGTGCATTTTGCGCTCTTATTTAGGTGATTTCTTTGATCAATTCATTGACCCCTAGCTATGTTACATAGAACTCATTGGAAATTTCATTAACATTTAGACATCTCCACATCTATTTTGGTGTACCTGTCGATATTGAAAATAGATCTCAGTATTTTATTTTGAAAGACTTCAAGGGGTTCGATAGTTGTCGTACTTACGCTGCAGCACACGAAAGCGGCGTAGCTCAAAGTTGGTATTACAGCTGACAGATGATAGGTCTTATTATGTTATTATTATATTAGATGATATGTCTTATTATGTAATGGAAGGTAGCAAAAGTTATTCCGGTGCTCAAGAAGGGAGACTCATCACATATTGGTAAATACAGGCCAATTTCTATACTGTCGAATTTCTCTAAATTGTTTGAAATTATACTTTTTAATAGCATATATCCTAAGATCAGAAATAGTATTGCAATTGAGCAGCATGGGTTTATGACTAGGAGATCTTGCACTACAAATTTGGCTCAGTTTTCTCAGTTCATTTATGAGGAGTTGGACGGAGCAGGGCAGGTTGACGTTGTATATACAGATTTCCAGAAGGCTTTCGATGAGATAAACCATAAACTACTTATAGTTAAAACTAGGAAGCTTTTTGGATTTTCGAATAATTTATCACTTCTCGTGGAGTCCTATTTGAGTAATCGCAGTCAATTTGTGCAAATAGAGAATTGCAAATCGAGAAAATTTCGAGTAACTTCAGGAGTGCCGCAGGGATCCAATCTTGGACCCCTACTATTTGTCCTTTTTGTTAACGATCTCTTAGAGATGGTGGACTGCATGAAGGTAGCTTATGCGGACGATATTAAAATTTATAAGAGCGTGTCATCTATGAATGATTGTTTGAGGCTACAAAGTGACCTAAATGATATCAGCCGATGGTGTAACAATAATTGTTTACATTTGAATGTCATGAAATGTAATGTGGTGAATTTTACTAGGAAGAGAAATGTGATATCTTTCGATTACTACATTGAAGGTGTTAATCTGACTCGACTTCAGCAGGTTAAGGATCTCGGCTTAGTATTTGATCAAAAACTCTCATTCATACCTCATATCAATCAATTAATTTTATCATGTAGCAAAGTTTATGGTTTTATCGTCCGCAATGCTAGATTGTTTTCGAGTTCGTCAACACTGGTCCATTTATTTAATGCCCTAGTGAGAAGCAAACTTGAGTATGGCTGTCTTGTTTGGCGACCAATATATAATTGTCACATAAACCGCCTGGAGGCACTGCAGAGGAAGTTCTCGAAATGGCTCGCATTTCGAGAGGATGGTTTATATCCACCTAGGGGTTATGATTACGCTTGTTTGCTATCGAGGTTTGACACTAGAAGCCTCCACACCAGGAGAAGTTTGAATGCATTGAAATTTTTATTCAATTTGCTCAATGATAATCTCGACTGTCTTGAGCTTCTGGGTAAACTTAATTTCTTCGTTCCTCCTAGGTGTACTAGAATAAGCCAGACATTTTATTCAAAAACCCACAGAACCAATCTTCTTTCGCAATCGCTGCTTAGCTTTGCATGTTCTATTGCAAACCAGGTATCAATCTGCAGTGATTTGCACTGGGACTCACTTGTTTCTATCGTAAATATGTACTTAAATCTTAACAGTGAGGTATCTTGATTTTTTCCAATGGAGTTCTGAGTGATTTGTTTCCTATATTATTGTTATAATTGAACATTTAGATATTGACATTTTAGTTTTAGATCATCATATTTGATATTGTTTTTTTATTATTATAATTATTTCATAATGTTGTATATCTATGTGGTTATTGATATTTTCAGTGACCAAATTTATTCATTATGTATTTTCCTGTAATTGGGTAGTTACCTGTTGGAAATAAACGCTTATTATATATATATATATATATATATATATATATATATATATATATATATATATATATATATATATATATATATATATATATATATATATATATATATATTCATGTGAGGGACCTTTACTCGCATCACTAGGCTACTGAGACGACCAGCTCTGAGCCTAGTATAATAACAAGTCAGGATAACGTACATACCTATTGCCAAAATTTAAATTCCCTCTATATAATATGGAACAATAGTGAATCGAAATAGCAGAATGGCACAGTTGGTTTTCAGTCGTGATATGTTAGATGGTTGTGAATTTTTCGTAGAATAACAGAAAAAACTACTGAACCCAAGTTGTTTTCAACAAACTGAAAATACATGTTCTTCACTAAAAGAGAATAAATTATTTGCTAAAACCTAAGAACACATTATGGAGAATTACTGAAAGAGAATCTTCTCAACATTTTCCAGCTACACAGAAAGAATTGCAATACACTTTCAAAATTTTCAATATAATCTTCTTCACATTCAAAAATTATATATTTGCAATACTTTTTACCTAATAAATCATATAATCATATATCATATCATATATATCATATAATAAAAGATCCTACAAAAATGAAAAAGAATGGTACTAGTGAGAAAAATTGAAACGGCTAGAAATAACAAATTGTTGATCCACTCGAAAATGAATACTACATCCAAGAATTAATTTCACATTAAATTCTGATGTTTCTGGGTTATCCTCGCTTGTCTCCTACAGAATTTCCATCTTCTTGAAAAACTTTGTCGAGGAAAAACGTGCAAAGTTGTTGCATTCAATACGAGGAAATTTTCGGCATGCTTCTGCACATTGAAAATTCAACCATATAACCCACAAATTGTAGAATACACTTTCCTCAATTTTCGAAATATAGTATAAGAAAAAGGTGGACTAATTAGTTTCCCACCTGAACGTTGTTACAAGAAAATTCTTTGAAATTTTTCTTCATTCAAAAATTACTTTCAAACATACGGAGTAAATCAGGAACCTGTACCGTAACCGGTACCTGTTTTAAACTACTTGTTTCTTCTTGTGTACATCATGGTTAATTGATAACTTTGTGTAACGTTTCTAGATTTTGTGTGCATAATTTGATTTTGATATCATTTACCTTCTATATATAGGCGAAAACATCTCTAGTTTCGTATTTTTTTCAACTGACTGAATTTCACTCCACTCAAGCAAATTCATCATTGAATTTTTTGTAGGACTAACAGATTTCTATAACAATATAGAACACCTGATACCTAATCAATTGAGCTTCAATTTAAACAAATAGCAAATTAATCAACAACAGGAAAGATGTATAAAGACATGAATAGTTCCAAACTTTCTGAACAAATTACACCAAATTGTTATAAGCTTCCTTATTAGAAGCATTCCTGACATGATAAATGATGAAAACCTTGGATAACATGACAGTCACGCTATTTCACTTCTTGAGCGTTGAACGGTGTCAGGTATATTCAAAGTATTTTACTTAAACATATCGATGCTTATTTAATGAAAGTAATAGAAACATTCCTCAGAGATATGTGTTCTTCAATCTAGACTGAAATATTGCGCGATTCTTGTTGTAACATGGTGAGTTTCAGAATGAATGATGAAATATCTGATATTTCACTGTATTTGACAACTTCTTATCAACATCTTCGGAGTCTCTCCTGTTTATCCAGAGTGTTCACTCAGAAGAAGATTTTACTTGAAACAAATTTTTTTTAATCATACGAAAGGAAACCTTTGTCGCTCAAATTTTCGATGATTTCAACCTTCAAATTTTTTTCAAATGAGTGAATAGAATGTTATGGATATTGCGTTCTTGAATTTGACGTAACTTCAGAAACAGGCTCGATTCGATACAACGAAGTAGCGAACTCATGTTATGAAAACATCGATGTCAGTTGAACGTCTGCCAGTTTTTTGAGATGGATAGACAACTCTTTATGTCCCTAACGATCTGAATTGATGAGATAAAAATATATCACGGTCAAACTAGAAAATATATTTGAGTTTCATAACACAAAACGCAAGTATTCAAACTCAAGTTTCATCATATATTCAAAATTTTGATTGAAATTGATAACTTGGCCTTTGCCATTTACATCTTAAGGATAACTTCATGTGAATGTTGCTCCGTATCAAATGGTATATTCGGAAGGTCCAATTTTGCGTCACTTTTTCGAGCATTTCGGTCTGTATCCCACGAATTACCCGTGTTATATTATCCTGTAAGGCTTTAATCGTGTTCTGCTCGTCCACATACACTAACGACTTTACATAGCCCCAAAATAAATAATCTAGAGGCGTCAAATCGTATGATCTTGGCGGCTAATTCACGGGGCCATTTTCGGGAGATAAGCTGCTCACCAAATTCATCCTTCAACATGTTCATTGTTTCACGAGCTGTGTGGCATGTGGCACCGTCTTGATGAGACCAAATGTCAAATAAGTTCAACACGGTCAACTGAGGCAAAGAAAAGTTGCGTATCATGGCTCGATACCGTTAGCCGTTCACGGTAACGTTTCTTGATGCCATCAGCCCATAAACCACACCAAACTGTCGTTTTTTTGGGTTGCATCGGTGATTCTTGTTTCGCATATGACTGTCATATTAAATATTATAAAATGTTTTTCTCGTTAAATATATCACTTGTAGAAGTAGACTAGAAACAGTTTTGCTTGCAGTTCGAGTTCAATATTTAAGTTACATCAATGTTGATACTGTAATTCCACATTTCGTGTACGTGATAGATTTCAATTGCTCAGAGCTGCTTCAAACAATTCTGTGGTAGAGTAGTACACCGTGTCGTGATCGCCTGGCAAAAGCATCTGGACGGAAACATGTAATATGTTTGAATATATCAATCAATCTCCTACATTTTAGTCCGGTCAAAATAGACATTTGAATTAAGAAAAATTTCCGGAAAGCCAAATATTGGTGGAGAGCTGTGGTTTACCATTACAAATAAAGATTTAAAAATCCCCATCGATCCTATGTGTGCTATAAAAGTTATTCGGTTCGAAAGTCAAAATTTGAGGTTTTTTAGATTTTATCTCGAAAACTGTAAGTTTTATCAAAAAAACCTCAAACCAAAGTTAGAAACCTTGAATTTTTCTACAAAATTGATTATGATGATTTTTTCCCAAGAGTTACTAATCGTGAGATATCGAACTCTAAGAGTTACTTTATACATGATATGCACACATTTTCTCGCGCGTTTTTTTTTACCGTGGTTTCCCCTCTAGGCCTAGTCCACTAACCATCGTGACAATTTGAGGATAATTTAAGGAAACAATACCCGTCAAGTTCTAGATATTAACTCATTATTGATATTGATTATTGATGTTATTGTTGATTATTGGGTTAACTATGGTTTTGATTTTTTTAGATATTTTAATCAGATGCATACTCTTGAAAGTCTACTTCAACTGTCATGTCTTCTTCGATTTCTTCTTCTTTCTCTTCCCCTTGCTGGAAGTTCATAAATTGTTCAAATGTGGCTGAGTCATTGGTATCTTCGTTAAAATCGCAGGAATATTTTTCTATTGTACTCAACTAGATGTTCGAGCAAGACTGACTTTGGCAATTGGTACACGGTGGAGAACACAGCAAACTCGACTTTTTTATAGCCACATTTGGTACTACAACCTTTTTGCAATTGCAAAAAATACTATTGAGGAGTTTTCCTGGAGCAGGTGGGAGTAGAGATTTAATAGATTCCAGAGTATTATCTATCAATTTCCAACCCCAGACTTCTGGGTTTAGTTGATTGCCTAGTCATGTTTGAACTTGATAGTATACTCGATACAAGTGTTGAGTGGCAGATGCCGATGTTGGAGGAAGACGATAGTTGTACTTGTTTCTTGTTTCGCTTGCATTTATCAATGCAAGTAATTTTTTTTGGAGCTCCATAAACCGCAAGAAGAAATCGAATTCCTTCCGTAATTATTGTTTGAAATCTGAATTCAAGAATTTAAACCAGTAGATACTTTACCTCAGTCACTCAAATCTTTTTTTTCCAATAATTTTAATACTCAAATTTTTCCGCTTCTCTACATTGTTGACGAAGTGCCGCAGACGGTTATCGCATGTAAAAATGAAATATAGTTTTGACATTTGGGATAAGAAGATAAATTTTTTGGAGTATATATTTCTATTCGCTGTTGAGCCCTTCCAGGTGTCAGAAAATTAATGATTTTATCTATTGGAGTTCTTGCAGTAAGTAGTACTAACAAATCGACATCTTCATCAACTACAATTGTTGTGTTTGGTCCATTAAATTTTCAGATGGTTTTCAATTCCACGGGGGTAGAGGGGATTCAATTAGGGGCTGACTATTTTTTGAATAAATGTTTTTCGTATAGTATAATATATATAAACGAGACTCAAATAGGTATTTATACTTGACTTAATTGCCTGATATGTATATACATGGCTTATATGTACATATCATATCAAAAAAAAAAAAAGAACTTATTATATCATGTATAATGTGACTATTAGAATCGTGATTTCCTACGAATGGTAACTCTTTAAAAAAATCATGAAGACGATTTGTGTAGAGAGTTTTAAGATCTAAAACTTTGCTTTGAGGTTTTTTTTGATAAAAATTACCGTTTTCGAAAAAAAGTCAAAAATCCTCAAATTTTGACCTTCGATCCCCATTAACTTTTGTTGCACACATAAGAGCGATGGGGATTTTTAAAACTCAATTTGTAATAGCAAACCCCAACTCTCCACCAATATTTGGCTTTCCGGGAATTTTGGTTGTTTGACCACTATTTTTATGTCTGAATTGAACGGTTTATTATCACCCTTAACCTTACCGGAATTGAAGATGTCTGGATATGTCTATGTATCTGTTGATAATCATTCTTTTCTCACTCCTACAGTGCTAATATAAATTCCGAATAAATCGTGCAATTATGATGTTTTCGTTTTGAACTACCAAAACTGCATTGACTTTTTCTCAAAATCATCTCCTAATTCTAATCTACTAATTTCCTGCTGAAAATTCTCAAGAAAAAGGAAATTAAAGTCCGAACAATGCATTGCGAAATCTCAAAGCGAAATGATTCCATTTCTATTTTTCAGCATTCAACAAAACAATGGACAGACTGCACAAGTACGGAAAGAGTTTGAAGGACTTCAACTACAACAACAAGGAAATTGCGGACGATATCTATTCAGCGATCAATTCGACGCAGTTTTTGGGTGTCTCGGTAAGTCCCAGTTAATTATCTTTTAACTAGTTTGCGAAGATTCTGTGTGAATTACCCTTCCGAAGATAAAGGACATTAATTATCGCCCTGCGGGGGACACATCGTCGAAGTTTTGTTTAATTAAGATGGAACAACTTGGCTCGATTTACATCCGAACAACAGGAAGAAGTCGAGAGATTTTCGATGAGTCAGGATAGAGACAGATGACGATTAGCTTGAGCAAATTGTTGATCGATTTAAATTGATGGCCCCAATAAAACTGGGATTGTGACAGGCGTGTACTATACCTAATAGGAATGGATAATATCGAATGCCAAATGTGCGAAAAAGTTTGAATGTATAAAAACTCGCGTAAGAATATCAAAAAAATTACCCTGACTACTCAACAAAATTAGTCGAAATTTCGAAATGAAATAATATTGTGGAGTTTGTTGTGTGAAAAAAGTTTATGTCAGTTAAAATATCGTCTTATATTCATTTCTCAAGTCTTTTTTGTTCATATCTGAGTGTGAAGTGAAGTACTGCATTTATTCGTTGGTGAGGGTTTTCTTCTTTATTATTATCATTGTTATGATTGTTTCTTTCCTTCATGATCATCAATATTATTGTTATCATATTGATGCTGTTCACGAACTATGGGTGACAATCAATTTTCTTCATCATGTTTGAGATTAAACAAAGTGGACCTCATCGTATTAAAGACTGAACGAACATATGCAGTCATTCGATAGACGGTACACAACGATTAATCGACTAATTAAATCAGAACACGATACGTACACCAGACTTAAAGCTCAAAATTCTCAAGCGATTGAAGAAATAAAGTGTCAACTTGCTGGTTTTCATGATGTAAGACACGATCCCATAACTCTTTGGGAATTCTAATTGGAATTTTGATTTCGATATCATTCTCATTGAACACGAAAGTCGGTCATATTGATTTATTCTTCTTTTTATCATTATTATTTTTCTTCCTATTATTATTATTCTTCTTCTTCTTCCACTTGGTGTACGTTGAAGTCTGTTTGTCATCTCACAGGGACCTCTGTGATGTGGAGCTCCAGCTGTTCGTCCATCGTTTAGGTGGTCTGCAGGAGGAGCGTCTTAATTGTATCGGCTTTCTGTCCACGTCTATATTCGCTACGCGGAAGTTGTCCATGCGGCTAACAGGTTGGTTCCATCCCTGCCTTCTTTCTATCTATGTCCGATAATTTAGAGTATTTCCTTATGTTGTTCGTTTATTATGTTATGCGTTTGTTCTGCATTTATCGTTTCTTGTTTCGGCGATATATGTCATTACTGGTCGTACTCATGCTTCAAATATAACAAACTATAAAGTTTACTAACCTATAAAAGAGATGAAGCAAGCATAGAACACTATTTTCGAGCACACACCGTTGAATCTCAAATAAAGGAACAAATAAATGTTCTTTTATAGTATTACGATAGTGTGAATTTCACTATTCATACATTCAGTCCATAACGTTATCCGACATCCCAATCGAGGGAATATCAACAGCATTCAGTTAAATATTAGTCCGTAAGGAAGTATAAACAAATCACGTAGCACGAAAATGAAGTGCAAATAATCGGTCTGAGCGATGGAACAAAAACACAGTGAACGCAGGGTGCTTTTTGTGATTAAAGGCTGGTAATGGTTTTTTAATCTTACGCTTCGCTAAATTCATGTTTCAACTCAAACGAGAAATTAATCTTTCTAAATGAAGGTAATCACGCTTCTGTCTCCTGTAACGAGTCCTGTGCCATTGAAGTTTGATTAGATAAATCAAACTTGTTTCAGGTTTGCAGATGTGAAAAAAACTGCTATATAATGAGTTATTTTCAGGTCGTATGGGTATATATATATATATATATATATATATATATATATATATATATATATATATATATATATATATAAATTAAATTCAATATAAGAGTACAAACTCTTTCTTATTAGGCAAAGCTTTCGAATTTATTCAATTCATCATCAGAGCAATCTACAAATGAAAGCATCTTACAATCATAACCTAAGTTTCTGATTCGACAATTTACATATCTATATCGACCTCTGAATTCCCCTATAACAACACATAGTAAAACCATATAACACAATATTTCAATATAATTTTGCAGTTTTTAAGCGATTGATTTAGATAAGTTTTCATACATAGTACTAATTATCATTTCCGCGGTTTCAAACAATTTTATGTCAAACGTTTAACTCTACTTTTATTTCACTCTTCTTCTGTGTTGGTTGTTATTCTCCAGTCTTCTGTAATCTAGTAAGCTTTGTTCAGTTTATCTACTTCATACATAATGCCATTGTTGTTATTTTTGAAGAGATTGTATTGACTCTTTATGTGTTGAATCATATGATTAGGTGCCAACTGTCATCGCTCGTATTGCAACAGAAAAACTCTTCTGTTCACGAGACTACCAACCTTGATGTTAAGTTCAATCCTCTTGTTAAGGCTGTCTGTGACGCCTTTGCCATAGTTAGTTGTTATTTCTTGAAAGGAACCCATGTTTAATTATGCAAGCTTTTCTTAGCGGTCTTATCAATGTCGATGTAGATTTACCACTTATGTCAATTCGATTTATGTATGTTAATTGTCAATTCGGGAATTTGGTTGTGATTGTAAGATGCTTTTATTTGTAGATTGCCCTGATGATGAACTGAATAAATTCGAAAACTTGGCTCAAAAAGAAAGGGTTGGTACTTATAGCTCATAAGGTCTAAGCAACCCTTATATTGAATTTATATATATATATATATATATATATATATATATATATATATATATATATATATATATATAAGATATATATATATATATATATATATATATATATATATATATATATATATTACTTCGTCAAAACATTCGAATAATCGATATTCGTAAATTGTTTGTAATGAATATCAAACGTAAAAATGTAGTTTTCAAAATAAATTCAGCTTTTTTGACGGCTTAAAATTAGATTTTTCTAATCTTCTGTTTTTTCTGGCTTTTTCTCTATTCCAAAATTTTTGTACTCTTCAGATCGATCTCTGTGAGTTCACAAACAATCTTCAAATACTATTTTGTGTGCTGTCTGAAATGAATGCTTCAGCAAGTTTAGGTTCATGTTTTTCACATTCCATTCAGTATTTTTGATATTGCTTCCAGAAGAGATGAGCGAGAAGTTCATCAAAAATTTTTGTTGAGTAAAATTTGATTTGATGATCAACTATGAAACGATGTTCTCCAAAATCATACACGTAAATGTCAATTGTAACATTTTTCTTGTCTGTTAGAACGAGAAATCGTAGAAGTATACAAATAATCTTCAGCCACAGCAGCTTTCAGAAAAAACCGAAAAATATCAAGTCGCTGAATAAAATCATGCCTAATTAGAACTGAACGACGCGGCGTAATTAATGACTTTCGAATGCACCATCTTGCCGCCATTTTTCAGTAGAACTGTCAAAACTTCTTAAAACCTCTATCTATCATAAGAGAAACCCGAGAAAAATTCACTTCGAAAGTGAACACTTGCGCTTCACCGTGTATTAGCCTGCTTTATCTGTCAACATATCAAGTGATTCCTGCTCAACTAACTTGGCGAACACAATCTGATGTAAAGGTCTCTCCAACAACGTAAACATTCGAAACCACTCGAGTTAGTGGAGCACAGAAGATTAGGTTAAGTGTAGTAGGTAAAATGGCACGCATAGATAACAGAGTTCGGTTTTCCAGGGATTTGTGGCGTTCAGCTCGCAGGGAGATCGGATCGCTTTGACGCAGATTGAGCAGGTCATAAATGGCAACTACGTTGTTCTCGGTTATTACGATACCCAGGCAGATAACCTCTCATGGTTCAATAGGGAAGTTTGGCGTGGTAAGTTTTTACTTTATTGTTCGATTAGCTATACTTATACTATTAGCTATACGTTGGTACTTTTCAACAACTGAATCGGAGTTTATCGGAATATCGTCAATGAGATTTTTATATTGGAAATGAGATTAATTATAACAATAAGTCTATATTTTCCTTCAAGTAAAAACACCCAGTTAAAGGAAATATTCAAAAACATATATACAGTATTAAAACCTAATGATATAATACATACGTTCAAAAAATTATTATCAATAAAATAAATAAAAGAGTCCAAGTAAACCCAACTAATGAAAACAAATGAGTTAGTGTTGATATCGCATATTTGTCAAATACATCCTCGAAGAGCGAACACATATATCTATCTAGTGGGTGATTGTACGAAGAAATTAGTTTTCAGTGTACCCAATGAAAAAAATTGATTTGAACGTGAACATTTCTAGGAACATGAAAATCAATAGAGCCAATAAGGGTAGGAAGGTCTATATAACATTGTAAGAGGTTATAAAGAAACTTCAGAGACAACAAGTCCGTGCCAACTTCGAGTGATTTACCTGAAAATCTGTTTAACATATCAGGTTGGCTGTATCCTCTGGCCGGATAAACGTGATCTTCCTTCCAAATTAGATATTTGAGAAATTTTCGTTTTATCGACTCTGAATGATTTTCATGAGAATTGTAAAAGGGACTCTAAAATATCCAAAATTTAATTTACTCTTTACAAGCGCATTAAATAATTGTAAAAGTGTTTTTGTATTCAAACAGTGTCCAGCATTGCGCACAATAAGTCCATAAGATTTGAATGCTGTTGAAATTGTTTTATTTATATGAGGTACAAAGGTGAATTTCTGATCAAATATTATACCGAGGTCTCGAATTTCGGAGACCCTGGTCAGAGTGGTTTCGTTAATACCACCAACATATGCCACATTGTCGCTCGAACAAGTATGTCTCTACACTTAAGCATTAGCTATCATATGGAAATTTCTTCAAATGTGATGAAAAGGTGAGAATAATAGTGGAGAGTCAGAGAATGTACCTTCAGGTTTCATATAGATTTGCAAATGTTTCCGAGTTTATCGTTAATAATGCAAAGTACTTATCTACATTTCGAGATGTGCAATCACGAAATTTAGGACCCCTTCCTCCCCTTGTCACATAATTTCCCACTTCGTCGACCCCCACCACCCTTAGCGTCTGATATAATTTATGATGCTTGACCCCTTTCGTCAAAAAATATAATATTATAATAAGTATAATTATATATTATAATCTAACGAAATACTCTGGCCGAAGTTTCATTATTATTATTATCATTATTGGTCTAATAACGGAGATCAGAGGTCTATTTAGCTCCGTTCAACCACTGAAGACGAAAGGAAACGGTTCGGCCACCAGCCTCGAAAGAATTTACCTTCAGTGCCTCCAGTGAGGATTGAACTCACAGCCCCTGGTTTACAATACCAGGGCAAATCAACAAAATTTTATGTCTACTGTATCTTAAACACACTTAAACTCAATTTCATTTGACATTATATTATTCATTTATTCTAACTGTTGTTTTTTTTAGAGGTATAGAACTTTAAGTTGGCATTACTGTTGAAGATGGCGATCGATTTAACAGTTAAAAAGTGATTTATTCTCAGTTTGGGTTGGCAATTCATAATGAATAGACTTACACCTGAACAACGCTTGCAAAAATCGTCGAATAGGCCCAAAACGAGATTGCCGATTTTCCCGATTTTCATAAGCGAATTTTGTTTAGCGATGAAGCGCACTTCTGGTTGAATGGCTACGTCAACAAACAAAACTGCCGCATTTGGAGTGAAGATAATCCTCAAGTGTATGTCAAAACACCGTTACATCTAGAAAAACTGACTGTTTGGTGCGCTTTATGGGCTGGTGGGATCATCATTGGTCCGTACTTCTTCAAAAACGATGATGACCAGAACGTTACAGTCAATGGTGATCGGTATAGAGCCATGATTATCTTTTCATTCCTGAATTGAACAACCATGATGTCCAGGAACTTTGGTTTCAACAAGACGGCGTAACATGTCACACAGCTCGTGCCACAATCGATTTATTGAACGACACGTATGATGACCGCCTAATTTCACGTTTTGGACCTGTGAATTGGCCTCCAAGATGTTGTGATTTAACACCGCTAGACTACTTTCTGTGGGACTGAAGTCATTGATTTATGCGGATAAACCACAAACGCTTGACCATTTGGAAGACAATATTCGCCGTATTATTGCCGATATACGGCCACAAATGTTGGAAAAAGTCATCGAAAATTGGACGTCCAGATTGAACTACATCCGAGCCAGCAGTGGCGGTCTTATGCCCGAAATTATATCGAGAATGTAATGCCACAAGATAATTTTTCGCATAAAGAAAAACTCTTGTCAGTCTAATGAACCATCGTTGTTTTATTGCAATTTAAAGTTCCATACCTCTAAAAAAACACCCTTTATTTCCAACCAGTTTTCCAACCATTTTCATTATTCACACTTTCTATCGCAGCTATGATTATATTTAACATTTCTCTCGAAAGATTGGCAGATATGGGTAAGGTAGATTTTGAAAGAACCTTCATTCGTGCGCACTGTGCTGTTTGCTTTTGGTGATTTATTTCGTCAATTCATTGACTGCTAGATGTGTTACATAGAATTTATTAGCAATTTCATTAACGTATTCTTGGAGGGTTCGTATTTTAGATTTTCGCTGTAAGACATCTATTCTGCTGTATCTGTCCATATTGGTTATAAGTCTCAGGTATAGTATAAGTGTCAGGTCTTTTATTAATATATTAAGAACGCTCGCTCTTTTCACTCAAAATTTGAAATACAGATATTTCACCGAATATGAACGCAGAATTTTGTGACTGTCTACAGAGAGTGGTGTTTATATTTCTTTATTGGTGAATTTGCGTGTGAAAATTATTTCGGCTCAGATTTTTGTTTGCTCATGCTGATTTCTCATTCATTGTAATACTACGAGATCACACCGATTTGATATTATATCAGATAATATGAAAACTTTCATTTTTTTAGATTTTCAAGATTCCTTACAGATATAATGAATAATAAAAACTTAAAAAGGAATTTTGGAGTGAAATTTACAGCAGTCATAAGAAAAACATAATCATGAAATATTGAGTGATAAATCCGAAAAAAAATTCATTAGTTAGAACAAAATACAAGCATTAACATTTTTTATGTGAAATTTGAGTTGGGTCCGCGTCTGCGACCAAATGCGTCTGTGGCATTTGCATTCAAGATTCGTTTGTTATACTGTTTCCTCTTCTTTGCTCTACTAGTCTTCTTTTTCTTTTTTTCTTGTTTTTCTACCTTTGGTGTATGTGCCCTTACTTTATCTATAACGTGAATAAAAACTAGTTAGCTCCATTCCTATACCAATTACAGAACGAAATTAAACTAGCTATGTTAAGATATACAATAAGTCCAAAGAATAATCGAATTTTCGTCACTCGAATAATGACTGGACGAGTAAATAATATTTAGTCGTTATGAGTAATATGGCATATTATTGAAGATGAATGCAATGATGAAGAAATGAAGATAATTCGGTACCTGTACTCATGAAGATGTATTTTCAATATTGCACATAGTAAATTTTTCATAGTTTTAAATGTATGTATAAGATGATTTTTATACAAAATCAGTTACATATATTTCAACACATTTTATCTCTTTATTGAAAGTAATCAACGATAACTATTAGTAACTATTTCATACTTGATTCTGTTTTGTTATAACTTTTACCCACATATATCTATACAAAATTGATTCTAATGCATTCTGGTTTCAAAGATAAACTTACCAGCACGAGCTAAAGATCCATGAACTTTTCCTCCAAGAAGACCTGCAGTAATTTCAATGTCGGTTCCTTCAAACACAGGTACTACAACAGCATCGCTAACTAGATTTCCACCTGCATATAAAACAATTTCTTCAGGTTTGAGCTTTTCTAAGCAATGCTGCTCTAAAATAAAACCAAAATCTTCATAGAAAGAAATCATAGAATGTATCGGTGATTTGACATCCAAATGAGTCCAAATAAAAATTTATGGCTTCACCTCAAAACTATATAATGGAAAATTTATCTATTCCGAATTAGAAAATCAAATATCAAAATTTAAACCACACGATGAAACTACTGATGTAGAAAATATCGATAGTTAAATATTTTGTGATTGGTAATCGGTAAATAATTGAATAAAAATTACAATTACTATTACTACAAGTCTCCTTGAATTACTACAATCCTTCATTTTGATATAAAACAAATTTTCTGAGTAAATTGAGGTTGGTTCTGTGATCACGAATGCATACAAAAAAATAGCTTGATAATTTTCACTGAATAGTATAATATGTAATCCAGATTGATATTTACCTTCAGCTGGGAAATTGTTCCATTTCCTTTGCAATTAATTATGTGAGTTTTCTGACCTCTCAAACAACTGTATGATGAATCGCTCTGGAATGAATCAACTCAATATTAATAATCATCATAAATAGGTAACCGAAACGAAACGAAAAGTATTTCGAATGAATCATGACAAAATGGCAGTATTTTGCAATAAGAAGAGGTGAAATAAAAGGAAACTAATAGCCAAATTACTTACATTTTTTCGGAATAATATTAAACTTTCAATAAATAGAATCTACACTCCACTCTTAGAATAGCTTCCAAACAATAGAAGAAAAATAACTTTCAAATATTCGCAAGAACTGTTGAGCCTACAAAAGGGAGGTTTTATATATAGGTATATAACCACCCAACACAAAAAAAATGTTTCTCTTCGTTTACCTACTGTAATGTAGTAGTAATACATCAAAACATTTGTCAAACTTCAACTTGTGCCAACTAGATGGATGCTACTTGAGTAGCAGAGTTTTTTGTAAACTGAGAGGCTGTAAACCCAAATTTAGGGCGGAATTTTGCGTCGTGAAGTTTTTTGGGGGATAAAAATAATTTTAGATTATTTTTAGGCCATAAATAATGTTTGAAGCATCACATTTTGAATGGTCATGAATAAAAATTAAAGTAAACCTGGCACATCCCAAGTTAATCCCGACATCTCAAAAATGAATGCACTTTTTCAGATGACTCATATCTATGAAAATAGAAATGATTGAACAATCGTATTGGAATCTGTTAGCGAAAAAGCAATAGGTATCACACCCTCAGCTGCTTTCCATGTTGAAGAATATTGAACTTGTAAATTTGAAAACATTACATAATTTAGGCTTCCATTAGTCACTATACCGTTTTCAAACGATATTCTTGTTTAAATTATGTTGTAGTTTAAATAATGACATATGCGTTATAATTACAAGCCCAATGTTATGTTAAACTTTAAGTCTGTGGGTCCACTGAATTAAAAAAACAGAGGCAATAACAATTTAAGAAAAAGTTTGCAATTGAAGTCTTACAGTAAAATATTGACACGAACTTCCGTGACACGTGATGGTGGATCATGTGTAAAAAAAGATAAGAAATTAAGGGTGACTAATAATTCATTTAGCTAATTTAAAGCCGAATCTCAATGCTTAACGCAATCACAATTTTTCTGAGGCTTTTGAATTTCACACTTTTTTAAGGATTTTTGTCTTCATTTCAGAATTATTTTCAAATAGAAGACGACAGGATGACATCAATTTATTTATTTTGAAGATATTTACTTGATGAGGAATTTCTCTGATTATATTTTCAATAAAAACTGATGAATAAAATAGATAAAAATAATTAACTACCAATAATATTGGACAGGATTAATACGCTAGAAAATGTAGTAAACCTGGGAAACTGCAGTCGCAATACGAGTATAACCATTATAGTGATAAAAAACAAGTATAGTTGACAGGTTAATGTCTTGAAAATTTCAATATTATAAATATAATTGTAATAATTCTATATGTTCTTAATTACGTGGGTAAAGTTTTCTGTGGTTTCCTTTACCATCAAATGTCAGATGAATTGAAAATTTGATATTCGTCCAAATGGCACGTAAAGATGAGTAGGCCAGAGCCGCACCTTTAAAATTTGATGTGAACATATATGAAAAAAAATTTTTTTTAAAGTAATATAATCAAGTATCACATGGTTGAAGAAGGTCGCGACACCTTATAACCTCCCACCTTGTAATTGAAAAAAACAATGGATTTTATTGTAAACAAAAATCTCGATGAAACGTATTTTCATTCATTTATTCATTCATGAAAAATAAAGTTCATTTTTCTGTATAGCAAAAAATCTACCAATATGTCTAATTCAGAATTCAAGTTTGTAGTATTAGTTTAAACCTTGGAGTCTTAATCAATATTTTCTATGAGGTTTCAAGTTATATTGTATTTCACGCTAAACTGAAAAATACATCGAGTTATGTGCACGCTGAAAGAAACTACACCTGAAACTTTCACTCATTACTTAAAAATCCAAATCAATCCTTATTACAATAATTGCATTAATTTTCATTTGAGTTGATTAAGCAAGCCTTGGAACACTTCCCTTTTTTCATTATGTAAAAAAATTGGCTTGCTCCTCAATTATTTAATTTGTATAAAATCTTCCTAATTTTCCCAGAAATCTCTCTTTTATCGAAAATATGTAATATTTCATGTTGTTTTTCAATATATTGAATTCTTATGTTGACTCTTCAATGAAATCTTCAAACCAAATTTTCAGAAATCATTAAAAATCAATTTGTTTCAATGATAAAATCTCAAGTAGCAGGTCAAATCTGTAAGTCACTCACGTATTTATACCTACCCTTTATTATCTTGTTTTCTATGTTTAAGTGTGATTTTTATCGTTATACCTGACAGTTAATAGGTTCAGTTTCGAATCTTAGATTCTAATTTTCTTCTTACTTGCTATTCATGACATTATGTCATCATGTCTTTATGTATATAAAATATATATTTATATATATTATTTTCAATGTTTTTAGTGTTTCAATGTGCTTCAAAACGGACTATGATGAATAAAATTGTAATGGAAAAAAAAATTATGTTTTATATGATACCTACTTAATTTATAATTCATTTCATATTTATTTATTCATTCAAAATATGTTATTTAGTGACCACACATTATACAACAACCCCACATTATATTTCAGGATAAGAAAAATATATTTTAATTTTTGTATATACAAAAATTGGCAGATAAACATTTCAAAATTTTTCAGTATATTAATAAACTTAATTACACTTAAGGAATAGTATGCATCATATCTTGCAAATATAATATGCTCGAGAATTAACTTATGGAAATGAGGTACGTAAATGTAGTGTCAAAATGAAACACTGTCAATTATCATAGAAATAAAATGAATCGATTCAATGAAAAGAAAAATGTTAACCTTCTATGGCACCATTTCCTAAAAAAAGATCAATTGATTCGTTTGCGGTTGATTGTCTAAAAATATATTGTCTAAAATACGATTTCCAATCTAACAGCAAATCGAACTTTTTTCGCCTTAAAAATTCGAAATAAAGTAGGCAAACAATAATTTGATAAATCCTTTATTAATCACTCTGCGCAGAAGGGTAGAGCTTATGAATAATTATTTGATTTTAAACATAATGAACATGAAAGTTCGAAGAATATTAAACAATATCTGCATTAAAATCAATGAATACCAAATCCATTACAAATCTTTAGATTTATAAGATTCCTTGTCAACATTATTTAAGGTTCTCTAATCTCAAATCCAATGTTGGAGGGAAATTTACAGTAGGCATGAAAAAGAATTTAATCATGAAGTATTAGTAACAAATTTTTGAAAAAAAATTATAAGTCATAAATTATAAGAAAAAAATTCATTAATTGAAACAAAATACAACCATTAAATTCTTTCTATGTGGAATTTGAGTTAAAAACTCAGTTGAAGAAACTTATTACAATAATTGCATTAATATTCATCAGAATTGGTTGAGCAAGCCTTGGAACACTTTCCCTTTTTCTCTATGTAAAAAAGTTGGCTTACAATAATTGAATAAATTATTTGATTTGTATGAATTCTTTCTAATTTTCCCAGAATTCTCTGTTTTATCGAAAATAATGTAATATTTCATACAGTTTTTCAATATATTGAATTCTTATTTTCAATATTCAACGAAATCTTCAAACAAAATTTTCTGAAATCATCAAAAATCAATTTGTTTCGATGATAAAATCCCAAGTAGCAGGTCAGTTCTCTTAGTCTTTCATGTATTTATACCTACGTTTTATTATCTTGTTTTCTATGTTCAAGTGTAATTTTGATTGCTATACCTGACTGCTTCTAGGTTCCATTTCGAATCTTAGATTCTAATTTTCTTCTTACTTGTTATGTTTGTATATAATATATATTTATCTATCTATCTATATATATATATATATATATATATATATATATATATATATATATATATATATATATATATATATATATATATATATATATATATATATATATATATATATATATATATATATATATATATATATATATATATATATATATATATATATATATATATATATTATGGCATCTTGCCTTTATGTAAATCTTTATGTATATAATATATATTTATCTATATATATATATATATATATATATATATATATATATATATATATATATATATATATATATATATATATATATATATATATATATATATATATATATATATATATATATATATATATATATATATATATATATATATATATATATATATATATATATATATATATATATATATATATATATATATATATATATATATATATATATCGATAATATATATATATATATATATATATATTTTTTTGATATGAAAAAGTTTATTTTTGTTGAACTTTCGTTGTTATAACTACAACTTTGTCAAAACTAATGAACATATTCATTAAAAAAACTATATTCATTAGTTTCAACAAAGTTGTAATATAACAACGAAACGTCAACAAAAATAAACTTTTCATATCAAGAAAAGCCTGTTATTGTAAGAAAAATTTGCTTTTTCGTAAAACTGAGTTTTACGAAAAATTTGTGAAATTGAAGTCAATTTCCAACCAACAATGAACCTATAATATTCTTGAAAAAGGCCTAGAGCCGAAACATATGTCGAATAAATAATTACTTCATCAAGTTTAAACTGTGCTGATTCCCAAGAAACCTTCACACTTATGTTATTAAGCAAAGCACAAGAAAACTAAACGAATTATATATATATATATATATATATATATATATATATATATATATATATATATATATATATATATATATATATTCGAAAGTTTTCAGCAATAACAGGCTTTTTTGATATGAAAAAGTTTATTTTTGTTGACCTTTCGTTGTTATATTACAACTTTGTCAAAACTAATGAATATATTCATTAAAAAAACTATATTCATTAGTTTTAACAAAGTTGTAATATAACAACGAAACGTCATCAAAAATAAATTTTTTCATATCGAAAAAGCCTGTTATTGCTTTATTGCTAGAAACTTTCGAAATAAAATATCTTGAACAGGCAATAAATCAATTTCAAGATATATATATATATATATATATATATATATATATATATATATATATATATATATATATATATATATATATATATATATATATATATATATATATATATATATATATATATATATATATATATATATATATATATATATATATATATATATATATATATATATATATATATATATATATATATATATATATATCATCTGAGCATTATAGAAGAATAATTAGCATCTGCATTTGTTAAATTTCACAAATATAAATATAGCATCTGAAGAAGGAGAAGTACTTCAAAACGGACTATGATGAATAAAATTGTAATGAAAAAAAAATTATGTTTTATATAATACATACTTAATTTATAATTCATTTCATATTTATTTATTCATTCAAAATATATGTTCAGTGACCACACATTATACAACAACCCCACATCATATTTTAGGGTAAGAAAAAATATATTTTTACTTTTGTATGTACAAAAATTGACAGATAAACATTCGAAAATGTTTCAGTATATTGATAAACTTTATTACACTTAAGGATTACTATGCATCATATCTTCTAAATATAATTTGCACGATAATTAACTTTTCGAAATGAGTTACGTAAATGTAGTGTCAAAATTAAACACTGTCAATTATCATAGAAATAAAATGAATTGATTCAATGAAAAGAAAAAGTTAACCTTCTATGGCATTTTCCTAGAAATAGATCAACTGATTCGTTTGGGGTTCACTGTCTAAATATATATTGTCTAAAATATGATTCCCCATCTAACAGCAAATCGAACTTTTTTCGCCTTAAAGATTCGAAATAAAGTAGGCAAACAATAATTTGATAAATCCTTTATTAATCACTCTGAGCAGAAGGGTAGAGCTTATGAATAGTCATTTGATTTTAATCATAATGGACATAAAAGTTCGGAGAATATTGAACATTATCTGCATTGAAACTAAATAATATCAAATCCATTACAATTATTTAGATTTAAAAGATTCCTTATCAATATTATTTAAGGTTCTCTAATCTCAAATCCAATGTTTGGAGGGAAATTTACAGTAGGCATAAAAAAATATAATCATGAAATTATAAGTAACAAATATATTAAGAAAAAGTATAAGTCATAAATTATAAGAAAAAAATTCATTCATTAAAACAAAATACAACTATTGAAATTTTTTTATGTGGAATTTGAGTTGGGTCCGCGTCTGTGACCGAATGTAGCATTTGCATTCAAGATGCGTTTGTTATACTGTTTCCTCTTCTTTGCTCTACCAGTCTTCTTTTTCTTCTTTTCTTGTTTTTCTACCTTTGGTGTCTGTGCTCTTACTTTTCCTATAACATAAATAAAAAGTAGTTAGCTCTATTCCCAGACCAATTTCAAAACTAAATTATACCAGCAATGTTAAGATATAAAATAACAAAACTTAAAATTAGGTTCCATATCATTGAAAAAATTTAAGATACACGCTAAATAATAGTCGAATGTTCATCATCTGAATAATGACTAGACCAGTAAATAATATTTAATCGTGATGAAGAAACGAAGAATATAATGTACCTGGGGTAATGAAGATGTATTTTCAAAATAACACATAATAAAGTTTTCATAGTTTTAAATGTAGGTATAAGATGATTTTTATATAAAATCAGTTACATATATTTCAACACATTTTATCCCTTTATTGAAAGTACTCAAACGATTAGTAACTATTTCAGACTTGATTCTGTTTTGCTATCATTTTTACCTACATATATCTATTCAAAATTGATTCTATTGCATTTTGGTTTCAAAAATAAACTTACCAGCACGAGCTAAAGATCCATGAACTTTTCCTCCAAGAAGACCTGCAGTAATTTCAATGTCTGTTTCTTCAAACACAGATACTACATCAGCATCGCTAACTATATTTCCACCTGCATATAAAACAATTTCCTCAGGCTTGAGCTTTTCTAAGCCAGCAATGGTGCTCTGAAATAAAACCAAATTATATAAAGAAAGGAATCAAAGGATGCATCGGTGATTTGTCATCTAAAATAAGTCCTCAGGAATCAAAAATTATTTCTTTACCTGAAAAGTATACCATCGAAAGTGTATATATTCCGAATTAAAAAATCAAGTATCAAAATCTTAAATCACACGATGAAACTTCTGATGTAGAAAATATCGATAGATAAATATTTTGTTAATAGTAATCGGTAATAAATTGAATAAAAATTATTATTACTATTACTACAAGTCTCCTTGAATTACTACAATTCTTCATTTTGATATGAAACAAAATTTCAGTGTAAATTGAGGATCACGATAAATTGTGATCACGAGTTCATACAAAAAAACAGCTAGATAATTTTCACTGAGTAGTATAATATGTAGTCCAAAGTATTATTTACCTTCAGCTGGGAAATTGTTTCATTTCCTTCGCAATTAATTATGTGAGTTTTCTGGCCTCTCAAACACAACTGCATGATGAAGAGCTCTGGAATAAATCAACTCTATATTAATAATCATCATAAATGGGTAACCGAAATGAAAATTTCGAATAAATAATGATAAAATGGCATTATTTTTCAATGAATAGAGGTGAAATAAAAGAAAACTAATAGTCATATTACTTACATTTTTTCGATATAATAATAAACTTTCAATAACTAGAATCTAGACTTGACTCTTAGAATCGCTTCCAAACGATAGAACAACAATCACTTTCAAATATTCACAAGAACTGTTGACTCTCCAAAAAGAAGGTTTCTTATATAGGTATATTGTACAGAAGAACACAAAAGTATTTTTTCTTCTTCTTTTCCTTAATATAGTAATACATTGAAACATTTACCCATATTCAATTGTACCGACTAGATGGACGCTACTTGGATAGCAGTGTTGCCAAACTACGGCTTTTGAACCCAAATTTAAGGCAGAAATGTGTGTCGTGAAGTTTTTTGGGTTAAAAAATTTTGGATTAATTTTTGGGCCATAAATAATGTTTCACGAATCACTATTCAACGGGCAATAAATGAGTATCCAAGTAAATTAAATTCACAATATTAAAATCAATTGCTCTAAAACTGCCACATATCAAGTTAATCCCGACATCTCAAAAATGAATGCACTTTTTCAGATGACTCATATCTATGAAAATAGAAATGATTGAACAATCGTATTGGAATCTGTTAGCGAAAAAGCAATAGGTATCACACCCTCAGCTGCTTTCCATGTTGAAGAATATTGAACTTGTAAATTTGAAAACATTACATAATTTAGGCTTCCATTAGTCACTATACCGTTTTCAAACGATATTCTTGTTTAAATTATGTTGTAGTTTAAATAATGACATATGCGTTATAATTACAAGCCCAATGTTATGTTAAACTTTAAGTCTGTGGGTCCACTGAATTAAAAAAACAGAGGCAATAACAATTTAAGAAAAAGTTTGCAATTGAAGTCTTACAGTAAAATATTGACACGAACTTCCGTGACACGTGATGGTGGATCATGTGTAAAAAAAAAAAGGAATTAAGGGTGACTAATAATTCATTTAGCTAATTTAAAGCCGAATCTCAATGCTTAACGCAATCACAATTTTTCTGAGGCTTTTGAATTTCACACTTTTTTAAGGATTTTTGTCTTCATTTCAGAATTATTTTCAAATAGAAGACGACAGGATGACATCAATTTATTTATTTTGAAGATATTTACTTGATGAGGAATTTCTCTGATTATATTTTCAATAAAAACTGATGAATAAAATAGATAAAAATAATTAACTACCAATAATATTGGACAGGATTAATACGCTAGAAAATGTAGTAAACCTGGGAAACTGCAGTCGCAATACGAGTATAACCATTATAGTGATAAAAAACAAGTATAGTTGACAGGTTAATGTTGAAAATTTCAATATTATAAATATAATTGTAATAATTCTATATGTTCTTAATTACGTGGGTAAAGTTTTCTGTGGTTTCCTTTACCATCAAATGTCAGATGAATTGAAAATTTGATATTCGTCCAAATGGCACGTAAAGATGAGTAGGCCAGAGCCGCACCTTTAAAATTTGATGTGAACATATATTAAAAAAAATTTTTTTTTAAAGTAATATAATCAAGTATCACATGGTTGAAGAAGGTCGCGACACCTTATAACCTCCCACCTTGTAATTGAAAAAAACAATGGATTTTATTGTAAACAAAAATCTCGATGAAACGTATTTTCATTCATTTATTCATTCATGAAAAATAAAGTTCATTTTTCTGTATAGCAAAAAATCTACCAATATGTCTAATTCAGAATTCAAGTTTGTAGTATTAGTTTAAACCTTGGAGTCTTAATCAATATTTTCTATGAGGTTTCAAGTTATATTGTATTTCACGCTAAACTGAAAAATACATCGAGTTATGTGCACGCTGAAAGAAACTACACCTGAAACTTTCACTCATTACTTAAAAATCCAAATCAATCCTTATTACAATAATTGCATTAATTTTCATTTGAGTTGATTAAGCAAGCCTTGGAACACTTCCCTTTTTTCATTATGTAAAAAAATTGGCTTGCTCCTCAATTATTTAATTTGTATAAAATCTTCCTAATTTTCCCAGAAATCTCTCTTTTATCGAAAATATGTAATATTTCATGTTGTTTTTCAATATATTGAATTCTTATGTTGACTCTTCAATGAAATCTTCAAACCAAATTTTCAGAAATCATTAAAAATCAATTTGTTTCAATGATAAAATCTCAAGTAGCAGGTCAAATCTGTAAGTCACTCACGTATTTATACCTACCCTTTATTATCTTGTTTTCTATGTTTAAGTGTGATTTTTATCGTTATACCTGACAGTTAATAGGTTCAGTTTCGAATCTTAGATTCTAATTTTCTTCTTACTTGCTATTCATGACATTATGTCATCATGTCTTTATGTATATAAAATATATATTTATATATATTATTTTCAATGTTTTTAGTGTTTCAATGTGCTTCAAAACGGACTATGATGAATAAAATTGTAATGGAAAAAAAAATTATGTTTTATATGATACCTACTTAATTTATAATTCATTTCATATTTATTTATTCATTCAAAATATGTTATTTAGTGACCACACATTATACAACAACCCCACATTATATTTCAGGATAAGAAAAATATATTTTAATTTTTGTATATACAAAAATTGGCAGATAAACATTTCAAAATTTTTCAGTATATTAATAAACTTAATTACACTTAAGGAATAGTATGCATCATATCTTGCAAATATAATATGCTCGAGAATTAACTTATGGAAATGAGGTACGTAAATGTAGTGTCAAAATGAAACACTGTCAATTATCATAGAAATAAAATGAATCGATTCAATGAAAAGAAAAATGTTAACCTTCTATGGCACCATTTCCTAAAAAAAGATCAATTGATTCGTTTGCGGTTGATTGTCTAAAAATATATTGTCTAAGAAAAAGCCTGTTATTGCTTTACTGCTAGAAACTTTCGAAATAAAATATCTTGAACAGGCAATCAATCAATTTCAAGATATATATATATATATATATATATATATATATATATATATATATATATATATATATATATATACATATATATATATATATATATATATATATATATATATATATATATATATATATATATATATATATATATATATATATATATATATATATATATATATATATATATATATATATATATATATATATATATATATATATATATATATCATCTGAGCATTATAGAAGAATAATTAGCATCTGCATTTGTTAAATTTCACAAATATAAATATAGCATCTGATGAAGGAGAAGTACTTCAAAACGGACTATGATGAATAAAATTGTAATGAAAAAAAAATTATGTTTTATATAATACATACTTAATTTATAATTCATTTCATATTTATTTATTCATTCAAAATATATGTTCAGTGACCACACATTATACAACAACCCCACATCATATTTTAGGTAAGAAAAATATATTTTTACTTTTGTATATACAAAAATTGACAGATAAACATTCGAAAATGTTTCAGTATATTGATAAACTTTATTACACTTAAGGATTACTATGCATCATATCTTCTAAATATAATTTGCACGATAATTAACTTTTCGAAATGAGTTACGTAAATGTAGTGTCAAAATTAAACACTGTCAATTATCATAGAAATAAAATGAATTGATTCAATGAAAAGAAAAAAGTTAACCTTCTATGGCATTTTCCTAGAAATAGATCAACTGATTCGTTTGGGGTTCACTGTCTAAATATATATTGTCTAAAATATGATTCCCCATCTAACAGCAAATCGAACTTTTTTCGCCTTAAAGATTCGAAATAAAGTAGGCAAACAATAATTTGATAAATCCTTTATTAATCACTCTGAGCAGAAGGGTAGAGCTTATGAATAGTCATTTGATTTTAATCATAATGGACATAAAAGTTCGGAGAATATTGAACATTATCTGCATTGAAACTAAATAATATCAAACCCATTACATATATTTAGATTTAAAAGATTCCTTATCAATATTATTTAAGGTTCTCTAATCTCAAATCCAATGTTTGGAGGGAAATTTACAGTAGGCATAAAAAAATATAATCATGAAATTATAAGTAACAAATATATTAAGAAAAAGTATAAGTCATAAATTATAAGAAAAAATTCATTCATTAAAACAAAATACAACTATTGAAATTTTTTATGTGGAATTTGAGTTGGGTCCGCGTCTGTGACCGAATGTAGCATTTGCATTCAAGATGCGTTTGTTATACTGTTTCCTCTTCTTTGCTCTACCAGTCTTCTTTTTCTTCTTTTCTTGTTTTTCTACCTTTGGTGTCTGTGCTCTTACTTTTCCTATAACATAAATAAAAAGTAGTTAGCTCTATTCCCAGACCAATTTCAAAACTAAATTATACCAGCAATGTTAAGATATAAAATAACAAAACTTAAAATTAGGTTCCATATCATTGAAAAAATTTAAGATACACGCTAAATAATAGTCGAATGTTCATCATCTGAATAATGACTAGACCAGTAAATAATATTTAATCGTGATGAAGAAACGAAGAATATAATGTACCTGGGGTAATGAAGATGTATTTTCAAAATAACACATAATAAAGTTTTCATAGTTTTAAATGTAGGTATAAGATGATTTTTATATAAAATCAGTTACATATATTTCAACACATTTTATCCCTTTATTGAAAGTACTCAAACGATTAGTAACTATTTCAGACTTGATTCTGTTTTGCTATCATTTTTACCTACATATATCTATTCAAAATTGATTCTATTGCATTTTGGTTTCAAAAATAAACTTACCAGCACGAGCTAAAGATCCATGAACTTTTCCTCCAAGAAGACCTGCAGTAATTTCAATGTCTGTTTCTTCAAACACAGATACTACATCAGCATCGCTAACTATATTTCCACCTGCATATAAAACAATTTCCTCAGGCTTGAGCTTTTCTAAGCCAGCAATGGTGCTCTGAAATAAAACCAAATTATATAAAGAAAGGAATCAAAGGATGCATCGGTGATTTGTCATCTAAAATAAGTCCTCAGGAATCAAAAATTATTTCTTTACCTGAAAAGTATACCATCGAAAGTGTATATATTCCGAATTAAAAAATCAAGTATCAAAATCTTAAATCACACGATGAAACTTCTGATGTAGAAAATATCGATAGATAAATATTTTGTTAATAGTAATCGGTAATAAATTGAATAAAAATTATTATTACTATTACTACAAGTCTCCTTGAATTACTACAATTCTTCATTTTGATATGAAACAAAATTTCAGTGTAAATTGAGGATCACGATAAATTGTGATCACGAGTTCATACAAAAAAGCAGCTAGATAATTTTCACTGAGTAGTATAATATGTAGTCCAAAGTATTATTTACCTTCAGCTGGGAAATTGTTTCATTTCCTTCGCAATTAATTATGTGAGTTTTCTGGCCTCTCAAACACAACTGCATGATGAAGAGCTCTGGAATAAATCAACTCTATATTAATAATCATCATAAATGGGTAACCGAAATGAAAATTTCGAATAAATAATGATAAAATGGCATTATTTTTCAATGAATAGAGGTGAAATAAAAGAAAACTAATAGTCATATTACTTACATTTTTTCGATATAATAATAAACTTTCAATAACTAGAATCTAGACTTGACTCTTAGAATCGCTTCCAAACGATAGAACAACAATCACTTTCAAATATTCACAAGAACTGTTGACTCTCCAAAAGAAGGTTTCTTATATAGGTATATTGTACAGAAGAACACAAAAGTATTTTTCTTCTTCTTTTCCTTAATATAGTAATACATTGAAACATTTACCCATATTCAATTGTACCGACTAGATGGACGCTACTTGGATAGCAGTGTTGCCAAACTACGGCTTTTGAACCCAAATTTAAGGCAGAAATGTGTGTCGTGAAGTTTTTTTGGGTTAAAAAAATTTTGGATTAATTTTTGGGCCATAAATAATGTTTCACGAATCACTATTCAACGGGCAATAAATGAGTATCCAAGTAAATTAAATTCACAATATTAAAATCAATTGCTCTAAAACTGCCACATATCAAGTTAATCCCGACATCTCAAAAATGAATGCACTTTTTCAGATGACTCATATCTATGAAAATAGAAATGATTGAACAATCGTATTGGAATCTGTAAGCGAAAAAGCAATAGGTATCACACCCTCAGCTGCTTTCCATGTTGAAGAATATTGAACTTGTAAATTTGAAAACATTACATAATTTAGGCTTCCATCAGTCACTATACCGTTTTCAAACGATATTCTTGTTTAAATTATGTTGTAGTTTAAATAATGACATATGCGTTATAATTACAAGCCCAATGTTATGTTAAACTTTAAGTCTGTGGGTCCACTGAATTAAAAAAACAGAGGCAATAACAATTTAAGAAAAAGTTTGCAATTGAAGTCTTACAGTAAAATATTGACACGAACTTCCGTGACACGTGATGGTGGATCATGTGTAAAAAGAGATAAGAAATTAAGGGTGACTAATAATTCATTTAGCTAATTTAAAGCCGAATCTCAATGCTTAACGCAATCACAATTTTTCTGAGGCTTTTGAATTTCACACTTTTTTAAGGATTTTTGTCTTCATTTCAGAATTATTTTCAAATAGAAGACGACAGGATGACATCAATTTATTTATTTTGAAGATATTTACTTGATGAGGAATTTCTCTGATTATATTTTCAATAAAAACTGATGAATAAAATAGATAAAAATAATTAACTACCAATAATATTGGACAGGATTAATACGCTAGAAAATGTAGTAAACCTGGGAAACTGCAGTCGCAATACGAGTATAACCATTATAGTGATAAAAAACAAGTATAGTTGACAGGTTAATGTTGAAAATTTCAATATTATAAATATAATTGTAATAATTCTATATGTTCTTAATTACGTGGGTAAAGTTTTCTGTGGTTTCCTTTACCATCAAATGTCAGATGAATTGAAAATTTGATATTCGTCCAAATGGCACGTAAAGATGAGTAGGCCAGAGCCGCACCTTTAAAATTTGATGTGAACATATATGAAAAAAAATTTTTTTTAAAGTAATATAATCAAGTATCACATGGTTGAAGAAGGTCGCGACACCTTATAACCTCCACCTTGTAATTGAAAAAAACAATGGATTTTATTGTAAACAAAAATCTCGATGAAACGTATTTTCATTCATTTATTCATTCATGAAAAATAAAGTTCATTTTTCTGTATAGCAAAAAATCTACCAATATGTCTAATTCAGAATTCAAGTTTGTAGTATTAGTTTAAACCTTGGAGTCTTAATCAATATTTTCTATGAGGTTTCAAGTTATATTGTATTTCACGCTAAACTGAAAAATACATCGAGTTATGTGCACGCTGAAAGAAACTACACCTGAAACTTTCACTCATTACTTAAAAATCCAAATCAATCCTTATTACAATAATTGCATTAATTTTCATTTGAGTTGATTAAGCAAGCCTTGGAACAATTCCCTTTTTCTTTATGTAAAAAAATTGGCTTGCTCCTCAATTATTTAATTTGTATAAAATCTTCCTAATTTTCCCAGAAATCTCTCTTTTATCGAAAATATGTAATATTTCATGTTGTTTTTCAATATATTGAATTCTTATGTTGACTCTTCAATGAAATCTTCAAACCAAATTTTCAGAAATCATTAAAAATCAATTTGTTTCAATGATAAAATCTCAAGTAGCAGGTCAAATCTGTAAGTCACTCACGTATTTATACCTACCCTTTATTATCTTGTTTTCTATGTTTAAGTGTGATTTTTATCGTTATACCTGACAGTTAATAGGTTCAGTTTCGAATCTTAGATTCTAATTTTCTTCTTACTTGCTATTCATGACATTATGGCATCATGTCTTTATGTATATAAAATATATATTTATATATATTATTTTCAATGTTTTTAGTGTTTCAATGTGCTTCAAAACGGACTATGATGAATAAAATTGTAATGGAAAAAAAATTATGTTTTATATGATACCTACTTAATTTATAATTCATTTCATATTTATTTATTCATTCAAAATATGTTATATAGTGACCACACATTATACAACAACCCCACTTTATATTTCAGGATAAGAAAAATATATTTTAATTTTTGTATATACAAAAATTGGCAGATAAACATTTCAAAATTTTTCAGTATATTAATAAACTTAATTACACTTAAGGAATAGTATGCATCATATCTTGCAAATATAATATGCTCGAGAATCAACTTATGGAAATGAGGTACGTAAATGTAGTGTCAAAATGAAACACTGTCAATTATCATAGAAATAAAATGAATCGATTCAATGAAAAGAAAAATGTTAACCTTCTATGGCACCATTTCCTAAAAAAAGATCAATTGATTCGTTTGCGGTTGATTGTCTAAAAATATATTGTCTAAAATACGATTTCCCATCTAACAGCAAATCGAACTTTTTTCGCCTTAAAAATTCGAAATAAAGTAGGCAAACAATAATTTGATAAATCCTTTATTAATCACTCTGCGCATAAGGGTAGAGCTTATGAATAATTATTTGATTTTAAACATAATGAACATGAAAGTTCGAAGAATATTAAACAATATCTGCATTAAAATCAATGAATATCAAATCCATTACAAATCTTTAGATTTATAAGATTCCTTGTCAACATTATTTAAGGTTCTCTAATCTCAAATCCAATGTTGGAGGGAAATTTACAGTAGGCATGAAGAAGAATTTAATCATGAAGTATTAGTAACAAATTTTTAAAAAAAAATTATAAGTCATAAATTATAAGAAAAAAATTCATTAATTGAAACAAAATACAACCATTAAATTCTTTCTATGTGGAATTTGAGTTAAAAACTCAGTTGAAGAAACTTATTACAATAATTGCATTAATATTCATCAGAATTGGTTGAGCAAGCCTTGGAACACTTTCCCTTTTTCTCTATGTAAAAAAGTTGGCTTACAATAATTGAATAAATTATTTGATTTGTATGAATTCTTTCTAATTTTCCTAGAATTCTCTGTTTTATCGAAAATAATGTAATATTTCATACAGTTTTTCAATATATTGAATTCTTATTTTCAATATTCAACGAAATCTTCAAACAAAATTTTCTGAAATCATCAAAAATCAATTTTTTTCGATGATAAAATCCCAAGTAGCAGGTCAGTTCTCTTAGTCTTTCATGTATTTATACCTACGTTTTATTATCTTGTTTTCTATGTTCAAGTGTAATTTTGATTGCTATACCTGACTGCTTCTAGGTTCCATTTCGAATCTTACATTCAGATTTACGTTGTTTGTTTATTTGTAACAGCCTTTAAACAGCCTGAGATTTGTGAATCTCAGGTAAATACCGTAAACTCTTAACTTCATTTTCAACCTGACAAACATATATATATATATATATATATATATATATATATATATATATTATATCTATATATATATATATATATATATATATATATATATATTTCGCAAGATATATATATATATATATATATATATATATATATATATATATATATATATATATATATATATTCATCTTATATCTTTAAATATATATACATATATATATATATATATATATATATATATATATATATATATATATATATATATATAAATATAAAGAACAGTAATTTTGTCGTGTTTAACCTCACCACGTGCGGACATGAATAATTATATTAATATTTTTACAGTGAAAATTGAGAATTAAATTATATTTCAAAAGTTTTGAACTCGACTGGGATTCGAACGTTGTTATATTCTTTGGGTTATAAAAAATCTATATAAATAATATATATATATATATATATATATATATATATATATATATATATATATATATATATATATATAATATATATATAAGCATTATAGAAGAATTATTATTATCTGCATTTGTAAAACTTCACAAATATTAATTTAACATCTGAAGAGGGAGAAGTACTATAAATATAGCATCTGAAACGGGACTATGATGAATAAAATTGTAATGGAAAAAAAAATTATGTTTTATATGATACCTACTTAATTTATAATTCATTTCATATTTATTTATTCATTCAAAATATGTTATTTAGGGACCACACATTATACAACAACCCCACATTATATTTCAGGATAAGAAAAATATATTTTAATTTTTGTATATACAAAAAGTGGCAGATAAACATTCGAAAATGTTTCAGTATATTGATAAACTTTATTACACTTAAGGATTACTATGCATCATATCTTCTAAATATAATATGCACGATAATTAACTTTTCGAAATGATGTACGTAAATGTAGTGTCAAAATGAAACACCGTCAATTATCATAGAAATAAAATGAATTGATTCAATGAAAAGAAAAAAGTTAACCTTCTATTGCACTTTTTCCGAGAAATAGATCAACTGATTCGTTTGGGGTTCACTGTCTAAATATATATTGTCTAAAATACGATTCCCCATCTAACAGCAAATCGAACTTTTTCAAGCTGAAAAAGCAAGTTCCAAGCTGAAAAATACATCGAGTTATGTGCGCGCTGAAAGAAACTACACCTGAAACTTTCACTCATTACTTAAAAATCCAAATCAATCCTTATTACAATAATTGCATTAATTTTCATTTGAGTTGATTAAGCAAGCCTTGGAACACTTCCCTTTTTTCACTATGTAAAAAAATTGACTTGCTCCTCAATTATTTAATTTGTATAAAATCTTCCTAATTTTCCCAGAAATCTCTCTTTTATCGAAAATATGTAATATTTCATGTTGTTTTTCAATATATTGAATTCTTATGTTGACTCTTCAATGAAATCTTCAAACCAAATTTTCAGAAATCATTAAAAATCAATTTGTTTCAATGATAAAATCTCAAGTAGCAGGTCAAATCTGTAAGTCACTCACGTATTTATACCTACCCTTTATTATCTTGTTTTCTATGTTTAAGTGTGATTTTTATCGTTATACCTGACAGTTAATAGGTTCAGTTTCGAATCTTAGATTCTAATTTTCTTCTTACTTGCTATTCATGACATTATGTCATCATGTCTTTATGTATATAAAATATATATTTATATATATTATTTTCAATGTTTTTAGGGTTTCAATGTGCTTCAAAACGGACTATGATGAATAAAATTGTAATGGAAAAAAAATTATGTTTTATATGATACCTACTTAATTTATAATTCATTTCATATTTATTTATTCATTCAAAATATGTTATTTAGTGACCACACATTATACAACAACCCCACATTATATTTCAGGATAAGAAAAATATATTTTAATTTTTGTATATACAAAAATTGGCAGATAAACATTTCAAAATTTTTCAGTATATTAATAAACTTAATTACACTTAAGGAATAGTATGCATCATATCTTGCAAATATAATATGCTCGAGAATTAACTTATGGAAATGAGGTACGTAAATGTAGTGTCAAAATGAAACACTGTCAATTATCATAGAAATAAAATGAATCGATTCAATGAAAAGAAAAATGTTAACCTTCTATGGCACCATTTCCTAAAAAAGATCAATTGATTCGTTTGCGGTTGATTGTCTAAAAATATATTGTCTAAAATACGATTTCCAATCTAACAGCAAATCGAACTTTTTTCGCCTTAAAAATTCGAAATAAAGTAGGCAAACAATAATTTGATAAATCCTTTATTAATCACTCTGCGCAGAAGGGTAGAGCTTATGAATAATTATTTGATTTTAAACATAATGAACATGAAAGTTCGAAGAATATTAAACAATATCTGCATTAAAATCAATGAATACCAAATCCATTACAAATCTTTAGATTTATAAGATTCCTTGTCAACATTATTTAAGGTTCTCTAATCTCAAATCCAATGTTGGAGGGAAATTTACAGTAGGCATGAAAAAGAATTTAATCATGAAGTATTAGTAACAAATTTTTAAAAAAAAATTATAAGTCATAAATTATAAGAAAAAAATTCATTAATTGAAACAAAATACAACCATTAAATTCTTTCTATGTGGAATTTGAGTTAAAAACTCAGTTGAAGAAACTTATTACAATAATTGCATTAATATTCATCAGAATTGGTTGAGCAAGCCTTGGAACACTTTCCCTTTTTCTCTATGTAAAAAAGTTGGCTTACAATAATTGAATAAATTATTTGATTTGTATGAATTCTTTCTAATTTTCCCAGAATTCTCTGTTTTATCGAAAATAATGTAATATTTCATACAGTTTTTCAATATATTGAATTCTTATTTTCAATATTCAACGAAATCTTCAAACAAAATTTTCTGAAATCATCAAAAATCAATTTGTTTCGATGATAAAATCCCAAGTAGCAGGTCAGTTCTCTTAGTCTTTCATGTATTTATACCTACGTTTTATTATCTTGTTTTCTATGTTCAAGTGTAATTTTGATTGCTATACCTGACTGCTTCTAGGTTCCATTTCGAATCTTAGATTCTAATTTTCTTCTTACTTGTTATGTTTGGCATTATGGCATATATATATATATATATATATATATATATATATATATATATATATATATATATATATATATATATATATATATATATATATATATATATATATATATATATATATATATTCGAAAGATTTTAGCAATAACAGTCTTTTTTATATGAAAAAGTTTATTTTTGTTGAACTTTCGTTGTTATAATACAACTTTGTCAAAACTAATGAACATATTCATTAAAAAAACTATATTCATTAGTTTCAACAAAGTTGTAATATAACAACGAAACGTCAACAAAAATAAACTTTTCATATCAAGAAAAGCCTGTTATTGTAAGAAAAATTTGCTTTTTCGTAAAACTGAGTTTTACGAAAAATTTGTGAAATTGAAGTCAATTTCCAACCAACAATGAACCTATAATATTCTTGAAAAAGGCCTAGAGCCGAAACATATGTCGAATAAATAATTACTTCATCAAGTTTAAACTGTGCTGATTCCCAAGAAACCTTCACACTTATGTTATTAAGCAAAGCACAAGAAAACTAAACGAATTATATATATATATATATATATATATATATATATATATATATATATATATATATATATATATATATATATATATATATATTTCGAAAGTTTTCAGCAATAACAGGCTTTTTGATATGAAAAAGTTTATTTTTGTTGACCTTTCGTTGTTATATTACAACTTTGTCAAAACTAATGAATATATTCATTAAAAAAACTATATTCATTAGTTTTAACAAAGTTGTAATATAACAACGAAACGTCATCAAAAATAAATTTTTTCATATCGAAAAAGCCTGTTATTGCTTTATTGCTAGAAACTTTCGAAATAAAATATCTTGAACAGGCAATAAATCAATTTCAAGATATATATATATATATATATATATATATATATATATATATATATATATATATATATATATATATATATATATATATATATATATATATATATATATATATATATATATATATATATATATATATATATATATATATATATATATATATATATATATATATATATATATATATATATATATATATATAATCATCTGAGCATTATAGAAGAATAATTAGCATCTGCATTTGTTAAATTTCACAAATATAAATATAGCATCTGAAGAAGGAGAAGTACTTCAAAACGGACTATGATGAATAAAATTGTAATGAAAAAAAAATTATGTTTTATATAATACATACTTAATTTATAATTCATTTCATATTTATTTATTCATTCAAAATATATGTTCAGTGACCACACATTATACAACAACCCCACATCATATTTTAGGGTAAGAAAAATATATTTTTACTTTTGTATGTACAAAAATTGACAGATAAACATTCGAAAATGTTTCAGTATATTGATAAACTTTATTACACTTAAGGATTACTATGCATCATATCTTCTAAATATAATTTGCACGATAATTAACTTTTCGAAATGAGTTACGTAAATGTAGTGTCAAAATTAAACACTGTCAATTATCATAGAAATAAAATGAATTGATTCAATGAAAAGAAAAAAGTTAACCTTCTATGGCATTTTCCTAGAAATAGATCAACTGATTCGTTTGGGGTTCACTGTCTAAATATATATTGTCTAAAATATGATTCCCCATCTAACAGCAAATCGAACTTTTTTCGCCTTAAAGATTCGAAATAAAGTAGGCAAACAATAATTTGATAAATCCTTTATTAATCACTCTGAGCAGAAGGGTAGAGCTTATGAATAGTCATTTGATTTTAATCATAATGGACATAAAAGTTCGGAGAATATTGAACATTATCTGCATTGAAACTAAATAATATCAAATCCATTACAATTATTTAGATTTAAAAGATTCCTTATCAATATTATTTAAGGTTCTCTAATCTCAAATCCAATGTTTGGAGGGAAATTTACAGTAGGCATAAAAAAAATATAATCATGAAATTATAAGTAACAAATATATTAAGAAAAAGTATAAGTCATAAATTATAAGAAAAAAATTCATTCATTAAAACAAAATACAACTATTGAAATTTTTTTATGTGGAATTTGAGTTGGGTCCGCGTCTGTGACCGAATGTAGCATTTGCATTCAAGATGCGTTTGTTATACTGTTTCCTCTTCTTTGCTCTACCAGTCTTCTTTTTCTTCTTTTCTTGTTTTTCTACCTTTGGTGTCTGTGCTCTTACTTTTCCTATAACATAAATAAAAAGTAGTTAGCTCTATTCCCAGACCAATTTCAAAACTAAATTATACCAGCAATGTTAAGATATAAAATAACAAAACTTAAAATTAGGTTCCATATCATTGAAAAAATTTAAGATACACGCTAAATAATAGTCGAATGTTCATCATCTGAATAATGACTAGACCAGTAAATAATATTTAATCGTGATGAAGAAACGAAGAATATAATGTACCTGGGGTAATGAAGATGTATTTTCAAAATAACACATAATAAAGTTTTCATAGTTTTAAATGTAGGTATAAGATGATTTTTATATAAAATCAGTTACATATATTTCAACACATTTTATCCCTTTATTGAAAGTACTCAAACGATTAGTAACTATTTCAGACTTGATTCTGTTTTGCTATCATTTTTACCTACATATATCTATTCAAAATTGATTCTATTGCATTTTGGTTTCAAAAATAAACTTACCAGCACGAGCTAAAGATCCATGAACTTTTCCTCCAAGAAGACCTGCAGTAATTTCAATGTCTGTTTCTTCAAACACAGATACTACATCAGCATCGCTAACTATATTTCCACCTGCATATAAAACAATTTCCTCAGGCTTGAGCTTTTCTAAGCCAGCAATGGTGCTCTGAAATAAAACCAAATTATATAAAGAAAGGAATCAAAGGATGCATCGGTGATTTGTCATCTAAAATAAGTCCTCAGGAATCAAAAATTATTTCTTTACCTGAAAAGTATACCATCGAAAGTGTATATATTCCGAATTAAAAAATCAAGTATCAAAATCTTAAATCACACGATGAAACTTCTGATGTAGAAAATATCGATAGATAAATATTTTGTTAATAGTAATCGGTAATAAATTGAATAAAAATTATTATTACTATTACTACAAGTCTCCTTGAATTACTACAATTCTTCATTTTGATATGAAACAAAATTTCAGTGTAAATTGAGGATCACGATAAATTGTGATCACGAGTTCATACAAAAAAGCAGCTAGATAATTTTCACTGAGTAGTATAATATGTAGTCCAAAGTATTATTTACCTTCAGCTGGGAAATTGTTTCATTTCCTTCGCAATTAATTATGTGAGTTTTCTGGCCTCTCAAACACAACTGCATGATGAAGAGCTCTGGAATAAATCAACTCTATATTAATAATCATCATAAATGGGTAACCGAAATGAAAATTTCGAATAAATAATGATAAAATGGCATTATTTTTCAATGAATAGAGGTGAAATAAAAGAAAACTAATAGTCATATTACTTACATTTTTTCGATATAATAATAAACTTTCAATAACTAGAATCTAGACTTGACTCTTAGAATCGCTTCCAAACGATAGAACAACAATCACTTTCAAATATTCACAAGAACTGTTGACTCTCCAAAAAAGGTTTCTTATATAGGTATATAGTACAGAAGAACACAAAAGCATTTTTTCTTCTTCTTTTCCTTAATATAGTAATACATTGAAACATTTACCCATATTCAATTGTACCGACTAGATGGACGCTACTTGGATAGCAGTGTTGCCAAACTACGGCTTTTGAACCCAAATTTAAGGCAGAAATGTGTGTCGTGAAGTTTTTTTGGGTTAAAAAATTTTGGATTAATTTTTGGGCCATAAATAATGTTTCACGAATCACTATTCAACGGGCAATAAATGAGTATCCAAGTAAATTAAATTCACAATATTAAAATCAATTGCTCTAAAACTGCCACATATCAAGTTAATCCCGACATCTCAAAAATGAATGCACTTTTTCAGATGACTCATATCTATGAAAATAGAAATGATTGAACAATCGTATTGGAATCTGTTAGCGAAAAAGCAATAGGTATCACACCCTCAGCTGCTTTCCATGTTGAAGAATATTGAACTTGTAAATTTGAAAACATTACATAATTTAGGCTTCCATTAGTCACTATACCGTTTTCAAACGATATTCTTGTTTAAATTATGTTGTAGTTTAAATAATGACATATGCGTTATAATTACAAGCCCAATGTTATGTTAAACTTTAAGTCTGTGGGTCCACTGAATTAAAAAAACAGAGGCAATAACAATTTAAGAAAAAGTTTGCAATTGAAGTCTTACAGTAAAATATTGACACGAACTTCCGTGACACGTGATGGTGGATCATGTGTAAAAAAAGATAAGAAATTTAGGGTGACTAATAATTCATTTAGCTAATTTAAAGCAGAATCTCAATGCTTAACGCAATCACAATTTTTCTGAGGCTTTTGAATTTCACACTTTTTTACGGATTTTCGTCTTCATTTCAGAATTATTTTCAAATAGAAGACGACAGGATGACATCAATTTATTTATTTTGAAGATATTTACTTGATGAGGAATTTCTCTGATTATATTTTCAATAAAAACTGATGAATAAAATAGATAAAAATAATTAACTACCAATAATATTGGACAGGATTAATACGCTAGAAAATGTAGTAAACCTGCGAAACTGCAGTCGCAATACGAGTATAACCATTATAGTGATAAAAAACAAGTATAGTTGACAGGTTAATGTTGAAAATTTCAATATTATAAATATAATTGTAATAATTCTATATGTTCTTAATTACGTGGGTAAAGTTTTCTGTGGTTTCCTTTACCATCAAATGTCAGATGAATTGAAAATTTGATATTCGTCCAAATGGCACGTAAAGATGAGTAGGCCAGAGCCGCACCTTTAAAATTTGATGTGAACATATATGAAAAAAAAATTTTTTTAAAGTAATATAATCAAGTATCACATGGTTGAAGAAGGTCGCGACACCTTATAACCTCCCACCTTGTAATTGAAAAAAACAATGGATTTTATTGTAAACAAAAATCTCGATGAAACGTATTTTCATTCATTTATTCATTCATGAAAAATAAAGTTCATTTTTCTGTATAGCAAAAAATCTACCAATATGTCTAATTCAGAATTCAAGTTTGTAGTATTAGTTTAAACCTTGGAGTCTTAATCAATATTTTCTATGAGGTTTCAAGTTATATTGTATTTCACGCTAAACTGAAAAATACATCGAGTTATGTGCACGCTGAAAGAAACTACACCTGAAACTTTCACTCATTACTTAAAAATCCAAATCAATCCTTATTACAATAATTGCATTAATTTTCATTTGAGTTGATTAAGCAAGCCTTGGAACAATTTCCCTTTTTCTTTATGTAAAAAAATTGGCTTGCTCCTCAATTATTTAATTTGTATAAAATCTTCCTAATTTTCCCAGAAATCTCTCTTTTATCGAAAATATGTAATATTTCATGTTGTTTTTCAATATATTGAATTCTTATGTTGACTCTTCAATGAAATCTTCAAACCAAATTTTCAGAAATCATTAAAAATCAATTTGTTTCAATGATAAAATCTCAAGTAGCAGGTCAAATCTGTAAGTCACTCACGTATTTATACCTACCCTTTATTATCTTGTTTCGCCTTTTAAGTGTGATTTTTATCGTTATACCTGACAGTTAATAGGTTCAGTTTCGAATCTTAGATTCTAATTTTCTTCTTACTTGCTATTCATGACATTATGTCATCATGTCTTTATGTATATAAAATATATATTTATATATATTATTTTCAATGTTTTTAGTGTTTCAATGTGCTTCAAAACGGACTATGATGAATAAAATTGTAATGGAAAAAAAATTATGTTTTATATGATACCTACTTAATTTATAATTCATTTCATATTTATTTATTCATTCAAAATATGTTATTTAGTGACCACACATTATACAACAACCCCACATTATATTTCAGGATAAGAAAAATATATTTTAATTTTTGTATATACAAAAATTGGCAGATAAACATTTCAAAATTTTTCAGTATATTAATAAACTTAATTACACTTAAGGAATAGTATGCATCATATCTTGCAAATATAATATGCTCGAGAATTAACTTATGGAAATGAGGTACGTAAATGTAGTGTCAAAATGAAACACTGTCAATTATCATAGAAATAAAATGAATCGATTCAATGAAAAAAAAATGTTAACCTTCTATGGCACCATTTCCTAAAAAAAGATCAATTGATTCGTTTGCGGTTGATTGTCTAAAAATATATTGTCTAAAATACGATTTCCCATCTAACAGCAAATCGAACTTTTTTCGCCTTAAAAATTCGAAATAAAGTAGGCAAACAATAATTTGATAAATCCTTTATTAATCACTCTGCGCAGAAGGGTAGAGCTTATGAATAATTATTTGATTTTAAACATAATGAACATGAAAGTTCGAAGAATATTAAACAATATCTGCATTAAAATCAATGAATACCAAATCCATTACAAATTTTAGATTTATAAGATTCCTTGTCAACATTATTTAAGGTTCTCTAATCTCAAATCCAATGTTGGAGGGAAATTTACAGTAGGCATGAAAAAGAATTTAATCATGAAGTATTAGTAACAAATTTTTGAAAAAAAATTATAAGTCATAAATTATAAGAAAAAAATTCATTAATTGAAACAAAATACAACCATTAAATTCTTTCTATGTGGAATTTGAGTTAAAAACTCAGTTGAAGAAACTTATTACAATAATTGCATTAATATTCATCAGAATTGGTTGAGCAAGCCTTGGAACACTTTCCCTTTTTCTCTATGTAAAAAAGTTGGCTTACAATAATTGAATAAATTATTTGATTTGTATGAATTCTTTCTAATTTTCCCAGAATTCTCTGTTTTATCGAAAATAATGTAATATTTCATACAGTTTTTCAATATATTGAATTCTTATTTTCAATATTCAACGAAATCTTCAAACAAAATTTTCTGAAATCATCAAAAATCAATTTGTTTCGATGATAAAATCCCAAGTAGCAGGTCAGTTCTCTTAGTCTTTCATGTATTTATACCTACGTTTTATTATCTTGTTTTCTATGTTCAAGTGTAATTTTGATTGCTATACCACTGCTTCTAGGTTCCATTTCGAATCTTAGATTCTAATTTTCTTCTTACTTGTTATGTTTGGCATTATGGCATCTTGTCTTTATGTATATAATATATATTTATCTATCTATCTATATATATATATATATATATATATATATATATATATATATATATATATATATATATATATATATATATATATATATATATATATATATATATATATATATATATATATATATATATATATATATATATATATATTATATATATATATATATATATATATATATATTTCGAAAGATTTTAGCAATAACAGTCTTTTTTGATATGAAAAAGTTTATTTTTGTTGAACTTTCGTTGTTATAATACAACTTTGTCAAAACTAATGAACATATTCATTAAAAAAACTATATTCATTAGTTTCAACAAAGTTGTAATATAACAACGAAACGTCAACAAAAATAAACTTTTCATATCAAGAAAAGCCTGTTATTGTAAGAAAAATTTGCTTTTTCGTAAAACTGAGTTTTACGAAAAATTTGTGAAATTGAAGTCAATTTCCAACCAACAATGAACCTATAATATTCTTGAAAAAGGCCTAGAGCCGAAACATATGTCGAATAAATAATTACTTCATCAAGTTTAAACTGTGCTGATTCCCAAGAAACCTTCACACTTATGTTATTAAGCAAAGCACAAGAAAACTAAACGAATTATATATATATATATATATATATATATATATATATATATATATATATATATATATATTATATTTATATTTCGAAAGTTTTCAGCAATAACAGGCTTTTTGATATGAAAAAGTTTATTTTTGTTGACCTTTCGTTGTTATATTACAACTTTGTCAAAACTAATGAATATATTCATTAAAAAAACTATATTCATTAGTTTTAACAAAGTTGTAATATAACAACGAAACGTCATCAAAAATAAATTTTTTCATATCGAAAAAACCTGTTATTGCTTTATTGCTAGAAACTTTCGAAATAAAATATCTTGAACAGGCAATAAATCAATTTCAAGATATATATATATATATATATATATATATATATATATATATATATATATATATATATATATATATATATATATATATATATATATATATATATATATATATATATATATATATATATATATATATATATATATATATATATATATATATATATATATATATATATATATATATATATATATATATAATCATCTGAGCATTATAGAAGAATAATTAGCATCTGCATTTGTTAAATTTCACAAATATAAATATAGCATCTGAAGAAGGAGAAGTACTTCAAAACGGACTATGATGAATAAAATTGTAATGAAAAAAAAATTATGTTTTATATAATACATACTTAATTTATAATTCATTTCATATTTATTTATTCATTCAAAATATATGTTCAGTGACCACACATTATACAACAACCCCACATCATATTTTAGGGTAAGAAAAAATATATTTTTACTTTTGTATGTACAAAAATTGACAGATAAACATTCGAAAATGTTTCAGTATATTGATAAACTTTATTACACTTAAGGATTACTATGCATCATATCTTCTAAATATAATTTGCACGATAATTAACTTTTCGAAATGAGTTACGTAAATGTAGTGTCAAAATTAAACACTGTCAATTATCATAGAAATAAAATGAATTGATTCAATGAAAAGAAAAAAGTTAACCTTCTATGGCATTTTCCTAGAAATAGATCAACTGATTCGTTTGGGGTTCACTGTCTAAATATATATTGTCTAAAATATGATTCCCCATCTAACAGCAAATCGAACTTTTTTCGCCTTAAAGATTCGAAATAAAGTAGGCAAACAATAATTTGATAAATCCTTTATTAATCACTCTGAGCAGAAGGGTAGAGCTTATGAATAGTCATTTGATTTTAATCATAATGGACATAAAAGTTCGGAGAATATTGAACATTATCTGCATTGAAACTAAATAATATCAAATCCATTACAATTATTTAGATTTAAAAGATTCCTTATCAATATTATTTAAGGTTCTCGAATCTCAAATCCAATGTTTGGAGGGAAATTTACAGTAGACATAAAAAAATATAATCATGAAATTATAAGTAACAAATATATTAAGAAAAAGTATAAGTCATAAATTATAAGAAAAAAATTCATTCATTAAAACAAAATACAACTATTGAAATTTTTTTATGTGGAATTTGAGTTGGGTCCGCGTCTGTGACCGAATGTAGCATTTGCATTCAAGATGCGTTTGTTATACTGTTTCCTCTTCTTTGCTCTACCAGTCTTCTTTTTCTTCTTTTCTTGTTTTTCTACCTTTGGTGTCTGTGCTCTTACTTTTCCTATAACATAAATAAAAAGTAGTTAGCTCTATTCCCAGACCAATTTCAAAACTAAATTATACCAGCAATGTTAAGATATAAAATAACAAAACTTAAAATTAGGTTCCATATCATTGAAAAAATTTAAGATACACGCTAAATAATAGTCGAATGTTCATCATCTGAATAATGACTAGACCAGTAAATAATATTTAATCGTGATGAAGAAACGAAGAATATAATGTACCTGGGGTAATGAAGATGTATTTTCAAAATAACACATAATAAAGTTTTCATAGTTTTAAATGTAGGTATAAGATGATTTTTATATAAAATCAGTTACATATATTTCAACACATTTTATCCCTTTATTGAAAGTACTCAAACGATTAGTAACTATTTCAGACTTGATTCTGTTTTGCTATCATTTTTACCTACATATATCTATTCAAAATTGATTCTATTGCATTTTGGTTTCAAAAATAAACTTACCAGCACGAGCTAAAGATCCATGAACTTTTCCTCCAAGAAGACCTGCAGTAATTTCAATGTCTGTTTCTTCAAACACAGATACTACATCAGCATCGCTAACTATATTTCCACCTGCATATAAAACAATTTCCTCAGGCTTGAGCTTTTCTAAGCCAGCAATGGTGCTCTGAAATAAAACCAAATTATATAAAGAAAGGAATCAAAGGATGCATCGGTGATTTGTCATCTAAAATAAGTCCTCAGGAATCAAAAATTATTTCTTTACCTGAAAAGTATACCATCGAAAGTGTATATATTCCGAATTAAAAAATCAAGTATCAAAATCTTAAATCACACGATGAAACTTCTGATGTAGAAAATATCGATAGATAAATATTTTGTTAATAGTAATCGGTAATAAATTGAATAAAAATTATTATTACTATTACTACAAGTCTCCTTGAATTACTACAATTCTTCATTTTGATATGAAACAAAATTTCAGTGTAAATTGAGGATCACGATAAATTGTGATCACGAGTTCATACAAAAAAGCAGCTAGATAATTTTCACTGAGTAGTATAATATGTAGTCCAAAGTATTATTTACCTTCAGCTGGGAAATTGTTTCATTTCCTTCGCAATTAATTATGTGAGTTTTCTGGCCTCTCAAACACAACTGCATGATGAAGAGCTCTGGAATAAATCAACTCTATATTAATAATCATCATAAATGGGTAACCGAAATGAAAATTTCGAATAAATAATGATAAAATGGCATTATTTTTCAATGAATAGAGGTGAAATAAAAGAAAACTAATAGTCATATTACTTACATTTTTTCGATATAATAATAAACTTTCAATAACTAGAATCTAGACTTGACTCTTAGAATCGCTTCCAAACGATAGAACAACAATCACTTTCAAATATTCACAAGAACTGTTGACTCTCCAAAAAGAAGGTTTCTTATATAGGTATATTGTACAGAAGAACACAAAAGTATTTTTTCTTCTTCTTTTCCTTAATATAGTAATACATTGAAACATTTACCCATATTCAATTGTACCGACTAGATGGACGCTACTTGGATAGCAGTGTTGCCAAACTACGGCTTTTGAACCCAAATTTAAGGCAGAAATGTGTGTCGTGAAGTTTTTTTGGGTTAAAAAAATTTTGGATTAATTTTTGGGCCATAAATAATGTTTCACGAATCACTATTCAACGGGCAATAAATGAGTATCCAAGTAAATTAAATTCACAATATTAAAATCAATTGCTCTAAAACTGCCACATATCAAGTTAATCCCGACATCTCAAAAATGAATGCACTTTTTCAGATGACTCATATCTATGAAAATAGAAATGATTGAACAATCGTATTGGAATCTGTTAGCGAAAAAGCAATAGATATCACACCCTCAGCTGCTTTCCATGTTGAAGAATATTGAACTTGTAAATTTGAAAACATTACATAATTTAGGCTTCCATTAGTCACTATACCGTTTTCAAACGATATTCTTGTTTAAATTATGTTGTAGTTTAAATAATGACATATGCGTTATAATTACAAGCCCAATGTTATGTTAAACTTTAAGTCTGTGGGTCCACTGAATAAAAAAAACAGAGGCAATAACAATTTAAGAAAAAGTTTGCAATTGAAGTCTTACAGTAAAATATTGACACGAACTTCCGTGACACGTGATGGTGGATCATGTGTAAAAAAAGATAAGAAATTAAGGGTGACTAATAATTCATTTAGCTAATTTAAAGCCGAATCTCAATGCTTAACGCAATCACAATTTTTCTGAGGCTTTTGAATTTCACACTTTTTAAGGATTTTTGTCTTCATTTCAGAATTATTTTCAAATAGAAGACGACAGGATGACATCAATTTATTTATTTTGAAGATATTTACTTGATGAGGAATTTCTCTGATTATATTTTCAATAAAAACTGATGAATAAAATAGATAAAAATAATTAACTACCAATAATATTGGACAGGATTAATACGCTAGAAAATGTAGTAAACCTGGGAAACTGCAGTCGCAATACGAGTATAACCATTATAGTGATAAAAAACAAGTATAGTTGACAGGTTAATGTTGAAAATTTCAATATTATAAATATAATTGTAATAATTCTATATGTTCTTAATTACGTGGGTAAAGTTTTCTGTGGTTTCCTTTACCATCAAATGTCAGATGAATTGAAAATTTGATATTCGTCCAAATGGCACGTAAAGATGAGTAGGCCAGAGCCGCACCTTTAAAATTTGATGTGAACATATATGAAAAAAAAATTTTTTTAAAGTAATATAATCAAGTATCACATGGTTGAAGAAGGTCGCGACACCTTATAACCTCCCACCTTGTAATTGAAAAAAACAATGGATTTTATTGTAAACAAAAATCTCGATGAAACGTATTTTCATTCATTTATTCATTCATGAAAAATAAAGTTCATTTTTCTGTATAGCAAAAAATCTACCAATATGTCTAATTCAGAATTCAAGTTTGTAGTATTAGTTTAAACCTTGGAGTCTTAATCAATATTTTCTATGAGGTTTCAAGTTATATTGTATTTCACGCTAAACTGAAAAATACATCGAGTTATGTGCACGCTGAAAGAAACTACACCTGAAACTTTCACTCATTACTTAAAAATCCAAATCAATCCTTATTACAATAATTGCATTAATTTTCATTTGAGTTGATTAAGCAAGCCTTGGAACAATTCCCTTTTTCCTTATGTAAAAAAATTGGCTTGCTCCTCAATTATTTAATTTGTATAAAATCTTCCTAATTTTCCCAGAAATCTCTCTTTTATCGAAAATATGTAATATTTCATGTTGTTTTTCAATATATTGAATTCTTATGTTGACTCTTCAATGAAATCTTCAAACCAAATTTTCAGAAATCATTAAAAATCAATTTGTTTCAATGATAAAATCTCAAGTAGCAGGTCAAATCTGTAAGTCACTCACGTATTTATACCTACCCTTTATTATCTTGTTTTCTATGTTTAAGTGTGATTTTTATCGTTATACCTGACAGTTAATAGGTTCAGTTTCGAATCTTAGATTCTAATTTTCTTCTTACTTGCTATTCATGACATTATGTCATCATGTCTTTATGTATATAAAATATATATTTATATATATTATTTTCAATGTTTTAGTGTTTCAATGTGCTTCAAAACGGACTATGATGAATAAAATTGTAATGGAAAAAAAAATTATGTTTTATATGATACCTACTTAATTTATAATTCATTTCATATTTATTTATTCATTCAAAATATGTTATTTAGTGACCACACATTATACAACAACCCCACATTATATTTCAGGATAAGAAAAATATATTTTAATTTTTGTATATACAAAAATTGGCAGATAAACATTTCAAAATTTTTCAGTATATTAATAAACTTAATTACACTTAAGGAATAGTATGCATCATATCTTGCAAATATAATATGCTCGAGAATTAACTTATGGAAATGAGGTACGTAAATGTAGTGTCAAAATGAAACACTGTCAATTATCATAGAAATAAAATGAATCGATTCAATGAAAAGAAAAATGTTAACCTTCTATGGCACCATTTCCTAAAAAAAGATCAATTGATTCGTTTGCGGTTGATTGTCTAAAAATATATTGTCTAAAATACGATTTCCCATCTAACAGCAAATCGAACTTTTTTCGCCTTAAAAATTCGAAATAAAGTAGGCAAACAATAATTTGATAAATCCTTTATTAATCACTCTGCGCAGAAGGGTAGAGCTTATGAATAATTATTTGATTTTAAACATAATGAACATGAAAGTTCGAAGAATATTAAACAATATCTGCATTAAAATCAATGAATACCAAATCCATTACAAATTTTTAGATTTATAAGATTCCTTGTCAACATTATTTAAGGTTCTCTAATCTCAAATCCAATGTTGGAGGGAAATTTACAGTAGGCATGAAAAAGAATTTAATCATGAAGTATTAGTAACAAATTTTTAAAAAAAAATTATAAGTCATAAATTATAAGAAAAAAATTCATTAATTGAAACAAAATACAACCATTAAATTCTTTCTATGTGGAATTTGAGTTAAAAACTCAGTTGAAGAAACTTATTACAATAATTGCATTAATATTCATCAGAATTGGTTGAGCAAGCCTTGGAACACTTTCCTTTTTCTCTATGTAAAAAAGTTGGCTTACAATAATTGAATAAATTATTTGATTTGTATGAATTCTTTCTAATTTTCCCAGAATTCTCTGTTTTATCGAAAATAATGTAATATTTCATACAGTTTTTCAATATATTGAATTCTTATTTTCAATATTCAACGAAATCTTCAAACAAAATTTTCTGAAATCATCAAAAATCAATTTGTTTCGATGATAAAATCCCAAGTAGCAGGTCAGTTCTCTTAGTCTTTCATGTATTTATACCTACGTTTTATTATCTTGTTTTCTATGTTCAAGTGTAATTTTGATTGCTATACCTGACTGCTTCTAGGTTCCATTTCGAATCTTAGATTCTAATTTTCTTCTTACTTGTTATGTTTGGCATTATGGCATCTTGTCTTTATGTATATAATATATATTTATCTATCTATCTATATATATATATATATATATATATATATATATATATATATATATATATATATATATATATATATATATATATATATATATATATATATATATATATATATATATATATATATATATATATATATATATATATATATATATATATATATATATATATATATATATATATATATATATATCGAAAGATTTTAGCAATAACAGTCTTTTTTTGATATGAAAAAGTTTATTTTTGTTGAACTTTCGTTGTTATAATACAACTTTGTCAAAACTAATGAACATATTCATTAAAAAAACTATATTCATTAGTTTCAACAAAGTTGTAATATAACAACGAAACGTCAACAAAAATAAACTTTTCATATCAAGAAAAGCCTGTTATTGTAAGAAAAATTTGCTTTTTCGTAAAACTGAGTTTTACGAAAAATTTGTGAAATTGAAGTCAATTTCCAACCAACAATGAACCTATAATATTCTTGAAAAAGGCCTAGAGCCGAAACATATGTCGAATAAATAATTACTTCATCAAGTTTAAACTGTGCTGATTCCCAAGAAACCTTCACACTTATGTTATTAAGCAAAGCACAAGAAAACTAAACGAATTATATATATATATATATATATATATATATATATATATATATATATATATATATATATATATATATATATATATATATATATATATATTCGAAAGTAATTTATATATTTCGAAAGTTTTCAAATAACAGGCTTTTTTTGATATGAAAAAGTTTATTTTTGTTGACCTTTCGTTGTTATATTACAACTTTGTCAAAACTAATGAATATATTCATTAAAAAAACTATATTCATTAGTTTTAACAAAGTTGTAATATAACAACGAAACGTCATCAAAAATAAATTTTTTCATATCGAAAAAGCCTGTTATTGCTTTATTGCTAGAAACTTTCGAAATAAAATATCTTGAACAGGCAATAAATCAATTTCAAGATATATATATATATATATATATATATATATATATATATATATATATATATATATATATATATATATATATATATATATATATATATATATATATATATATATATATATATATATATATATATATATATATATATATATATATATATATATATATATATATATATATATATATATATATATATAATCATCTGAGCATTATAGAAGAATAATTAGCATCTGCATTTGTTAAATTTCACAAATATAAATATAGCATCTGAAGAAGGAGAAGTACTTCAAAACGGACTATGATGAATAAAATTGTAATGAAAAAAAAATTATGTTTTATATAATACATACTTAATTTATAATTCATTTCATATTTATTTATTCATTCAAAATATATGTTCAGTGACCACACATTATACAACAACCCCACATCATATTTTAGGGTAAGAAAAAATATATTTTTACTTTTGTATGTACAAAAATTGACAGATAAACATTCGAAAATGTTTCAGTATATTGATAAACTTTATTACACTTAAGGATTACTATGCATCATATCTTCTAAATATAATTTGCACGATAATTAACTTTTCGAAATGAGTTACGTAAATGTAGTGTCAAAATTAAACACTGTCAATTATCATAGAAATAAAATGAATTGATTCAATGAAAAGAAAAAAGTTAACCTTCTATGGCATTTTCCTAGAAATAGATCAACTGATTCGTTTGGGGTTCACTGTCTAAATATATATTGTCTAAAATATGATTCCCCATCTAACAGCAAATCGAACTTTTTTCGCCTTAAAGATTCGAAATAAAGTAGGCAAACAATAATTTGATAAATCCTTTATTAATCACTCTGAGCAGAAGGGTAGAGCTTATGAATAATCATTTGATTTTAATCATAATGAACATGAAAGTTCGAAGAATATTAAACATTATCTGCATTAAAATCAAATAATACCAAATCCATTACAATTTTTAGATTTAAAGATTCCTTGTCAACATTATTTAAGGTTCTCTAATCTCAAATCCAATGTTTTTATACCTACCCTTTATTATCTTGTTTTCTATGTTTAAGTGTGATTTTTATCGTTATACCTGACAGTTAATAGGTTCAGTTTCGAATCTTAGATTCTAATTTTCTTCTTACTTGCTATTCATGACATTATGTCATCATGTCTTTATGTATATAAAATATATATTTATATATATTATTTTCAATGTTTTTAGTGTTTCAATGTGCTTCAAAACGGACTATGATGAATAAAATTGTAATGGAAAAAAAAATTATGTTTTATATGATACCTACTTAATTTATAATTCATTTCATATTTATTTATTCATTCAAAATATGTTATTTAGTGACCACACATTATACAACAACCCCACATTATATTTCAGGATAAAAAATATATTTTAATTTTTGTATATACAAAAATTGGCAGATAAACATTTCAAAATTTTTCAGTATATTAATAAACTTAATTACACTTAAGGAATAGTATGCATCATATATTGCAAATATAATATGCTCGAGAATTAACTTATGGAAATGAGGTACGTAAATGTAGTGTCAAAATGAAACACTGTCAATTATCATAGAAATAAAATGAATCGATTCAATGAAAAGAAAAATGTTAACCTTCTATGGCACCATTTCCTAAAAAAGATCAATTGATTCGTTTGCGGTTGATTGTCTAAAAATATATTGTCTAAAATACGATTTCCCATCTAACAGCAAATCGAACTATTTTCGAAATAAAGTAGGCAAACAATAATTTGATAAATCCTTTATTAATCACTCTGCGCAGAAGGGTAGAGCTTATGAATAATTATTTGATTTTAAACATAATGAACATGAAAGTTCGAAGAATATTAAACAATATCTGCATTAAAATCAATGAATACCAAATCCATTACAAATTTTTAGATTTATAAGATTCCTTGTCAACATTATTTAAGGTTCTCTAATCTCAAATCCAATGTTGGAGGGAAATTTACAGTAGGCATGAAAAAGAATTTAATCATGAAGTATTAGTAACAAATTTTTAAAAAAAATTATAAGTCATAAATTATAAGAAAAAATTCATTAATTGAAACAAAATACAACCATTAAATTCTTTCTATGTGGAATTTGAGTTAAAAACTCAGTTGAAGAAACTTATTACAATAATTGCATTAATATTCATCAGAATTGGTTGAGCAAGCCTTGGAACACTTTCCCTTTTTCTCTATGTAAAAAAGTTGGCTTACAATAATTGAATAAATTATTTGATTTGTATGAATTCTTTCTAATTTTCCCAGAATTCTCTGTTTTATCGAAAATAATGTAATATTTCATACAGTTTTTCAATATATTGAATTCTTATTTTCAATATTCAACGAAATCTTCAAACAAAATTTTCTGAAATCATCAAAAATCAATTTGTTTCGATGATAAAATCCCAAGTAGCAGGTCAGTTCTCTTAGTCTTTCATGTATTTATACCTACGTTTTATTATCTTGTTTTCTATGTTCAAGTGTAATTTTGATTGCTATACCTGACTGCTTCTAGGTTCCATTTCGAATCTTAGATTCTAATTTTCTTCTTACTTGTTATGTTTGGCATTATGGCATCTTGTCTTTATGTATATAATATATATTTATCTATCTATCTATATATATATATATATATATATATATATATATATATATATATATATATATATATATATATATATTATATATATATATATATATATATATATATATATATATATATATATATATATATATATTTTTCGAAAGATTTTAGCAATAACAGTCTTTTTTGATATGAAAAAGTTTATTTTTGTTGAACTTTCGTTGTTATAATACAACTTTGTCAAAACTAATGAACATATTCATTAAAAAAACTATATTCATTAGTTTCAACAAAGTTGTAATATAACAACGAAACGTCAACAAAAATAAACTTTTCATATCAAGAAAAGCCTGTTATTGTAAGAAAAATTTGCTTTTTCGTAAAACTGAGTTTTACGAAAAATTTGTGAAATTGAAGTCAATTTCCAACCAACAATGAACCTATAATATTCTTGAAAAAGGCCTAGAGCCGGAACATATGTCGAATAAATAATTACATCATCAAGTTTAAACTGTGCTGATTCCCAAGAAACCTTCACACTTATGTTATCAAGCAAAGCACAAGAAAACTAAACGAATTATATATATATATATATATATATATATATATATATATATATATATATATATATATATATATATATATATTTCGAAAGTAATATATATATATTTCGAAAGTTTTCAGCAATAACAGGCTTTTTTTGATATGAAAAAGTTTATTTTTGTTGACCTTTCGTTGTTATATTACAACTTTGTCAAAACTAATGAATATATTCATTTAAAAAACTATATTCATTAGTTTTAACAAAGTTGTAATATAACAACGAAACGTCATCAAAAATAAATTTTTTCATATCGAAAAAGCCTGTTATTGCTTTATTGCTAGAAACTTTCGAAATAAAATATCTTGAACAGGCAATAAATCAATTTCAAGATATATATATATATATATATATATATATATATATATATATATATATACATATATATATACATATATATATATATATATATATATATATATATATATATATATATATATATATATATATATATATTTTTTTCATATCGAAAAAGCCTGTTATTGCTTTATTGCTAGAAACTTTCGAAATAAAATATCTTGAACAGGCAATAAATCAATTTCAAGATATATATATATATATATATATATATATATATATATACATATATATATATACATATATATATATATATATATATATATATATATATATATATATATATATATATATATATATATATATATATATATATATATATATATATATATATATAATCATCTGAGCATTATAGAAGAATAATTAGCATCTGCATTTGTTAAATTTCACAAATATAAATATAGCATCTGAAGAAGGAGAAGTACTTCAAAACGGACTATGATGAATAAAATTGTAATGAAAAAAAAATTATGTTTTATATAATACATACTTAATTTATAATTCATTTCATATTTATTTATTCATTCAAAATATATGTTCAGTGACCACACATTATACAACAACCCCACATCATATTTTAGGGTAAGAAAAAATATATTTTTACTTTTGTATGTACAAAAATTGACAGATAAACATTCGAAAATGTTTCAGTATATTGATAAACTTTATTACACTTAAGGATTACTATGCATCATATCTTCTAAATATAATTTGCACGATAATTAACTTTTCGAAATGAGTTACGTAAATGTAGTGTCAAAATTAAACACTGTCAATTATCATAGAAATAAAATGAATTGATTCAATGAAAAGAAAAAAGTTAACCTTCTATGGCATTTTCCTAGAAATAGATCAACTGATTCGTTTGGGGTTCACTGTCTAAATATATATTGTCTAAAATATGATTCCCCATCTAACAGCAAATCGAACTTTTTTCGCCTTAAAGATTCGAAATAAAGTAGGCAAACAATAATTTGATAAATCCTTTATTAATCACTCTGCGCAGAAGGGTAGAGCTTATGAATAATTATTTGATTTTAAACATAATGAACATGAAAGTTCGAAGAATATTAAACAATATCTGCATTAAAATCAATGAATACCAAATCCATTACAAATTTTTAGATTTATAAGATTCCTTGTCAACATTATTTAAGGTTCTCTAATCTCAAATCCAATGTTGTATATATTGATAATTCTTATGTTGACTCTTCAATGAAATCTTCAAACCAAATTTTCAGAAATCATTAAAAATCAATTTGTTTCAATGATAAAATCTCAAGTAGCAGGTCAAATCTGTAAGTCACTCACGTATTTATACCTACCCTTTATTATCTTGTTTTCTATGTTTAAGTGTGATTTTTATCGTTATACCTGACAGTTAATAGGTTCAGTTTCGAATCTTAGATTCTAATTTTCTTCTTACTTGCTATTCATGACATTATGTCATCATGTCTTTATGTATATAAAATATATATTTATATATATTATTTTCAATGTTTTTAGTGTTTCAATGTGCTTCAAAACGGACTATGATGAATAAAATTGTAATGGAAAAAAAATTATGTTTTATATGATACCTACTTAATTTATAATTCATTTCATATTTATTTATTCATTCAAAATATGTTATTTAGTGACCACACATTATACAACAACCCCACATTATATTTCAGGATAAGAAAAATATATTTTAATTTTTGTATATACAAAAATTGGCAGATAAACATTTCAAAATTTTTCAGTATATTAATAAACTTAATTACACTTAAGGAATAGTATGCATCATATCTTGCAAATATAATATGCTCGAGAATTAACTTATGGAAATGAGGTACGTAAATGTAGTGTCAAAATGAAACACTGTCAATTATCATAGAAATAAAATGAATCGATTCAATGAAAAGAAAAATGTTAACCTTCTATGGCACCATTTCCTAAAAAAAGATCAATTGATTCGTTTGCGGTTGATTGTCTAAAAATATATTGTCTAAAATACGATTTCCCATCTAACAGCAAATCGAACTATTTTCGAAATAAAGTAGGCAAACAATAATTTGATAAATCCTTTATTAATCACTCTGCGCAGAAGGGTAGAGCTTATGAATAATTATTTGATTTTAAACATAATGAACATGAAAGTTCGAAGAATATTAAACAATATCTGCATTAAAATCAATGAATACCAAATCCATTACAAATTTTTAGATTTATAAGATTCCTTGTCAACATTATTTAAGGTTCTCTAATCTCAAATCCAATGTTGGAGGGAAATTTACAGTAGGCATGAAAAAGAATTTAATCATGAAGTATTAGTAACAAATTTTTAAAAAAAATTATAAGTCATAAATTATAAGAAAAAATTCATTAATTGAAACAAAATACAACCATTAAATTCTTTCTATGTGGAATTTGAGTTAAAAACTCAGTTGAAGAAACTTATTACAATAATTGCATTAATATTCATCAGAATTGGTTGAGCAAGCCTTGGAACACTTTCCTTTTTCTCTATGTAAAAAAGTTGGCTTACAATAATTGAATAAATTATTTGATTTGTATGAATTCTTTCTAATTTTCCCAGAATTCTCTGTTTTATCGAAAATAATGTAATATTTCATACAGTTTTTCAATATATTGAATTCTTATTTTCAATATTCAACGAAATCTTCAAACAAAATTTTCTGAAATCATCAAAAATCAATTTGTTTCGATGATAAAATCCCAAGTAGCAGGTCAGTTCTCTTAGTCTTTCATGTATTTATACCTACGTTTTATTATCTTGTTTTCTATGTTCAAGTGTAATTTTGATTGCTATACCTGACTGCTTCTAGGTTCCATTTCGAATCTTAGATTCTAATTTTCTTCTTACTTGTTATGTTTGGCATTATGGCATCTTGTCTTTATGTATATAATATATATTTATCTATCTATCTATATATATATATATATATATATATATATATATATATATATATATATATATATATATATATATATATATATATATATATATATATATATATATATATATATATATATATATATATATATATATATATATATATATTTCGAAAGATTTTAGCAATAACAGTCTTTTTTTGATATGAAAAGTTTATTTTTGTTGAACTTTCGTTGTTATAATACAACTTTGTCAAAACTAATGAACATATTCATTAAAAAAACTATATTCATTAGTTTCAACAAAGTTGTAATATAACAACGAAACGTCAACAAAAATAAACTTTTCATATCAAGAAAAGCCTGTTATTGTAAGAAAAATTTGCTTTTTCGTAAAACTGAGTTTTACGAAAAATTTGTGAAATTGAAGTCAATTTCCAACCAACAATGAACCTATAATATTCTTGAAAAAGGCCTAGAGCCGGAACATATGTCGAATAAATAATTACTTCATCAAGTTTAAACTGTGCTGATTCCCAAGAAACCTTCACACTTATGTTATCAAGCAAAGCACAAGAAAACTAAACGAATTATATATATATATATATATATATATATATATATATATATATATATATATATATATATATATATATATATATATATATTTCGAAAGTAATATATATATATTTCGAAAGTTTTCAGCAATAACAGGCTTTTTTTGATATGAAAAAGTTTATTTTTGTTGACCTTTCGTTGTTATATTACAACTTTGTCAAAACTAATGAATATATTCATTTAAAAAACTATATTCATTAGTTTTAACAAAGTTGTAATATAACAACGAAACGTCATCAAAAATAAATTTTTTCATATCGAAAAAGCCTGTTATTGCTTTATTGCTAGAAACTTTCGAAATAAAATATCTTGAACAGGCAATAAATCAATTTCAAGATATATATATATATATATATATATATATATATATATATATATATATATATATATATATATATATATATATATATATATATATATATATATATATATATATATATATATATATATATATATATATATATATATATATATATATATATATATATATATATATATATAATCATCTGAGCATTATAGAAGAATAATTAGCATCTGCATTTGTTAAATTTCACAAATATAAATATAGCATCTGAAGAAGGAGAAGTACTTCAAAACGGACTATGATGAATAAAATTGTAATGAAAAAAAAATTATGTTTTATATAATACATACTTAATTTATAATTCATTTCATATTTATTTATTCATTCAAAATATATGTTCAGTGACCACACATTATACAACAACCCCACATCATATTTTAGGGTAAGAAAAATATATTTTTACTTTTGTATGTACAAAAATTGACAGATAAACATTCGAAAATGTTTCAGTATATTGATAAACTTTATTACACTTAAGGATTACTATGCATCATATCTTCTAAATATAATTTGCACGATAATTAACTTTTCGAAATGAGTTACGTAAATGTAGTGTCAAAATTAAACACTGTCAATTATCATAGAAATAAAATGAATTGATTCAATGAAAAGAAAAAAGTTAACCTTCTATGGCATTTTCCTAGAAATAGATCAACTGATTCGTTTGGGGTTCACTGTCTAAATATATATTGTCTAAAATATGATTCCCCATCTAACAGCAAATCGAACTTTTTTCGCCTTAAAGATTCGAAATAAAGTAGGTAAACAATAATTTGATAAATCCTTTACTAATCACTCTGAGCAGAAGGGTAGAGCTTATGAATAGTCATTTGATTTTAATCATAATGGACATAAAAGTTCGGAGAATATTGAACATTATCTGCATTGAAACTAAATAATATCAAATCCATTACAATTATTTAGATTTAAAAGATTCCTTATCAATATTATTTAAGGTTCTCTAATCTCAAATCCAATGTTTGGAGGGAAATTTACAGTAGGCATAAAAATAATATAATCATGTAATTATAAGTAACAAATATATTAAGAAAAAGTATAAGTCATAAATTATAAGAAAAAAATTCATTCATTAAAACAAAATACAACTATTGAAATTTTTTTATGTGGAATTTGAGTTGGGTCCGCGTCTGTGACCGAATGTAGCATTTGCATTCAAGATGCGTTTGTTATACTGTTTCCTCTTCTTTGCTCTACCAGTCTTCTTTTTTCTTCTTTTCTTGTTTTTCTACCTTTGGTGTCTGTGCTCTTACTTTTCCTATAACATAAATAAAAAGTAGTTAGCTCTATTCCCAGACCAATTTCAAAACTTAATTATACCAGCAATGTTAAGATATAAAATAACAAAACTTAAAATTAGGTTCCATATCATTGAAAAAATTTAAGATACACGCTAAATAATAGTCGAATGTTCATCATCTGAATAATGACTAGACCAGTAAATAATATTCAATCGTGATGAAGAAACGAAGAATATAATGTACCTGGGGTAATGAAGATGTATTTTCAAAATAACACATAATAAAGTTTTCATAGTTTTAAATGTAGGTATAAGATGATTTTTATAAAAATCAGTTACATATATTTCAACACATTTTATCCCTTTATTGAAAGTACTCAAACGATTAGTAACTATTTCAGACTTGATTCTGTTTTGCTATCATTTTTACCTACATATATCTATTCAAAATTGATTCTATTGCATTTTGGTTTCAAAAATAAACTTACCAGCACGAGCTAAAGATCCATGAACTTTTCCTCCAAGAAGACCTGCAGTAATTTCAATGTCTGTTTCTTCAAACACAGATACTACATCAGCATCGCTAACTATATTTCCACCTGCATATAAAACAATTTCCTCAGGCTTGAGCTTTTCTAAGCCAGCAATGGTGCTCTGAAATAAAACCAAATTATATAAAGAAAGGAATCAAAGGATGCATCGGTGATTTGTCATCTAAAATAAGTCCTCAGGAATCAAAAATTATTTCTTTACCTGAAAAGTATACCATCGAAAGTGTATATATTCCGAATTAAAAAATCAAGTATCAAAATCTTAAATCACACGATGAAACTTCTGATGTAGAAAATATCGATAAATAAATATTTTGTTAATAGTAATCGGTAATAAATTGAATAAAAATTATTATTACTATTACTACAAGTCTCCTTGAATTACTACAATTCTTCATTTTGATATGAAACAAAATTTCAGTGTAAATTGAGGATCACGATAAATTGTGATCACGAGTTCATACAAAAAAACAGCTAGATAATTTTCACTGAGTAGTATAATATGTAGTCCAAAGTATTATTTACCTTCAGCTGGGAAATTTTTCATTTCCTTCGCAATTAATTATGTGAGTTTTCTGGCCTCTCAAACACAACTGCATGATGAAGAGCTCTGGAATAAATCAACTCTATATTAATAATCATCATAAATGGGTAACCGAAATGAAAATTTCGAATAAATAATGATAAAATGGCATTATTTTTCAATGAATAGAGGTGAAATAAAAGAAAACTAATAGTCATATTACTTACATTTTTTCGATATAATAATAAACTTTCAATAACTAGAATCTAGACTTGACTCTTAGAATCGCTTCCAAACGATAGAACAACAATCACTTTCAAATATTCACAAGAACTGTTGACTCTCCAAAAACAAGGTTTCTTATATAGGTATATAGTACAGAAGAACACAAAAGCATTTTTTCTTCTTCTTTTCCTTAATATAGTAATACATTGAAACATTTACCCATATTCAATTGTACCGACTAGATGGACGCTACTTGGATAGCAGTGTTGCCAAACTACGGCTTTTGAACCCAAATTTAAGGCAGAAATGTGTGTCGTGAAGTTTTTTTGGGTTAAAAAAATTTTGGATTAATTTTTGGGCCATAAATAATGTTTCACGAATCACTATTCAACGGGCAATAAATGAGTATCCAAGTAAATTAAATTCACAATATTAAAATCAATTGCTCTAAAACTGCCACATATCAAGTTAATCCCGACATCTCAAAAATGAATGCACTTTTTCAGATGACTCATATCTATGAAAATAGAAATGATTGAACAATCGTATTGGAATCTGTTAGCGAAAAAGCAATAGATATCACACCCTCAGCTGCTTTCCATGTTGAAGAATATTGAACTTGTAAATTTGAAAACATTACATAATTTAGGCTTCCATTAGTCACTATACCGTTTTCAAACGATATTCTTGTTTAAATTATGTTGTAGTTTAAATAATGACATATGCGTTATAATTACAAGCCCAATGTTATGTTAAACTTTAAGTCTGTGGGTCCACTGACTAAAAAAAACAGAGGCAATAACAATTTAAGAAAAAGTTTGCAATTGAAGTCTTACAGTAAAATATTGACACGAACTTCCGTGACACGTGATGGTGGATCATGTGTAAAAAAAGATAAGAAATTAAGGGTGACTAATAATTCATTTAGCTAATTTAAAGCCGAATCTCAATGCTTAACGCAATCACAATTTTTCTGAGGCTTTTGAATTTCACACTTTTTTAAGGATTTTTGTCTTCATTTCAGAATTATTTTCAAATAGAAGACGACAGGATGACATCAATTTATTTATTTTGAAGATATTTACTTGATGAGGAATTTCTCTGATTATATTTTCAATAAAAACTGATGAATTAAATAGATAAAAATAATTAACTACCAATAATATTGGACAGGATTAATACGCTAGAAAATGTAGTAAACCTGGGAAACTGCAGTCGCAATACGAGTATAACCATTATAGTGATAAAAAACAAGTATAGTTGACAGGTTAATGTTGAAAATTTCAATATTATAAATATAATTGTAATAATTCTATATGTTCTTAATTACGTGGGTAAAGTTTACTGTGGTTTCCTTTACCATCAAATGTCAGATGAATTGAAAATTTGATATTCGTCCAAATGGCACGTAAAGATGAGTAGGCCAGAGCCGCACCTTTAAAATTTGATGTGAACATATATGAAAAAAAATTTTTTTTAAAGTAATATAATCAAGTATCACATGGTTGAAGAAGGTCGCGACACCTTATAACCTCCCACCTTGTAATTGAAAAAAACAATGGATTTTAGGATCAATGGATATATATATATATATATATATATATGGAGTCAACCTGGAGTAAAGTGGACAGATGAACGGAAGAAAGAGCATTCTAAGAGGATGAAGCGTTTTTGGGAGGCAAAAAAGGTGAATCAAAATTCCTAATGATTGTCACAGGTTCGGTCTTCAAATACATTCGGTCACAGACGCGGACCCAACTTCCACATAAAAAGATTTTAATAGTTGCATTTTGTTTTAATGAATGAATTTTTTATTATAATTTATAACTTATATTTTTTCTCAATATATTTGTTACTTATAATTTCATGATTATATTTTTTTTATGCCTACTGTAAATTTCCCTCCAAACATTGGATTTGAGATTAGAGAACCTTAAATAATATTGATAATGAATCTTATAAATTTAAAAAATTGTAATGGATTTGGTATTATTTGGTTTCAATGCAGATACTGTTCAATATTCTACGAACTTTTATGTCCATTATGTTTAAAATCAAATAATTATTCATAAGCTCTACCCATCTGCTCAGAGTGATTAATAAAGGATTTATCAAATTATTGTTTGGGGATGGGGAATCGTATTTTAGACAATATATATTCAGACAGTGAACCCCAAACGAATCAGTTGCTTTATTTTTTGGAAAAAGTGCAATAGAAGGTTAACTTTTTCCTTTTCATTCAATCAATTCATTTTATTTCTATGATAATTGACTGTGTTTCATTTTGACACTACATTTACGTACCTCATTTCGAAAAGTTAATTATCGTGCATATTATATTTAGAAGATATGATGCATAGTATTCCTTAAGTGTAATAAAGTTTATCAATATACTGAAATATTTTCAAATGTTTATCTGTCAATTTTTGTATATACAAAAGTAAAAATATATTTTCTCTTAACCTAAAATATGATGTGGGGTTGTTGTATAATGTGTGGTCACTGAATATTATATTTTTAATGAATAAATAAATATGAAATGAATTATAAATTAAGTATGTATTAATTAAAACTTAATTTTTTTTTTCATCACAATTTTATTCTTCATAGTCCGTTTTGAAGTACTTCTCCTTCTTCAGATGCTAAATTAATATTTGTGAAATTTAACAAATGCAGATGCTAATTATTCTTCTATAATGCTCAGATTTATATATATATATATATATATATATATATATATATATATATATATATATATATATATATATATATATATATATATATATATATTTATAAATATATATTAGATAGATAAATATATATTATATAACATAAAGACAAGATGCCATAATGCCAAGAATAACAAGTAAGAAGCAAATTAGAATTTAAGATTCGAAATTGAACCTAGAAACCGTCAGGTATAGCTATCAAAATTACACTTGAACATTAAATACATAGGAAATAAAATAATAAAACGTAGGTATAAATAAGTGACTAACAGATCTGACCTGCTGCTTGAGATTTTATCATTCAAAGTCACTCTCTCTGTAAATCTGTAATATCTTCGAAAATATATAGGTAGGGCCTTATACAGAGCCATATAAATCTATATTGAATCGATAATTTATTTAAGGTTTTCAATTGGATAAGGATTTATGCTGCATTGGTTAAAATCGCCCAGAAAATTAGCCATTATTTGTCGTAATAAGTAAATGACAAGACAATGTTATTGTGGAAGATAAGAGATAGACATATACCATAAAGGAGTTTTCTGTAGACCTTTTCAATGTGTACAATACTTAGTACATTATTCTGATAATTATCGTAGGATTCAGCCTGCGTTTGCAATGTAAGCGGAAAAAATGTAATTATTTACATTACATCACATTAGAAACCACACAATTCTCAGTATTTCTCCACTATTTAATGGATGTTATTTTACATATAAACCTTTCTGTTCAATCACTCTATCTATCAATCACTCTATCTAAAAAAAACAGTATCAAAATCCGTTGCGTAGTTTTAAAGATTTAAGCATACATAAGGATATAGGGACAGAGAAAGCGACTTTGTTTTATACTATGTAGTGAAGATATAAATAGATTGAATATAATTAAATAACTACCAAAAATCAATAGCAATACGAGTATTACAAATATAGCGAAAAAATCAAAGTGTATTTTTCTCTTTATAAAATATCTACCAATATTTCAAATTCAGAAGTTTGAAGTATTAGTTCAAACCTTGCAGTCTCAATCAGTATTTTCTAGATGAAGTTTCAAGTAATATTGTTATTCACGTTAAACTAAAACTTATATCGAGATATGTGCACGCTGAACGAAAATATACTTGAAAATTTCACTTTATTACTCAAAAATGCAAACAAATGCTTTAGACAATAATTGCATTAGTTTTCATTTGAAATGTGTGATATTTTTTTCCAAAATTCCCAGAATTGTCTGTTTTATTGAAAATATTTAATATTGTTCAATCTTCATCCATTTCAAACCAAATTTTCTGGAATTTGGCCGATACTTGATGAAAATCTAAATACATAATTTAAATAAAACTGAGTAGCTTTTTTTCACTATTTTCACTATAATTCAATTATAGTGAAAATATAATTTAGTTATAGTGAGTATATAATTTAATTGTCAACACAGTGGCTACATCTGATGAAGCCACTATGCTGGTGAAACAAAATTCTTATGTTTAATTGCATTATAGTTAAAATCAAAAAACTATTTAGTTTTATTTAAATTATTTTCTGAATCATTAAAACTCAATTTGTTTCAATAATAAAATTTCTAGTAGCAGGTCAAATCGGTTATCTACTTGTTGTTCTATGTTTTGGCCTTAAAGAATCTACATCTGCTTTTGTAAAATTTCACAAATATTTATTCAACATTTGAAGAAGAAAAAGTACTTCAAAACGGACTATGAATAAAAATCTAATGAAAAAAATTATTGAAAATAAACTTAAATTCGAACACTTGAACTTATGATTCACACTTTATTGACTACATAGCAGAACATAGAATAAATTTATTCTGTAAGCATCTGAAGAAGTCGTTTGTAACGACAAAACGCGTCATGCTATGTAGTCAATAAAGTGTAAATCATAAGTTCAAGTGTTTGAATTTAAGTTTATATTCAATTATAATGAATTTACATCAAGTAAACGCCAACACTATTAAAGAGAAAAAACTTATGTTTTATATTACAAATATTTAATTTATATTTCATTTCATGATATTTATTAACATACTTTCAATGACAAAATATTTGACCTCGGAGCTTCGTTAGATAATAGGAGTCATGCTTCATGTCATGTTTTTTCAATATCGTCCTAATTTACAAAATGTTTCCGAATTGTTATTATCTACGTGAAGGATTTTGAAGGAAACATTTCAAAACGAGGCACGTAGATGAGTGTCAGAATTAATAAATGTCAATTGTCATATAAATGAAATAAATTAATTCAGAAGAAAGAGTTAAGCCTCTATGGTATCTTCTCCAAAGAATAGATTAACTGTAGTCGTTTCATTTATTGATATTTCTTTCAACGAATACGATTCAACAAATTTTCAGTTGACTTGCCTTTTTAAATCGGTCAACAACTTTCTTCGGCTTTTCAATTCAATTGTAACCATCCCGACTTTGATCCATGAAAGAATCTTTACAGACATCAACGGTTTTTCAGGAACAGGTTGTTTACAGGACCAGTGCTCTGTCACTGAGTAAAAGAGGCTGATACTTATTTGAGGATTTCAAAATTTAATTCATATATATATAGCAAATAATGTCAATAATTGTCGACAAAAGTTCTCAACAAAAATATGGAGAGTTCAGATCATGAAATGAACTAATGGCTTAAGAAGATTACGAAATTCAAAAAGGCTTCTTTCAATATGAAAAACTTTATTCTCGTTGACGTTTCGTTGTATATCACAAAGTTTTGAAAAAGTTGTGATATACAACGAAACGTCAACGAGAATAAAGTTTTTCATATTAAAAGAAGCCTGTTATAAAAAATTCAATATGAAAAAATTCAATATATATATATATATATATATATATATATATATATATATATATATATATATATATATATATATATATATATATATATATGCAACAAATGTTATCGGCCATGAAAATAATGATGAAAAATGTTAATATGATGGTTAGGATTGTGGCCTTCATAAACAAATTCAATAACAAATCTTCTTATTTCTCAATGTCTCGCAATTTATTTTACGGCATCCTCAGAACGTTACACAGACAAAATGACTGTAGGAGGATCCATAGATTCAAATATAAAAGTTATAAAAGATAATATAGTGTCGCAAAATGAAACTCCGTATTAAAATCATTCAACGAAATGCGATTAAAATCAGGTATCACACGACATCTGAAATGAAGAACGAAACAGATGGAAAAGATAAAGAGGTGAAATAAAATATACGTGAAAAAAAACCATATCAGCTGCTCAGAATACCGCAGAATGCTGTAGAATAACACAGTACATTCAGCACAAGTTGAACAATATCCACTGTGGTGTTCTGAACAGTATCATTTCTTTTTTCTCTCATGTGCATTCTATTTTTCCAATAATGTGTACCCGTTTCGTTTTTTCTCTATTTTTCACTTCAGATGAAGTGTGCTGCCTTATTTTTTCAACATTATATTCATCGACGTTGTATAATCGAGCAATCTGCTTTCACAGTACGTTTCTGAAGTACTAGACTCCACTGGTCAAGTTGATGTGATCTACACAGATTTTCAGGAAGCATTTGATAAATTTGCCCATGCGCTCCTGGTACTGAAATTACGGAACAAATTTGGATTCTCTGATAGCCTCACCAACTTGTTTCATTCTTGACTGGTTTACCAACGTCAATTCGTATAGCTGAAGGGTATAGAGTCGTCTGAGTTCATACCTACTTCTGGAATACTTCAAGAGTCTAATCTTGGACCACTGTTACTTATTCTGTTCGTGAATGATGTGATGGATAATATTTTGATGTTCGCAGACGATTCGAAAATATATCATGAAGTTAGATCACAGGACAACTGTGTTTAACTTCAGCTCGCGCTGGACTTTGTTGCTGGTTGGTTGGAGGACAATTATTTGAGTTTGAATGTGTCAAAGTTTAATGTTGTTTCTTTCACAAGGAAAAGAGACCGAGTTGATTGTGATTATAGCGTCGGTGGTCAGGTTCTCTCTCGTTCAGAGATCTTGGTGTAGACTTCGACCAGATGCTTTCCTTTCTCCCACACATCACCCAACTTATTTCATCTGCTGCGAAAATATATGGATTGAGTATACGTAATGGCAAACATTCCGATAATTCTTCAACGTTCATAGGAATATTTAATACCCTAATCCGTAGCAAGTTGGAGTATGGCAGCACGATCTGGCATCCAATTTACACTTACCATCAACGTCATCTTGAGGCTACTCAGAGAAGGTTCTCGAAATTTTTAGTTTGGAGGGAGGATGAATTTTATCCACAAAGAGAAGTCAATCATAACGAATTATTGAGTCGATTTAGTTTTATCTCATTGCAGAGCAGGAGAGAAACTTTATCACTCAAATTTTTGTACAAATTACTGCACAATAGTATTGATTGTACTCCTCTCTTGTCCACTTTGCATTTCGTGTTCTAGAAAAAATTTTCGTAATACAGAATAATTCCACCTACAGACTCCGAGGACCAACTCCCATATACAATCCTCCATTTGGTTTATGGAGTCTGCATTAAATAGATTTGCCAATAATTGTTACATTCACTTTGACTCCATAGAATTTATTATCAGGAATTATGTGAATAAAGAAAATTGACTGATTTGAATTGATTTAGATTGAGTTATTTGTAATACTTCATTGAATGCTATAATGTTGTTATAACTTATATTTTTTTTAGATTGGATTGAGCTCTTTGATAAATCGTTTTTTAAATTATTTAATTAAATCTTTTTTCTAATTATTTAGTTATGTATTCAACATTGTTTTTATGTTCTGTAATTGTCTGTTATACGTGTTGAGAAAAAATAATTATTATTATTACAATATTTTTTTACATAATGTCCAATTTTCAATATCTGATTAAGCGTTAACCGTATTATCTGTATTGTGTTTATGTTCCGTTTCGAAAAATGATCTTTCTTCGAAATTTTTTCCCTATCAAGAATTCTTATATTTTTCTAATCAAAATTGTGATCAGTCTTGGGCGTGAGAAGCTGAAGCAGAAGATCTTTCTTCATAGCAACTATCAATTTTATGTTGAATGACTCTTCGTTTTAAATTTATGCCTTTTATCCCATGAAACATTTGTCACATTGTTTGTCACACCAAAAATTTATACCTATATCTATTCAAAGTAACCATTCGAAAAAAGGGAATTGAATAACCCAGATTATGGAAAAGAAGTATAAACTCGTAGAGAAAACAAGATCAATTGATTGCGATTACGAAACTAATAGAATGAAAAGGTCCCAAACGTTAAAGTGCCTGATCAAGCTATCTGATCAATAAATGGAAAAATATTAATCGAATAACCTCCCGTATCTCACGTTTCAATGAATTAAATTCCTATATTTCTCATCCAGTTTATTAACTCAGGACTTTATTTCGGGAATTATATTAGGATAGTGTTTATATGTCACAAGCTCTCGTTAAGCAGACATGAACGCCGACGTGGTAAACCCTGAAAGTCAGATTATTTCATTCAATTCAATGTAGCAGTTGACGGTGCAAGTTTACCTCATCACTCGGCAGTCTTTATCCCATCTCCCGTCCTTTATCGCCGTAATCCGTCTTATCCTTTAATTTTCAGGAGTCGGAGAACTGGTTTGGCCAGATGTTAGTTATTGGATAAATCGTGAAAAAGATTGCCAATATAGATGTTTCCCCACTAGTCGGTTCAATATTTTATATTGCAGGTTATTTCTTGTTTCCTCTATTTCATTCCACATTGCAGCGGATACGAGAAAATATCTGAAATAGCCGATATGAAGCTTTCATTTTCTGCTCTTTAATCTCTCGGAATGATTTTTTGTTATCTATCAAATTTATATATTTAAATAGTTAAATAGATGTATTTAGATACATCTCTTAACTATGAAACATTGATTTTGTTATTCGCTATCTGAGAGCAATATTGTAGCAATTGTTTTCAATGTATTTTCATTCACGATAAATGAAATAGCAATTATAGTTAGAAACCATTAATAGTTCCAAATAACACCTAACCAGATGGAACATTTTATTTGTCTGTAACTTATACGTAGATAACAAATATGATTAGGAAATAATGAAAATGCATTGCGAATGTTCCAAACTATAGGGTGATATATATATATATATATATATATATATATATATATATATATATATATATATATATATATTAAACCCTGAATTCAAAATTTGTATTGAAATTGATAACAGGGATTTTGCCATTTATATTTTGAAGATAACTTCATATAAACGTTGTCCGCGGCTGCGTATCAAATGGTCCATTCGGAAGGTCGAATTTGACACATGCCCAATTGCTGTGAACGGCGACGAATTGACATTTCACGATCCTCATTAACAATGTACGCTACGGCTGAAATATTCCCTTCAGTACGCACTGTACGCATGCGAGACAATGGTTTAATGTCAAACAAAGTAAACTTGGTGCGAAATTTGGTGATAACAGCACGAATTGATGATTCAATTGATCGAATGTGGTCGTAACAAACGATACACATTTTTCACAGTCACGGATTTCTATAGTAGATTTCAACAATTTGCAATAATTGCTCGTTTGTAAGTCTTTCCATGATGAAATGGCAGAGCATACTGAAAACTTTTCACTTTGACAGATGGATGGCATTACCAACCAGTGCCACTAACCTAAAAACTTAACACAAATCAACCGTTATAAATGCTCAGTGAAGAATTCTCAGATTAATATAGAGGGTGAATTGAATAGAAATTGAATGAAAAAATATGAATAGCAATTGAAAATTTATTGAACGAATAACACTCAACTTGTTTTCACAAAAATTCTATTGAATTATTGCTTCACATATGTTTTGGGGTATTACCCCATTTTCAGCTAGAACAAAAAAGAAGCTAGACCCAGTATTCAAAATATCATTCCATATTTGCAGGTCTTCCATTTGAAGGTTTGCGTGCTTCAGTCGGGTTAGCACCCAACTATGGTACGGCAGGATTCCTGTTCGAGCCCCGGTGAAGACATCGGTATATGTGTTCGTCTAAGATTTAGATAATTTAATGATGATATTTGATTGTTGAGTAATGTACATTGATTTCAAACGGGTTCGGAATTATTAGCACATTATTAGTTGTTCGAAATCGGCGTTTAGCTGTAGGTATTGACTATGGCCTTTCACATGTAAAATTAGTTTCAGCGTTTTTGGAATTCCAAATGGGTGGTGTACAGAGCTTACGAGCCCAAAAATTGAAATGGAAGAAATAAAGGATATATCTTATCCAAAAAATTGGTAATTCTTCGATTTTATATATATTTCTCTTACAATAGTAGTGCGATTAATACATAATAGTAAATGATGATTACAGCATATGTGAGGTTCGACTGTATCACAAAGAGCCATCTTATAAATAGTGAAACGTTATTGAGTTATTATATGCTGGTAAAGAACAGAGGGTGATAGCTCAGAAATTGTCTATTTTTTTATTTTATTTTTTTTGAGCAGGGATTTCGATCAAATTGGAGAACTTTCGGTGAGACAAACATTTTTATCATAGATTTTTACTATTCATCGTGGTCGTTTTCAGCTCTTACTAGTTCTGTAGATCGTCCTATCAAGAAAATAATAATAATAATAACAGGTTCTTTATTCTCCACATGTATAATACCCAATTACAGAAAATAATGACATAAAGTTGAATAATAACTAAAAAAATTAAATGAAGGAATAATAACAAAGAGCTCAATCTAATGTGAAAAAAAGAACTGAAGAAGACAATAACTATATAATAGAATTGGATGAAATATGACAAAACCTCAATCTGAATCAATTCATTACTCCAAAATAATAAATAATTTTTAGTCAAAGTGAAGGTCACAATTATTAGCAACTCTATTGAATGTAGACTGCATAAACCAAATGAGGGATTGTATTAGCGTGTTTATCCTTGGAGTCTATAGGTGGAATAATTCTGTAGTACGAGAATTGTTCTTCAAAACAAGAAACTTCAAAGCAGACAAGAGAATACAATAATCAATACTGTTGTGCACTAATTTGTACAAAAATTTTAGTAATGAAGTTTCTCTCCTCTTCAATGAGATTAAACTGAATCCACTGAATAATTCGTTATGATTGGCACCTCTCTGTGCCTGCTGCCATACTCCAACTACTCCAAATGAATGTTGAGGAATTCCTGAAATATTTGCCAATGCGCAAAATGAATCTATATATTTTCGAGGCAGATTAAATAAATTGGGTGATTTGTGGATTGAAGGAAATTTTCTGAACGAAGACTATACCAAGATCTCTCAGCTTATCAGAACGGGAACGAACCTGACCACCGACGATATAATCACAGTCACTCACAGAATCACAGAATCCACAGAATCATAGAATCAAAGAATATACAAATGCTCCGATATAAAAATTCATTCAATTTTTTTTTGGGTAAGAGAAATGAAACGGCAGATAAATTTCTCAACAAGAATATAGAAAGCCATTCGTCTTATATACAAATCGTCATAATACAAATTGAATTAGGCTGAAGGATGGTTTCCTACATTTCTATGCGTATATATGCATTCGAAATAGGTTCACATGTCATTTAGCATCAAGTATGAAATTTGGATATAATAAATAGGCTGCGTTCATGCACGAAGTAGCAGAAATGGTTGTTCTTTATGCTCACTGAATATGGTAAACCTTCTGACTGAAAATTTCACTGGATAAGTATGAGAAATTGCTCAATTGAGAGAATTGAATGATAGATAAATGAAAATCTAGATCGTTCGAAACTGAAGAAGGTTGAAGTTGAGGTAATAAAAAATTTATATATATATATATATATATATATATATATATATATATATATATATATATGAATATATAAAATGGCAGTTCTAGAGTGAATGAGGTAATAAAAAAATTTATATATATATACATATATATATATATATATATATATATATATATATATATATATATATATATATATATATATATATTATTTCAGATGTTTTTATCAATAATATGCTGTTTTCAATGTTAAAACCTTTATTTTTGTTGACATTCCGTTGTATATCACAACTTTGTCAAAACTAATGAATAATTAAATTTTATGTATTACTATATATATCAAAACGCCAAATTCATTATTTTGAAAAAAATATAATTGCCTTTTTTGTTGTGTTTGCAGTATTCAGAGCAATATTTCTGGCTTAGCATTCGCTTCGGAAGTTTTAGTCTTCTTCAATGGAAACCGATGGTAAGCCAGGTGATTCTAATGAATGTAATTTATATATACATACATAGAGTAACATATATTTGAGTTTTTATACTTATCCAGAAAATGAATATTGATTGGTTTATGTGTGTGAAATTGACGGTAGATCATGAAAGAATATATAAAATCGTTCTAGATAGAATTAAGATGTTTTATGTGTGTTGTTTCATTTACTGTGTTTTCTGAATTTTTATGAAGATATTTCTTAAATTTCTCTACATTTTCTGTCTTTCTCAGTTGCTAAGATCTTTATATTTTTTGTATTTTTATATATATATATATATATATATATATATATATATATATATATATATATATATAACAATATTTTTTTTGTCAATTCACATTTGGCTACAATGGTTGAAAATAATATTCTGCACACAAATTCAGTGTATTCAAACGAGAAAACGTCATACTGATACACAAATGAGTTTGAAAATATATTATGATATCAGATAAATAATTTCCAATAAACTGATCATCGTCAAGAATTATTCGTTTATTATATAACTTCAATATTTAGGATTTAGTTTGGTACTCACATAGTTATTTCTCTAAACCAAATTGACGAGTTTTTATGACTATTTCGTTTGTTTGCCGTTATTTGTTTGATCCTGGAGGGACAGGCATAGAGAATAACACGTTTATTTGCACCAAGTTATCACAGAGACATTTTCTCAAAATGCCTGAAATTTCAATTGAAGTTAACATTCAATGAAAAATTTGCGTCCTTTGATGTAATTTAATGTGTTCGTTTTTGCAACATTGGTGAACATGATAACTAAAGAAATATTCTTTGATAATCAACTGCTATATGTTGAAAAATATCTAATATTTCTCTCACTGTCCATTCATAAATGCATTGCTGTCACCTGTTGGAATTGAATTGCAATGAGAACGAAGAGCTCTTTCACATTGAAGAAAAAGTTGATGAAATATTCGCTGATCTCTTGGTGAAACATCGATAATATATCACATAAAAACACTTGGCTTAATTTCACCAAATTATACTTATTTTTTGACAACTGTTTCGAGATATTACACCTTTTCCAAAGGCTAAACTGAAAACTTTTTAGTTAGACTATTATTTTCAAATATTTCACATACTTGCTGTAGACACACTGTATGAAATAGAAGTGAAGAGGATAGTGGTTCTAGTATCGATATCTTCGAAAGGAAAGAACATGTCTTTATCCAGGAAAAGAAAGCTAATTCAGTTTCAAGAGAATTTTGGTCAGAAGGGTTCAAATTCAGAAATTGGAGAAGACGTAACTCTTCGAAGTAATAATTTCTCCATAATTCCATTGCGATCATTGTTATCTGTTTTGTATCGGTTTCTGTGGAATCTTGAAACGAATGAATAAAAATCCTAAATGCAAGTTTTTGTGCTTTTATGGATGAATTATTAAATTGAAAAACCCTACTTATCAAATTTCTCATATCATTTTGGCAACCATCCCGAAATTACGGCTGCAACTCGTTAAAATTTACGATCTCTACGTTTTTGTTGAATTATACGTGTATGTGGGAATCCAAATGAAATTTCACGAGCTAATTCGGGTATGAAGTTAGGAATCACAATTAACGGCGGGCCCATTATGAGATGAGAGATATTAAATCCTGAAACTCAAACATTAGCACAATGTCCTTTGACGAAAACCGAATTCACGCTATGAAAAACCTCGTGGGATAGATTGCGTAGGTCCGAAAAAGATGACCATGTTTTGTTACGGTTTCTCATCCCGTTTCCTACCAAATATGAGGTTTAGTATTTGCATTCTCAGAATATCCCACAGAAACATTCAATTACCGAACAGACTACAGCACAACTTCAACAATCTGATTAAAAGTTTAGGTGAAAAGGTACAATAACTCAAACAACTTTCAGCATCTGATTGAAAAAGTTGATATCATTTCAACTATTCCTTTTTTCAATCTTTATTCATGTGTTATATAATTCAAACTGTTTCTCTAGTCCTAGTCATTTGTTACACTTTCCGCTTCAGTCTTTTTTTTTTGAGAATACACTACTGTCTTTTGATTATAGTCAATACAAATACAATTATGAAAAAGTATCTGTTTCAAAAAATATTCCTCTCATTCTCCATTCAGAATTCAAATGTTGGATTGAGTAACGAAACTTACGATAAATACAGCTTACGATTATACAGCTACATATGGAATCAAGATAACAGACAATACATTCTTGAAATGAATTTACAATTCGACATCGACAACTACATCGAAATATAGATACAACCATAGGATATTGATGATAATAATATTTTCACTGTCAGAGTCATATATAGCTATGAATAAGTATAATATTCTGTTGATAAAATGTCAGCTTATCAACTTCTCGAAAGCCAACAATACATCGTAGTTCTCAATTGAACAAATTTCATGAAAATTGTGCATAATCTGTGTCTTAGGAATTATAGACAAGTTTTTATTGCGGTGACGCTGACGAATATGACATCAGTCACTATAATACAAATTCTTTAAAACTGAAAATTAACACACTTGACTTAAGTTTCACTGAATATATTGAAAACTCTACATATGTTCAGGATGGTTAACCCATTATCAAGAGTAAACCCGTTATCAAGACTTTACTCTTGATAATGGGTTAACCGTCCGAAACATATGTGGAGTTTTTAATATATTCAGTGAAACTCAAGTCAAGTGTGTTAATTTTTAATTTTATCGTTTTGAACAAAATGTTTCACCAAAAGATAAGCGAAACCTGTGTGTCATATAATACAAATTGATCGCAGCAGAGAAAACATCGAAGTTTTCTGTATTTTGTCTATTCGAAAAGCTAACGAAAATATTAGGTTGTACAGCAAAATAACAGATTTAAATTTGTTTCATTAGCTTGAAAATTTGTGCTTGAAACTGCAATTATCATCTATTTATGGCTGATCTATATAAAATTTTTGAAACCATTCATGTTTTTCGATCCATGCCACAATATAGAGAAAGATTTTCTCGAATATTATCATTTTAGTACTATATCCTAAAATAGTAATTAGCTCTTGTTTGCAACTTTCACATCGAATCACTTTATTGGAACCGCAATGAAAGTCTTCACGTGGTCATCGGCTTGTTCAGATAACCAACTAATCAAAATCCACTATCGTGTCCCTATATTTTGCTTTAAACGAAACGCTGAAATCGCCTCATGCACCGTTAGAAATGAAATGGAAAACTTTGAATTGAGAGGAAAGTGCTGGCAAATGCAACAATTTAGGAAACGAAAAATGTCGACCAGACTAATCCGAGATTATGACATTATTATGCTGAGATATTCTCCATTTGTGGAAAATATTCAATAAAAAAAACTTTCGATCATATGGTTTGATAAAGGTACTTTTACTATATAATTTCTTTTATAAAAGAAATAAGCAATCTACTCCTAGATAATAGAAGATATTCTGCAGTTTATAAGTTATTTGGTTTATAATAGAAATTGAATATAGTAGAATATATTTTTGTCTACATTCGAAAAATAAAATTGTAGTACAGAAGTTATTCATAAAAACCTAAATTTGAAATACTTATTAAAAGTTATTCAGGGTGTTTTGATGAAATTGAGGTCACATGCAATGTACATTCTGTCAAATGCAATATGACAAAATGTACAGAATATAACAGACACAATGATTTATCACACTGCATGTATGTTCATCATCTAGTAATAAAATAAGAAGATTGATAACCCATCAAACAAGTTTCAGTTTAAACTTGATCCAAAAACTTATGACAGAAGAGTAAAGCCAAGAAATTCTGTTATATAGCAGTGTGTCCTGTGGAATTATTTTTCGATTATGTATTTTATATTTTCTGCTATTTTCTCCCTGTTTATATCCACATTCTTATGAGTCCTACGAAAAAACGCAAATAGAAAAATATACTACGAAAATCGAAGTACGATGAAAGCTGAAAAAAGCAATCATCAAACGTAAATAGGACGCTTACTCGATATTGACATACACGTTACTGATATATAGGTACTTCAATATATTTCAATAAAATCTGTCAGTGTAAATCAATGTCATTCAGTTGTAGTCTACTATACTACACTTCGAATTTTATTTGTTTTTCTGACAGAGGCTTATCGTATAACAGTAACCCGCTTGTCGATGCACCAGACTCTATGTTTTGACGAAAAAAAATATAATAGCATGCATTAGTCGTTCATTGAAACTATTTTGACACGTTTCAATATTTTGACTCGTTTTTGTGGCTTTTTCATTTCGTTAATTACTCATGAAATGTTCCTGAGAATCATTTATGTGCAGAAGATTTTCATGTCAAATCATAAATCTCTCATTAACTTTTATAATAATGTGTATTCACCTTATATCAGTTTGCCAGAGTCCCTAGTGTAATGTTGAAATAACTATGGCTTTCAACTCTCATTCGTTTACCATCTTTAATGTCAGAATGTGACATAAACTGTAGTTTCAACACTTAAAAGTCACTTGAATAATGTAATCAAAATCAATGATTATATAGATTCTGGGAAGATAAATTAGATAAGAAATTTTGGTAAAACGAGTTCATTCTGATAAACCGGCGCCTTCGCCATTTCCTTTCTAATAAATCTAATTCTTACGTTGCAGCCATATCAGTTTGCACTAGGAAATATTCATCAACAATATTCTTCACATATGATGTTCCAAAAATTGATGTAAAATTAACTATGGAACGGATACATGTCACATCAATTTTTTTCAGAAACATCAAGAATTTTTGAACGAACGTCTAAAAAATATAACATCAAAAATCAACTAAGTTGGAATCTTTGATATGTATTTCAATCACATACCAATAAGACCAATATATATTTGAGTTCAAATAGAAACTGTAAGCTTTTCACCAGTTTCAATTACTTTTCACCATTACTAGGACATTACTACGGCTTGATGTTCGCAAATCTTCTGAAATAACCAACTTTTATTATCGTCTTGAATGTACTTTGAATGGAATTGCTGTTTTCCTGTCGTGTAGAGATACAATGTCAACTTCAAATGCCAAATGCACTTATAGCTCCATTAGTGTGGTTCACATATATTCACTTCAGTGAAAATGTACTAACATTAAATACGTCATACGAATTCACTTCTGTCATATAGTTCGGAATCAGTGGAATATATATATATATATATATATATATATATATATATATATATATATATATATATATATATATATATATATATATATATATATATATATATATATATATATATATATATATATATATATATACGGGTTATTACATTGCTAGGTCAATGAAGGTTGATCCTTCGAAGGACAAAGAGAGATTGCAGATGCGATATTATACTCTTATTATTGTGACGATCTCAATAGCCAAGATTCAAGGTGTTAGATTGCTTTTTGATTTTCATTTTCCAGAAATCATTACTGCCATAACATCCTGTAAATATTTGGATTTATATTTCTTATACATATCCGAACAAAAAACTCAATATTCGGACGAACAAATATATGAAGAGCTATTGAGAACTTCGACTAAAATTATGTAGTTCAAATTTTCAAAATCCTTCTGCAAAATTGGGGAGAACACGAAACCCTGAATGAAAATTTATACTTCTTTTTGTTGCGCAGAAAATTAATCTACTTGAATTTTCAACTTAAAGTGAAATTTCTAAGAACTCAGAGCCTGAAAAATGACCATGTATTTTGAATTTAAAACATTCGAATGTTTACTCATTTCAATGTTACTTAATAAGTATCAACTCTTTCCTCATGATTTCATAGTTGTATACTCAAACATTGTAGATTTTCGAGGTTCATAATCATAATTTTCGAATAAATTATGAAACTCTCTCTAATCATCACATGTTCAAAAATGTGTATTTTTGAACATGTGATTTTTGACCTGACATCCCAATTTTTCCGTTGAAGAATTGAGAAAAATTAGGTCGGTTTCATCTCAGTTGAAATTGTGTTATTTTGTCAAAATACAAGAACTCACGAATACACAAAAAAAATACAAACTACAGAAATTTACCAAAATTAACAATTGAAATTGTGAAGGTAAAATTTAAACAACTGATGAAAATGAATATAACGCTCTATACATTTTCTTGCCTATTGTGAGATATTTCGAACTTATTTTCGAAATTAATTGAGGTTGTTATTTCTTCGAATAGAACTGACAAGAAGCCTGCGAGGAATGGATGGTGTCTAAATTTGATGAAACATTTTTTTCGAATATTTCAATCGAATGAATTGTTCAGTCAAATTTTGATTGAATACTCAATTTCTAATAATGAAAAATTAAAAGTATGTCGAATGTATACACTCTGGATTATTATTCATCAGAAAAAATAATTTTATTATAGTTACTCAATAATATTGACATCAGTGAGGATTTGAAAATTTCAGTCACTCACTACTGAAAGTTGATTTTAATCATTTTTCATTGTCTAAGTTCTTGGAAATTCCTCTTTGAGTTTGGAGAAGAAAGAAAACTTGTGAAAACACCCTCCTATCTTCACAACAAAAAAAACGTTCGTTCTCGAAGTAATCACGTGAGTCCCCTCCTTCGAAGAAATGACTTAAACTCTCGAGCATTCTAGGTTCTATCCTCGTGACGAGATGTCCACAAAGCCTCTAGGTACTCTCACTGATTTTATCACGAAAATAGAATCTAGATTTCTCGAGCCAGTTAAGGTCATTTTTCGAAAGGGCAAGCACAAGTAAGTACTTCACGAATTAATGTTCTCCTCATTCTGAAGATGGAACCTGGGAGCTTTGAATAGTCATCGCAATTTGATTTTTAAGATAAATATCACTGAGGATAATGAGGATGCAACAATTGTATGGTATTTCCATTCAACATGTTCGATGATGTTTCGAAACGCATTTAATATTCACTCTCGAAAGTTTACATTTGTGTTCGAAGCTCCCGCGAGAGACTTTTAAATATATATATATATATATATATATATATATATATATATATATATATATATATATATATATATATATATATATATATATATATATATATATATATATATACCTAACAACCGCCCCAACATGTTTCATTTATATTATATGGGTGACTGACTTTATGTTTTGCGAGTACAATTTATTATTATTGTGTTATGTCGTTTAACTTCTCCATCTTCTGTTGTCATTTTAGGTTTTCTCGATAAAATCAATACCGATTGACGAAATACAGAGAATATGAAACGAATTAGTTATTTGTCACATACCTCATCCTGAAACAATATTACATTTCTGAGTTTTTTAAGATTCACAAGTCATTGACACTAGTAAATACTAAGACTTTCAATCGAAATATTTCAAATGAAACTGTCAGGGAGCTGTGTACACAGTTTTCAGTCTGTAAATTAGCTATCGTTTCGCCCGCCGGGATGTGATCTGGAGTGATTCGGCATGGGAATATTCTTACACATTGCGGACAGATTTCTGTGGTGTTCGAATGAAGAATTCGAAAAGCCTCACATACTCACACTGATGTTGTCATCGGTAGGAATCTAGAACGCTATGGGGAGTTAATTCGTCGTTTTTTCGATAGAGGGAGCTCACGTGAATTTCCACAAGTTGTTGCTTGCCTCATTCTAGGACCTAGGATCCTAGAACCTGTGGGCGCTTCGAAAGTCCTCGATCCTTCATTGATTGATTGAATACGGACTGCTGATTCATAGCACGCTTAATATTCACTTTTGAATGTGATAGGTTCGTTCTCGTTGAAAACATTCGTGTGGACAGCTCCCTGAGAGTTTTATTTCAGTCTAAGTATTTACTATATATATATATATATATATATATATATATATATATATATATATATATATATATATATATATATATATAAAAATGAAATTTTTTGTGCTTATGGCACTGAATGAAATATTTAAGAAAATGAACACTAGAACATTCATTTGAGAAATTGAAATTAATCAAGGGAATGTTATAGCAGAGCTAGATATGTGAACGTGTACGATGTGATGTCTCCGTTATCCTTCATGGGATAAATGTTAGAGAAATATCGAAATCGATGCCACACCTGATGGAAGTGCGAGACATATATGTTTCGTTCTGCAAGGAACTCGTCAGTCGCACCACGTCCATCGAAGTGAGGCAACGATCTCAACCTCCAAGCATCATCTTGTGACTTCAAGTGGAAGATCGTAGAGTAATGAATACTCTACAATTCCATCTATAGAAATCAGTAGAAAACACCTCTCTCAGATTACAGAGTCACCAAGCATCGAAATTTCACATATCTTCTATACCCGTAGGTATCTACTAAATTGCAATGTCTATTTGACAAATATCATCGAACGATGTTTTTAAATGTCAATAGATTGCGTTAGTAGTACGCTCGCGTTTATTCCCGTATTTCAGGGGCCAATTCGGCGATATTTTTGAGGAAATGAAATTTTTTGTGCTTATGGCACTGAATGAAATATTTAAGAAAATGAACACTAGAACATTCATTTGAAAAATTCAAATTAATCAAGAGGATGTTATAGCAGAGCTAGATATGTGAACGTGTACGATGTGATGTCTCCATTATCCTTCATGGGATAAATGTTAGAGAAATATTGAAATCGATGCCACACCTGATGGAAGTGCGAGACATATATGTTTCGTTCTGCAAGGAACTCGTCAGTCGCACCACGTCCATCGAAGTGAGGCAACGATCTCAACCTCCAAGCATCTTCTTGTGACTTCAAGTGGAAGATCGTAGAGTAATGAATACTCTACAATTCCATCTATAGAAATCAGTAGAAAACACCTCTCTCAGATTACAGAGTCACCAAGCATCGAAATTTCACATATCTTCTATACCCGTAGGTATCTACTAAATTGCAATGTCTATTTGACAAATATCATCGAACGATGTTTTTAAATGTCAATAGATTGCGTTAGTAGTACGCTCGCGTTTATTCCCGTATTTCAGGAGCCAATTGCAACCAAAATCAAACAAAAATGCAACCGAAAAAGCCAACAATATGCGCATTCGAATTCATCACAAATTGACAAAAACTAAAAAGATTTTAGAGAAAAAAATCAAGAAATGATGTATATTATAATGTTGAATGATACTATTATATTCATTTTTTTACTTGGTAGGGAGTGGGGGCAGGATTTTATAATTAGGTATTCAACGAAAATTCATATTAAGTATCAGATTTTATTAATAATAAAATAATAATAATACATAGGTACTATTAAAATTATTATGGTAACAAAAAACAAAATAACAATATTCAAAAAGACATATCTAATCCACGTCTTACAATAATTGTAAAAACTATTAATAATTTTGTGTTTTTCATAGTTTTCTAGGAGAAAACTTTGTCTCCTGTCAGAAAACATGTGTTTGAGAATTGAAAAACTTCATTCAACATCAACAGATGTAATGGGAGCATATTTATATTCACAAATGATGTTTAATTCTAAATTTGGTATATTTACATTTTTTTCGCCCATAAAAATTTTCAACATATTTTTAAAAAATTGAAAGCCTGTGTTATTTTGATCCACAGAATTTAATTTATTCAGAATGACGGTCTCAATTTGTCCACTGTTGTTAAATTTTCAATAGTTTTAGATACAAACATATAATTCGTTTTTATAATTATTAATTCATTATGTATCAATGAATTTTTAAAAAACTTTTGAGTTTAAAATAGATGTAGATGAAGAGTCACTCAGATCGTCAATCACATGTTTAATGGCGTGGTAATTGTCAGCATAAAATATAGCTGCATCCAACCAGGTACACCAACGTGTTATTGCAAGTTGTGGAGGTAAGGCAAGATTTGTAAATTTTTCTTTGTAAAATTGAACGCGTGTGGGAGCTTTTAGAAATACTTTTTTTACATTGTTGATTAGGTCATCGACCAAAGGAAACTGCTCTCTTATACATTCTGCCACTCTATTAATTCCATACGCAAGACAGGTTACATGTTGCAGATTCGAATAAAATATTTTCAATTTTTGTCCAGCTTTAATCATATAAGGTGCTGCATCAGATAAAAATGAAATAAATTTTTTTGTGGGAACAATTTGGGACAAGAAAAACTTGTTCAATGAATCTTAAATAAATCGTGAAATTGTTGAATTATCAGCTTTTTCAAGTTTTTGTGAAGCAAAAAGATAGGGTCTGCTTGGATCTGTGTCCCCTAAAACGCCTTAACGCATGTGCGATATATCTACCGCACGAATCGGTGTTCTCGTCTACTACAATATAGAGATAGTTTGAATTTACTTCGTTTTTGACACAAGTAAATGTCTGTTCATAAATTGAGTCGACACTTGCTTTACGTAAGGTCTACTCGTCAGAATATTTATTTATATATATATTTATATATATATATATATATATATATATATATATATATATATATATATATATATATATATATTTAAACTATTCATTTAAACTATTCATGACTCACACTGAAGCTTGACACATAATTGTGATATTTCTGATGAACTTTCAAACATTCATTCCGGGTATTACGTGTAAATGATATTCTCTATAATTTTCTGGAATATTCCAAGGGTATTTCATAATAATTTCAGATTCAAATCGAAAAATGTTCCTCACAGCAATTCCAAATTTACTACATCTTAAAATAACTAGAGTTCAAATTGAGCAGTATTGTTCGCTTGAGACATATTCGTATAATTTGCCCTGTTTCTAATTTGAATATAAATATCTCAGAATGGAATATCTTAGGTGAAACCAAAACCATAGAATCCCAAAATTCCTTGATATTTATACCTGTGTTTTTCAAAATGTTGTTATTTTTCTGTAAGCATCTGAAGAAGTCGTTTGTAACGACGAAACGCGTCATGCTATGTCGTCAATGGAGTATAAATCATAAGTTCAAGTGTTTGAATTTAAGTTTATATTCAATTATAATGGATTTAAATCAAGTAAACGCCAACGCTATCAAATATTTCTAATGTACTAGTGGATATTGTACTATGATGTATTCTAGCTGAGCTCATATAATTATCATTTTGTTTTTCCATGAAAATAACGGAAATGCATCAACTATCTCACCAGCCGAGTATTATTGATCTTAATCATATAAATAAATTATAGAAGAAAAACTTTCTCCTTTTTGCTATAAAGAAGAAAAACTTGCGGTCTATTTTTTGTAACTTTGTGTTTCACGAAGCAGGTCAAACGAATCGATAGACAGTCTTCACCCGCAATGTTTAGTGCTACGCTTTTTCATCCACGAAAATAATTGGTTCCATCAAACTCCACAAATTCGATGAAGGTAGTTCGATTGCTTCTTCATTAGTACCTGCCATACAGGTGGCGATGATGGATCACCCGAGCTAATGCTACCTGTAGCTTCAATCAGAGGATCAGAATTACTGTGAAATAGAATCATTTACTCTACACGAATCCGATATTTTTTACGTTAAAGTGTTCAGATCTTTATGAGAGAAACGATTAACACCCAAGTTTTGACAATCATTACAACTTTGAGTACGAAATGTGAGGTCTTTATTGCTCACACTTATATTTATGGATAAAATTGTGACAAATATGATTATAATTATACCTATTTATTTATGATTGAATTTTTTTCACATTGTACTATTACATTTACTTAAATCATACAGTATCTACAACAGGAAAAAAATTCTCGAAAAACAACTGAATTCAGTTTCAATCCTGATGTTCCATTTACTTCTTGAAAAAAATATGGCTTCAGATTTACTCGGAGAACACAATGGTTATCAACGACAACTGAAAAAGAATAATGATCTCAAAAAAATCTTCAAGAAAATTACAGATTGTGAAGGATGGTTATAGTAAAAAAATAAACAAAAATGTAGTGAAAAAATTGATTCATATATTACCGACTACATTAGAATGAGTCATGATTAGGTCATTTCAAATACAGCGTTAAATGGTTGAAGACTTCAATACTCTGATAATAGAGTGAGAGTTCAAATTTAGATGTTTTATGCTTAGGAATAAGAAGCATTGGTGCTTGTTGAATGCTTATGATTACTACTCTATCTATCCTCATTTTCTACCATATATAGAACCTATGAATACATTGACAAGATTGACATTGAATTAGAGAAGAAAGAAATCAAGAAATCTTTGATTTAATTAATCAAATGCAAATACAAAAAAAAATTTTTTTGAGGAACTTAATTGAATATTTATTATTCTAATTTTTTTTGTGTGTTTTGGAATTTTCATCCACCATGTAGTGTGGATGTATTTGGCACTGAAAAACTTAACCTGTTTCAATGGAATCATTGTGTTTTTCCTCAAACTTGGCTGAAACTATTCATTCTTTTTCATGCAGGAAATTTGTGAAACATTTTTCATTTTGTTTCCATTGATTGATCAACTTCTTCTGTATACCACAGCTCAGTATTCTACAAGTAGTAAAGTCATATTAATGCCATTTGGGTATGTTCAACAATATTAACAAAAACGCCAAGCGAGTATGAATTTTGTAATAGAGTATCAATAAAGTTCTTCATTAGCATTATTTAAAAAAATATACGTGAATATATATGCAATGAACTAATTTGAAAGTCGAATTATTAATATATGATTAAAATTAAATAAACGAAAAACAAAATAGTAACTACTACACAATCCTATGTATTCAACAAACTTGAATAAAGAAAACGAGCGATACCCCACTCTACTCTTTTCGAAAGCACTGATGAAACTTAAAACAGAATCGAAGAAAAATGTTCAGAAAATAGTTCATCAACTATTGTATGAGGAATGGATTGAAATTATCAGAACCAATACAGTCAAAGAACTGCACATGAAATAGAATCTTCGAAAATGCATTCAATTGAACCCATAATAAAGATTATAAGATGAGTATTGTACCATTTGAGTTAATTCTAATCGAATAAACTCGAATCCAAAAACATGTAAATATCCAAACTTACTAATAGCAGTGAATAAACTCAATCATATTAATATATACGAAAAAATTACAATATTTCCGTAAGCTCATCTTTTCGTAAGGAACTGAACAAATCTTTGTGATTTTGTTTTCATTCAAACTGACATCCAGTTGGTTTATTTGTTATTCCTGAACTTCCTAATGCCCAACCTTCTAGAGTTCTATTAAAGACTACGAAATTACCGATCACCTTCTCCGAATTCTTTCATGGAAAATTTCTTGTAGATTGTACCAAAGAATTTGAGAATTGCTTTGAACGGAGCCTTCCCTAACTGATGAAAGGGTATTGCAAAGGTCTTGTAATTTTCATTCGACGTTCTCGATTCATTGGAGGGGAATTAATTTAAATTGGATCAGAAGGGTCGTTGTAGCCATTATACGACATTCAGTGTAATAAAACTGGAAAGTCCCGAATGGACAGTTGATTGGTTGTTCATCAGCTTTTCTCAAAAAGAGACCCAAATAAATATTTGGATATTTATATACTCCCTATTTGGCAAATGAAAGAGTTGCTTTTTCACAGAGTTTTTTCAACCTTAAATTGTCTGTTTTTTTTCATTTATTCTTGAATTGAAAAATTGTAGCAGATTATTTGTCAACTCTTTTTCCAAGACAAATACTGAAAGCAAAATCATAATATCGATGTATGTAGATTTGTGTTGTTCATCATTTTTCTGCGAAACGAAAACGATTCGGATTACTTTTGGGACTCATATCTCCTGAGATATACGTTCTGAACAAATTGATCAATTCTTCATGTAGACCTCTTTATTCATATTTTATTAAATGAAAACATTTCTGTGCTTGAGACCTCCTTTGGGATTTTTTTCCTCTGGAATACGCTTTTCAAATAATACGCTTTTCAATAATACCCTTTAATTCTTCATGAATAAGAAATCTTCGTTTATTGAATTCATCAGAAATATAGTGAAAATATTTTTGTGTGTTTTAACTGCATTGTGGAAGCTTCCATTATCTCCTCGAAGAACAATTAACTGTTTCTGTATATTATCGCATGATTATTATATTTCAAATTTGACTTTTTCATTTGACATAGCAATACTGAATTAGGTAACCAATAAACTACTTCAATTCATGAGATAAGGGCTCAAGTTACAAAAGATAAGGCGTCAAGTTGCCAATTCACTCCGGTCTTCCGTGTTTTCCCCTAGTTCTTTCCAATGTGTTGTCGATACCTAACTACCAGCAACCTACATTATAAAGCAGGAGACGGATACTCATATGTTAGAAGTGCCTTAGTCAAAATGAAACTTCTCAGCTGAAAGAAGTTGTTTTGAAGAAATAATAATAATAGGTCAACTACAATTCTTGCCTTAACATCACAATTGTAACTCTGAATGAGAAAAATGAACTTCTTTTATTTTCATATTTGAATTCGTTTTATATTCGAATTCATTCAATTCTTTGTAGCACTACAACTTTTCCAGTCTTCCACTATGACATTTGGATTCATACATCTTCAAATTTTTCAAATTAATCCAAAATTTTCCGAGAATATATCATTACCCATATCTAAATAAACTCTAAATAATCTTGAACGGTCTCTGTTAATTCAATCAGTTCCCTCTGAACGCTGCCAGACATTGCAGAACATAAACAAAAACACTAACATAGTCACCTATAGGAAAAGTGACCATTTGTATCTCCAGAATGAACTTTCTGATTAGGAGGAGACCTACTAATTGCTTCGCCATGGGCGCTTACTTTGTCTTTAGCGAATCTCTCACTGGTGCTTTGAATTACATTACAAGATTAAATGCAGTAAAAATTACAAAAATGAGAGTCGAAAATAACGGTTACAAACCTCACTTCACGGTTGATGTTAAATGAGTCCAAAAAAACCTGAAAACAAATCAGTTTACTCAATATTTACAAATTAGAAATTGAATTCAGTGAATTGTAAAAATATGTTGAAAGGCTCTGTAAATCATAACATTCTATTCACGCGAACTTTGCAAATATCCAAAAATAGAGTACATTATTGCAAAATGAATCGGTGAATATTTCAACTTCTCTTATAGAGCAAATACGGCTTATTTCAACTTCAAGTGGTTGAATAAAGTTGAACAGAATCATATAACGGCCAACCCAACCTGACGCAATTTGTCCCCGTCTCACAAGTGTGTTTACCACCCTGAAATCCGTTTACGCTTCAAGAAATGCGGAGATTTCTACGATTGCCTTTATACGATAGGGTCGCTTCCAGATCGGTTGCATTTATTTATAGGCGCAAGCTCAAATAATCTCACCCAGAATTTATTCACTAAATTATGCAGAGTAAATTAAGCAGAACGGCTGCTCAAACCTTTGTACTCTGAGACTACGAACCATTCCATTATCTCGGTAACATCTGAGTGTTCTACTTCCCACCTTCAATTAAGAAACTAAATTAAATAAGAGATAAGAGCAATTTGTCGAAAGGCTTCTCTTATAAATTCCTCAAAACTGTTGCTTGTGAATATAATTCCGTCGTTTGGATGATTATGTTAGTAGAAAACATCAAATTTCTCATGCCAGATTCTATAATGACCATTGAGCTTGAATATTATATTCTTCGAAACGTCGGTCGCTCCATTCATCCAAAATATTTTCGGTAGCCATTGAACGACGTTACGGAAAGAAACAATATGCCTTAGTTCGTCATAGCAATGAGTCATTGATATCCCAAATTCTTATTTAAATTAAGATTTTCAAGTATTTTAAAGATAACGAAATCCAAAATATTGTGTATTTCAGTAGACTGTATTGTTTGTTGAGCTTTGATTTGTATTAACAATCATATACAAATATATATATATATATATATATATATATATATATATATATATATATATATATATATATATCATATTCACTAATGAAAGTTCAGAAGTTATTTGCAGAGAATTATCTACTCAACTGTCGCATTCACCATTTTGTAGTTAGGATATGTAGTAGTCGATTCAATTCAAGCAACGTTACTTCTTTCGTGAACCGAAATGGCGAATGCGCAAGTTTTAGTCTCTTCATGAAAAACATTTGTTACATTAGATGCTGTCATACTAAAACTGGTATGTTCGAAAATTCATGTCAATTATTTCTCATTTATATTGATTGGTTTCGTTCAATTCACATTCATTGTTTTGCAACAACCTTCCTAACAAGAATTTAACGAGTTGTACTGAATATATGTTATATGTGCACTTAAATTACTTGGATGTGTTAACCCTGTCGAACCAGCTGAAACAGGATCGATAATTGCTCTTATGGGTCCGATGATTCCAGGGGTAGTGTTTTCAAGCAATGAAAATCTGCAATACAAGACTGTTATCGAACGGGAGATAATTGGTTCAGTTACTTCAGCGATTTAGTATTTTCCAGGAGCAGAGTAATAGGAAGCTAATAGCCTGAACGATTTACACACACCCCATATTTTCTTGGAAGCCCATATAAATTTCAATTACCCTCAGTTTTCCGGGAAAGGCATTAAAATTAAATGTGTACGTGAATGGTAAATATTAATTACTAGCAGAATTTTGAGAACATGAAGTATGTATTACTCAATTCGTAGGCGATATCAATTTTAAATTTGGAGATATATATATATATATATATATATATATATATATATATATATATATATATATATATATATATATATATATATATATATATATATATATATAATATATATATATATATATATATATATATATATATATATATATATATATATATATATATATATATATATATATATATATATATATATATATATATATATACTTTTTTTCAATGACAAACGAAAAAATTTAATCTCAAGAATTTGTTGATTAATATTGCTATGATTTTCAGTTTTCTTTCAAATAATAACGATGTTGAATTTGATAATATTCAGTTACTATTTCTCTTAAGGGAAGTTGAGAATATTCAATCGAAAAACTCCATATCTAATAATTTAGATTATTGATATATGAAAGATTGATATTGATATATAAGAGAGATATTGATGTTTAACTCATCGTTTTTTTCTAATGATGTAGAGTTTGAATGAATGTTGGAAAAATGCGAAAACTATAATTGTCAAATTGAATTCAGATATCTCTCCAAGCCTTAATTTTTCGAAATTAGAGAAGTGGTCCTGTTTTTCTTGCACAAAGCAAGATTCAGATATTACAAAGAATTTTAATTGAATTAACTTTTCGTCTTTAAATGTAACCTCTTCAAACTCTCCTTACAAAAGCATCTCCTAAAGTATCGCGAAAAAATTGTTATTTCATTTACTCGATTTCAATTAATTAAATTAATTGGTGCGACTGACGAGTTCCTTGCAGAACGAAACATATTTGTCTCGCACTTCTATCAGGTGTGGCGTCGATTTCAATATTTCTCTAATTTTTATCCATGATGTCTATGGATTTATCATAAATATTTATTATATTTATGATTTATATGTATTTATGTAGACCTGGGTAACTTAGTGGTCGGAGCGACAGGATGTAAATGTGAAAGACCTGAGTTCATATCTGTGAGGGTAGAGAACTTTTAGATGTTATTTCGATTCTCGATTCTCAATAAAAAAAATACATTCACAGATTGCATATATAAATCTATATTTTTAGGGCTGAATGGAAGACCAGACTCAAAACTGAATTCAGTCCTTTTGAGAGAATTCTTCTTAGTTTAATTATTGTATCAATTGAAATGAATGTAATTCTACAATGTAAAGAATGTTTCTCAAAAAATTGATTTTATTATTATTATTATATATGTGATTTCTCCATTATCACATCGTACGCGTTCGCATATCTAGCTCTACTATAACATTATCCTGTTCAATTTGAATTTCTCGAAAGAAAACCATTGAAAACCATGTCCAAAACAAGAGGAATATTTGCACTTCAAATTAAACATAAAACTAGAAAACTGAAGTGATCAATAGTAGATATGTTGCAAACTGAGCTTCATAGGTTCAGTGCAATAACTCAGGTCAAATATTGAAATCGTATGTTTTCAAAACATATGTGAACGTTCAGACACGATCCTGTTAAAATAATAGCGTCGAATGGAAAAAATTGAGGGTAAAGCTTTTAGTAAATCAAATCTACTCCAATAGTTCCGAGTTCATGTTGCCTTTGCGGCATCCAGAGCAACATCAATCTATGTCGGACCCTTTTTTGGTGACGAGTCATTCTGTTGGAAACAGCTTTGAAAGAGATAGCATCATGAGCAAGAACGTCGCTCTGATGATGGTGGTTTCCTATTTTATCGGACTTTCATTCATAGAATATCTCAGTAGAAATTCATTTCGTGAATGCTTTTTTCAATATCGAATAGCTGGAAATTTTTGTGAAGCTGAAGTTCAATGATATTTCAGTTATTTGAAATAAAGATGAATTAACTCAGTTAGGTGCTTGTAATGTTTGTTTCGAAAATTCTTCAAAATACATTGAAAAATTCAAAACAAATTTCAAAAGTTAATGAAAAATCTGAAATGGCCGAATGACAGGCAAAAACTAATCATCAGAATATTCTACTCTCGAAGTGTACTAAGTATATGTTGAAATTGAAAGAAGAAATAATACTGATACTAGTCATTCCAAATTTCTGCAAATTTCAATATTGTGAAGAAAGCCATAAATCCACAACTCAACAACTCCACAATTCTCGAATTTCTTACTATTTAGACTTGTGAGTCGAAGTTGCTGCATCAATCTGAAAATATCGATTTATTTTCAAATATATCGTCAATATGAGAGTATGCTACCATCGACTTTCCTTCTTTGAGTTCTCTTTGTATACTGTAGTGAGGACTGCAGACAGTATTTCTTTTACTCTCCAGTCTTTTGAACAGATTCCCGTCTTAATATGAAAATAATGAGAATTTTGGGTTCATTTCAATTTCAAAATATTCCAATTTTTCTGGCATTCATTGAAATGAATTTTCGCGTGAATAATAAGCGCTGTTTCTACCCATTGCGGCATCTTCAGAAACTGTCATCAATTATATGTCTGAGTTGGGTGCAAAATATAAAAGTTTCTGTTTTAGACTGAAAATTGTGTCAAATGAATGTATTTAGTACTCATTCACTAATGAATGCTTTCTACGTGCTCTTTTTGAAATTGTGCTAACAGGTGTAACTTCAACCCTTGAGGGATTTCAAAAGGACTATCATATATGATGGTAATCTTCTTAGAGTTTAGGGTTCAATTCCACCAACAGATTTGTCTCGATTATTTTGCAATATAGGTGAGTAAAACTCAGAAAATTGTACTTCTTACTATATTCCCGTATATTCATTCTCAAGCGAGAAGGGGCATTTTTGAGAGGAATTCTCATGTGACAAGTGGTCAAATGTAGATGGAGTCTTTTCGAAGATAACATTGTGATCCTGCTGCAGACGCGAAGACGGTTTCAACGTTTTCCATCATTGATCTGCTGACATTTTGATATTTCGATTTGGAATATTACAAAGTCAGTCAGTTTTCATAAGTTCTCTTCAGAGACTTATGCATAGTACAACCGAGGTTTCCTCGGGTGGACTTCAAAGACAACTCCGGAATGTAAACTGATGAAAACTTATAGGAATGTCATAAACATACATTGCATGATGAAATTTTAATACTAACTCAACATAACATTCCGGAACAGCAGGAACTCTCCTCAAAGTAAAGCTCCGAAATTGTCGAAATCAGACATGGAATATGGTAAATGAAAGCGAAAGGACCCTCGAAGCATTTTCTTCCCCCGCTATGCTGTAGAATGGAGGCCAAGTGGGCAATTTACCGAATGAGATATGAACAGAATTGCGAAAGCTCGAGGCGCAGTTGCCAAGGTTCTTCTGACCTAGATTCGTTTCACTTTAATTGAATTAAATTCGGAATTAGATAGTCTTCGTTAATTGAACTCCATTTGGTAGTCATTGGACTAACTCAATTCATATTCAATCAGAATTGCCGATTAATATCCTATAGTCTATATTCGAAACCGTAACGTTATCCACTGGAATTTGGTTTCTCATTTCCGAAGGATTTGTTGGAAACATGTTCTATTCGATTCACAAATACATAAATTTTCGATTACAGTACTATCGGTTGATCTTATTGCCTGTCTTATAACAAACATCAATACGACATTCATCTGTTTTCAATTGATGGCAACCACCATAGTCTTGAATATATTCGTAATTTCACGGTATGAGAACACTAAAATATTTTCAACTAATTTCGAAGCCCAAATAAACATTTGAATGCGGAAAATTGTTTGAGGTATTTGAAATTCAGGTTTGACGGATTTTTGTCTGGGATTGAAAACCTGAAACGAACAAAGTCTGGTGAATGCGGTGGCCAATTTAAAGCAATGTGTCAGAATGTGTCCAATTATTACAGTTTGAACTTTCCTAGTCTTGTTTTATCAATGTTCAAAATCTCCATCGTACATTAAAGGCGTGCATGTTGGTGTACCACGAAATAATTTTAAGCATACTTATGTGGATTCTGTCAAATATTTGTAACATAGAATATACCTATTCACTGCAGGCAAGTTTTCACTGTTCCAAAGAAGCGTTCTTTTAACAGGATTTCATATGATCGTATCCATGTGTTTACTTTTATCGAATTCGATATAAACACTGAAAGTTTATAATATGATGTTGATGTTGCTTCATTTTTAGCATATCAATCATCACACGACTATCTCGAAATTCAATTTCCAATTCAAAAGTGAACTATTTCTGAAGCCCAACTGTTAGTTCAATATGAAAGTTCCGTAAAGTTTTAGGGTAACACCTTGAAAGATACCGAAAAAAGTTTTCGATAGAGTAACGATAATGCGTGTTATTTCTTACACGTTTAAAATTTTATGCTGTTTTCGAATAACGGTAACTACTTTCAATAATCTTTTTGGGACAATTCTTGCAAACGTATTTCGTTCTAGAACACTAGACTTTAGTACACCGGAAGTCTGATAATTTGAATTTATTATAAAAACTAAGGATTTCTTATCCAAATATATGCTCTGCTGTTTGAATCAAGTGGTATTAAGTATCAAGTTTCTAAGATAATGCAGCGTTTCTCAGATAAAACATTACCACTATCCACTACCTCTACTCTACACTCATCTGGTATCAAAAGATATACGAGTATTCATATTTCACATCAAATGTGATATATAAGTTACAGTGACATAATAAATGGCCATACCCATAAAGAATTCAATTCAGATTTTGCCATATCTTCGATTGTCTAGAATCATAATTTTGATATTTGTTATCATAACGCGTACACAATTGCAATTGAAAAATCAGGTGTTTGAATTCATCTTATAAAGTCTATTATGTGAGATTCTTGTCAACTGAATGATAATAATATTAAGAATGCTAAGTTTTCTCATCAAGCAAATTGTTGGCACAGAGAAAGTTACAGAAGCCATGATGAAATATAGTTGATGATACAGTAAATATCTCATTCATTGAAATATTGATGCACTCAATATTATAACGTACTCCCCTGTAGTTGTTAACCTGTTGGTGATTGCACCAGCTAGCTCTGAAATTTTTGAGGGTGTATATAAATTCACCTAATTTAGTTATAATATAGACAGTGAATTTTCGTAATTCTATTTAAAATTTCTAATCAATATTTTTCTGATCCAAGATTAAAAACCAATTCGGATGGAAGATCTTTCTTTTCTTGAATCCGGTTGTTCTCTGATGGTTCAGGCCTATAAGATGGGATCTAAATGTTCAAAGTCACTCGAAATTGGGTGGAACCTCGAATTGAACCCCTATGTCAACTACAAGAGATATGCTGAAGCCCTAAGTTGGAAAATCCAGGGGATATAGTATAGCCTCAAATTGAAAGTCTCGTTTCATCTCCAAGGAATAAAGACCAGCCTTAAATTAAAATTCTATTTTAACTCCAGGGTATATAGCTGAAATATATTCCTATTAAATCAAATTAAACTCTTGACTTAATGTTTCACGATCATATTTAACGAAATGAATTAGTCAACATGTTTCGAGCGTCAGCTCATTTTCAAGACTAAATTACAATAAGGATCGTTACAACAAATTTATATCTATACAATGGATGTAAGTAGGGAAGATAATTGAAAATATACCTGTTCAATTACTGAGAATTTAATATCAGTAATTTAAATATATTCCATAAAAGTCAGTTTATGAAATTCTTTCTGAGCTATTGCGTATCTTCCATTTTGTTCACAACAGTTCGAATCAAAAAATCAAAATATAAGGGAACTTATTTTTGTAAGAAAAAAACATAAATTTTTATCTACACAATAAATCGAGAAAATGAAGGAATGAAGGACTTGACTTGCTCATTGAAATTGAACTAATAGAAAAAAGAATTTAATAAGTAACAAATATGTAATGAAGAAATGATTAAAAAGTTTGAAAATAGTGATCTCATATTGGAGAAAATTCTGAGATTTCATGGAAAATTGAAAATGTTATTTGAAGTTCATATATTCTGTTGAAGAGAAAAATAATCGATGAAATAATCAATAATTTCAAACAATTACCGCTCACAAGCGTAATAAAAATTTATGAAGATAAAATATATCATATTTAACAATCAGTAAAACTTAAAAAAAAAGCGTAATAAAAATTTATGAAGATGAAATATATCATATTTAACAATCAGTCGCAAAACACGATACGAGAAATCGAAGATCAGAATGAATCTATAAACGGAATATCATGCGTACTCACATCGGTGTATTTGGAACTACGATTATTTCGTGCCATGCGGTCTCACCTAGAGCTTATACAAAAACCTACATTTTAGAAAACCGGTTTTCGAATGATAATTTTTCCAGAAAACCGGTTTTAACCAGTTTCGAATTTTTATAAAAAAATTTTCTGCTCGAATATTCTGTAATTCGAACAAAAAATTTCACTAGAAAATTTAGAGTGGTTAAAAGCAGTTTTTGACTGAAATTATTTACTGTTCAATTTTATTGATAGTAAAATTTTTAATGCAATTCAGTAGAACAGAGAAATAATAGTTGACCAAGATTAAATAACTTTAAAAACAATTATTCGTTGTCCATGCATAATTTTCACTCATAAGGATGTAAATATTTTTATAATAGTGAAACGAGTTATTCAACAAAGGGTTCGAATAAATTAAAACAATATATTTTCGTATTTTTATAATAACCATATTATTTTTTTGAAAAACAATGTTTTTAGATACTGATGGATACTTATTAAAAACAAATAGAAAATATTTAACTATGTACTATGTAATGCAAATTATAATCAAAGCAGAAAGACGAGAGTAAATAAAGTTTATGCATACATACTTATTAAAATCAATTTAAGTTTTGAAGACAATTAAACAAAGGACCGAGTATTTTCTATTCCGGGCAATTTTAATACAAATTCAAATATTCTATTTATTATTTTGTTTAATGAAATATGATCTCAGAAAACAGATTTATTTTTGTCGTTTTATTCGTGTCTTCCAGTGCCATTCTTTTCTTAGAGTTCGAGTAGAGGAAGCCACTTCTTCCGGTTCCTTTAAATATTTATTAATTTCCTACTGAGAAACTGGTTTCGAATTTCATAATTTTCTTCAAACAACCGGTTTTAAAGACCGGTTTTTAAAAACAGAAAAAATTTAGTCTCAACAATTATCTCTTCTACCAGTATAAAGTATTTTATAACGTTACAATATTAATAACTGTCTGCAACCAACATAAGTTGCTTAATCATTGTCTATTGCTTAAATCTGATTTATAATCAAAATATAAATTCGAAAAAAAATGTGAAAGGAAAAAACCTCAAAGCTGCTATTCATTCGATAAGCAGGTTGAGTTTTTTAGTTTCTTAGTTTCACAGAACTATAATAATTGAAGGATAGTTTTTTCGGGGTAACACCTCGGAACGACTATTTAGTAATTATTATCATTTTTTGAAACTAAGCCATTTGTATGTGAATTCAACATATTCACCTGGTTGTTCCACCAGGAGATCAGCGAATATTTAATCAACTCAACTTGATAAGCTGCAGTGGCTGAATCTTCCATCACCAAAATGATATTTTTGATAACTACTGATATTCCCATCTACTGGACATCATTCCAAACAGCTTATAAGATTCAATGAACAAAATTTATATTCAATTCGTTAAGAAGCTTTGAACTTAGTGAAATATAGTAGTATGAAAATGCCACTGACTGCAATCAATACCGATCACACATACTAAAGTTAAGTAAATTTACAGGTACACACTTTCTCAGAATAACTAATTTCAAATCTGTTGAAAATGAAGTTTTTCCATAATTACGGTATGCAATGAATTATTTCAGCTATGCAATTTTCTGAATACTAATAAGAATAATGGATTCATACAAATCTTCAAGGTGAATAAAAGTTGGCGTCGGTTATGCAAAACGCAAAATGATCGCACCACTTCTTTGTTCCATAAGGATGGAATTCAGAAAGTATTTGAATATTTTACTTGACGTTGAAAAAGGAATTGCTAAAATGCTCTTCGCACATTTGAAGGAAATGTAAATCGACTGTGCGAGTAATTGTGGCGTGGAAATACATTTCCAACAACGTTTAATCCAAAGTGATGGAGACACTTTTGTAGAAACTCTTTCTGAAAGTGTCATTCAATAAGAAAAACTTCGTCTTTCATCTGCAGAAGTTTAATGGCTTATTTCATTTCAATTTTCCTTATAAAAGGAATGTGGAATATTCAGCTTTCAGATATGAAACTGCACTGAAATACATATTAATCACGAATTATACAATTAGTGCGAATGGACATAGAAGTAGAAAAATGAAAAACTAAGGTACCATTGTATTTTCTATATATTGCTCCAGCTTCATTAAAAATTCTCATTTTTATACGTCATTTTGATCCGAAGTAGAACTCATCGAAGTTATAAAAGAATTATATAAAATTTCATTTTATATAATATAATGAAATAACTATTGTGGAATGTACCTTATAAAAATTTGACAAAGGTCTCTACAATACAATATTATGACCCTAAATTTGTCAAACTGAAATCATTGTACCAAAAATAAAGGAAATACATTTAAATGAACCAATTATGTCCATATGTATCCGGTCCTCAAATTACGTCTCGTACTTTTAAATTGTCATTTCAAAACTCATTTCAAGGAAAATATCAGTCTGAAATTATTGAAGAGTAATCGACAAATCTGAAATAGTTCTACAGATTTGCTTAATGAGAACAAATTCGATCTAATGTTAGTAGTCTATCAAACAAACCTTATAATCGTTATCAACAAAGAGAACGGATATACTAGCAAATATTAATATATTAAATTTTCCGACATCACCGTTATAATGCTACACTGCATACTCCATTCAGTCGGATATCCTTTGTTATGAGGGTTTTTTCTATTGAACCTTTTTCAAGTCGGAAAGACAAGAGACATTCGAGTTCTGCTAAACAAAAACCTCCTGTCGTTTGTTTTACCCTAGCGGAGATCGGATTACTTCGTTTTAGACAATTTGTGTTATGTTTTGATGTCCGAGATTCTGAATTTTGTCTATATCCTGTGTTTCTACAGGATTGGAGAATATCGAATGTTATTATTTGCAATTCCAAACTTTGTAAATGAAATATATGTTACTTTTCAGACTCACGAATCCTTCATAACACTTACTCAATACTTCACACTCGAAAGTGATACTTTACGTTTTCGTTGACAACACTAGTGAAGACTTCCTGAGTGTTTTATTCGAATTGATAATAATAATGATGAATATAAGTTCTTTGTTCTGAACAGGTATAATAAGCAATTACAGAAAATAATAACATAATGTTGAATTATAACAAAATGAAAAAATGAAAGAGATATAACAAAGAGCGCAATCAAATCTAAAAAACTAGAGAAGTAACTAATAACTAAATAATAGCATTTGATGAAATATTACAAAGAACTCAATCTAAATCAATTCATTTTAGTCAATTTCCTCTGTTCGCATAACTCCTAATAACAACTTCTATGGAGTCAAAGTGAGTGTCACAATTATTGGCAACTCTATTGAATGTAGACTCCATAAACCAAATGTGGGATTGTATTACCGAGTTGGTCCTTGGAGTCACTAGGTAGAAGAATTCTGTAGTGCGAGAATTTTGCCTAGAAACACGAAATTTCAAAGCATACAAGAGAGCAAGACGAACAATACTGATGAGCAGTAATTTGTACAAAAATTGGAGTGATAAAGTTAGTCTCCTGCTCTACAATGAGAATAAACATAATTGACCCAATAATTCGTTATGGTTGACTATTCTCTGTAGATAAACTTTTTCCTACTTTTAACTTTGAATTTCAAGAAACTTCTCCGAGTAGCCTCAATATGGTGTTGATGGAAAGTGTGAATAGGATGCCGGATCAGGCTGCCATACTTCAACCTGCTACGGATTAGGGTATTAAATAGTCCTATGATATTCTGTTATGTAATGTCCTATATAATGAGTGATTTTTTGAGCGAAGTTTTTTTTTTAAATCGAATAAAACACTCAATTGGCATCAAATATTCAAAATTTCCATCGAAATTGATAACTTCATGTTAATGTTGTCCGCGGCTCCGCATCAAATGATCCATTCGGAAGGTCCAATTTTGCGTCACTTTTTCGAGCATTTCTGCCTGTGTCCCACGAATTACGCGTGTTATGTTATCCTGTAAGGCTTCAATGTTCGGCTTGTCCACATACACTAACAACCTTACATAATCACACAAGAAATAATCCAGAGGCGTCAAATCGCATGATCTTTGCGGCCAATTCACAGCGCAATTTCGAGAGATAAGCTGCTCACCAAATTCGTCCTTCAATATGTCCATTCTTTCAGGAGCTGTGTGGCATGTGACACCGTCTTGATGAAACCACATGTCAACCAAGTTCAACTCGGCTAACTGGGGCAAAAAAAAAGTTGCGTACCATGGCTCGATATCGTTCGCCGTTGACGGTAACGTTCATAAACCACACCAAACTTTCGTTTTTTCGAGATGCAGTAATTCTTGTATGGCATGTGGCTGTTCATCACTCCAGATGCGACAGTTTTGTTTATTTACATATCCGTTGAGCCAGAAATGAAACTCATAGCTGAACACAATTTTTCGATGAAACAGCGGATTTTCATTAAGCTGTTCTTAAGGCCGATTCACCAAAAATTAGACGTTGTGGTAGGTTATTCGGCTTCAATTCTTGCAGAAGTTGAATTTTATAGGCTTTCAAACCCAAATCAACACGTGTAATTTTCCATGTGGTTGAGTAACACATGCCCAATTGCTGAGAACGGTGATGAATTGACATTTCACGATCCTAGTTAACACTGTATGCTATGGCTGCAATATGCTCTTCAGTACGCACTGTACGTATGCCAGACAATGGTTTAATGTCCAACAAAGCGAACTTGGTGGTATAAATGGAAAATAGTTAAGATTCATTCCAGGTTTCCGTCCATTCATTTTGTAAAACATATTGTGAATTTTCACATTTCACCGGAATCTTGGTCACCAGTTTCAAGTACCAAAAACATATCAGCAAATCAATTATGAACACAAGTGATAGATTCATCTTATACTCAGGTAAATTTACCTATTACCTACAAAAATTACTTACACAATATTCGATATCTGTTTCATGATAGGAGGATTTATGACAATCACCCATGCCTGGAGTTGACTACCCTGATTTCTCAAAGAAAGTAGGAAGAAAGATTCACTTTCCCTATATCATCAGTCACGAAACTTTAGAATATTTTTTTCAATAAATGAAGAAATTGCTATAAAAATGGCTATAAATATTCATTACGAATAAACGTGCGTTTGTCATTTTTAAATTTGCGGACTGTAAAAAAAATGTACCTTGAAAACGAGTTGTATAATGCCAGAACGAAAACCATTACAACACAAATGCATGCGAGGTGGGTTTTTTGATAAATCAATCTTTTGTTACTACCTGATTGAAATTTGAAGGTAGTCTACTCCGGCTATTGGGGATTGACACTAATGACTTCTATCATCGAATAGGCATTGATTATGGAGTAGCTAAGTTTCAGTAACTTTTGAAATGATAACTCATAATTGATCATCACAATTCATAGGGAATTAATTTCTCAGTCGCTTCAGGGATGCATTGTCTTTATTTTGTTCGTGTTTATATTTAAATTACAAGGTTATTTCAAGCTGTTTTCCTATGCAAATGATTCGAGGGTACGTAAGAACAATATCCCGTATTATCTTCAAGTGGCCAACAATAACAATTCGGTTCCTTGAGGGCTCACCTTCGAAAGTGTAATAGCCGTCCAAACTAGTCAGGGATGGCAGGGTGTCCATTGGAGAATTGAATTCACTACCAATGGTTTAGGAGTATTCACTAATTGACGTTTTAGAGTTCTAAATATAAGATCTAATATAAGGCTATTCTAAAAAATCTGCATCTTCTGTTAAATTTTTTGTCATTAATTAAATTTTAATTTGTGTAATTAAATTTTGAATTGTCATTAATCTCCATTTTGATTATATTTCAATAATATTCATGGCATAGTTATACATATGTCACTTATACAAACGGTGAGTGTTTGGCTAGCCATTCATCATCTTCACCAAATGATTGTTTTATATTTATATTCTTATTTATTGCATTTTCCAGTAAATATGAATTTAAATCGCATGATATTTGGTATAATATTTCGGTATTATATTTGATCAGAGATTCACTTTTGTACCTCATATAAATGAAAAAATTTCAACAGCATTCAAATCTTATGGATTCATTGGGCGTAATGCTAGACACTTTTCGAATACAAAACGGCTTATACAATTATTTAATGCGCTTGTGAAGAGTAAATTAGATTTCGGATTCTAAGAAACGGGAGATTTCTGTATAATCTCCCGCTTGGTTATATAGACTGCCTTACCCTTATTGGCTCTATTGATTTTCATGTTCCTAGACAAAAATTCACATCCTCAAAATTTCGAATCATTACTTGAAAGTATTTTAATTTAAATTTGGTTTTTGTCAGTATTACAGCAGATTATCAAACAGATGTCAATTATTGTTATTGTATTGACTATATTCACAATATGTTTTGTTCAGAAATTTTTACTAGTAAAAGCCATTCAATAAAATGTTGAAAATATCGACATTCAATATCTTCATTAGCAATCAAAGTCAGTTAAGGTGTCGTATAGGTAACTAAAACCAATTGAATTCACAATTACCAAGGAATTATGAAGAGTTTATTACAACTGGATTATGGGTTAGTAACATAAGACATATGTCGGGTATATTGAAGAATTTTGTGGAATTGAGCAGAGTGTTGCCGATTATAAGATAAATTCTAAATGAGCACAAGGAATCAGTTGAGCGAATAGAAAATTATATTGAATTAAATTCTACCACAGAAAATTATACCACAAAAACATTAGAATTTTGGTTCGCAATGATTCGATACGAGTCACAAGTACTGAATATCATGATGTATGTCTTATACAAATACTACACACAAACGTGTATAAATATTGCACAAATTCCAGATAGAGTTTATTATATTCACCCACCTTTTATTCGTTTATAGACAATTTGAATCATATAAAGCAGTTTATATAATATAATTTTAAGCTATTGTTCAGATTTAATCGCGCTGCGACCGAATCAAGAAATTCCGTAACGAAAATAAGACCTAACACCTCCCCATTCCTCCTACCATGTAGCTCGGCCGAGAGTTCGCTTAACGTGTATGTATGTGGTACTTCTGTACGAAGTTCGCAGAGATCGAGACGAACTGATCCGAAATCGGACGAATACGTAAGGAGCTTTGTGTGAGAGTGTATATACACTGGGCTAGAGAGTAAATACACGTGTATTATTCAATTAAAACGAGATACTGTTCCAAAAGGCGGGGTAGCTATTTTCCAAAATAATAATAATGTTATTCATATTATAACTCCGAATATTGATATCGAATAAATATCGGGCACATTAGCGATGTCAATGTTAGGAACTCATTTGTTGGAGATATTTGTGCGTGTTTATGCAAACTCAGAAATAAACGACTACACATAGTCATGGTAGCAATTCACATTTCTCCAAATCCAAAATTGGAGGAGTAAGAGCATTTTATTCATCGCACTTTACTGGAGGGCACTGAATAAGGGTCGGAAATACTTGGTACAAATGGTATTAAATTTCCACTTGTCTTGGCTGGCGAATTCAACATCCACTTCGCTGATGAAAAATCAGAGCGGTTGACAATTTTTCTTTTAGAAAAATTGAATTTGAAAATGAATAATGATCCACAGGAATCCACAACAAAATATGGGATCACCAATGACGCGGTATTTTCCAGATATTCAGAGGATGTAAAGTCTCAAACTTATGTTTCTTATTTCAGTTACCAGTAAACTATACTTTCAATGATGAAAATTCCTGAATAACCTACATGTAATGTGAGATGATGAAAATATTTTGAACGATATCAACTTTTCATTTATTCAATAGAAGAAAAAAATTTGTTTTCTCATCTGTCACCATGCTCAAGTGTAACGTCAATCAATTTCATAGAAAATACTTGAATGAATATCAAAGAAAAAAACTGCATGAATGAAAAATAAATAAATAATTATAATTGCTAATATAATTGATAAAAAATGCTATGCAATAGCTTAACCGCAACAGTCCCCGAGTACCACACATTTATTTTTTCCAGAATTTTGACAGGAATAAAAATTCCAGCAAAACCTCAACAAAAAAACAGCTTCGCTAAAGAAACTGACTTCGATATAAATCGCAGCTCTTTTGACGCTTTGAAATAAATTTATGACCACTATCCTTTTAAAAAATATACCAAACCTACAATTCATAGTGAAACATCATTTTTGCTTTTCCACTGTCTGTTACGAATCTATCTGCCGATAACTGTTTCACCTTTATATAACTGTAATAACTTTATTATATAACTTACATAAAAAAGAGATCACAGTTTCATCACTCTGAATTGAAAGGAAAGGTCTATTTTTACAACTAAGCAATAATGTGAACAATGGTTTTTATGATATCCAACTTTTTTGTTAAACTGTTGCTTTGTTCTTGTATTCATTTGTTTTTTATGCAAAATGCGAGAATTTGTTCACAATTTATGCATTTCTAATAAGTGAATTCGAGTTTGGAAACGGTATATCGATTACTGAATCAGTTGTTGAAAAGATGAATCAGGATGTGCAGTATAACTGAATGAAAAAGGTACTTTAATTTTCTTTAAGCAAGCATTCGAAATCGCTGCATTCATGAATTCACTTGAAAGCTGCTCTGGAATCAAGAACCCGTTAAGAGCTCTTTAAATATTCATGACTAACGGTATTCGGTAAAAGATCGAAGTAGGCAACTACACCATCTTAAAGAAATTCCTTTTCACTCATTTCCCAACTGCATACCGAAACTTCAAAATGAAATTTTTTCGTAAACATGATTCTGCCGTAACCGTAATTAATTCTCTGTTTCTTTCTTTCCAGGTGGAAAAGTGCCTCAAGATAGAACAATTATAAGAAGAGTTTTAAGAACTGTTTCTTTGCCTCTTTTTATATGCATGTGTATCATTTCTAGCTGTGGTATTATTATAGCTATTGGTTTGATAATATTTAACCTGTGGAATAGTCATCGAAGGTAAGTAATCTGCGAAAAATAATTTGAGATAATTGAATTGATATTTCAAAATTCTGAATTAAAGAATTCAATTGCAAACAAACACTTGAATCAAGTGTCCTGATGTGATTTTCAAAGGTTTCTTCAGAAATTGAAATGAAAATTAAACGAAAATATGGAATCTTGTGCATTGAACATTTGTTATTTTATCAGTTTCGTGCATATTGGAAAATGTACATGTTGTTATTTCTAATTTTATCGCAATAAATTGAATGAAAAACATTCCATCGTAGAGCATGAAAATATAATTCCATAGTTTCGTTTCTCATTCATGTTTAATCTCTTTCGATTTCAGTGTTTCCACGTCTACTTTCAGTTGTGAATATGAGTTTCCAAATTAACACAAGCTCTTGAAAATCATACAGGATGTTGAATATAGTCCATTCTGAATTTCGAAGTATAATACACTCGTGGAATTTAATTCAAGTGTACAAACCATAACAGCTCATTCAACTATTCAAAAACATCACCAAATAATTATGCCACGTGAAAGAAGATTTAATTTGAGTGGTCATACATATATTCACCAATGCAGTGCTTAGTTTTACACGAATTTGCTCTGCAGAAGCTCAATAACCCCTTGTTTTGTATACCTACATTTTCATATGGTGTTTTGGAAAAATACGAGTAGAATGTTTTATAACAACTTAATTTTACATGAAAGCTCATGATAGATTGTTTCAATTTTCAAAGATCTCATCAGTTATCGACATTTTGCATCAGGATAGGCATCTATATCAATATCTAACAAACTGCTTCTGTTTTCAATGATTAAGCTGTTGAATAAACAATGAACTACAATTATATATATAGAATGAAAAGTAAAAAAAACGGTTTTCTTATAATCACTTGCATCCTGAATACTTGTAGCCATCGGTGAAAATGTACGCTACGATAAAATGTACGCTACTGTTCTCAAATAAAATGTACTGTACGGTAAAATGTACGCTACTGTTCTCAAATAAAAGTATGTAAACTTACTAAACTGTAGACTGTAAACAAACCTACTTGAGCTATTGTCCAAATACGTTGACCGTAGAAATACCAACGATGTCTGGGCAAGAGCATTTTTGAACCCGTTTTTGGGATTATAAACCTTAGAGGCCAGGCCAATAAAATTTTTTTCTTCAGTTTACTGTATATTTTGTTCGTATAACATTTCTATCATATTACAAAGCAAACCTGACTATGGCCTCAAATTAAATAAAATGTGCACAACAAATATGAGTGGCACAGCTCATTCGGTAAACTGCTCTGAGAGTCACTTGAATCGCATTTTGGTCAACGTGTTAAATATTCGAATATTTATAGGTCGCAGGCATGACGATTCTTACGTATGAAAAAGCGTATCCTTTTAATAACTACATTTGAAATGAAGTGCCTTCAGTTCCCTAGTACTCCATTTAAGAAAAAAATACACAATACACAAAATACAAAATAAATTCTTAGAAATAAATGAACGACCACCAGAAACTCGTTTTGCATATACGTATTCACGAAATAACTGCTACTTGATTTTTATATTCTTTATGTAAACTGATCAGAAGGTGGGAAAACGAACGTCACATTTAACCAATCACGGCAAAGGAAACCAAAAAACAAAATTTGTCACAACAGACGATATCTGGTTCGTCAATATTACACGAAACAGGTACACCTTCAATTCTAATTATGTCTCATATAAAATTATCATTCAACAACTTATTCAAATATTCAAATATCTGAAAAACATCGAGTATCATATAATACACTCATGGAGACTAATGGAGTTTCAAGGGAATATTCGAAAAACTCTCATAATCCTGATGAATATATCATATCACTGGATAAGATATCGCTAAACTTATTATATATATATATATATATATATATATATATATATATATATATATATATATATATATATATATATATATATATAAAACTAATTATATATATATATACAACGAAACATCAATATAAAAGAAACTTTTTCATATCAAAAAAAGCCTGTTATTGCTATTTAGAAATCAATTATATATATATATATATATATATATATATATATATATATATATATATATATTTTTTTTTTTCTTACTGGGGATTGCAGTCCAGGACAGAAAACAAGTTACCTCTTTAGTATTTTCCAAGCTTTCGAAAATGTTAATTTTCTTCAATTTTTGAATAGTATTAATTAAAATAGTAATTTATAATATTTCTCAAATAACACAATATTAACAGTTTATATAACAAGGCACTATTGAAAATTGTTCTTGCAATTACTGTGGGGTTAGTCCAAAGTATATTTGTTTCTTGAATTTTGATAATTCGAGTAGTCCCAAATGCTTTGGATGCGAATATTATTGCATTCTACGTGTTAAGTAGATGAAGGAAGCAATGACACTAACTGTATTTCTCAATTCTCCCGTTCAAGTGGCTTGTTTCCAGATGTGTTTTCAAGCGCCCCGAGCGTTTCTTAAACTGCATAAGGTTGGCCGAAGTTTAATCACTAACGAAAAGAAAATGAATTTATTATCTGTACTTGGAGTGAATTTTTCCGTGAATAGGTTATCGGAATATGAGCCATTAATGAGAATGCTATATATAAAATGATATATGGAAAATACTAAAGAAGTAACTTCCATATAACTTCCTATATATCCAGGTTCCTAGACAGTCCATCTGAGCAGATTAGTCTCATATTCTCATGATATGAAAAGTATTCTTTTTGAGTTTTCTGATATTTGCTCGAATATAAGAAAATTTCATTTAACTTCTGAGCTAGTACTCCATTCAGTTCTCACTACAAGAGAAATAACTGTGACACTATGTTCTGAATGAAAATTCTGCCATTATTAAATGTATACATACTTTAAACTCGCTATTCCTCTTCAAGTTCAAATGTCCAATTTCACAAATCAGTCAAATGAATATTTCTGCGACGGTTGATGAAGTTAATTTTCCGATAATAACAATTAACTTTCCGCTATCTTCTGAATCCAAAGTGACTATTTTCTTGTTTACTCTTTTACAAACGTTTTCGTCGTATTGCGAGAACTGAAATGAGGAGAAATGAAGCTCATCTCAAAATTTCCTTCATTTCCGACTCCACCGGACTATTAAATTATGATTCGCTCAATCATTCCGCAACGTTTGCAACTGTTGATTTAATGATAGACGCTGGCTTCCAACGTCGGTGAACATTATTCTACGTCTTAAGTTGAAGCTGAATAACTCTATATATAGGAAGGCAATATTTAAACTAGAATATCGTATTTTATAGATCACTCAAATGACTTCCTTCGCTTCTGATCGCACCGACAAAAGTCTTTAATTCTCAAAACAATTCTAAGGATATTTTTCTTTAAAGGATCATTTTTTAGTGTTATATGTTGATCACTCACATCAGTAAGTAGTGAATTTTGTATATCAGACATCAATAATGATGGGTTCAGCGGAGAAATAAAGAGGAGAAGTGCAACAGAGAAAGAATCTATGATCAAACAGACCAAAATGTCTAAAAAATATCGATCGGTACCGAATTCAATATTCTCTGACATTCATCCCTTGAAGGATAATGGAAACATCACATTGTTCAGATTTCACGTAGCTATCTCTGTCATGATAATCCTTTGAATAGTTTGTCAAAAAATTGTCGAAAGGAACTTAAAGTATACTTCATGTGCTTTTTATTGATTCCTAAGATTTGAGATGTACATTAATCTATGCATTTTATATGCATACGACTTAACAGTATATTTCTGTCTTATGATCGATGAGAGGGTATGTGAGGATTGAAGTCGTTGCATTTCGTTTGTTGGACGTGGCGTAACTGATGAGTTCCTTGTAGTACGAAAAAGTTTACTGTCTTACGCTTCTAATAAATTTAGGCATCGATTTCAATATTCTTTGACATTTATTCCTAGAAGGATAATGGAGACATCACATTGTTGATGTTTCACATAGCCAGCTCTGCAATAATGCCCTTTTCAATAATTTGTCGAGGAAAAATTAACGAAAGACAGAAATAGTTCACTTATAATATTGAATATTTACAAATGCGATAATATTGAACGAGAATTACAGAATTATTCTTCTTGTCGTAGATTTCTATAGGTTTCTATATATATATATATATATATATATATATATATATATATATATATATATATATATATATATATATATATATATATATATAAGAACACTAGAACATTCATTTGCAAAATTCAAATTTATCAAGAAATGTTATAGTAGAGCTAGATATGTGAACGTGTACGATGTGATGTCCCCGTCATCCTTTGAGGGATAAATGTTAGAGAAATATTGAAATCGAATATATAGATGGAATTGTGGAGTATTCATTACTTTACGATCTTCCACTTGAAGTCACAAGGAGATGCTTTAACGGACGTGGTACTACTGACGAGTTCCTTGCAGAACGAAACATATATGTCTCGCACTTCCATCAGGTGTGGCATCGATTTCAATATTTCTCTAACATTTATCCCTTGAAGGATGATGGAGACATCACATCGTACACGTTCACATATCTAGCTCTACTATAACATTTTCTTGATTGATTTGAACTTTTAAAATGAATGTTCTTGTGTTCATCTTCTTATATATATATATATATATATATATATATATATATATATATATATATATATATATATATATATATATATATATATATATATATATAAATCCACGATAAGAAGAATAATTCTATAATTCTCGTTCAATATTATCGCATTTGTAAATATTCAATATTATAAGTGAACTATATCTGTCTTTCTATTTTTCCTCGACAAATTATTGAAAAGGGCTTTATTGCAAGCTGGCTATTTATATTTCATTCAGTGCCATAAGCACAAAAAAATTTCATTTCCTCATATATATATATATATATATATATATATATATATATATATATATATATATATATATATATATATATAATAAGAAAATGAACACTAAAACATTAATTTGAAAAATTCAAATTAACCGAAGAGAATGTTATAGTAGATCTCGATATGCGAGCGTGTACGATGTCATGTCTCCATTATCCTTCAAGAGATAAATGTTAGAGAAATATTGAAGTCGATGCCACACCTGATGGAAGTGCGAGACATATGTTTCGTTCTGCAAGGAACTCCTCAGTCGCACCACGTCCATCGAAGTGAGGCAACGATTTCAATCCCCAAGCATCTTCTTATGACTCCAAGTGAAATACCGTAGAGTAATGAATACCCACAATTCCATCTGTAGGAATCAGTAGAAAACATCTCTCAGATTACAGACACACCAAGCATCGAACTTTGACACATCTTCTATACCCGTAGGTATCTACTAAATTGCAATGTCTATTTGACAAATATCATCATATGATGTTTTCAACTGTCAATAGGTTGCGTTAGTTATAAACATTGTCCTGGTTAATTTGAATTTTTCGAATGAATGTTCTAGTGTTCATTTTCTTGAATATTTCATTCAGTGCCATAAGCACAAAAAACTTCATTTCCTCAAATATATATATATATATATATATATATATATATATATATATATATATATATATATATATATATATATATATATATATATATATATATATATCTATATATACATGAGATGTTGTCGTCCTTCTAATAAGTACTGTGAATTGATTATTTTTCAAAGTGAAGGGTGGATTAGGATTATCCGTTTCTATATAGAGCATTCAACAATCGTAGAGGTATTTCACTTATTCCAGAAATATGAACTTTTTGTAGTCAACAGAAAAATTATAGTTTAAAATGAAAGAGTCTAGCTCTGTCCTAATGGCACCCTTGATTTAGTAACACGGCATTTGAGAACACCTGAGTAATTATTCATTTTCGGATATGATATAAAAAATACCAAATCAGCAAAGGACACGGAGAATCAACGATGAAATATTCATCTGATGGTTGATTTTTGATTCACTTCGTTATTTATATGCGTTCAGCATACATTTCAATACCTATATTTGTAACTGAACCAAAATTCCGTCTGTTTTTGCATGGGCTTTCGGACCGTACAACGATTCGACAAACCCTTTCATGTAAAATGCAAATCTGCTGTTTCGTCTGATTGAATAAAATTCCAAATAATTCGATGTGAAAACTTCAAACGTGGATAAATAGTAATCCTTGCTACGCGCGAGCAAAATTTAGCAACGGCATATTTCAGTTACGGTATGAAACAGGCAGTTATTGAGGCCTCCGGTTTCATTTCCATATACATTGAACACAAAATTTCGTATTCCTCTTTTCCAGTTTCAGCGGCGCCCTAAATCACACAACGTAAATCCTGTACAGAACGTGTGAGCGCCAGCGCTCCGCAGTCAGCACTCAAGGCGAACTTATAACCGGCTTACAGCAGCAAGTCTGTACCTGTCTAGGTTACGACGCCGTATATCAATACATTCGGTATTCGGTTCGGTATCTAATAAGCGGTAAATTCAGCGTGGTTTAGTACTCTCGATTGTGAATGGCCCAATGTTTATGACAGCTCAGCATGGTACTTGTAGATTCCCTAGAACCTGAAGGAGAATGCAGTGATTATTTCCACTGGATTTCGCTGATATCAGGACATGGTTTGGTCTGCTCGTCGGCTTGTTCTAACAATCACCATTCAGGAATAATCGGATATACTGTTCATAATGTTAACAACACATCGGATAGACTACTAACAAAGCCAACTTAGAAGATCTTCGAGTAATTCTAATATACATATATTGCGATTCAACAAATATTACAGTAAGATAAGTCCAAAAAACTCATGAATATCATTGACATTATAGTGCCTCAAGACTAACTCTCAACGACATATAGACCCTTTTGAAATCGCTTGAAATGAACAAGTCAGTCCAATAAATATCCATCAATCTTATAGGTCATATGCTAGAGTGTGTCCTCAAAATATTTCGTACTCGAATACCTATATAGCAAATTGGAAAGCAGAATGATTAAAGAAAATTTTACACAACAGACTGAATTGATAGCAGGAAAAATTATTTTTCCGTGAAATTTATGACTTCCAGTAGCCGAGATCTGTAAATATTTCGAAAAAGCATTCAGAAGGGATTTGATAAGAAGTCTGTATTGAGAATTAACTACATGAGTACCTACACAATTGGTTGAAGAGGGAGCAGTTAAAAGAAGAGGTATCCGGCAATGGAGATAGATCGTACAACACAAATACTTGCCAAGCAGTTCTCGAAGGAATATTTTCACGAGACATGCATGAAACAAATGGAGAAACTTTCAAAAACAACATAAAAATGGGTAGAATATTCTTATACAGTAAACATCTAATTGTGAGATCTGGCACTGAAAACGAAAAAAAGTATTTTATTTTTGAATATACAATGCTTCGAGTGATGATATAAAAGGTTAATTATGCTTTCAAATAAACGAGAAGGTTCAGTGCCTAGAAATTGAATCAATGAACGTCACTGAAAAGATCGAAGCATTAGAATAGAAACGACTTCGACAATTTGCAAGTTGATTCGTGACCTCAGATCACGAATTAAACTTGTCTTAACCAACTTCATATCTACCTGAAGATTTGACAGTGACAGAAGTAATACCAGTCAAGGAGAAGCATCAGAAAATTTGAGAAAATAGAAAACTCAGGATGAACTTGTAGAAAAAAAATATTTCCGGTACGCAATGCAACATCTGAAAATGTCACAATTCTCATGAAACTAGAAGACAGGAAAGACTATGAATGAAAATGCGTTTTGTGTCATTGCAATTCATACTTTCTCACAAAATGTCAGAAACTCTTTATATTTTTATATAGAACTATTATCATTTTTCATAATATTTGCTCGTTATAGCAATTATAAAGTCAATACTTGTGTTCAGGATTCCCACGAATTCAAGTGCTGAACTCAAATTAGCAGAGGTACAAAACGCATTAAGAAGAAACTCGCTTCGTTACTGGCTAATATAAATTCTACGTGCCGGTCTGTTAATCCAACTGAACATAAACTGCTTGATCTTTTTGTAACCGCCCATCTTGTATTTTCCCCATTCATTTTTTATTGTCTGCTAGCTGACCTGGCGAGCTTCGTAACGCCTAACAATCAACAGTCAATGGATAATAATGATAATAATATAATAATGAATAATAATAATAATTAATGAAATACAAAATTTGGTGCCTAAAAATATCAATAATAACATAGATATACAATATGTATATGTATATAATATTAATAATAAAAAACATTATCGAATATAATAATGGAAATCTATTATATCAATATCTATAATAATCTATTGCCGTTGATTGCTATCATAGTGGAATCCACATCGCTCAATTTCATTAAGTTGTGCTCGCTGTTGTTGTGTTTGATGTGCACGAACTCGTTGCATTCTAATCCTATCGAATTCATTGTCACTCACTAAAGAACGCAATTCTGACATAGCAATACGACTATTTTCTTTACCAGTCTCTCTCTGGTCATCAAGGAGGTAGCTCTTCGCACATTTGATTGAATGCGACGACCTAAATCAGGTCGTATTTTCCTCGGAATCGTAAATTGTAATTAATTAAAATGAGAAAAGTTCTCGCTGACTTACCAGTAAAGTGTCACTAGCAAAAAGATCATCGAAATAAAGAAAGTTCTCGCGCACGTAGCGGTAATCGTCACTCACAAAGATAGAAGGATGCACTCTTTGTATGAGGTATCGATCGACATAAAGGATGGATCGAAATGAAAATAATAATATTTATTAATCCTTCGAGACATTTGACAAATGTATATGATAAGTAAAGAGAAGTGTAAATACAACAAAATACAACAAATAAAATGAGTATAAAATAGAATATTCACAGGCCACACAAGTTATAGTAATGCATCATCCATCATAAACTCCTCAACGCCATATTAACCCTTGTATAGTAACACTTTTTGAAGCATCTTTTTAGTAATATCAGTTTAAGATGTCGAAGAGTCGCAGATAAATGTTTGTATAATTTAATTCCCTGACATGTATACAAAAAAATGTATGGTCTCAGAACGTAGCCCTGAGGAACGCCAGAAGACAAATTATGTATTTCAGAGAAGACGCTATCAACACTGACTGTCATCCGACTGTCAGCAAGATAATCGCAGATCCACTTCAAAATTTCACCCCTGAATCCCAAGTCGTACCGTTTGCACCTTACGAAACATATTAGTTGGTTGTCAAATGTCGAATATTATGGTTGCGTTCAGAAATTTAATTTGTGATAAGAACTTGAGATCCATCAATCAACATAAAAAATAACTGGTAGATAATTAACAACTGTAGTTAATCTACCAACAGTATTTAGCTAAAATCAAGTTTATTTTTCAACTCCTCAGGATGAATATGTAGTTATTAAGATATAAAAATTCTAATTGGTTATTCATTTCAAACTATTCTTTCAATTTGATTTCTGAACGACGGGGGACACATGCAAAGAAAAACAAAATTTTTGTTTTTATTTTATTCCGAGAATTTTCATATTTATTCACTTTTTAAACGTTCTCTGGACTTCCACAAATAAATCAAGACCAAAATTGGCTGAATCGGTTCAGTCGTTCTGGAGTTTTAGCGAGACTAACGAACAACAATTCATTTTGATAGAAGGCATAATAATATCACTTTTCGTAACATAATCTGGCATTTGGTAGAGATAATGCCACAAATACATTTCTAACTTTAGACACATTGAATGGTTAATGGAAATATTAGGTTATCCAATTAGCGGTTCATGAAGACAAAATCTACTAGAACTCTCGATGAATAACTATCTTTTGCACTTTTGCTCCTTCACTCCCAATTTTGCTCTGATTGAAATTAATTTCATTATCTGACTGACATTAACAAGTTGAAACTGTTACCAAAAATAAGAAATGGTACCTTGCTTTCACTGAGAAGTTTTCGTGCTTAACAGATTCCTAAAAAAATATTGAGCTATTTGAAAGCAAAGTTGTTCTCGTAATTCTTCGGAACTCGCATTGTAATTTGAATGATAATTTCAATAGTTTCTGTATCGTACTCATAAAAGCCAAACGGTGATTGAAATATCCGAATCAGTTGAGATACACGTAAGAGATAAATACGTGAAAAATTGAACCCCAGCAGATGGAATGAATACAGCAATTCCATTGATATGAAACCAATTAGACGAACATACATATGCTCACATGAGCTTTATTCATCGTTAGGGATTTGTATCACCGCATTTCCATGCTATGTTCGAACTCAATGCAGTAAGTCATTTTACAGTATCCATGCAGGCATTAAATCATCAGTTTTGGATGTTTTCAGTAGTATTTTTCGACTTTTTCTGCAAATAAAACTACAATTTCAATAATTGTGATAGAAGATTAAAGTGTTCGCCAAATTCACCAATACACTTGTTTTAATTTTTCGTGGATCATTTAAAAACTGCTATATTTTTCCCTATGCACAAGGGTCTAACGCCATTTCAAGATGAGGAAATGTAAATAAGTATATTAATGTTTCAGAATTCATAGAAAATTATAAAAGAAATAATTATTATTAAAGAGAAAAACTTTGTCACTCTATTTATTATATTACGACGTTCAATAAACATGACATTAAATGACATTTTCAATCACATCGATAGTAGTAATAACAGTAATTGTAGTAATACTACATATACTGTTATTATGAACAAAAATATATTACAACATATATTGAAACATTTAATATTTACAAAAAATGTAGTCGCAATATGATAAATATAGTGATAAAAAACTGAGTGTATTATCACAAAATGAAGGACGAAAGTTTATTTGATGAAATTCGAGGAATAGGTAAAACCAAAAAAGAGTTGCGATAAATATTTTTGCCTTATTACGCCATCTGTCGAATTCGATGAAAATCTCTATCCTGGAATCGACAAAACAATTTTGTAACATCTTTCATTTTGAATTCCATTCACTTTATATGTATTCGGTTCATATCATGTTGATGACTGAGATTGAATTCTCGCTTAACTCTTGGTGAAACATAATTGAATATTAAAATAAATTAAACTCTTGGCTTAATGTTTCACGATTTATTTAACAATATGAATAGTCATCATCATGTTTCGAGCGTTAGCTCATTTTCAAGACTAAACTACTATAAGGAACGTACAACAAATTTATATATCTATACAATGGATGTGAGTAAGGAGGATAATTGAAAATCTACTTGTTCATTTACGATTTCTTCTTTTCTCTTTCAAGAACGGCTTATTTAGACTGCTTGCAAAAGGTCTAAACGTTTCTCTTTATTACCTGCGTGTAGGCATCTAGTTTTCTCAAAGTCTAAATAAATAAATAAATTTGTTGTACGTTCCTTATAGTAGTTTAGTCTTGAAAATGAGCTAACGCTCGAAACATGTTGACTATTCATATTGTTGAATAAATCGTGAAACATTAAGCCAAGAGTTTAATTTATTTTAATATATCATATTAAAACCAATAAATTAACATTAACACACTTGACTTAAGTTTCACTGTATATATTTAAAACTCTACATAAGTTTCGGGCAGTTAACCCGTTATCAACAGTACACAATATTACTGAATTTCATAATGTCACAACCTCCACTTATATTATATCCTAAACCACAGAATTTAACTCTGGTTTTCCGGAAAAATCCACCTGTTCATTGCAAATAGGTAAATTTTTTTTTTTGCTATCGAAACTTCCCTTACTACCTGATTTCACTTACTACTATTTCGGTCTTCCTGGGATCCAAGAAATGATTATGTTTAACGCAGTGTTTCGAAAAACCCGTATTAGGTTTATTCAATAATATTGATCTTCTATGTTAATCGATTCCTTTTTGTATAGAACGTCTAGTTTGACGTATGTGAAAACTATCACATTCTCTGCAAAATATTTTATAAACGCCAGGAAACGCTATGAAACATATGTAGAGTTTTAAATATATTCAGTGAAACTTAAGTCAATTGTGAATTTTAATTTATTGTTTTTAACATAATGTTTGACCAAGAGATAAGCGAAACCTCCGTATCATTCATATTGAAAGCACTAAATCTCAAACCGTTCTTACTACATTATAAAATGTTTCTATTTGATACAAAATTCAGTTAACAAACCAACTCTGAGCGAAGATTTCTAAAAATAAAACTCTGTTATTATTGTGCCGTTCGTCTTCTGATGTCGGTATTTTATTGGGGGTAACCAATGCCACGTTAGAACGACCCTTATTATCAGCTGCGTTCGCGAAACGGTCTGACTGAATTGGGCTCTGTTTGTGAAGAACTGTGACGTGAACGAAATGTTTGGCGATACTGCGTGCGATGAAATGTAATAAAATTTCTTCTGTAGGCGCACATCCCCTATCTAGCGTATAACTTTTTCAACTTTGTTCGCAAGAATACACTGAAACTTCACGTAATGATTTTGTTTATATCGACTACCTCGGCTACTCTAATTTGTTTCGTAGTTTCATATCACTATTCTTATAACGATTATTCCCAATGAGGGATTTAACTTGAAATCGCAATTTTTATGGATTTTGATTCTGCTTTTTCGCCTCCCAAGAAAGCTTTATCCTTTCAAATTTCTCTTTCTTTCATTCAATCGTCTGGCCATTTTTTCTAGGTTGGCGCTATGATTTTTGCTTTAAGTTCACATGTGCGATTTCATAGTGAAACTTTGTGTGATCTTCGAAATGTTTTATATTGCTCCGTTGTAGGTTCTTTTGGACCTCTTTCAACCACTCTGTGCCTCATTTATTCTTGGTTCGAGTAGTTTCTTCGATATTCTGGACTCTGAACTTTGCTCGACGTTTTCTGATTTCTTCCGTTATTGCATTTGTCCACGATAATGTTCGTTCTGAGCTCTTTTCATTCAAATGCCGGCCGTTTCTTTTGATTGACGTATTGATGATTTCAGCTGCGTAGATTACTCCTGGAACAATCGTTGAGTTATTAGTGCAATAGCTTTGCACCTATCGAAATCAACTTTTATTATAGTACGCTAATGTTAGGTTGTAGACTCTTCGGACCCTTGCAAGTCCGTAGTTTTAAATACGGTATAAACACGTGTATATACATATACATATATATATATATATATATATATATATATATATATATATATATATATATATATATATATATATATATATATATATATATAATTAAGAACAAGGTTTGTCAGACTGAAAAAGGAGTTAAGAGTTTTCGGTATTTACCTTCTAGAAATTTTGTACCGACAATACCGAAGATATAATATCTCATCGCAGGTAGACATTGATTCAGTCTGAAAATATAGCTGTAACAGCTTGGTCAAGATACTCAATTTTAAACCAAAAATGATGTAGATTCCTCACGTGGAATTTTGTGTTGTTTTGTTCTGTGTTTTTTCGTTTTAATCAACTTTCAAGTGTGAACATCTAATATCTTGAACTACGCCGTTCTGATGAGAGCCAATTAGCTTGAAACATATGTAAACGGCTGTTACAAATAAACAAGCAACGTAAATCTCAGGTAAATATATATATATATATATATATATATATATATATATATATATATATATATATATATATATAAATAGAAAATTTTATTATGAGTTTTCAGCAAAATGGAGGCCACTATGACTGAACTATTTGACTACTATGACTAACCAATTTGTTAACCTGGTCTATTCGATTATGATTAAAATCTTCATCAGGACACTATAACATAACAGATGTCGATAAATGTCATGACAAAAAATTTTACATCTTACGGCTACCTAGGTTAATTGCTTGACCAATATCATAAGCATCACTGTGTACTTGAAAAATATATAGCATATTATACAAAAACTGGATGTTAATAATACAATATAACAATATGAAAATTACGAAAAACTAACCAACAACGATAGAACCAGGAGACTAGAATTGACGGAGCACAAACAAATGTCACCGAAAAAGCACAGAAGATTAAAGAGTAAATCACTGTAGAAACAAATGTCATAACTAACACGAAACTCAGAATGTCTATTGAAACTTATAGGTTGTTTAAGGTTGTCTTATTCAAAATGTTTTGAAAGTAAATTACTGTAAATTCAACTGAGTCTAGATGTGTCCGTCCTCTTATTGATGCTATTAACATTTTTATTTATGTGGACCATTTCTAAGAAAATTCTTTTTTGAAAAATGGAGGCATCTTATCTTTTAATCTTGTAAAAGCACTCCTTCTTGCCGAGAACCTATAATAATATTTTCTATTTAAATTACACGGCAATACTCCTTCCATTATTGTATATATATATATATATATATATATATATATATATATATATATATATATATATATATATATATATATATATATATATATATATATATATATATATATATATATATATATATATATATATATATATATATATATATATATATATATATATATATATATATAATATATTTAAAATTGCTTATTTTAATGTGAACAATTTTTTAACAACTTTATTTTCGTTGGCGTTTCGTTGTATGTCACAACTTTATCAAAACTAATGAACAATTGAATTTTAAAAATTTTGAAGAAGACAAGAACTTCCGAAACGAATGCTTAGCCAGAAATATTCCTCTGATACTAAAAATCAATATGTGAAAATACATAAAAACTAATGTGCTTCTCAGAAAATAAGTTTGATATTTTGATTTCTATAGAAATTCATAAAATTCAATTATTCATTAGTTTTGACAAAGTTGTGATATACAACGAAACGTCAACGAAAATAAAGTTTTTCTCATTAAAATAAGCCTGTTATTGCTAAAAACAATGAAAATATATATATATTTATATATATATATATATATATATATATATATATATATATATATATATATATATATATATATATATATATATATATATATATATATATATATATATATATATATATATATATATATATATATATATATATATATATATATATATATATATATATATATATATATATATATATATATATATATATATATATATATATATATATATATATATATATATATATATATATATATATATATATATATATATATATATATATATATATATATATATATATATATATATATATATATTGAAATTGATTTATTGCCTGTTTAAGATATTTTATTTTGAATGTTTTTGGCAATAACATGCTTCTTTTGATATGAAAAGGTTTATTTTTGTTAACGTTTCGTTGTTATATTACAACTTTGTTAAAACTAATGAATAATTGAATTTATGAGTTACTATAGATATCAAAATGTCAAACTTATTTTTTAGAAAAATCGAACTAGTTTTTCTGTATCTTCACTCATTGATTTTGCTTATCAGAGGAATATTTCTGGCTCAGCATTCGCTTCGGAAGTTCCAGTCTTTTTCACCAAGAGGAAACCTCTGAAAAACTCATGGTAAGCCATGTGATTCTAATCACCTGGCTTACCATAATCTAAAGTAATATAATGATATAATAATATGAAGAGAGAATCAAAGCGCATAAAAACGCAAAAACTCAAATAACAGCCTTACATAAACATAAAATAACAGAAAAACACGATTTTGATTACAAAAATACGAAGATTTTGGCAACTGAAAGGGACAAAATAAGTAGAGAAATATTAGAAATGTTACACATTCGTAAAAATTTAGAAAACACAGTAAATGAAAGAACAGGCATTGAACATCTTAATTATATTTACAACAACTTAATAAACCTCACAAATAACACTCATAAAATAAACACACAACAATAATCAAACATCACATTTCAAAACTTATTTTTTCCAGATCTACCTTCAGTTTCACACACATAAACCAACAATATACATATTCTGGATAAGTATAAAAAACTATGTGTAATTATATATATGTAAATATAAATCACACTTATTATAATCACCTGGCATACCATGAGTTTTTCAGAGGTTTCCTCATGGTGAAGAAGACTAGAACTTCCGAAGCGAATGCTGATCCAGAAATATTCCTCTGATAATGAAAATCAATCAGTGAAGATACAAAAAAACTAATTTGATTTTTCTAAAAAATAAGTTTGACATTTTGATATCTATAGTAACTCATAAATTCAATTATTCATTAGTTTTGACAAAGTTGTGATATACAACGAAACGTTAACAAAAATGAAGTTTTCCATATCAAAAGAAGCCTGTTATTGCTGAAAACATTCCAAATAATATATATATATATATATATATATATATATATATATATATATATATATATATATATATATATATATATATATATTTGAAATATATATATATATATATATATATATATATATATATATATATATATATATATATATATATATATATTGAAATTTTTCAATAATTTCAAGAAATATATATATATATATATATATATATATATATATATAGCTTCGAAATTTACGAATCCTTCGTAGTTATTCGATACATACTGATGTGCTCAACCGAAACATTTCAATGAACCTCTCAGGCAGTCTACACAAGTGTTGTTAACCAAAACACAACCTCTCACTTTCGCGAGTGAATATTAAGTGCGTCCAGAAGAATATCGAATTTGTTGAGGTAACCATACAGCGCAATTTCATCCTATTATGTGTATCATCAGTGGCATGCATCCAAACAAACAAGTTTCGATATTCTATCGAAACGCACCACAAGTCCTCTCTTCTCAAAATACTGGAAACGTTTAGTCAACTCGCTTTTAGTGTATTTACTCTTAGTGAGCTTCCTCAATCAAAGAAAGGAGATAAACCCTTTCGAATATGGTAAGACAGTTTTCGTGACAATATTAAGTCATATTTTCATTCAAAGACTGTGTGGGTGTTTCATCCGAACACCTCAGATATTCCTGTAGAGTGTATGAATAGTCAGGTGCCTTTTCGCTCCAATTCCGGCCCTATTGGCAATACGATAACTTCTAGTTTCGAAATTCATGAATCCTTCATATTTAGCCATTGTTGATATTTTCAATCGGGATATCAAAATATTCTTCGATATTTTATTTTTCGGGGTTATCTCGTTTCTTCGATAAAAGATGTTCACTAAAAGTTTTCCGTACTTTAAAAAAATATGCCCTTGGTGCGTTTTCTTGATATAAAACTTGATTGTTGGGATCCATGCGACCGATTATTCCAAAATACAATGAAAGAGAGCTTCCTGGTACCATTGTCCAACAAGTTCGATGTTTTCTCTTCAATATCCGATGAAATGTGATTATTTTCAGTTTTCAAACTTCAAATTCGAAATTCAAAGCTCAATCAATTGAAAACATAATGAATTTTTTTATTTGTTTGAGTTGTCATAATGGTTACATCCACGAACCACATGCCGAGTGTTTTGAAAATTTTTGGTTATTTTATCCAAGAATTTTCAATTGTACTATTCATAAATCGAAGCAACGCCTTACTATATGCAGAATTTATGACCTGTATTGACCAATACACGTGTGTTAAACAATTAAAATCGCTCCAGTCGAATCGACCTGCTGGCAAATATAAAACTCACCATTAATTCAACCACATTACTAACGATGTATAATATTTTTCACAAAATGAAATGTCGATGACTGAAATAGTTAATTATCTAAATGTATGTCGAGAAAAATTATGCGCAGGGCCGTATTTATACTACACAGGCGAATGAGTATATACCTAAGTGGTCACAGATATCAGAAGAGTCAAATAGGTAATATTTTCAGTAAGTATTGTTTCACGGAGGCTTGAAAATATCATGAGATTTCAAGACTTCAGAAGCCGAAATTATCTCCGTTGTTGCGATTTATTTTCGATTAAAAATATAGCATTTTCGCACAAAAAACCGAGAAGAGAATTCATTGTTTAGACCACCAATAACAATTTTCAAAACCATCGTCCACATCTCTCAATCGTTCCAGTTTCTGCTACTTATATTGAAAATTAGAATTCTACTCAATGCAGCCTTACACATCTTTTCGTTTGACATAATATAAAAAATATGCTTATAATCTAAATTTTTTTTTCCGAGTAAAAACCTTTGAAAAAGTCAGACACCCTGAAATAAATGTGATATTTCCAGGGTCATTCAATCATCGCACCCTGTGTGCAACACGATAATGCTCTGCGGTATCATCGTGTGTATGGCTTCCGTGTTTCTTCTTGGCCTGGATGGCCGGTTTGTGTCCCCGGCCTCGTACCCCGGAATTTGTCAGGCGAAGACATGGCTGTTAACCATCGGCTTCACCCTTTCGTTTGGAGCCATGTTCAGCAAAGTGTGGAGGGTACATAGACTGACTACAAAGGCTAAGAGCGATCCCAAGGTTAGAACGGTGAGTAGCTTTTTCTTCATTCAGAATATCCGCAATCGTGTATTATCAATAATAAAGAAGATATATTTGTATGAGATTCTCTTCTGTGAGTGAAATCGGGATCTCTATTATGAGAATAATTATTGTCATTTCCTTTTCGTTTTTGTTTATCATTCATTTTACATGTGTTATATATTCAGTTTAATTCATTTCATATCGAGGAATTGAATATGAAAATCAATGCTAAAATTGTTGTAGATATCGAAAATTTAATTGTATAAAACAGTTATAGCTTAAAAATTATCAATTCAGACGAAAAAAAAATCATCAATTGCTGAAGCGATTTTACCATCAAAATATACCACCCAAGCATTATCCAAGAAAGTAACTGTTGAATACGAAGAGAATTTTGAAGTATTTTGAGCGATAATTTGCGTATTCTGGAGTTACTTCTCGTTGATTCACAACTTTCAGTAATTTTCAGTTAAATATATTCAAAGATTTCAAAAATTAATTGTATTCAAATTAAGCTGAGTAAATGACCTCAATTCCATTATACAAAATTATATTATATATTTTAATCATATTATATATTAATTGAATGATTGAATTTGTTTTCATTCATACATCAGAAATGAAACCAGAAGATGAAAAAGTCTTTCATAACCATAATAACACAGATTGACTTTCTGAACAACACTTGCGGAAACAATTGTAAATGTAATGTGTGATCGAAAACACTCTTTTCCATCACACTCATCATATGTTTATGCCAACAAACTCTTCATAAATATTTTCACATTGTCGAATGATTGGTGAGACGCCCGAAACGTACGTCGAGTGTATCAAACAATTTTTATAGAGCTTCTTCGAATATTTTGAATGATTACATCATATATGCCATAACCTTATCCTTCATACATGTTCTTCAATAACTGTATTCAAGGAAGCATCTGAAATATTTTACACTTCACAAACAATGAACCAATGAGAATACGAGTTCTGGAGTTTCGATATACCAACAACCGATATCTGAAACTTGATTGTTATTTTGAAGTTCTCAGTTTCCTTCTAATTATATTCGAACCCATAAAGTTGCCGCTAAAGTTTCCTGATAAAGGTCCAAGCTCAGTCCATATTTGTTCAGTGAGCATTGCAATTACTGTTTGGCCAATTGTCATTGTAGAGGAAATAACGATTTCCAATAACGCAGCAAGTTTGAACCTGAGCATGAATATTGAGAAACATATAACTTTGGCTTATAAGTATAGTTTGAGTTTCAGACTATTAAGTTCCGAACCATCCCTTAGTGTAGGAGCAATAATTTTGATTAATTATCCCTTTGAGGGCAAATACACAAGAGTAATTTCAGAGGTTAGAAAGGAAATTTATATACGATAGGATTAAATGGAAGTTTCGAAAAGAACTGAGAGTGACGATTCCTCAACAGTCAGTAATAATAATAATAGCACTTAGATCAATGGAAATGATACTTTAGAAAAGTTACCTGAATGGACTAACTGACTACTTTGAATAAAACAAAGATTACAAGATATAATACAAACGATACAATTATGTAGATAGGCAAACGTGTTCTGAGGCATTGCAATGAAGAACATGTAATTTTACGTAACAGAAAAAATCTGTCATCATGAAGAGTAAAGAAATTATGAGAATATGGAATAATATCTAAAACTTTTCGGAACTACATCACGCACTTCCAAAAGTCAAGTGGAAAAAACATTACTTCAAGACTGTTGAGTAAGAACTGCTCACACAATAGGTGGGTTCAAGTCACAGTACTAGTGTTAAAACAAAAATAAAACCAATTGCTTAAATGAAATTCCTTTCGCTATCATCATATAATTGGACTAAAAATCTTAGACAATATCAAACCAAGACTATCGAACAAACCTGCTACCTTTTCTCAACGTACCTATCTGATCGATAAAATTATTGTTCAGTGCAATGGTTTCAAATCACAAAAACTCAATGCCGAGTTTGGAGTTCCGCAGGATTGTGTTTTATATTGGTTTTTCTCGACATTTTGTGAACAAAAATCAAATATTTTGAATAATTTAAATAAAACTAAGTAGTTTTTCGATTTCCACTATAATTAAATCAAAACATGACAATATCGTTTCGCCAACACAGTGGCTTCATCATATGTTGATGATAAACTGTTTCAGTTGATGTTGATGATAAACATTCAGTTTATCATCAACATCTGATGAAGCCACTGTGTTGGCGAAACGATATTGTCATGTTTTGATTTGATTATAGTGAAAATCGAAAAACTACTTAGTTTTATTTAAATAATGTATTTAGATTTTCATCAAGTATCGGCCCAATCGATTAATAAATATTTTGCTGTAATATGAAATCTATCATGTGTTATATAGATCAGTCATGCCGCGCGGTCGAGGTATTTGTTGCTCTCGCTGTACCTGTAAAATTGATAGATATAATGATACGTTGAAATGTTTTCAATGTAACGAACATTTTCATATTAAGTGCGTGAATGTTTTAATGGATGATTTTAATGATTTACGAGATAGGAACTTGATAAACGAATGGCGTTGTGATGAGTGCGTTGAAGTCGGTGAGAAATCAACAGTTGTATCCGAAATGATTACCAAGGAGAACGACATCCAATGTGCGGATGAATATGTGAAGAAATCTGAGTTAGACAACTTGATTCGAGAATCAGTTTCTGAAGTCTCGGCTATATTCAAGAAAGAAATTGCAGAGTTGAAACAATTAATTCTAGACCAAAATAAATATATTTTAGGATTAAACGAGGTAATCAAGACACGTGAACCAGATAAAAAGGTGCCTGCCGATAAGACGATCGCTGCGAATATAAACATTTCGAATAAATCAGCTGTTCGAGATACAGGGACCGTCCGAAAAAATGATGGTATTACAAATATTGACGGTAACACAATTACAGGCTTTGAGCAAACGACTAAGTCCACTTCTGGGCTACATAAGAATAGTGGAAGTTTGGAATGGAGCGTTGTTGCCTCGAAACGCAATATAAAGAAAGTCTCAAACAAAGATGGAGATCCAACTACTTCGGGAAACTTTTCCGATAATATGTTGGATGCTAGGAATAAAGTTGAAAAGCGTTTGAAGCCTATTGTGGGATCATCTCAGTCTAATGTGTTAAAAAGTGCACCAAAAGTGCCATTGACTCAGATACATGTATCAAGGCTGCATCCTGATACCGACGCTTCGGATGTACGGAGCTTTTTAAGTCAGATCACTTCAGATGTGGAATGTGATAAGCTAAGTTCTAGGAGGCCTGATGTGTACTCTTCTTTCAAAATAACGCTACCAAAAGAATTCTATGATGAAGTAATGGATTCTGCCTTTTGGCCAAGGGGGATCACTGTAAACAAGTTTTTTATGAAAAGGGCCTCACTGATAAAAGAAAAATGATTAGTTCTCACGAAGAGGAGAGAGAGCATAGTAAGTTGGCACAAGTTAGACCGGGACGTCGTCTGTCTATTCTACATTTGAATGTACAGGGGATTCATGGGAAGACACACATTGTGGAATCTTTTTTGAATGATGAGGTAAGCGTTGATGTTTTTTGTACTACGGAAAGCTGGTTGAACTCTGTGCAGTGCTCAGTGTTTTCTCTGGACGGATGGATGACAGCTTCTTCAAGTGGCCGTAATCTGAAATCTCGAGGTGGCGTCGGTATTTTCAGTAGGCTTGTAGGTTTTGATGCGGTCGAAGGTATTAATGCACTTTCATCGGAAGTGGATTGTGAAGTGACTGCGGCTCGGTCTGACGAGTGCGATATAACTATTGTTGCGTGTTACCGTTCACCCAGTGGGAACTTCAATGTGTTTCTGAAAACCTTAGAAGATGTTTTGACAAGTTGTGCTAAATTTAGGAATGTGGTCGTTTGTGGAGATTTTAATGTCCATTTTAGGATATCTGGTGAAACTGAGGAGGTGCAGGATATTGATGGTAGGTCGGTATCTTTGTGCGACTTGTTCAGCTCATTTGGTTTCACTGGAACAATTTATCAGCCAACTCGGGGTAAATATTGTCTTGATAATATTTTTATTAATTTTTCGTTGAATAATTATGAAACAGACATTTTGAATTGCTATTTCTCTGACCATAAGGCTCAGAAGGTTTCGGTAGGAATACCTAGCCTTCCTGTTAATATGTTGATGAAAAGGTGTAGGCCTTTAACTGAATCTGGTTTCATGGCGATGTACAGTATACTGCAGAGTACTGATTGGGATTGTCTGAGGGGTGAGGAGTTGGATGCTGATGCGGCTTTTGGCTTATTTCACAGATTATTTACTGATGCATTTGTAGCTTCATTCCCGGAGAGGACCATAAGGAGTAGACAGATTGACGGTGGAGTAAAGTGGTTCAGTGACGATCTTAGGAGTTTGAGAGATCAACTCAAGTTTGCTAATGAGCTGTATTCTTGTTTTCGGACGGAGGAAAGCAGGAGCACGAGAGATAGTCTGCGAACAGGTTACAGGTTGGCTTTGAGAAGGGCAAAAATCAAAGCCCATGACGAGGTTATTCGGAATTCATCCAATCCAAATAGAACTATGTGGAGAATCATTAATAGTAAACGGGGAATTGACAAAACATCAAAAAAACATAATATCGATCCCAACTATTTTAATAACTTTTTTGTTTCTATTGCTGATCGAATAAGTGCTTCGTTGCCCTCTTGCTCTGATGATGCCGGTCTGTTTCGAAAGTGTATCGCATCTGATGTTGTGTTCCGGTTCACCGAGGTCAGTCAGGTTCAGGTCAGAGATGCTATTAAATCTCTGAAAAATAGTCGATGTCCAGATTGCTATGGCCTGTCCTCCGTTGTTCTGAAGAGGAATTGTAGTTCTGTGGTTGAGCCACTAACTTTTCTTATCAACAAGTGTATCACCACTAATACATTTCCAGTCTGTCTGAAGGTGTCTAAAGTGCTTCCTCTGTATAAGGGTGGTGATCAGAATGAGGTTTCCAACTATAGACCTATCTCGATTGTTTCTGTGTTTTCCAAGGTGATAGAGAAGTTGATGTGTTCCCAGATGGTTGAGTTCTTTGAGTCAAATAGGCTATTTAGTGATAGGCAGTTTGGTTTCAGAAGGGATCTCGGAACTACAAAAGCAATTTTGAGTTTTGTGGAGGATACGTTGAGGTGTTTTGAGCGGGGATGGTACTCGGTCAGCCTTTTCCTGGATCTGACGAAGGCTTTCGATTGTGTATCTCATTCGGTTCTTATGTCGAAGTTCCGAAAGTATGGTTTTGTTGAGAGCAGCATTGAATTGATTTCGTCGTTTCTGTCTGATAGATATCAGTCGGTGGTCTCCGGTGGAAATTGGTCAGATAGAAGAGCCCTATCCGTAGGAGTTCCTCAGGGATCCATTGCGGGTCCAATTTTATTTTTGGTCTTTATAAACGATCTACCAGACTATCTAACTTCAAAAGTGATTCTATTTGCGGACGACAGCAATATTTCTGTTGGTGGGTCTGATTTGAGTCAGGTTCGAATTGTTTGTGACAGGGAGCGCATGAAGGCCGAACAGTGGTTTGCAGGCAACAAATTGTGTATGAATGATGACAAGTCAAAGAGCATGATTTTCAGCTTGAACCATCATGATAGTGCGGATGATTATACCAAGTTCCTTGGTATATGTGTTGATTTTCGCCTTACATGGAAACCACACATAGCATCAGTTGCCGCCAGGCTTAGTAGAAGCATATTTGTGCTTCGCAGTTTGATCGGATCTGTGTCGAACGGGGTACTCAGGTTGGCGTATTTCTCTTTGTTTGAATCTGTCCTCCGATATGGCTTGTTAGTGTGGGGTCATTGTTGTGGGGCTAGAGAGACCATTTTTAGACTTCAGAGGAGAGCAATCAGAGTTATCTCGGGTTCAGACTATAGAGCCTGTTGCAAAATTAAATATAGGGAATTACAAATACTATCGTTCCCAGGTTTATATGTCTTTGTTTGTTTGTTATACGCTTATGAAAATAAAGATTCTATGTTTGTGGGTAGTAGTTTTCATCGGTATGCTACCAGATTTAGATCTGACATTAGAATTGATTTCTCCAGATTGAGCAGGTCGCATAATGGTCCGAATTACTGGTGTTGGAAATTTTTCAATGCTTTGCCTCATAGAATCCGCACCTTACCTATTAATAAGTTCAAATCATTACTGAAGGATATTTTAATTGAAAATGTTATTTACTGTTTCACCGAGTTCTTTCGTGTAGATTTCTCCTTATACATGACTTGATATCATTTTATTTGTGAATGTATGTATGCAGATATTTGTGATTGTTTATGTTTTTATTTATATTTTTGACTTGTGTAAAAACAGCTGTACGATGTTTTATTGCACCAATAAATTACTATTACTATTACTATTACTATGTAATATTCTCCTTCGTACATATGACCTTAAGATACTTAGCACAAGTAAAACAGCAATTGATTGCTATATTCTTTTAAACTCATTTCAAACTTGAATCGGTGGTACTACAGAAATTTTCTGGCACTGAATATTTCTGAGGGTTACATAATGTATTTTGCTAACTTGAAAAATTTTTTTTGTTTTGATTGAAACGTGATTTAGTAAAGAAACTGATTGATGTATTCGAAGATTTAGAAGTATCTTTTGACACATAATTGATTTCTGCTACCCACAAAAAACTAACATCGTTTTAGGTTCTTACGAAACGTTAGGTTTTTTAATTAGAGATTCCAAGTGGCTGTCGCAATGTGAATCAACCATGCTTCATACAATATAATGAAACGATCAAAACTAGAATATGCTAATGTCGTTTGGAATCCACAATACATGCCTCATATTAGAAATCTTGAATCCGTTAAAAGATGTTTTCTGAAATATTTATGGTTCTACTCTGACCGGTGTTCATACCTCATGAATTACTACTACAAGATTGAATGTTTCATCACTTGAAACACTCAGAAACTATTTGTAAATTATGTTTCTATACAGATTCATCAGGTTTCTTGTTGATTGCTCCCTTCTTCTTTACCTTATGAATTTACGTGTACCTAGATTGTCGTGTCAAAACACAAAAGTTTTTTATCCATCTCTGTCTGGTAATAATGTTCTGGTGTTTTTACCACTTCATGAAATTTGTGGTGACTCCGAGCTTCTTCATGGTATGTGTTGACTTTGTTATAAAGTTTGTAAGCTCTTAATAATAGTCCAAGAGCTGGTACCAATTTTGGGGTAGGTATTTGAGGCAACCTGAAAACTTGTCACATACCTCTCCTGAATATACGAAATTGCAAACTTGGCTGGTGAGTAGAAGGGCTAAAGCAACCCCTAAATTTTCAAAATATTATGTTTTTTCCCAAAAATATATTTGAGGCAAATCGCAATTTCTTTATATTGCAGTGTAAAGGAAAATTGATGAATACGAAAAAAAATAAACCAGACGATTTGATTAACATTGCCAGACGAGTGCAAAAATATTTAGCAAAGAATTGTAAAAGATCTATTTGAGTATTATTTATAACTAAAAGATAAAGCTTCACAAGAAGACAGATCATTTTGATGGGACTTTTCAGCTGTCAACCCCTAAAAATTTAGGGATTGATTTAGCCCCTACTCATCAGCCAAGTTTGTAATTCCGTATTGGGGTATATCAGGAGAGGTATGTGACAAGTTTACAGCTTGCCTCAAATACTTAACCAAATATTTGTTTTTTTTTTTATTATTTAATAGTGTTGGCGTTTACTTGATGTAAATCCATTATAATAATCTTTATTATTCTGTAAGCATCTGAAGAAGTCGTTTGTAACGACGAAACGCGTCATGCTATGTAGTCAATAAAGTGTAAATCATAAGTTCAAGTGTTTGAATTTAAGTTATATTCAAAAATTTGTGTCAGTCTCCTACTATAACTACGTATATGGCAGTGTAGTACGTTTAACTATTGATTAAGATAATCAAATGATAGTAAGGTGCACGTGTTTCGAGTTACCTTTTTCAGTTCACTTAGATGTTGACGCTTTGGTGGTTGCAATTCGACTATTCTTTCTATAAATATATAACACAAAGTAGCAATGGAGTCTGGTCCACATCTGTTTTTCACACTTCGCACAATTTTCCACTTTTTTGTTTGTACATTCGGAAAGTCCGTTTCCTTTTTTTCTTGTTTGTCAATTTCTTTTTGCCCTTGAGTATTGCGAAACACTCGAATTCTTAACAATGTCATTGTAATATTTTCATGCAGGCCTAGTGGTATCAGGCGAGCTTTTGTCTGACTCTTTTCTAGATGTAAGTTTAAATGTGACTGTTTCACTTATTATTTATATTTTCTTGTAGTTTTGTAGGTGAGCTTTCATTTAATTTGGCTCACAGATTTACATCATTCAAAAGTATCTGGTTCTCGTATTCTGTTTCTGGTTCAATTTCACATTGAATTTAGGTTTTATTGTATTTTTAACTCTCTTATTGGTTTGCGCTGTGGTGTATTTCTGAATAAATAAATAAATTGAATTAATGAATAATTGGAAAGACTTGGCATAATTCTACAACATTTCTTTTATAATTGAAAAAAAGAGGTCAATTAAACTTTTCAATCAGCATTTTATGATTGGTTAATATTTGAAAAGGTATGTCAACTGTGTTGAAGGAATTTGTTGGAATTTATGTGAATTTTCTGAATCGTATTATTCATTTTCATAATGTTCCATATATACAGTATATATAGAAGCAAGTGAATTATTTGCTATGCAATGAAAAGATGACATTTTTTGATAGGTTTTCTCAGAAAGAGAGTATTTATCTTATACACTTCAAAATGTTACATCAAGTGTTTTGCGATAAATAGATTGACGTTTTCGATTTCAAGGATGCCACGGATTCGGCAAATAGGATTTCTTTCAATGTGGTAAATCGTAACTGCGTAATTCTTACATATCAATTCGTCCATTTATTTACAATTACATAATTCACAGCTTTAGCCCATTTGAGAATCGGAAAACACAAGAAAATATGCAACTTGTGTAAAAAAATGCAAAATACAATTACCAAAAACACAAACGATACATATAAACTATATATGTAACTGTGTGAACAATAAAATGAAAGCTTACTCGTAAAACCATGTAAATTTTATATCGAAAATACTTATGCCTAAACTTATATCTAAAAAATACTCAGAGAAGAGCTCGTCTGATCACTAGGCTCGCATGCCAATAACAACATGGATTGTAGACAAAACCAAAGCATTATAACCAGCCAGAAGTCGATGAAAAACATTCGTATTTCCACAAGGTATTGTGTCGAAACACGTCAATTCATAAGTTTAAGAAGAGGAGAACAATCAACAGGAACCTTATCAATATTTTGGTGTTCGAAAAGATTTTATATCAAAAGTATGAAATCCCGGTTGGTCTGCTATCATTTCAAAAGGGGTCTCATAGGAGGAAAATATTCTTCTTGATGAAATACATTTTTTTACCGAAAATCATACCGAAGGAAAAAATTGTTTCATAAAAATTTGGAGATCGTATATCACTGAATGTCCACTTCAAAAGAATGAATGTTGTAGACGTCGAAGTATAGCATTTTTTGGCTGCGAGGGACATCTTTCGGTATGTGAACAGCGAGAGGACATAAAGGAAGTTCAAATATGTGTTTCGTCCTTCTTAACTTGATTTTAACTTTGCGAGGAGCGAATAGCCTCTGGGCGACCTACATCGACATTGGAAAAGTTTTTGGGAATGTATTTTCTTTCGTATAGAAAGTAAGTTAATCATTTTCTCGGGTGAAATCGATGTAACTTTATGGGGTATTTCCAACGAGCTCCCTTATAGGAAATGATACGTGTTCGACACTGTACAAATACCTTTTTTCATATAGCTTTATCGTGCTCTAGACGAGATAAAGTAGAACTGCTCAACAGGATAAATCATTTTTTTCTAGAAGGTAAAAGCGAGATATATTCAATAAAATCTTTCAATTCAACGTTTTTCATCACAATATTTTATGGTCCTACTACCAGAGATGGAATGGCAACGTTATATCCATTTCTGACAAGCACTGGACTGCGACGTTTTTATTGTTGAGATAAAAATGAACGAAAATCTCGATAGAATCAGATGAAATTTGTTCGTCAAACATTTCATTCCAATTTCATTGAAATTCCCCATCAATCCCCATAAAATTTGCTATTTCATCAAAAAAACCAATTTTTATCAATTGTAATGGGAATTATTATATTTCAAAATATCAAATGATTGGAACAACATGACTAAGTTCCAAAATTTTCCTCAAAACACTCGATATAGGTTTCAGGCTGTTTATCAATAGCTCAATACAACTCAACAAACATTTATTGAAATTGAGGGAAATAGTTTCAATTATGCGATACCGTAGAATGGTCATACTTTTATCCATTATTTGCTCCAAAAAAGGGGAAATATGAATATTGTTTAAACTATTAATTATGACTTATACTCAGATTTTTCAATATAAAGAACATAATGTTATCTAACATATGTTGATAGTTAAATCAACGTAATTAGTTGTTTTATAATATATATAAAACTATGAATGAAGAGCAAAGTTACCCATAGTTATGGGTATGTTTCACTAGCCATTTCCTTCGTGGAAGCTTTATGAGCTAAGTTACACTTCAAGCCATATTCAAGCTATGCTCCACTACAATTACGCTCTACCTATTATGATAGTATTAATGGTCGAAAAATGGGTAAAAATTAAAATGAAACGCTTTTTTTGAAGAAATAATGTTACTTTCTTAAATTTAGTTACAAAGTCACTTTGTTTCATTGTTTTTTCATATTTTCAAATTATAACAGGCACTGTTATCTTAACTAATAACTTTGGTTACAAGTGTTTAGTCTTTGGACAAGAATAAGTCGAAAACAACGAGATCAACTTCTCAAAAATGAAAACTTACAAAATTAAAAATCTTTATGAAAATTTAACATATTCAAAAACGCCAAGTTTTGTCTAGTTCAGGGATTGAATATATATCACAGCGTGAACAAATTTTTTAGGGACTTCAATACATCCCAATATATCCTGCCAATTGTATTGAATTTCATCGACAGGTCTAGGCCACGTCCAGGTTTTGAGAGAGTTTTTCATCGAAGATATATACGGTCCCTTTTCATCAATTGTTGTAATTTTTCATGTGAACATTTCCTCCTAATACACGGAAACTACATAGTGCCCAACCGCCTTCACAATTGGTTTTAAATTTCATTACAAATTTCGGCCGCTGTATGAACGTTAGATTCAAGGTTTTCTAAATCTCCAAGAGAACCAAGATCGGAAGAATCATACTTTCTGCGAAAGAGCTTTCGCTACTAGCTCTACAGGGACATGGTTGCTTTGAAGTTGACAGCTGAGTGAACTATTCATTTTCTTTATAGTAAAAAGTGTGCTCAATTATTTAGTTACACTTTTTCCACTTCACTACAAAATGTTACATCAGGTGTTTTGCGACAAAAAAATTGACCTTTGTTTTCGATTTCAGAAAAAAGTTCAGCCTTGGAAACTCTACTCAATGGTTAGTGGTTTATTAGTTATAGATTTTGTAATAATGATCGCATGGCAGCTCCAAGATCCTCTTCAGCGACGCGTGGAATTATTCCCTCTGGAGGATCCAGAAGACGCCATGGACGACTCGAAAATACGACCGGAATTGGAACACTGTGAAAGCAGAAACAACAGCGTATGGTTGGCTGTTGTTTGTGCTTATAAAGGACTCGTTCTGGTAAGTGCAATATTGTTTGTGTAATGAATTGTTGTCGGGTTTGTCATGTCGAAACATCAGACAGTACCTACGTTCAGATATTTATTGAATTATTCAATTCTATATATTTTCAAATCTCCAGATATTTCGCTGATATAGTTATGCGATATGAATGCTCCATAATATTGGTCATATGGAGAAGAACATATAACTACCTTCTAAAATAGACTTCTTTTGAGCAACAAGGTAGTGTAAACTCGTTCTGTACATCGCTTAATTTTCATAATGTTCTTAAAATTTTCACTTCAGAAATCTTGCAAATGTTCAGAAGAACAGAAACTGCAATTGGAAATAACTACCATTTGTAAATTCGACGACGACTTAATCTTTAATGTCCTCGACTTCTGCTAAAACTGTTTCATTTACGAAACTTCTAGAACTCTTGAAATCCTTTCAGATCCAACAATTCTACAAAAACTCTTTTGAATTTCGAGAGCAATATGTGAAATTTTAATACTGTTTCAGATTGTAGATTGGTTACCGTTCGGTAAATTTGCGAATTCAAAGATTTTTATGGGCAATATTTGTATGTTAATCTTGTTGGCATTTTGTTAAATTCGAAAAATTCAGTTTTTTTCAACGAACGTTGTTGTTGATTTGGAAGGGTGAATTTCCTTGTCAACTTGGAATGAATTGAACGCATTTTCAAATTTCAAAATATTTCATACATTGTTCACTACATTATTGTTTCGGTAAACAATATCTTCATCAGGTGAATGAAACGGTTTCTCAGTTCTCAGTTCTGATCCAGCTGGTGAACTTATTGTATACCGAAGAATATTGTAGTGGGCAAAATATGACAGGTTTTTATATGGTTTAAAAATGTGTTTAATTTATTGATTAGAAGTTAAACGTTGTTGTGGTTCATTCAGCCATGTAAGCTACATAACAGCTCATTTATATTTGCGGTAACTCAATTCAAATCCCAACAAACTGAAAAATAGAACCATTACTCCATAGATAGTCCGATGGATTTTAGGTTAAACCTGTCAACTACTCAAAAATTGTTCAGAACTGTGAAGAACAGCATTCTCGTGTAAAAATCACTTTTTCATATTCTCTGAATTTATTGAAATATGAATGTCTTTGAAATCACAAAGTAGCAATGTTTCACTAATTCCAAAACTCCAAATAAAGTTTTTCATCGGAGAAAATATTACCATACTCATATTGATATTGTATTGATACAGCAAGTGAAATGAAATACTATTTTTCAGTGAACAGTTTAACGCCGTTCCCGAACAGCCGATGAGCTTGTATTCAGTGTATATTACCCAACAGTTATGTTCATTTAACTACTTAAATCATAGACAATCACAAACACCTGTTTGTGATTGCCTTAACCTGGGCTCGAACCCGAATTTTACCGCACCATAGTCGGGTGTTTTTCTCGACTAAGCCACGAAGACCGGCAAATGAATTACTAATTAAAAACGTACGACTTGTCGTAAATTGAGCACGAAATTATTACGCCATAAAATGAAAATGACCATCCATAAAACGATAGCTTTAACTTGTAATGCGAGAAGCCATTTACAAATATCAACTTGTGAAATACTGGTCACAAAAGGAAAACAAACGCTGAAATTTAGGTGACAACGTGAGAAATTAGATTTTCAATTAGACATGAAGATTGGAATATGACAAGTCACAAAAAACAAGTATACAAATATTTTATGTATTTGTTTTCTACAATAATTCACGAAATATTGATTTGCTCTGGTATAAACCTTCGAAATATATTTTAACGACGCATTCTGAACAACCTTAATTGAGAAAGGATAGGAATTTATATCTAAAATATAAAATGTAATTTTTAATCAAGTTGATTCAATTAATTGCTGATCTCTTGGTGAAACATGGTTTGATAAAAATCGTATGAAAAACAACTAATTTAGTTCAAAAAAATTATACTGTTGCTTGACCAGTTTTTTTCCATTTTCAAAAATTGAACCATGAAACTTTAGAAAATGGGTAACACTCCGGAAAAATTGTCAATGTTTTGATCCGTGATCAAGTGGAAAACACTTTCTTCTGTATAACCGAGCTAATTGTTTTTGATAATATTTATGGTATCTCTTTCACAATTATTCCAGAATATTGTCTACTTGAATTCATTTTTGTGCAAAATATCGAGTTGTATCGAATAATGTTCGTTCACTTCCAATTAGCAGTGTGAGAAGAGTTTAAACGGATCAAAAATATTTAACTAGGCATGTAAACAATTTTCAAATGAATGTTTATGGAGACTGGATTTAGGTAGTAGTGGCACTAAATATTTCTATAGTGCAAATGTTTCTACTCAAATTAGAGTACCTTGTTGCCACTGCAACTATAACCGATATATTTTACGATTATTGTGCTTTGTTTCAGATATTTGGTCTTTTTTTGGCCTACGAAACACGTTCGGTCAAAGTGAAGCAAATCAACGATTCCCGATACGTTGGAATGAGTATCTACAATGTTGTTATTCTCTGTTTGATAACGGCGCCTGTTACGATGGTTATTGCCAGCCAACAGGATGCCAGCTATGCATTCGTTGCGTTGGCAATAGTGTTCTGCTGTTTCCTCAGCATGGCGCTTATTTTCGTGCCTAAGGTAAGCAATACCTGATCATAATGTATCCCTTATAGGCTGCAATAGCAGCACAACTTCGAAAACATTCGTTTCGAATAACGGGTGTGAATTTAGGAATACACATTGCTTTCATCATGTTATAATTTCGTTTCAAACACTCATAATTCAATATTAGGCCCTAAGATATCAACTTGAGGTAATCTTCACTTAAGGTAACTGAAGAATTTCTTATGCATTTTTCTCAGCAATTCAAACTCACTTATCCCAAAACATGATTTTGAGTCGTGGTTGCAACGCACAAGCGATGTGTTTTGGATAATTCAATAGTACATAATGCAAGAAAAACTGAACTAAAGCAATTTTTCATGGAGAGAATTGTTGAAAATATAGGATTGTTGAAATTTTGAGGCTGAACTTGCTGATTCATTCATTTGATTTTGAAACAGAATTCGAATTCTATTTCAAAATGAATTCCTGAAATTCATGTCAGGTACAGGTTCTGCCAATTAATTCTTAGAATTCAACATCATATATTAATAAATCGAAGCGATTAGCGGGGCTAATTTCTTAGCTTTCATCGGTTCTCAAGAACAAAATATATCAGTTCCACCTGAAATTCTCTGAATATATCCGGTGAAAATTACAATTTCATTTTCACAGGTTGTTTAGTAACCAAATATATTCATTACGCAGTGTAATTTGAACCAAAATTGAGTTCTCCGCGGGAAGTGCATGTAGTGGTGCAATAATTAATTCAAAGTCGTTTTTATGTAATTTTATATGGTGCTTTTCAAATCACTACAAATTTTCGTTTTAAAGTTCAACATTGAATATTTCACATTTTCATAATTTCTTAAAGTGTTCAATATAAACTTAAATTTAAACACTTGAACTTATGATTTACACTTTATTGACTACATAGCATGACACGTTTCGTCGTTACAAACGACTTCTTCAGATGCTTACAGAATAATCGTTTTTTAAGGACGAAACGCGTCATGCTACTTATGTAGTCCACAAAGTGTAAATCATAAGTTCAAGTGTTTGAATTTGAGTTTATATTCAATTATAATGGATTTACGAGTACATCAAGTAAACGCCAACTCTATCAAATATTCCTAAAGATTGATGAACTCTACCCATTTTGCCACATTTCGGCAACATTCACGTATTATATACATGATTAAAATGTATCTAACATAAATACAACAGTAAAATTGGAACACTTTGGTGTGTTTCACTACAAAGATTCCATTGAAACATCTTGGAAATAAAAGGTCCATAAAAATTATAAATTGACAATTTCGCTAATTATTCTCATATTCTGTTCTTTTAGGTAATTGAGGTCATTAGACATCCTAAAGATAAAGTTGAAAGCAAATACAATACAGACGCCGGTGTATCAAAGGAAGACGAGGAAAAATATCAGAAACTCCTCGGTGAAAATGAAGATCTGCAGAGACTCATAACTCAGGTTTGTGATTTTCATTCAATAGCAAAATAATTTTTTCATTTGTTCCGTCATGCAAATATCCAAATAATGTTGATGGCGCAGTTCTAAATTCGATTGAAAACAAACTTTAACCAAAAACTGAGCTTGGCTACTAATATCCTGTACATTACCTTTACGGAAGATTTTCAAGGTGTAAGTATTTATTAAAAGATCGATCAACATTGGATCACTACTCAGATTAATTGAAGACTTTGTAGTGTTCAAACGTTAAAAGTATATGTTAGTCTCAGAATTCGTTAATACACCTAACGAATGTTTTGAGCGACTTACTTATCAGTACGAATTCACTGTTTCAGTTATATCAGTCTTTTCCAGAAAATCAGTAGTAGCCCTGAAATAAAAAGAATCATGTAGAATTCAGATATTTGTCATTAATTACAACACAATTTTTTCAAATTCACAAATGAGATTTTTTTTTAAATTCAGTGGACATGCAGTTCCGAACGGCCAATTGGCTTGTAATCAATGAACATTACTCAACAATTATCGTCATGAAACTACTGAAATCATACACAAACACACACACTCATGCCTTCACCGGGGCTCGAACCCGGATCTTACCGCACCATAGTCGGATGTTCTCCTGACTAAGCCACTAATTCGGCAAATGTGTATAGTTCTTATATCAATTCGTTCATTTGTCTCCAATTACACAACTAAAAGCTTTGGCCCATTAAAGAATGGGAAAACAAAAGAAAATATGCAACTTTTGTGAAATTTAATCCAAAAAACAATTAGAAAAAACACAAACGATACATATGAACTATATATGTAACTCTGTGAGACAAATAAAATGAAAGCTTACCCGTAAAACTACACTTAAATTTCCCATCTAATTTTTCATACTAAAATTATGTCTAAACTTATATCTAAAAAATACTCATGGAGTGCTCTTCTGATGTAACTAGGCTCGCATGCAAATATGTCAATAACAACATGAAAATCCTCAAAGTCAACATAAATGGTGTGTAGAAAACACCAAAGAATTATATGCATACAGTCATAGGTGGATGAAAAACTTTCGTATTTCGGCAAGGTATTGTCAAGAAACACGACAATTTATAAGTTGAAGAAGAAACGATCAATCGACAAAAGCCTAATCAATTTGTGAAATTTTAATTCCCATTCATTTTCTACGTGTTCCAAGTAGTGAAACATTGAACCTGGCAATAAGTAACTCATGAGGTAGGTTTATCTCGTTGTATTTTACACCATCAGAGCAACACCATAAGTTTTTATATAGACGCAACAGAATCATAATATTTTAATCAAAGAAGAAAGTCAAAAGAGCAGATCGGTTTGCAAGCTAGAAGTGTATCATAAGAGTTACTTTAGTCGGAAAAGAGACTATTTATAGGCTTCTTCCAATATCTGGAAATTCACAAAACTTCGTCCTGGAAATACTCTTTTGAAATGTTGAAATGAAAGACATTGTCAACATTCATTTTGTACGTATTGATTTATATGATACCAGCTGACCGGACGAACTTTGTACGTCCATTTATTTTAATCTGAATATTTTTCAAACAGTCGGAAAGACATATTCTACTATTTGCGCTACACAATCTTGTTTTTAATATTTATCCTGTGTAGAGCCTGGGACTTCCTCAATTTCGAAGGGATTGCAATACTTCCTGTTATTTCAACTCAGTCGAATTATCAACAAATTCCTATATTAAAACGTTTGGTGTATTGAAAGTGATATAAACATGTACGTTCTATAGTTGAACAGCATGTTCCTAATTTCGTATCAAGTATTTGTCCCATACATGAGATATTTGCTGGATATAAGTCAGAAAATGATCAGAATTTAGTCCATTCCCGGAAACCAATGAATATAGTGGCTCTAGTGGCAATATTTTATCGCATCATTGACATAGTATCTTTTTATCAATAACAATTAAACTTTGCCTTGCAATATTGACACACAACGTTCATTGGTCCAATAGCAACGATTTGCTGTGAACTCTATTCTATTTAAATGTTATAATTTAATCGACAGGCGTTAAACGCAACCTTTTCATATTGTTAATTTCGATTCTTCGCTTCAATTCGAGCTTTACGTTGCCTGTCACTTTGACTTGCTCATTTATATCTTTGACTTGCTGCATTGCGAGTTCTGCGACTTAAGTTTGTACATTTTTCTTCATAATCAAATAGACCACGTGCTATGTTAGTAACGTGAATGTAAGTATATTCAAACTTACTAGATACTAGATAAACTTACTAGAAGTAAATAAGATATTCACTTTTTTTAAATCCACTTTTTGGGAATAAATAATCATTTTTTACTCTTATTATTAATTGAGTTTTCTCGAATTTTCTAATTTTACAGGCAATTTTTTTATTTTTTCCGTGACAATAACAAACACAACAAAAAAATAGTGAAATCGGTTCAGCCGCCGCACTGTTGACTCTACATTTTAGTTATAAAACATTTGTATGGGAAAAAGAAATGGTCTGTTTTTAGGGTTTTCCCGTCAATTATTTGAATTTTTGTCGCCGTGAAAACCATCCTTGGACTTCAACGAACATTTTGAAGAAAGAATTGGATAAATCGGTCCAGGCGTTGTTAAGTTACACATTTTGCGATTCATTATTATATCATAGATTATTTATTTAAGTGTACGCTATAATATCAATGAAAAAGAAGTCTTTCTTTCTTGTATTATTTCCAATCGGAAAAAGTTGTCTATAAATTTCCAAACATTGTGAAGTCCTAGAAAAATTAATATTCAAAAATGAGAATCCATATCAATATGTTAGATATTCCGCATTATCTTCAAACTAAGCAGCTTTCCAGATCACCTACTTAGTGAGACTTCAAAATTTCGTGAATGTATCATTTTTTCTCGTTTCAATCAAAATAATGTTTGATTGGAGGTTGTAGTTCCTAATGAGAATTGTTATGTACAAAACCCAGAACACTATTCATTACAGAACAAATTATTGTCGTGTCAAAATTTTAATTGCAAAATTTCGAACTTCATTTTTCTACAACTTCCATAAAAAATGTCTTAATAACTTCAACCTTAAAAGATGTTTTGAGAAATGCTGTAGAAAATATACATTGTCAGACATCGTATCGTCCATCTATACTATGAGTGAAAGTAGACTATCAATGTAATATCGCTTAGTAGATTAGTATTATCATGTAAAATATTCTTGGAATTGGCCAAAACAAAGGAAATTCTCGGATCTGTGGGACATACAACCAGAAGTGGTTGATTTGAAATAATTGCTTCATTGGAACTATAGAAAATCACAATGGAAATCGTAATGGAATATAAATACTCTGAGTGAAAATAAGCAAGAAATTCAATGGACATATTATGACTGAAAAGCAGAAATCTCGATCACTTAATTCTTGATACAAGAGAAGATCATACCGATAAGAACAATTAGCAAAATTTAACCTTCCATCCATAAGTTAGATAAGACCGAATAAATATACAGAAATATATCATCATAATTTCAAATCAAATCGATCAGCTTGAATACCCTGTCTGAATCAGCTGTCTCATTCACCGGCCTATATTCAATTTACAATGATTCACACCAAAATACACTTCCACATGGTTTGCTGAATCAATTTGTGGTTTCAAAAGACACCCACGCACAGCCTCATGCTGTCGAATTTATCGGTTCAGGGAGTATTTCCACTCAATTACTTTATGACCATAAGATCGGTTCCACTGGAATGTTGCTCAATTTCGATAAAAGGCATCATCATCAACAGATCAAATCAGTCAAGAATATTGAAAATGCTATCATTAGCTGTACTACCTGGGCTAAAATTTTGAAATAATCACTCAATATTTATGATGCACTCATGGGATATAGTTTAGTTGAAATTTAATTTTAAATTCGAATAAATAACTATCTTCTGAATTAAAACTAACAAATTATTAGTTTAAATCATTTCTTCACTTCTTTTGCACTTTCATGTTTTTCGATAGTAAATGAATGTTGCTGTTCAAGACTAAAGTTTTCAAATAAGATGAGATTGATTAGCCTATGTGAATTAAAATCGGCTGTCTCTTTCGTTGGACGATGTATATTCAATATACAATGATTCACACCAATATAAGCTCTCAACTGCTTTGCTGACTCAATTTGCGGTTTCAAAAGTAACCACACGTAGCCTCATGCTGTCGAATTTGGCGATTGAGGGAGTAACTCAATTAGCTTATGACCACAAGAGTGGTCCCAATGGAATGTTTGCTCAGTCTCGATACAAGGCATCGTTATCAACAGATCAACTACGTTAAGGATATTGAAATTAGTATAACTAACTCTACTACCTGTGTTGAAATTTCGAAATTATCACTGAATATTTGTCATTTTCTTAGTTACTGAGATTGAATGTAGTTCCAAATCATTTTTTTTCAATCTTAAATTCAAACGAATAAATCGCTTCTGAAATAAAACTAATATATTATTACTGCAAATCGTTTTGTCATTTCCTTCCCACATTCATATATTTCGAAACAGAATGAATGTTGCTTTTCAAGACTAGAGTTATCACAGACTAAAAACATTTTCTTAGAGTGGGTAACTAGACTATTACAAGACAGGCATCTGTTACATTGTTTTAAGTTATATTGTTAGCATATATCAAGCCTACAGCTTCTATCTATGAATAAGTGGTTTTTGTGACACAAAGTTTTCGAACCTCGTGAATATCGAAAATGAATAATTTCTTGTATTTATTAAATACCAATCCAAATTCAGCATAGACCTATTTGTAATATTTCTTTCAGTTTCGTTTATGTAAGTCGGATTCCGGTTGTCCTACGGATTCCGCAAATATGATTCCTTCGAATGTGGTAAATCGCAACTGCTTAGTTCTTATAATTATATCAATTAGTTCATTTATCTACAAATACACAATTCACAGCTTTAGCCCATCAAAGAAAGGGAAAACACGGTAAAATATGCAACTTGTGCATTTGAATCAGAAACGCAATTAAAAATATCACAAACAATCCATATAAACTGAATATGTAACTCAGGCAACTAAAATGTAAGCTAACTCGTGAAACTACACGTAATATTTTATACTTAAAATGCTTATATCTAAACTTATATGGAAAAAATTTTCATTGGAGATCTCGTCTGATATAACTGGGCTCTCGTGCAACTATGTCAATACTAACATGAAAATTTTTTGTGAAAATTCTGTGGACTGAACTGATCTGCAAATATTTAAAGGATGTTTTTGTAATATGTAATCATTCTTGATAATGCCGTAAATGGCGAAACTAGTCGAATAAAGGAGTAGCTCAGTTATTAGACAAATACATCTCATTACCTCTCATTCAAATATGAACTATCAAATAGTTGATTCATCGTTCATTGAATTTATTAACATGAAAATCCTTGAAGTCAACAAAAATTTTATGGAGAGTAGGAAAAGCCAAAGCATTATAACCATACCGAAGTGGATCAAAACTTTTCGTATTTCGACAAGGTATGGTCTCGAAACACGTCAAGTTAAAGAAGAAAAGAACAATTTACAAACACCTAACCAGCTTGTGAAATTATAATTCCCAAATATTTTCTACGTGCTCCAAGTAGTCAAACATTAAATCTGGCAATAAGTAACTCATGAGATTGGTATATCTTGATAAGGATGAACAACATCAACAATAAGTTTTCAAAAACTATATTCGCAATAGACTCATAATATTCGAATTTGAAAAGAGAATTAAAGAAACAGAGCGGTTTGCATGATAGTACTGTATCAAAAGAGTTTCTTCAGTCGCAAGGAGATTATTTATAGGCTCATTCCACTATCTGGAAATTCATTCACAAAACTTAAACCTGAAAATACTCTTGTAGCAATGAAAGATATTCTCAACATTCATTTTTTACGTTTCCATTTATATAATATCATTTATTTTAATCAGTATACGTTATTTTATACACGTTAACATATTTCAATCAAATATTATATAGTTATATCATATAATGGTATATATAAAAATTCAAAAAATACAAAACAATTCAATTCAAATTCATAAAAAAAATTATCTGAAGAACAAGTGTTCAGTTGAACTGACACCCTGGCACAATTGTGAAGCTAGAATATAGCTTTGCGAAACGAGGCCAAGTGTTTTTTCAACACTCAGCTATTCAATTCCTCTACTTGTAGTTCCACCAAAACACAATTCCTCGTCACAGTGTTTTGTTCAAGTATAGTAACGCCAAACGAACACCACAGAAACCATCAGTAATATAGTTTTACAACGTGTTCTGTGTTAAACGCTCGCGTTTAAAAACGTTTTTTTTTAACGCGATCGTACTACCACGACCACCTTTACTAAAGGCCATGAAGAGCGTAGTCCCTCGGTGTTGCCAAATTGTGCTTAGTTGTATACTATCCTAGTCGTATGTTCCAAGCTTTCAAGCATTATTTCAACTATTTTTGGATATTGTGAACAAACAATGAATATTATTAGTATGTATAATATATAGAATATTATATTGGGTATTGTGAGCACATATTTCTGTAACAGAAAACTGTAAAACATTTATTATTGCAAGAAAACAACGATGTTTTCGATAAAGCCCCACTGCGTAAAAAATACCTCTATTAGTCAGTGGGATTTATTTACATGAAAAGTTGCCCAACCAAATTTATTAAATTATTTGAGAGAATAGGAACTTTGAAAGGAACGCTGTAGGAATTACTTAAATTGAATTATTTACCTTAGTATAAATACATATTATATTTCTGATTAGAGCAACCAACAAACTACTTTACGAAAGTATTGAGCTTTCTTCGTTTATTTAAGATATTCGAAAGAATGGAACACAGCATGTTCAGAATATTTTTATTGTCTTCATCATATAAACAGCAACAACAAAAATCTTTAAGGACTCATGCAATGACACTCTTAAAATAGTGAGATTACACAAAATTGCTTTCTGGTGGATATTATACAAAAAGACACGTTCAAGAGAAATACCTTCAATAATTTTTTCAAATATGGAACACATGTGAAATAAGACATTTTTAATTAAATCTGTAGGTATATTCAGTCCTCCCCGTTGAAAATAATTAAAATATTATCAACTTACTGAATCATCTACGGAATACCTATCCTCTACATTATATTCCACGAACAAATTATTTGTAAGTAATCCGTACTCAAAACACAACACAAATTCGATTCGATTAAATCGGTACACACAAAACACTTCGTTTTTATAATTTGATGTTATGTTATCCACAAAATATCAACACTAGCACGTAAATAACACTATAAAGAATTGATGAATAGAGAATTAGAACTGAAATCGTAAAATATTCTACTCAAAACTACGAAAGTCTTGAATAACACGAAATTGATTTCGTTTCACTGAAATTTGTAAACAAACTAAATACTTCGTTTTTTAGTGTTTGATGTTGAAATTTCAACAAATTATCAACATCACCACTTGTAATACACTATACACTATTGAAAAATATAGTATTTATACCGAAAGCTCAAATTATTTAACTTCAAATTGCGAAAGTTTTGGGAAGCGTCCTATTTGCTCTACAAGAAATTGCGGGAATATATGGCAACGTTATGACATATGTCAAATATTCATTTCATGGCCTGTAGTAAAGGGGGTCGTGGTACAACTAATGCAACGTATTGACATTTGAAAACATCGTATGATGATATTTGTCAAATAGACATTGCAATTTAGTAGATACCCACGGGTATAGAAGATATGTGACATTTCGATACTTGATGTGTCTGTAATCTGAGAGGTGTTTTCTACTGATTCCTATAGGTGAAATTGTAGAGTTTTCATTACTCTACGGTCTTCCACTTGGAGTCACAAAAAAATGCTTGGAGGTTGAAATCATTGCCTCACTTCGATGGACGTGGCGCGACTAACGAGTTCCTTGCAGAACGAAACATATATGTCTCGCACTTTCATCAGGTGTGGCATCGATTTCAATATTTCTTTAACATTTATCCCTTGAAGGATAATGGAGACATCACATCGTACACGTTCACATATCTAACTCTACTATAACATTCCCTTGGTTAATTTGAATTTTTCAAATGTATTTTCTAGTGTTCATTTTCTTATATATTTATATATATATATATATATATATATATATATATATATATATATATATATATATATATATATATATTTATGTTCAAAATTTATTATCAACAATCATTATTTGAATCGAACTACTTTTACTACGACATTTACCTACTATTTTCATATCGTATTGTATCGTTCTCAGTTCATATTTTGAAAATTTTCAGTCCTTTATGTCATATGGTATTATCTTCTGTGTCAATTCGCCTTCTGCGAATGAAATTTTCTTAACTCACAAATAAGCTATTAGAATTATGATTAGTTTGGGTTACAGAGGATCTTGTCGGGGTATTTTTAAGGCTAAGAATATCTTAACCTTCCATGCTTTATATATAGAGAGAGTTATGATCTTTTTAAAACAGCATTCACATTATTTCAGTAATGTATAAATGAAACTTCGACGCGACGAATATATACGTTTCACTTAGCTATTTTCTATAGCTCCAGGTTCGCCAATGGCATATGGCTATGCGAATTTATAACCTGTTGCACAAGTGTCTGCTGGTAACTGAGAGCTATGAAGTCTTCAAAAAGATGCTTTATAGTCAACTAATTGATTCATTATTGATTGTGAACGATATACTATCAATGAGTTTGTAGTTATTATTGTTGTTGTTATTATCATTATTATTATTATCATTATTATTGTTATTATTATTATTATTATTATTATTATTATTATTATTATTATTATTATTATTATTATTATTGTTATTATTATTATTATTATTATTATTATTATTATTATTATTATTATTATTATTATTATTATTATTATTATTATTATTATTATTATTATTATTATTATTATTATTATTATTATTATTATTATTATTATTATTATTATTATTATTATTATTATTATTATTATTATTATTATTATTATTATCATTGATATTTTTATCACTGTTATTATTAATATTTTTATTATCATTATTGTTATTATTATTATCTTCTTATTCGTATCATTCAAAATAGAATAAAGATCAAGACTCTAATTCAATATTTCAATAACCAATTCATCATGCTTGTGATGATCAATATTTTCACGATAATCAGCTGTCTCAAATATATAGTAGATGTCTGTTCAATAAATCATTCAAAAATTGCACGATTCTCCGAAATTGTTATTCATCTCACACAAACCTTCTAAAATTTTCAGAAGGAAGAGAAGATCAAGCTTCTCAGGGAACGTCTCTTAGAGAAAGAGGGCAAATCAGGCGCCGTCCCCTCATCCATCACCCAAGGTAAGGACACTCTGATAGTGGCGGACTTCATCACGGACGCCGGCACTTCAGACTCGGCATTCGGCGGCGGCACTTCCATGTACACGCGGTCTTCAAGAACTAGCCAATCAGACCTTGAATTCAGCGAGAGTTATCTTTGATCAAAACTTACGAACGATCACTTCTCAACTAACAGTATTAACTTGAATAAGAGGGATAACAATGATAATAAGATGGGGGAGGTGGAGGTCATTAAATCGGGAACAGTGTTTCTGTGAATTCAATCATTATCAAATTCATTTCGGAAAATCTACACAGAAAATGAAATTAGCTTCAACATGTTTCAGGGCGTTGAAATTCTTTCAATGTTCCATGATTTAAATTATGATGTTCTACACTTTCAGGTAGTTCTGACATGCACAAATTTCGGTCTTATTAAGGAGTATCAAGTAGCAAAATTATTTTGGGTCAACATATTTACAATTAATTATATCAAATATAATTATGAATGTATATTCTATATGCAAATTTCATTTTGTTCGAAAATGAAAGTAACATGTATACATAATATAGATCCGCCCTAATAGACCAGGGTCGATAATTTTGAAAATGGAAAAAAGTGAGAAAAACTAATAGTGGGATGAAACCCGATAAAAAAGGACGAGAATATAACAAAAATGAAAGGAAATTTACGGGCGATCTGAGGTCGGGAAGTGGAAGGGGGTGAGTTTTTGAGGGTAAAAAACGGTGTACCTCGATTTCCGGCAGAACTACGAGTCCAATGAAAAAAAATTGAATGACAAAGTTGTAGGTGATAAAGAGACCTACAACTTTTGTGATTACACTTTTTTCACGTTACTTCAAAGTTTATGTGAAAAATTCAAATAATCAAGTTTTTGGTTTTTTATTTTTATCTTATGCACAAAAAATTGTTTTTCACGAAACTTGGCAGAAACTTAACTTTCTATGTCCTAAAGAAACTGTAATTTTTTTGATTTGAAATATTTATATTTTCAAAATACCATCTTTTTACAAAATGTCGGGGAGTTTTTTGTTCGCTGAAATCTTTTCCTTCTGATAATTTTAAAAAATATATACATTACTATGGTGAATGTTCTCAGAAAATGAAGAGAAAGAACATTCAAAAAGCTGATATTTTGACGTGAGAATTTTCGATTGAAAATTAGGGTGTTTTTTCGATATTGAGTCGAAATAAGGTGAAAAAAACAAATATTTCGATTCAAAAAAAAGCAGTGTCTTTAGGACATAGAAAGGTAAGTGTTGGCCAAATTTCGTGAAAAAAATTTGTTTTTGCATAACATGGAAATAAAAAACCAAAAACTTGATTATTTAAATTTTTCACATAAATTTTAACGTTATCTAAAAAAAGTGTGATGACAAAAGTTGTAGGTCTCTTTATTACCTACAACTTGGTCATTCAACCTTTTTCCATAGGACTTGTAGTTTTGCCGAAAACCGAGGTACACCGTTTTTCACCCTTAAAAACTCTCCCCCTTCCACTTCCCGTTCTCAGATCGCCCGTAAATTATTTTTCCTTTCATTTTTGGTTTATTATCGTCGTTTTTCATCGGGTTTCATCCTACTATTATTTTTTCTTGTTTCAAAAATTATCGACCCTGGTCTATAAACTATGTCATCTAGAATTTTTCTCATGATCCCTTCTTTGTTCCTTGATTCGCTATTGAAGCTGCTTTTTTGAACTTTACTTCAAGTTTATCTGACGAAGAGCGATATTTACAGAACTCATGAAGTTCACATAGTAGAACTTGAAAATAGCCAAGCAGTTGCCTCTTTTTCATATTTTTCCATTTTGTTCGAAAAAGTCGATCTTATGACGCAATCAAACGTTTTAATTCAATAAGAGTTAAACATATTATCAATAAAAAATTAAAAAATGCATCAATGTCTTTTTAGTAGCAGAAATCAAATGTTTCAAGGATTTCGACTGTATTAATTAACATATAAAATATTTTCAAGTTTTATAAACCAACGTTATACTTTCATTAATAGGATTATATTCCCAATTTGACATTTTTTTAATCATAGCTAAATTTCATCCAATTAAATCTCTTCCGTACAGTTTTTCCCTAACTTTCGATCTACTGTAATCTCAATTATTCTACAGATTTTCTGAAGTTAGTGCATATATTGAAAATGAATCGTAACCTCTTCAAATAGAGCAGCTGTCTTGAATAGATATATCTGAAATAGATTCGACCTTCCCAAAAAGGTTTGTTTCCTTCGTGTTTTCATTCAGTTCAACATGAAATTGAAATAAAACAAGAAATAGCCTCCATTCAGTTTACTTAATCTCTAATTCATCAGAATCCATTTTACTGGACCTATACACTAAAATCAAACTATAAAATTCAGAATGACGATAATAAATTTTTAATGTGCGTGTTCGAATGAAGTTGAGTAAGTTTATTATCTGCTATTCCAATCATTCATTGCAATTTTATAACTACAACTAACTATTTCATTAAATAAATCCAGTGGTAACAAAACAGTTTTTTCAACAGTAAACAAAAACTGTCATAAATAAAAACAACATGTTGTGTTAGTGTTGGAATATATTTTTCTCAATTTTGGATGAGCATTCGCATCGAATAGGTTTTCTCGAATTAATCGACAATGGTTCATATAGTTTAATGACATTTTATTTTTGTTTATGAGCTTCAAATTCACAGTAATTGAACGGAGGCGATTTTATTGATAATGTAGCTGATTATTTCTTGTTTTCGACTTCCCCATTGAGGAAATCTCATGTTAAATATTGAATATCTTACTTTGATCTCCTGTACTTTGCAATCTTCTCCATGGAGTCATAAGGAAGTGAAAGTAGATTGGTGTCCACCTCACTGTGACGTATACGTTATGTGGCATAGATTCCAATATTCTCTAGCATTATTCCTACAAACAAGTTCATTTCGTAGACAATAGTCATAAAAAATATTTAATAAAGTTGGTATTTACTTGATGTAAATCCATTATAATTGAATATACACTTTGTAACACTTGAACTTTTGATTTAAACTTTATTGACAACATTGAAGTCTTTTGTGACGACGAAATGCATTACACTATGTTGGCAATAAAGTGTAAATCAAAAGTTCAGGTATTTGACTTTCAGTTTATCTTCAGTTAAAAAAAATTACTTTTTCGAATTGATCTGCTAGTATTTCTGAATAATAATAATAATGAGATGTATTCATGATAAATTTATTATATTTCAATATTTTAACAGCGTTCATATTCACTATCTATCAACTGATAAACATTGGTTTTCCACAAAAGTATATTACTTATGGATGGTCAGTACAAAGTTATAAATATCAGCACTTAAAGTTCCAAAGCATTTGAGATACCACAGCATGAAAACAAAACAAAATAAAAGTTTCTTCTAAAAGTTCATCACAATTGAACAAAGGAATTTATATTACAAAATTCATTCCAAAGGCCCCTAGGTCTGCCTTGCATCCACTTTCTGATTTTCTTTCCATAACCTTTTCTATCCCGAATGTTCTCCAACTCAGGTGGTTGGAGATTGTACAGTTAGGTGCCAGACAAGTGAAAGACCTTAAGAAAATCATCTTCTTTGTTTGTGGGAGAGGAATATTGATTGATCTTAACCCTCCCTCTTCCTTTCTCAAGTAGGTACTCCTGCCCTCTTTTGATACTTTAGAAGAGACCGCTCAAACAGCTGGCGTAGAGTGAAAATATCTGAAAGCTCAAATAACTTTTCTGAAGAATAAAAAATAGCTTCCCTATAAATGATTTTCAGTATCCATTTTTCTACAATATCTAAATGTTTTTAGTAACAATTTGTCAATCCTCCCCATGCAAGTACTCCATAGTTTGGATGCGGTTCGGCAATTGCCTTGAATATTTTCTATAATGCCCTCACTCCACATATATCTCTGAGCATCTTAAATTTGCTCAGCAACATCCAGATCTCATATACTATAAATTATGAATGATGGGGGAGTCAATAATAACCCCTAAATACCTGATTGTTTCAGTAGTCCCTATATTGAATATTTCTGGGTTGTTCAATTTCACATCAAGTGTAACAAGCTGAGGCATATTTGTTCTAAGACTAGTTGAAGGCATGAACATAGTTTTTTCCTTATTGACACTCGCTCTCCTATCATCAAAAAATTCAAGTACCTGAAGTCCTTCTCGGCTATTTCTTTCATTTAATTCCACGAATTTGCCTTATAAAACTATTATGTATCATCATCAAAACTTACTATCTACTTTATTTCATTAGGAACAAAAAGATCGTCAATATACAGCAAACATAAGATGGGACCCAGTATTGATCCTTGCGGCACTCCGAGTATTATTTTTTTTTTTTAGCGAATTTCCTCTCCTACTTTGATTTTACTTTGCGTTATTGCCTTTAGATAGTTTTCAATCAAATTATACTGAATTTGATTATAATTATAATAATAATTTATAAATTATTATAAATTATAATAATTTGAATGAAGGAAATTATTCGAGTTTAATGAAAAATGAAGTCCTGTCAATATTTTGCTTATATTGCTCATTTTCTTATTTGTGCATGTAGAAGGGAAAGGTTTCAGAATATCATATCTGTATAAAAAATAATCACTTAATCGTTTTCTCGGCCTAAGCAGTTCTGAATAGTTCTTCTTCGTTGGAATTCGAAATTTATTGAACATTGAATTGTTTAAAGTAATCAAACTAGAAAATTAACAAAATTTTGTAATTGGAAATTCAATAGAATTTCAAATAGAATTGCAAATTCACACCTAAACTAAAATGAAACACCTAAAATAAAACCATTCGACGTTCTTTGCCAAACAATTTATGAAATGTACCTTCTTTGATTCCCTAATACTCTTCTGAGAAATGATCGTTCTTCATGTATATTGAGTACTATCTCATGAATAATTATGATTATACATTTATATATATATATATATATATATATATATATATATATATATATATATATATATATATATATTTCATTTAGATTTCTTGATTATTAAATTCCAAGCTTTGCTTCGTTCAGTATATAGAAATTGAATAATATTCGTTATCGTCATTTTCCTGATAGTTGAATTAGTTGAAATGTTTACAAAAGAGTTAGACGTGTGAGGTGTATTTATGCTTAAAGGTTTCGTGAAAAAAAGAATTAAAAAGCCATATATATGCGCACAAACCCGCGAGTTTTAGAGGTCCGAAAACCTACTTATTTTTTTGCTCATGCGCAAAAATCTAGATTCAAATATTTGGAGCTAATACAATGGTTATTTCTCCTTCAACATAAATATATCGTTATAACATATCAAATCTGAGATTTGTCGAAATTTCTAAATATATCCACATATATTAGTAGAAGTTTGCACAGACGCATGAACCACTAATTCCACGAAAAAAATAAACAAACAAAGCGAGACAAATTAGAATGTTTGGCCAATTATGTAGTAGCTCGACGCAAATTTATTTGTCTTCTGTATTTGAACTCTATCTATCTTACCTTGATCAAATATATTCTATGAAAAAGAATTTCATAAACCCGACGAAACAATAAATTATGAATATTCGGTCATGGATGTATGTTTGCTCATAGTAAGTCGCTTGCTAAAATCCATAATATCCATAATCCAAAAATTTTCTTTTATAGGACTTTCTGTTCACGTTCAGACCGCTCCTAGTTTTTATCAGCTATCTTTTGAAATTATAAATTTGGCCGCGGCTCTCTTGATTCTTTGGAAAAAATATTTTCCCTTTTCATCCATTGTGCTGAGAGAATTGCAGTTGGAAGACTTATCGTCTGAAGCATCTTTATTCTCTACCCGCAATTCATTTCACTATATCACAATATGTAGGCATTTCAGTTATAAAAAACACGTAAGGTCTGAATCGATTGTTTAAATCACTGCATTTAAAATGATAATATAATATTACTAGATTGCCCTTGTAATCTGTAATTTCTTTCTAATGATAGTTAACATTATACGCACAATTTATTCACCTCTAACACCTCTGACAGTTAGGCAAAACCGAAAAAGAATAACTTCTTCTAGGAAATTATTTCAAAAACTGTGACCTAGATCCTAATCAATGATGAATATTTCACCTGTACTTCGAATATTTCCTCGGTAGTCTGTAGAAATATGAATAATGAGAACTATTTAAAACGAAAACTTCATCATAACAGAAATTAGTGCAGGTATATATTACAATATATGAGCTTTAATATCATATATTCAGCAAATAGGAGTCATAGGTTAATAGCACAAACTTGACAAAATCTGTCTATTGTTGAATTGTCAATTTAAATTGGATTGAGTCTCGTTCGGTCAAACCTCAGATGAATTTCATTTGAAACACAAACAGTAACTGTGCTATTATAATTTCACTCCGAATATATCTCACGACTTTTTGCAATTAATCGAGTTGAATGAGAACGAAAATCTTCTCCAATCATATTTCTAAATTTCTTACATAGTTCAATTAGAAGACAATCAATACTATATTGACAGAAAAATATAGAATTGGCACCCTTCTTCATTACTTCGAAGTCAATTACTTCATAGTGAAACATCTCTACAAATAACAAAATAACTTGTCATTATTTTATACAATATAAGACAACTCTTCATGATAAATATTATTTTTATAGAAATTAATCTTGATGTATATCATATGTATATAGAATTTATCAATGTTATTGTCTACAATTGATCATTTTCACACATTGGCTGGTTCTTGGACGACAAGTAAATAGTTAGATATAGTATTATGTAGAAATGTACGTTAGAGAAAAATCCTCATACTTCTCTAGTTATTATCAACTCACAGCAAGTTGAAAATTCATAATCTTTTATAATTAAACGGGCTGATAATGAACGAATGGGTGAATGAAGGAATAATATAATTGCAATATTTGAAAACTGTTATTAAATCCGATGACATATTTGTTTGCAATCGTGAATAAAACTGAATCATTTTCAAGACTAAATATTTTCTTTTCTATCAGATCACTGCAAGATAGTCAATATTTATGATTTTTTTCGAGTGAACTATTAGAGGAACAGTCTCATTTTTATTAGAGTAATATTTTTCTTCGAGTTGTAATGGAAATTATTTTCAAGTTTCACTATTGAACTAATTCGAACACCTTCATATTCTACACAAAAATGTAGGCTATTCGGAATGAAATTCAACAGGGTGAATATTGAAGGGTTAGTTGGCGCTATGAGAAATATTTCGGAAACACTGTCTATTCAAGATTATTTTCAATGGAAAAATATTCCATTTTCAGCCGAAATGAAGTTCTTGATATCGGATTATTTTCAAACAAAATACGAGATAATTTCTACAGAGTCAAATGACTTAGTGAAACATTGTTGAAACGTTTTGTGAAATTAAAAAAATTGGACTAAATTCCTCAAATTTTTGTGATACACTCGACATATCGTTTCGTACTGCCAATGAATCATCAAGTGTTTAGTACAATCGTTTTGAGAGACATTTCAAAGTGAATTTTAAACGCTTGATAACGAGATTTTTGCTTTTATACACAGTACACAAAAACAGGTTACAGATAATTGACAAGTTTAGCAAAGTTTTTCTGAAGTATATTGTCTCATTGTTTTGACTAAGTGAGATGATACAAATTTCTTCATGAGTCAACCGAAAATCTCTAAAAATTTTAAAAATTGATGAGATATACACCAGAACTGTTCCAAATATCTCAATGTGCACTGAAAACATTGTCTCTCTAATATACTCAATTAATGATTGAGTAATTAAATCTACAAATATTGCGACTGATGAGGGTTTTTCTTCTAACCGATTGTTTTCAATGTAATTCTCGAAATGTATCTCGTTATAACATAAAAATCTAAAAAGAACTTCTTTGCTCCCAATATGAAATTTATGTTGTAACGAGATCAACAAATTAAAAATACATACTAAATTTTTGGGAGTGAAAGATTTTTCTTTTTAGATACAAAAGACGAACGAATATAACTGTCGCCGAACACAGCAGAAGGAGGTTATTTTTGGGGAGGTACATTATTTAAAGAAGCTCTGCATGGTATTAAGCACGACTCATCAGAGAAATATACAAGGAGGACTTTCTGGTTGCTGTAGCCCAGCCACTTCGTGAAATGATGGAACCTCTGCATTCTGAATGAGCCTTGTGCTGTTGTTTCCTTCACATTCAATTCATTTACAATGACAATATTTATCTGTACATTGAATAACCAAACAGTTCATGTAAACGGAGCATTTTGTTGATTTCATTATCGCACCTTAAAATATGGTGGCGGTTTCACAATTTCATGTGGAATGATTAAATGGGAGTACTTTAAGTCAATTCTTGTTAACTAACGTACTAATAATTTTTTTACATAATATATTCGAGATTTTTTTATGATTATTCAGAGCTTTCACATATTTTATGTTAGAAAACAACTAAAAAAATGAAAACGGAAAGATCAGAAAACGTGTACAAAACAAGAGTAATATTATTTTCTGCTGGTATCCCACAACATTTAGAAATATGAGTTTTAGTGATAACATTCGCTCAATGTTTAGTGATATTATTGATTAAGTGATTGAAAAAGATTGAATGAAAATAAAAAATCAACTATGTTGAAAACTACTCATTGTTATGTATTTTTAGATGAAAAACTTAAACAAAAAATTACTGACATATTTGGATGGACTCTGTTGATCATCCGAGATGCTAAAGCTTCGATGATTTTTTGCCAATAAAAACGAACTCAATTCGTTCAAAATATCGAAACAATCGTATCTCTTCTTCTTTTCATAGATTGAATGTTAAGTGGGTATATAAAATACCAATTTTTATTGTTTATGTTATGACGAGAAAGTTTATAATGTACTGAATTCTTCACAGCAGTAAATCATTAGCATATAAATGTTAAAAAATGTGACGAGAGATAATTTTAATTTAATTTTGTCACCTAGATATGGACTGACAACCTCAGACAAATATATCCATTGGTTTCAGAGTAATAGCATTATAAAGTGATCATTCAGTTTCACATTAATTCAATGATTGTATACGGTAGATATTATCTTTTTTCGCCCAACTGCTACTTTACCATCGTTTATTAATCATTTATTTAATCAATTTTAATTAATTGAAATAATTTTAATTGTTCAATTTTAATTATTCAATTATATACCATAATTGATTAATTTATCATCTCAAGGAAATATTTCGATACCGGTACTGTATTATGATGCAGATAAAGAAAAATATTCTTTCCGGTCAATTTATTGCCAATATTTTTCTTTGGTTCTGTGTTCAAAGTTCTAGGAAAGTCTCTTCTTCTGTCGGAAGAATGCTCTTCAAATAGAGCTCATAACAAGATATAACTTCAAGCAAGTTCACTCTATACTCTATAGGAAAGCCTTTCGTCAAATGACAAAAAAAATTAACAAAAGGTTGACATCGAAACCAATCTTGCTGAATATATCGAAAAATAAACGGAAAAACACACTTCTCATATACAAAAAGCATGTGCATTGGAAGGATTATTTCAAAAACATAATTTATAATTCACAAATGTTTATGAAATTCTGCTCTTGTTGAAAGGCTTCATGCAAGTGATGTACCTAACTAATGTAACAGGAATATCTCACTGAAAGATATTTTGCTTTCTGTATACTGTGTTTCACGATTATATTTAACAACATATCTGTCAATTGATAAAGATGTTAAAATGATCTTTAATTATGTTTCATCAATATAATAAGTATGTAATCAGTCAACGAAACTATTTTGCTTTCTGTCAATGTCAATTCATTGATAAAGATGAAATGCAAACTTTCGCAGTTTTCATCAAGAAAATGTTCAGTTAATAGTTATTAATTCAAACAAAATACTCATTACTCTAAAAATCATTCAGAGTAATGAGTATTTAAAGTTGAGAAACTTCTTTCAACTTTAGTATTAAAACTGAAATAGTTTTTAAGCGATTTATTCGTGCAAATAACACTTTTCTTGGTTCCACAAAGATTTTATTATCAAATTATTGCTTGACAATTGTTTCTCAGTGTAACCCGGTTTTCGAAAACTCAACTGTTCTGCTAAACTTTTGAAAATGTGGTAACGACCCGAAACAATTGTCAAGCAATTAATAAAATTTGTTGTGAAACCAAGCCAAGAGATTTCATTCAATATGTTAAACAATGTTTCACCAAGAGGTCAGCGAATATTCACTCAACTTTACTAACATATTTCGATTATCTATTTATTAGACGATTTGATGTAAAGAAGATAATGAAATAGCCCAAACAACCTACTACAAATAATCCACCATAAGGAATATCGCGTTCACAATACCAATAGACTATTGATCTCTCAGACACACACAAAAATACACTTATTTCACAAATGATTCGAAGTCGAATCTCATGTGTGAAACTTTCACCAAATCAACAAAATTTTATTCACAAATTAATATGAATAAACCCCCCATGTATTTACATGACTTCTATACGTATTATCTTAATTTAGCTCAATCTAATACATATTCCATTTGACATTATACTTTCTACTACCACTACACTGAAACTTTTATTAAACTCTTTATTTTATTCAATTATTTCTTCATTGTTATAACTTATTAATATTCAAACAATTGTTAAACAAAGATTTACACATATATTAAAAATAATACTGCATGACGTACGTTTCGATGAGATTCACCTGAAAAAGGTGAATCTCATCGAAAAAAAAAATTTTTGAAAAAAAAAAATGAATCTCATTGATGTCATTTCGTGTCATCAGTCTGCTACGTGCAGACTAATGACATTTATCGAATACATACAATAGATAAACTTAAATTATGAATACAGAGAAAACTGGTAGATAACAGGTAGAAGGAATCAATTCATACTGAACTACTATATAGGTAATTTTGAAGAGATTGAGAAGGCGGCTTGAGGTTGATCGATTTGGCTGTTCAAAAGGTTGCCAGAATATTTGTATTTATTAATTTGAAATGAAAACATTTGAAGTTTTAAACAACCAAATAGATCGTACCTCAAGGCCCCTTCTCAATCTTTTCAAAATTACTTAGTTTACTATATAGTAGTTCTGTATGAATTGATCCTTTCTACCTGTTATCTAAACCTGTTTTCTCTGTATTCATAATTTAAGTTTACCTATTGTATGTATTCGAGAAATGTAATTAGTCTGCACGTAGCATTTGAAAAAGGTGAATCTCATCAAAACGTACGTCATGCAGTATTCCTTTTAATATATGTGTAAATCTTTGTTTAACAATTGTTTTATTATGTTGATTTACATCAAGTATCGGCCTTATCAATTATTAATTAAACTTATTAACTTCAGTCAGCAGGTTTTGTTGTTAGATTGGAATTCTAAACACTTTTTGTAGGCCCTTGTCGTAATCCGAATAATGTCGCATTAAAAAGCATTACCCATCAGAAATAGAAAGAATAAATTGAATAAAATTAATGAAGACATGAAATTAAATGATTTCCGAAATTCCAAGGACCTTGGAATGTTCTATCAGAACACATACCTATCATATATTTCGTTTTTTCGTTAGATTTGACTAATATCCTCTAGCGGTACGATTACCAGATATTCCGTGCAAATAAGAGAAAATAATTGAAAACTATGAAAGTTGCATAATATCTACCATACTTTGGATCTTTTTTCGTAGAAAAGCAGAACTAGTAACTATAGAAAGGGCTCGACTAGTTCTGGTTTTACAAGAATATTTTCCTGAAATCTTCTCGACCTTGGATGTATTTGTCAGATTATACGTCCAGTCTGAGTCTGTAAATGTGATAAACTACGGCGCTGTTTAAATGCTACTAGGATATTTAGTTCAGTTTGATCAAACGAATGAGCTGATATCTTTTTCACGATTCAAAAATATGACAAGCAATGAAATAAATTCTGCACGAAGGATATGCTTATTTATCCTGCACTTCTCTTCAGAAAAGTCTGAATAACCAACATATCAAAAAGAACATATTGTTACAATCACTTCAACAATAAACGATTGGTTTGTCATATTTTCTTGTGAGCTGCGTTTTTCGAATAAGTAATTGAATATTTCGAAAATCACGTACATCGATTTGAAATAAATATCTTACGAGTTATTTCTATAAATTGTTGAATGTCACTACCAACTCTAGTGCTTTCAACAATTCATTATATGATGTCAATTCACTTTTTCTTGGTATTTCTTCAATAGTTGTTCGAAAATTCAATTGAATTAGTTTCTCACTTGTCTTGGACCTTTGATTTTATGTTGAAAATACATTTGAAGATCATTTTAAACATAATCTAACAATATATGTACTTCTAAAACTCCGACAAAAAGAATTTTGTTTCTCTTGTTCTCTTTCAAATCTTTTTCTTTTTTATTTTTGTTCTCCTTGCACCGTTTTTAAGTCGGTCAGGTTTCAACTTTCTGCCTACATAAAAGCTAACAATTCCTCCATATTCAAGGTGTTAGTTTCATTCATTGCTCATGGGTAACATAATCAGATTATATGAACTGATTATTTTGCTTGCAGCGATCGCATATTTCACTGATTTCCTTCTTAATTGGAATTTAATATTCTTTTCAACTAGCTACAATATTACTACGAATTGTTTTCGAAGAACAACATCAAAATTCATCATCATTAATGAATGAAAACATTTTTAAAAAATAGGTGTTATACAAACTCAAAAAAACACCAGTATTAGATGAGAAGGATACGAAGGAAACAATCGCACATAAAAGGAATATCCGGTGCTTTCTCTCGAAGATACTACAAAGATACTAGCTTGTTTCATTCAATTAGTCTCAAGATAATATAGAAAATATTTTTGGCTTATCAAAAGCAATGGCAGGTTCGAATAAGTTATCGAAATAGCTTACATTTCCAAGACAAGTGTTGAGTTTATTCAATTGAATTAATTATCTGTTTTCTCATAATGCATATTGGTGAAAACTCGTGATATTTACTTATTAGAAAAATCTCCACGAATCATCAGCAGATTGAAATAATGAAACGAATTAACTGTAACTCTTTCTTATGCTATCGATACTACATCTTCTTTGTGATTATTTCTCAAATTAAAAATTATTGAACAATAGTTTAATGTTGTTATTATCAATATAGTTGTATTTCTTAAATGTCTAGCAATATTATTATGTGTAAATTGTTATGAAGTCTTTTATATACGTTAAAACTAATTATTTTGAATTTATGATTCGTTAACTTAATAAGTGTGGACTGGAATATTCGTGAGATTTCTGAACTATTTACTTTCATTACATGTCACTTTATAGAATTTTACACTCATATGAAGAAATCACACGAATTTCGTATATTTATGTTGTTCTGGTTCTTGCGAATTGAGGCGCAAGAAGTAGACAATTTTGATGGATTTAACATCAATCAGGCTCAAATTGATGTTAAATCAATCGTTCAGAGATTTAAGGTATTTTGTTATGTTAGTGATTATTAATGTTTGTTAGAATGATTAATTATATTAATTAATACTTACTGACTAGTATCTATTCCTTGCAAATTCACTGTTGGAATATGTGTTCAAAACCCAATCAGCTACCTATTCTTATGTCAAATTAAACTATATAAGTGGCACTTTTGTGTTGACTTTTTTCTTTACCGTTTCCGTTAATAATAGCGAATTATTTTTTGGCAAATCAGATACGTAAATCCTTTCTCCGAACGTATTTCAGTTATATATAGGTGTATATATATATATATATATATATATATATATATATATATATATATATATATATATATATATATATATATATATATATATATTATTATTATTATTTCTTGAAATGGATTTATTGCCTGTTTAAGATATTTTATTTTGAAAGTTTTTAGCAATAACAGGCTTTTTTTGATACGAAAAACTTCATTTTTGTTGACGTTTCGTTGTTATATTACAACTTTGTCAAAACTAATGAATAATTGAATTTATGAGTTACTATAGATATCAAATGTCAAACTAGAAAATTTCTAGAAAATGAGTTTGACATTTGATATCTATAGTAACTCATAAATTCAATTATTCATTAGTTTTGACAAAGTTGTAATATAACAACGAAACGTCAACAAAAATAAAGTTTTTCGTATCAAAAAAAGCCTGTTATTGCTAAAAATTTTCGAAATAATAATATATATATATATATATATATATATATATATATATATATATATATATATATATATGTATTTTCAAGATTCACAAATCATTCATAAAGTAAGTACTGAGGCTCTAAATCGAAATATTTCAAATAACACTCTCAGGTAGCGTCTATCTACACAAATTTGTCAACGAGAACGAACCCATCACTTTCGAAATTGAATATTCGAAGCGTAGTTAACTCTTCATTTAATAGTTATTTCTTCAGATAATATTCAATCTCGAAAGTGATAGATTCGTTCTCGTTGACAACATTTCTATAGATAGCTCCCTGAAGGTTTAATTTGAATCATTTCGATATTTCGATTAAGAGTCTCAGTATTTACTATAAAGACAACGACGTATAATATAAATAATATATAATATGAATAAACGACGACAATATAAGACGTATATATATATATATATATATATATATATATATATATATATATATATATATATATATATATATATATATATATATATATAATGTAGTCAATATTTCTTTAATAATATGCTTTTCAATATTGTTTTAGAAAAGATCATTAGGGAATGGGAACTTCACGTAAAGGGCATACAAGTGGGTATCAAAAAAGAAAATAGAGTAAATGTCAAACGTCTCGCCGTAGCAGACGATATTGTTATCATCACAAACAACAGAACTGAAGCCACCCTCGCCGTAGAAAAACTACCATCATGAAATTGCGCAGAAAACCGGGTTACAAATTTCTTATGATAAAACCAATTACATGGAAAGAAAATTAAAAAAATAAATCTTTTCTTGTAACAAAATATGGTGAAATTCTGCAAGTCAGGCATTTTAAATACTTCGGAGAAGTTTTACAGTCTTCAGGTTTAAACCGAATCGCTAATGAACAGGGAATTACCAAGCTCCAAAGGGCCTACAAGCTAACATGGGCGTACTATAACAAAACTTGCATTTCGAGAGGCACCAAATTGAGACAATATAACACTACGATTCTTCCATAAGCAATTCTGATATAAGCAGTCTGAAACGATGGCTATTGATGGTCATTAAAGAATAGTTAGAGAAATAAGACAACAAGAACGGAAAATTAGAAACTTAGAAAGATTTACGGGCCAATCAATAGAAACTGCATTTGGATGAAAAGACCTCAGAATGAACTTTATCAAAAGACAAATACGATAACGGAAAAAATCAGAAAACGACGAGCGAAGTTCTATGTACATGTCTACGGAATGAAACAGTCCGGAATACCGAAGAATCCTCGATATAATTATTAAGAGTAAATGCGGAACAGAGTGGCTCACAGAGATCTAAAAAGATCTACAACAGATCAATAATAAAAATCTTGAATAAATCGCACTGAGTGTCCCTATAAAACGGCAAATGTGAAGTTTCAACCTGGAATAAACTAGACAGATGAACGGGAGAAAGAGCATTCAGAGATGATGAAACGTTTTTGGGAGTCAAAAAATATGAAGCTGAAGTCCTAAGAATTGCTTCTTCAAGTTCAATCCAAATATAGATATATACATATATACAAATTATTTGGAGCACAAACACAGCAGTCATATTGTACTATTATTTGTTGAAAATAACGTGAATTCATTTTTTCTCTCAAAGTTATTGCTCATCATAATATACAAAATATGTACAAAATACCTACTTCTCGAATATCATTAATGTATTAATTAAAGTTAATGTGGTATAGGAAGATAATTGTACATTAATATTTCCAATTAGATCAATAAGAGTGGAATGAAATATCGCAATTTTTTTTTGTTTTTGTTAGTTCATTCTCTATGAATTATTCAATCCATCTCTTCATGGTCCACCAATGTTACAACACAATTTCGACTTTATTTTTATATTGTTTTTGAGGACTCGATTATCAAAAACACAATATCGAACAACTATAAAAAACGTGTTAATCAACTAGTAGTATTTGGTTCATCGAATTATTGGTTATAATTTCGATTCTGCTTTCCCATGGCTCATTTTCTGTTTTCTTACAGATTCCAATCTTTTAATGAAATAGACATTTTAATAGTCGAGAAGAGACGAAAAAACAACATATCTACTTATTATAGTAAAACACAATATCGAACAACTATAAAAAACGTGTTAATCAACTTGTAGTATTTGGTTCATCGAATTATTGGTTATAATTTCGATTCTGCTTTCCCATGGCTCATTTTCTGTTTTCTTACAGATTCCAATCTTTTAATGAAATAGACATTTTAATAGTCGAGAAGAGACGAAAAAACTACATATCTATTTATTATAGTGATCAATCTATCAGTTTCACTTAATTGAATGAAATTTTGTACTGAACTATACATCCTCATTCTTTATAAATAAGTCTTGTGAAATATTGGGTAACGTCGTCCGACTTTGAACTTTTCTTCATATCTATCAGTTTCACTTAATTGAATGAAATTTTGTACTGGACTATACATCCTCATTCATTAATAAATAATTCTTGTGAAATATTGGTAACGTCGTCCGACTTCGATTTTTTCTTCATATTGATAAAATATCTCCGTATTAATAAAAAAATTAAAAAAAAATTTCACATAATATGTTACAAGTTCCTAACCTGAGTCGATAACTATTCAGAAAATACTGAAATAAATTGTCTATATTTTTTATGGGAAGATGAAAATTTTATGGTAAAATAATATACATATAGACTGCCACCTATGATCGAACCTAATAACATGGTATCCAACATCTGAACTATTCTAGATGTCTTAGTAAATGGTCGCGCGACATCTATGGTCAGAGGTTGTAAGTTTTGCATCAATGCTCTACAGAAATCGATACTTCGCTTTGAATATTGAATAATTTAGATGGAGTTTGAATTGACCGTATAGATGGCAATAGCAGCCACCAAATTGGAAATTTTAATTGTTAATAGTTTGAAATGTAAAAAAAAAATAGAATTATGATTTTTCTAACATTTTGCACTAATACTCAGGTAAGATTTTTCATTTCATTACTCCAAATTTTTTCATTCAATAATCTCGAGATTGTGTTCGATAAAATGTTGTTGATACTCTTCCTATAAACCGCTAGATGGCAGCAAGATTCTGATTCATGATTTTGTGTATTACCGTGAATATACTAGAAATATTTTTATGAATATTATTAGTATAGTACTACTGATATTTTTTACTCAGAAGTAGAGTAAACGGCAAATTGTATAATTTCTCAATTGTGTATTTCCACTCAGAAGTATATTGTAAATTTACCTCTATAAACTTCAAAAGTACAGATATTGCTCAATTTGAGTGGATTTGATATGAAAGTGACTTTATTGTTTTTGTCTATTGATGGAACAACACAACCCAACACTGAATCAATGAATTTCACAGAGAAAATTCAGAGTGACTAATGTAGTTCATTGAATATAAGTTCTTCGAGAAATGTAAGATTATAATATATATCTACCTATTATTATAAGATTATAATTTTTCAAACTCTCTGGCTGTAATGAGAAACCGATAGATACATTCGATGTGCCAATTACCTCATGGTCACAACCATTTCTTAAACAAGCAATTAGCTGAAAACATAGACAATTGTTCACTATTTCAAGCAATTGATTGACGGAATTCAACTTGAAATTTCGAAATTCTAAAAATACCTATAAGAGTGAAAAAATTTGATAGATTTGAGAGACATTGCTTAACAGTTTTTGTCTTCTTTTTCATCATAAAGTTCGAATATACAAAGTTAAACATCCATTCATATTACTGGATATCATTCATTTTTGCGTCAAATGCGTCTTGGAAACTTGCACATTACTGAGGATTTTGTTGCTCTAGGTTCGTACATTATCAACTCAATACCGCGGTTCTAACGATTAACAGCAAGCTCGAAACTCGTGTCAATGGCTGCCTCCTTATTGAGTCAGAATGGATAACTTTTAATTGAATCACATTCAGTACCTACCTTCATCAATATTCATGTTATATAAGTAGGTACAATAACTATTTCACGTCCACATCGAAATATATAGTAATTTTTGCGAAAAGTAGATAATCTTTCGAAAGAACTTGTATTTACTGTCTGTGTTTCGACTATTCGCAGAGTGAGGGAGCGTGATTTTATTTTATTGGCAATTTGCCCTGTTTTATTATGTCGTCGAGTAATTCACCAACGAAAAGAACCCTCTATTGTGCCGATATTAACACTACATTACGCTCGAATCGGAATCGGATTGTGCGCTTATTAACATTACAAATAGTTCAACTTGGCTGCGGGCCTCACAGAATACAAGGGGTGGAAAATTTATATAGATTATATTACTTTCATTTCATCACATCTAATTTCAAACGACCAGATTTTCTGGACTCAGGAAGCCGTTGAATGTAACACATCAAGTTGAATTCGATAACTTTACGGTGGAGGTTAATATTCATTGAGTTTATATAACTCTACCAACTCGTTTTGATGCTGATTGTTTTTCAAGCATTTCAAACTTTGGAGACCCAAATGTTTAGGGGGTGTTGCTGTAATGTTAAGACGTTCAAAACATTTTGGATTTTCGGCAAAAGAGGGCAGAACTAATTTAAACGATTAATCATCAGCAATTCTATATTTCGAATGATTTCCGTTCTTCTTCAGGAATACTGAAAATATAGACAGGTGTTAATCAATCAGTTACAACTTGTAGAACAAGAAAAACCTACATCTGAAACAAGTCGATAAACCAACAAAAACTCATAAATCAAGGTTATAAATGACATGTACAACAAACTCATAAATCAAGGTTAAACCATAGAACATAGTATGACACATCGACGTACAAAACTGTATTGACACAGAAAACAATCAACAATACCGATGATCCTAGCCATTCGAAATTTGGCAAGGCTCATCCAACGATAACAGGTAGCTGTAAACACAACTGAGACTCTCAATATCTGTTCTTTTATCAATGTTGTCAGAAGTATTATTGATGTAGCACATCTCCAAGAAGGTTCTTTTCTTGTAGTTACATTCGATGGAGAGAATTTTTGGATCTTCAAGATCAAACTTATGTTCTAAAGTAAATGCATGATTTGTCAGTGCGCATCTTTGCTTGTGTGTAAGCACAATGCTTAAAAAGGCTTAAAAAGAAAATAGATATACATAAAGATTCGTTTTTTCTTGAGCTAATATACACAAAGCTACAGACTACCTATACCACATGATCCGATTTAGAACAGATGTACATAAATTGAAAGTAGGGTTTAAGGTTTTAGTATGTTTCTTGCAATTCGTTTTCTTGCAATGCCATCATTGAATTTGAGAAATTATACATCGTTGTCAAAATTTAACAGCTGTTAATAGGATCAAATCTTCAGGAGACTATGTGGTAGAATGAAACCTAAACATTACTCTTTGAACAATATGCTGGGAAGCATAATTGTGCAGGACACATCTATCTTTGTTTTGTTTTTTTTTTGGATTTTTTTCACAAACTTTATTGTATACTCTTGCTAATTTGATAAGAATTCAAGCTACATTTTGATGAAACGGTTATTGTTATTGTATTGTCAAACAACGTTTAAAATATTTCACAATAAATATCATCAATATTATCATTCTTAATAACTAACTTTTACGAAAAAATGCTGAAATCAAATGCATATTTTCAATATTCCCGCCCACTACTAAATATCCAAACACACCCTTGGCGTACATCTTGAGATATTTTTGAAATCATTTTCATCAAAATGTATGAACTGCGTCTTCTGTAGTTGCAGTGTTTCATGTTTCACATTCATCACTAGATGCATAATATTAACAGTATCAACACAACAATTGATAAACTTTTTTCACTCAATCATATTCTTAAGTCTCGTTCACAAAAACGAGGTTATAGATCACGGGTTATTTAATAGATTTCATCTTTATGACCAAATAGTTTGTGAACGACACATTCTACCTGTTTATCAGTGGCAATCACTGAATATTCTGAATTGAAATAAAGGAAATAGCTTGCTCTCTTCTTAATGAGGTAAAGTAATTGACATTGGACCTAAAAGGTTTCCGATATTGCATACATCTATATAGGTATGTTCACGGTTTCAAATGTTGGATAAAACAGCCCATTTTTACAAGTGTTTTCAGAAAGGTATTCGAGAGTTTTCCTTTGTTTAGCTGATAGCAGAATGTAGACTCGTAAGAAATATCTCATTATTTCGTAATTATTTCAAATTACAAAAAAAACTTTACGATTGGATTGAGACATAAAAATATTAAAATATCTATATTCATTGCCTATGATTAAAAACCGAGTAGATAAATACTTGGGTATTTGATGAGAAAGAAACTAACTCTTTCAATCTTATCTGACATAGGCAAATCAGTTCTTCAAACGAGAACTCGAAATTGCTTGGATCATAAAAAGTTTCATGCCTACAATATTTTTCTTTTTAACCTAAAGCGTCATCTGTTGAATTTTTGTGTTATTATTAGTATTTTGAAGAGTTATTAGATGACGCTTCATAATACTATTGAGTAAATGTATCCACTGCAACAAAAACTGTTGCTGTAAGACAGTATTTGACTATTTTCAGAGCGACTACTGCGAGAATGTCTATGGACTAGGACGAAAAAGACCAATGGAAGAGCAAGAAACTCAGGATGGTGCTTCGTGAAGACATGAAATGTATTATTTAGATTTAAGTTCTTATTTAAATAAAATTTCAATTATTTCGAGCCACTACCCGACCTTCAGTGCACAGATTTAAAAACTTTATGCATGCATTGTATGCTTGGGTTTTAGTTCGATCATATCGAGCCAGGCTTAAGACACTCGAGTATTTAACTCAACCAATTATTGGTGAGTTTTTAGCAATCATAACCTTATCATGGTAAATTTGGGACTCATCAATAAAGAATATTCCTAAGTCAAGTATTTTACTATTTACTATTGGCACTTTCTTATCTGAACACAGGATCTTTTAAGGACCTTACACCTAATGTAATGTAATGTAATCCCAATTATTAATAAGTTACCAGATATAGAGTAATTTGCTAAAAGAGCAGTTAATTCACAAACTGAATATAGAGGAATTTCTCAGTTTATAACGTTATGAATTATTGCAGGATAAAACACAAAAGATTGAATTCAACTACCTTTATTACCAAGAAGATATTGATAACGAACGTTAGATTAAATTTTTAGTGTTTCATAATTATAAGTACATAGTAACTACGGAGTTCATAAATTTTTCAAATTATTACACACTGTCAACTATCAAAAAAATGTCTCCTGAATGTGTACACACTGTCCATATGATGATGAAATGGACTTGAAAATAACTTCATCGCAAAAATGAAATCAAGAAATGAAAGGAGTTTTTTCGTTCCTTTCAAATTCGATTGACTTTCTGCATTGATAACTCTGAAAAGTTCACGAAACATGTAAAACTCATTGAGGGCAGAGTACAACCACATAAACCATAAAATGGATCAAAAATGTTTGTAAATGAATAATATATTATATCCAGTTAATTTTAAAGTTGCAGTCAAATCACTGAGAACATATAGTTAAATTTTGTCATATACAGGCCTTCTAATTTATCCTTCTTATTTATTAAAACTTCAAAAAAAAGTTCAAGTTGGTAAATGTACTTAAAGGTTTTCATAACCTACATACAATAACATCACATTTCAACGTAATGAATTGTATCAAGACAAAACAGAAAAGCTTGAATTCAACAGCGATTATTAGCAAGATGATAATAATAAATTATTTATTCTCAACAGGTATAACACCCAATTACAGAAAATAATAACAATGTTGAATACATAACTAAATAATTAAAATGAGAAAGATATAACAAAGAGCTCAATGTAATCTAAAAAAAAAGTAACTTATAACTACATTATAGTATTCAATGAAATATTACAAAGAACTCAATTTAAATCAATTCATTTTAATCAATTTTCTATTTGTGATTGATATGGATGATATTCATAATAAACGTTCCATCATGATAAAGTAACATAAAATAACGATAGAATTCATCAAATATTCAAATTATTACAAACTAACGATGAGCTACTATCGAAGAAATATCTTCTGAGTGTGTATATATGTAACTCGAGATAATATGAAGATTAACAGAGCATTCATCAGATACATCCTATCTTTATCAAACATTAATGACAAATTTGCAAGCGAGCGAGAGAATGTGAGTGACCAAAAAGCATGATGCTTTTTTGTCATTGAACCCACTCAATTAATGTGGAATGTTGAGCTATTTGAGCTCTATACATTTTCTATAGATCATGTATAAATAATAACTTTTAATGACATATATAGATCTATTTCGGGCTGCAAATAAAATCAGATGAACCATCGAAATCGCCAACCTTCAGTGAGATTAAGGCACAAGAAGATGAAGACAGATCATGTATCAAATTATGTTGTCTTGGTGCAAAAATTGAAACACTACTGCAATCAATAAGTATAGATATAAATCACACGTGGGTTTCGCTGATCTCTTGGTGAAAAATTATGTTATAAGCAATAAATTAAAACTAACACACTTGACTTAAGTTTCACTGAATATATTAAAAATTCTACATATGTTTCGGCTGGTTAACCCATTATCAGTAACATTGTGGCTGGTCAAGTGTGTAAATTTTGGTTTTTTGTTTTTAAGTATAGATATGTTTATTCGATGCAGTAGTATACAGGTCACAACTTCAGGTATTTGAAAATCACTTTAAGAGAAAATAAATTGTTGGATGACAACGCAAGAACATTTGCCTTATATCTATTATTGAGTTATATTAAACTCTTGGCTTAATGTTTCACGACTATATTTAACAATATGAATTTGTCAACATGTTTCAAGACTGAAGTTTTCAAGACTGAAAATCAGTCTTGAAAATGAGCTCACGCTCGAAACATGTTGACAAATCGATATTGTTGAATATAATCGTGAAACATTAAGTCTAGAGTTCAATTCAATATTTAATTATGTTTCATCAAGAGTTAAGCGAGAATTCAATCTCAGTCACTTGTATCTATTACCTATATTTCAATATAAAATTCAGTAATCGGATGGATTTTTGATAGTTAATATCATGAAAATCATCCTCATGTATCTGTATGTATGTGGAAGTAATTGGGTAAGAAGTAATGTATTTCATCGAAAATCATAAATAATATAATTTCTGAATATAAACTATCAACATATTATATCGAATAAACTCTAACTCGTGCATTCGATATGCTTTTTGCACTTTCCTACAAATCGTGCGACTTTGAACGTTCACATATGCTGACGATTTTCGCACAACTCCCCAAGCCAAACAGTTGCACGAAGTGAAAAAGCTGGGGCACAATGTATCACTAAACCACTTCTAAATACTCGACTAAGCTCACAGTTGCAATCAAGGGCACGTGCAATTCACAAGATCATCCAGAGAGTGTATCTCGAGATTAATCGCTCTTGTGCGCTTTATGCGGGGGCTGCCATCAAACAAAATAACGTCGGCCAAGGGACCGGGGCTGCCCAAGTGGCACTTAATTCCGCCTTTATTGCCGCGAACGAGCCACACTCCATTAGTTATTGTGTTCGGGCAAAAGTTAACCACTAAATTATGACGATATAATACAATAGTAGTGCTCCAAAACGAATCGTCGAATGTTCTATTGCAGTCGCCATTGTTGCGGTCGACAACGCTCTGTCGGTTTGTGTGTGTGTGTGCGAATTAAAGATGACTGACGGAAGCGAAACGACGAGTTGGTCAATAACGAAGCTGTTATGAAAATCGAACATGGAAAATCAGTTGTTAACATTCGTACAGCAAGAGATTCTGATTCATATTCATAACTACCTGACTCTCGCCGATTTACTACAATGTTTGAAAACACGCGAAAGAAGTTTAGTTATATACGGACACTTTCTCGTGATGTATAATCTTATGAATTTCCTCTGATAAAGGATAATCTTCCAATTTTCACATAGTAATTTCCTGACGCGTTTGCTGATGCGTTTGAATAGCAGCTCTGTACATAAATTGAATGTAACTATCAAAACAACTATTTTATTCATTTAGAAATACACCACACAACATCTTCAGCAAATTACACTGCCAGAGAGAAATTAGAGTGCCAAAAATACACTGAAATTTACAACTCAATATCAAATTGCACTTGAAACAGAACCAGAAACTAACAAGTAATCTTACAACAAATTTACCCACAGAACTACAAGAAAATATATTATTTAAAAAACTTATATCTTAACTTGTTATGGAAAAGAGATACAAAAGATAATACAAAAACTTTTATTTACGCGTTTCGATTATATATCATTTTCAAAATATCTAATATCAATTTAATCTATAATTCAACAATCTTTACATAAATTATTAATCAATTCGTAGGTGTCCCGTCACATGATAAACTTCTCTCTCCTATCATCTCTTCTCAGTCTTCAAGGTGGATTATATTATGATATATTCTTCAGAAATACTCTATGTCAGATCTTGAATTGATAGTTGTCTTCTCTTCCTTTTGTATGGCTATCATCTCCATTATATTTCTCTTCTGTTGATTTTTTTCCCTTCCGATAATCTTCGTATTTCCAAAATTAAATGAATGTAAATGCTCGATTGCATGTTTTGCATGAGCAGTTGTTTTCTTGTTTGTTATATATATATATATATATATATATATATATATATATATATATATATATATAAATATATATTTCTTGAAATTGATTTATTGCCTGTTTGAGATATTTTATTTTGAAAGTTTTTAGCAATAACAAGCTTTTTTTCATAAGAAAAAGTTTATTTTTGTTAACGTTTCGTTGTTATATTACAACTTCTGTTGTAAATAAAAAAAATATTATATATATATGAAATATATATATAATATTTATATATAATATAATATAATATATATATAATAATAATATAATATATTTATATATAATACATATATATGTATATATGAAAAAGTTGTAATATAACAACGAAACGTTAACAAAAATGAACTTTTTCATATCAAAAAAAGCCTGTTATTGCTAAAACCTTCAAAATAAAATAAATATATATATATATATATATATATATATATATATATATATATATATATATATATATATATATATATATATATAAATATAGTTAAGAGCCAATTAGCTTGAAACATATGTAAACGGCTGTTACAAATATATATATATATATATATATATATATATATATATATATATATATATATATATATATATAAAGCAATCAATATCATTTAGAAGTAATGAGTATCAACCAACCATACATCAGAACTAGATTCCACAAAATAAATAAATTGTATCAAGCATTGTCTCAAACCAAACGTAATGGCGTAATGGAAAGTATATTCAATCACTTGAGCTTTCAGAAACCGGGCATGGTCTGGGAAGCAACTGAAACGAACCTAATGTAATGTAAAGTGTAGCGAATAAAAGAGAATAAAGGGCCCAGTTTGATAAACGAGGCCGCAAAGAATTCATTTACGGCTAATTTTGACGGCGACAAACCCCATTGTGAAGGGAATTCTCTTTTAGTATGTGGAGTCGTTAGCTAAGTAACGCGGGAAATTAAGAGGGTTTCTTTCAGAGCCACCGGAAACAATACATATAAGCATTTATCTTCCGGGGTTTCTACGTTACCACACTTGGCCTAACATTTCGACGCGGAAAATGAAAATACTGCAGTGGAGGAGTTTTTCTTCTTGCCGTCTCCGCCCATAGAGGGAAATTTTTATGTAGGTGTCTACAACACGATGCGGATTTTTGGGATACTTCAATGAATTAGAAAATGAGTCTTGCTTGTAGCAAATGATTCTCACATTGGTAAGAAATTCTCACAGTTGAATTGAAATATTGCATTGGTAGTTCCAGCGTTTTCTAAAATTCCAACATGATAAAAATTTCAATGTAAAATTTGAAAGAAATATGTTAAGTTTTAATATTTGGATAATTCAATTATGTTGCAAAATTTTATCTGGAATCATTCACAGTATCGCCCTATATCTCCAATACGGCTGGTCATCAAGCGGTGATAGACAATTAACCCCAAAAACCTAAGGATATATTAATATATAATTTAAGGAATGGAGAACTACAGAAAAATTCAATAAAGCTGAATTAGGAACATTAGGAAACCAAATCAAAATGAGGAATGTAACATACTGCATGAAGAAACTGAAATGAATTGGAGCAGGCCATATAATTAAAAATGTTGCTAAGGATGTTATTGAATAGTACATCAGACAAAACGGGAGAAAGATAGGAGGACTTAGACTTAGGAATCCCAGGAGGATGATATCAAAATAGTGGGTGCTACTTGGAGGTGGATGTCGCAAGATCCAGAGGTGTGGAAAGCTTTAGGGTCTACAATGCCCTCCCTTGTTCTACGCAAGTACACACTGATTTTGTCAAGAACACCTTCTCATCATATTCAATGCTTATTGTTTAGATGCATACCACTGATGATTCCCATAACAGGCTGAAATGGATATCTCCGCTGGATGATATCTCCAATAAATGCGTTGTTTTTCGAAACACAGTAAATATTTACTTTCGAAAGTTATGAGTTCGTATTTTTGTTGACTAAAGATTCGTCGACATCTTCTTGAGAGTTTTTTTCAAATAATTCGATTGAAAGTCCCAGTATTGACTAACAAGGGAAGATTTGTGAATTTCGAAACGATATATATATATATATATATATATATATATATATATATATATATATATATATATATATATATATATATATCATATATACTCAAGAAAATGAACACCAGAACATTCATTCGAAAAATTCAAATTAATCAAGAGAATGTTATAATAGAGCTAGATATGTGCAACGCCCACGATGTGATGTCTCCATTATCCTTCAAGAGATAAATGTTAGAGAAATATTGAAATCGATGCGAGTCTCGCACTTTCATCAGGTTCCCCAATTTTCTTGAAAAACTGATATTTTGACGTGAGAATTTTCGATTGAAAATTGGTCTGATTTTTCGATATTAAGTCAAAATAAGGTGAAAAAATTAATATTTCGAATCGAAAAAATTACAGTGTCTTTAGGACATAGAAGGGTTAGTTCTCACTAAATTTCGTAAAAAAAAATTTTTCTGCATAAGATAAAAATAAAAAACTAAAAACTTGATTATTTGAATTCTTCACATAAATTTTTAGGTTATGTGAAAAAAGTGTGATCACAGAAAATGTAGGTCTCTTTATTACCTACAACTTTGTCATTTAATGTTTCTAGTTTGACTTGTAGTTTGGCCGGAAATCGAGGTACACCGTTTTTCACCCCCAAAAACTCACCCCCTTCCACTTCCGGACCTCAGATCGCCCGTAAATTATTTTTCCTTTCATTTTTGTTGAAGTCTCGTCCTTTTTTAACGGGTTTCATCCTACTAATTTTTTTTTTTTGGTTTCAAAAATTATCGACCCTGGTCTATAGGCAGTAAAAGAAATTAACAACTCAATAATAGCTTATATTCGAATATAAACTCAAATTTTTCACTTGAACTTATAATTTACACTTTATTGGCTACATATATTATGTAGTGTTCAAGTAATTGAATAGAAGTTCTTATTCAGTTATAATGGATTTACTTCAAGTAAACGCTAACACTATTATATCTTATATTACAGGCTGCAGTTGTATTTGAAAAGTTTGTCTTTGTTTTCTCTCTTCTTCTTAGTGGATTTTACATAATCAAAGAAATTTTTCAAGATAATAAAATGAATATTAAGGAGAAAAGTGGTTTTTAAATTCATCATCGACTCTTATGTGATATAATTCCGTAATAAGCATCATATATCAAGTTCTCAAAAAACACAATTCTCACTAAAACTATAACTTTCATGTTTACTGCTTGTCTGTCAGACAAAGTAGATGAATGGTAGATTTATATAGATAGGGGTTGTAGTAACGCGAAATATTCCGAGCTAAAGGACAGAGCCTACTGCGCCTCATGGGGTGTACTAATACAGAGCTAATAACGCAAAGTTAACACTTCCGGTCCAGTGCTTCCGCTCTCCATCGCTTCCCCCTAATATTACGCTCTAAGAGCTCTCCCCAATTCATTACTCTGCTACTTATTTATTTATGGATTCCGATCATATTTCACACTATTATTAACTGCTTTTGCGATGGATGAAGTTCTGGAAGTTTTCATCTGCTGAATAATAGATCAGATATTGCACGTTGAACTGAGTGGTATAACTACGACATTCAATTTCCGACCCCAATGGTGATATTCTAAAATACGTAGATCATTTCGATATTCATTATTGAAATTGAAAGATCTAATGCTACTCTTTGGCTTAGTTCTGCTAAACAACCTTTGGGAAATCATTCATGATTTGATATGTTTCGTGAGAAATTTTCATTGCCCAATACTGAAATTTCTGAGTTTGAGAGTTTAGAGATAATTATTTTCCAGAAATTATGTATGCTGTAGAAACGTTTAAGTGATTTGATAATTTGTATAACCTGCTTTATTGGGACCTATAAACTCATCTTTACTCAGAAATACTAGTTTAAATTTGAGATTTAAAAAAAGTTATTCAGGTTCATCAAGTTTTACACCTTGGACTGAAAAAAAATTGAAGCATTGTGAAGAACATTGAGAAACCTGGTTTCCTTGTTTTGTATTCGTTACAATTTTGTTATTGAATAATTGTTGGATATTTTTAGAAGACATTGAAATGTCAAAATTTTTTATTTTAATTAAAAAAAAATCTTTATATTAATACAAAAATGAGGTTGCATAAATAATATACAAATGCATTATGTGTTCATTCCAGCTTAGATTCAATTTAAAAATAGTAGATTTGCTGGAGGGTTCATGAATCGAAACGTATCGTGAAACTCAAATAATTTTCCAAGGGAATAAAAAAATCTATAAACATCACTGTAGGACTCACTGTACATATTGTGCATGGGCAAAACCTTGGTCAAATAGATAATAATAATAAAAGATTATTACAATGATAATAATATTTAAAACAGATGGCAGTTCAGATGAAAGTAAACGATATAGTTGGAGAACATCAGAAGAAAAGAATGAGAGCAGGAGGCCAGAAAGAGAACGAAGAGGAAGCTATTTGAGTGAAAGAAATGACAAAATGCAGATTATGTCTGTCGAAAAAATTGAATATACGAAAAGGGTTCACAGGTCGTTCATGAAAATACTTCTGCTTGAAATAAGAAGAAAGATTGGTTACGCTTCATCTACCAATATGAAGATGTTACACACAACTTGAAAAAATTATGGAAATTTCCGTGATATTTGACAGACCATAACAAAAACAAAAGCCTATGGTACAGAGCAGGGAAGATAGTGGTTGACATTTAAAGAAATCCAGTGGAATATCGACAATTTTCTGTCAATTCAAGAATTTTTTTCCTTCCATTAAAATTTTCACTATTAGGAATAATTATTGATTTGCAATGTTGAAGAAACGGTTGGTTTAAAAATGTTCAATTTCAATATTTAAGTCTATTTAATCATATAATTTCAATAGAAACGACTCAGTAAATATAACTCTACGTTTTCTTTTTTACAAGTTCGCATTAGAGCTAGAAAATAAACTTGAGCCGAAAGCTGAATTTCAAAAGAAAGGTAGAAACCAGTAGGGGGATCAAATGAAATCTATAACATTTAGAAATAATATCTAATAAAACAATTGTTGAACAAATATTTACACATATATCACAAAAAATACTGCATGACGTACGTTTCGATGAGATTCACCTTTTTCAAATGCTACGTGCAGACTACACGTGTTAGCACGACTGCTACGAATCTCATCGAAACGTACGTCATGCAGTATTCTTTTTAATATATGTGTAAATCTTTGTTTAACAATTATTTTATTATGTTTATCGATTTACATCAAATATCGGCCTCATCAATTATTATATTGAATCTTCATAATACTTATATGCACGATATATAATGGTTTCACTATGTCTGAGAAGAGACTTTCATTTTTTTCATTATTCATCATTTTTGAAAAAGTTAAATAACAGGCTTATTTTAACGTGAAAAATTTTATTCTCGTTGACGTTTCATTGTATATCACAACTTTGTCAAAACTAATTATCATTAGTTTATTTGACTGGTAGAGTCCAGACCGTCTATGTGAGTAATTGGTTCTCGGACAAGAGAGCGGTAAACCTGGGAGTTCCACAGGGGTCTATTCTGGGCCCTGTTTTGTTCCTCATATTTGTCTATGACTTCCAGGAATTCATGCGGCCCGTTGAGACTGTTCAGTTTGCGGATGAAACTACACTAGATTATACTACCGCAAAGTTTCTTGGAATCCATCTAGATTCCAGGCTTGCGTGGTCTGTTCATGTTGAGGAGTTGTCTAAGGCATTGAGCAGAGGTGCATACGTCTTGAGGACTTTATCATCATCAGTCTCTTTACCTGTTATGAGAACAGCATATTTAGCGCTTTGCGAGTCTCGTCTGAGGTATGGCCTCCTCTGCTGGGGTCACGCTAGAGGTAGAGATAAAATATTCAGGATCCAGCATCGCATGGTGAGAATTGTGATAACTTGGAATAATGTCGTTTCCAGGGCTTTATATCTACGAGTGTTTACTCTATGCCAGACTGAATGTTCATTGTGTCACTCGAAATTTCGATTTCGAGCGATTTTCACTCCTATAATACGAGGGGAGGAAGGGATGTTAGATCGTCTTCTTTTAGGCTGTCCCAATCCCGAAATGGTGTTAACTTTATGACCTGGAAGTTCTTCAATAGACTGCCTGTGAGAGTTCGTGAGATGACACTATTAAGCTTTAAGAAGATCGTTGAGAAATTTTTGATAGACGAAATCATCTATTCTATAGATGACTACTTTGAAACTGACTTTAACTCCATCTGATGTTATATTTTGCTATCCTCGCTTTGTATTCGTTTATGTTAGTATTTTTTTCATTAACATCTGTGATATGCGGGGTTTTCCCTTCCTGAGAATATTATTCTATAGCTACATTACTTTATATATTTTATATTCTGATTTCTTGACGTGTTAGACAGTTTGATGTTCAACATTTTATTTTATATCTGTATTCTTTTTACTGTTGTTCATCATACGTTTATAACATAAATAAACTTACTTACTCACTTACATACTTTACTGTGATTTTTCATCAGTTGTGAAGTTAATTGTTTATTTCGCATTCAGTTATTGGATCAAGCTGTTGAGAGGGGTATTTCTGAGTAGATGAATGTATGAAGACAAAGAATGATTTTGTTTAATGCTAAGACGTTATCCGAACAGTAAATTACATGAAATGTGCTATGCAGACAAACATAGCTTCCAAGAACAAAAAAAAACAAGAACTGATCCTCACGCTTATACATAATTGCAAAATTATCATTCAATCGTCGATAATAGATTCAATTGCCCGTTTTATGCGCACTCGATTGTTCCAGCTTATCAAACTCCGGTCAGTATTAATTAATTTCGTAGTACTGAATCGTCCCACACTTCCTAAACAAATCATCAGAGTAGATTTTCAAGTTCCACATCCTCCGATAGCGTGTAATCGATTAAACATCTAATGTAAAATGCCTATTTAGAGGCTAATTGAATAGCTTTGTCGTGTAGAGATTTGAATAAAGCGTCTCCTGAGGTAAATTTATTCGGACTCTGTCTACGAAGAGATAAGATTAGAGAGCCAAGCGCTACAAAAGACAAATTAAGGTACGTAATGGGATCTCATTTGAAAACAGACAATCGACAAAATGCATGTATCGATAATTTTCAATGATCAATCAAGTTGTTTATTTAGAGAAAGGAAATAACACGACGTCTTCTGACCGATGCAGGGCCGGGTAACGAAATGACCCGTCAGGTCAGTTTGATGCGGTCACTTTGTATAAACTGACATTTTGGAATATTTCCGAAGCTATGTTTGCGTTTTTCGTGAAATATATCGTTCCGTACTTCGATATACGAAGAGAAATACTTGTTTTTATTCAACTGAGAACTCAACTGAATAATAATATAATAATGAAAAAATTAAATTTATAGAGAAACATTCCTTACATTGTAAAATTACATTCATTCAATTCATACAATAATTACAAATTATTGAATATAAAATTAAATTAAAACACTTGAACTTATGATTTACACTTTATTGACTACATAGCATGACGCGTTTCGTCGTTACAAACGACTTCTTCAGATGCAAACAGAAAAATAGTAATAATTGATGTAAATAATAAAAATTAATAATAAAAATCAATAAAATTAATGATAATAATTCATAATAGTAAATAATAATTAAATAAACAGAATAATAATTATTCTGTTTGCATTTGAAGAAGTCGTTTGTAAAGACGAAACGCGTCATGCTATGTAGCCAATAAAGTGTAAATCATGTTCAAGTGTTTGTATTTAAGTTCATATTCAATTATAATGGATTTACATCAAGTAAACGCCAACACTATCAAATAATTACAACTAAGAAGCATGCTTTCAAAAGGACTGAATTCTGTTTTGAGTCTGATCTTCCATTCAGCCCTCGAATAAAAATATTGGTTCAAACAAAAATATTGGTTAAATTTATATTCACAATAATATAGAACTTTATTTGAAAAGAAAAGAAAAAAATTACCTCAGAAATATTAAAAATTTGGGAGAATGCATATGATACAAAAAATTGGTTCATACATTATTGCCTACATTCGAATCATCGAAGTACTATGCCACACTATAGTATGCCCTTGTTAAGAGCAGAGATTAAACTCTCATCTTGAACAAATGAGCTTTCAGTACTGTCTAATTCGATGGTAAATGGTTGAAAATTGTAATAATCTGATAATAGTGAGAGTGCTCAAATTTTGCTGTTTTATGCATAGGAATAAGTAGCACATCACTGTTCCTTGTTGAACGCTCATGATTACTATTCAATTTATTAAACCTATATTCATTTTCTTTAACATATAACAAACATCTATAAATATATGAACACGGTAAAGTGAGTATGTAATCATTTATGAAGAAAGGTCTACAAGATATTCGTTGATGAAGATTGAATATTAATCGAAGTTTTCTCTTTTGTGTAATGACCACCCTATTTATTTCTGCAGAGCAGCCCCACAGCAGAATATTACAATTAAGATGGCTATATACAAGACTGTAATACACATTCATAACACAGTTTCTAGGTACGATGTTCTTAATTCTAGAGATTGCAAAAAATGAGTTACCCAATTTTTTTACATAAAACATCAATGTGTGATGTTCATTTCAAATTTATGTCTACATATATTCCGAGAAACTTTGTTGATTGGGACGATGATATAGTGTTGTCCCCATATTTATCATCCAATCATACCATTGCTCTTCAGACAAAAATGAACACATACAGTTTTGTCAACCTTCTTCATCAGATTGTTCATTCGACACCAATTTACAAACGCCCTCACAATGCATTCACATGTGATCTTTGAGAAACGAATATTTTCACATATTTCGAAGCCTTTATCAATTTCCAATTTCGCGCAAATAAGTTGAAGTGCTTCTGGATGGAGGTAAAATCAAAACTTTGAATCAATTATTTCCTAAATTCTACTATTTCTGGATATGAATTTCAAGTATCAACAATCAAGTATCGAAATAATTCAAATAACACTCTGAGGTGTTTGAATCAAATATGTTCAAGACCTGCCTTGTATATGTATGGTAGTATGTACTGATTTTTGTTTTCTCGTATGCATTCTACCACACTCGAGAGAGTTTTTCTTGTTTTTCCATGAGAGGGAGATCACCTGAGTATTAATTTATTAATAGACGTTTCATTACGTCTTTTGATGATAATGGGAACTATATTGTTTTGTACGTACCAAAGATATCCTCAAATAGGACGAAGAAAAAATTGAGCTCTTGAGTTCTCTCCTACAGGTAAACAATAGTCATTACTCTCACTCTTATAAAACGGAAAAATCAAACAGATAATTAGAATTCAGTAAAATGCAATGAATATTCTTTTATGGATTATACTTATATGCATATGACAAATCATCGAAATTAATTGATTGAGTTTATTGCAATTATTTTTTTTATTGAGTTATTTCATTATAAAATATCATTTACTCGTTTCTAGAGTAGACTAATTGGAAATTATTCAAATAAATATTCATAAATTTTATATATTCATATTTATACTAAGCATAAATTGTTGTATAAGATCAATATCTATTAATTCAAATAATGAAAGAAAATCTATTGAGATTTTTACTTAAAACTTTCCAGCTGCTTGTATAGATGAACTAAAACATGAAATTTTCAGCAAATAACAGATTGTAAAAATAAATGAATCAATTCCTTGGTTCGCTACAAATTGTAGATTTGTATAAACTTTGAAATGAATAATTTTAACTCTTTCCAGAATCAAGAATAATGAATAATAATATTTAATCAATAATAATAATGAATAATATTATTAATAATTATTATTATTATAATCGAAATAATATTATTATGATTATAATTTCTGAAGAATCTATTTTCGCAGCCTGTAATCGGATAAGAATATAAAATGTTATTTGGAATATAGGTTGGCAAGAAAAATTTTCGAAATATATCACAGTAACAGAAATAGGTTACAATCTGTTATACCACAAAATCCTCAAGGGCATAAAAGTAACCAATGTGCTAGGTGACTTTTTACTCTCTCTGGTATTTGCTCAACTGAAGAAAGTGATGGGCACCTTGCTTGTAGAAGAGTTGTAAGTAAGTCTGTCGTTTTTGGAACGCTTTGTAGTTATGAAATATGTTGAAATTGTAATGAAAAACTGACGCGCCGCCAATATCTCGAATACGTTCACCGTGGTCCAAATATAGAGTTTCCGTTTCTTCCTAAAAAATAATGGATGTTCTTGTTTCGTTCCTTGCGCACTTGTTACTTGCGCTAAGGCAGCTCTGAACTTAAGGTTCCAATCTTTGCGAGTGACTTCAGAATTGAAAATATATTTGAATTACTCATTCCAAAGGACCACTTGTCTTTTATTTCCACACAATTGAGAAAAATTTGATGAAAATGATAACTTCGACAATCAATATCACAAATATAATCAAAATTTTACTGCACAAAGCACCGTTAAATTGATACATGCATAGGCATACATACATAGATTATTATTATATCGAATTTACATCTTTTCTTTGTTTCTTTGTTTACAAATTTTTTGCCATCCAAGAACGCTTCACCTTCTCTCATAATGCTCCTTCTGTTCATCTGTCTATGTCATTTCAGTTTGGCGCAATGATTTTTGCTGAAACTTTGTATGTTCGATTTTATGAGCGACACTTCATGCGGTCTGTTGTAGATTCTTTTTTATCTCTTTCAGACACTTTGTGTCGCATTCATATTCGGTTATTTTATCCAGTAGTATCCGTTACTACTCCATTGTTTTCACTACGAAGTGTAAGAAAACCGACAATAACAAGAAAATGCCCTCAAAATAATATTGCCCTTCTCGTATCTAAAAATATATATCTATCAATCGTTTTGTCCTATTTCATTATGGGTGATCATTCATTCCTGTAGTTGATTGAGGAATTAAGAAATTAGTTTCTTCGAAAATTAGCATGTAATCTACATACCATCTAATTATATAATATTTTGATAATTCCATTATTTGCTTTCTCCATCAGTGGTCGTATTCTCATTTTCTGAAATAAATGCGAACTAAATAACTGTTTACTTATCATAGAAAAGCATCTCTAGAATTTTTCATTGAATATTGCTACAGTTTTTACAGTACAATCTTGATCATTAAGTGAAAAACTTGTGAGGGTGGCGAAATTTCGATTTCATTTCAACTATTCGAGACAATTCTACCAATTTCCTCATAATCTCCAAAATATATCAATGAGTGCATTAAGATTGAAATTTAAAGAATACTCCGCAGAAGAAAGTTGGGAAGATAGAATAAGTTCAGTTCACCCCTGTACAAAGATAGATTCAGGTGGGTTGTGGAATTAAAGTATACCAAACACGTTCACATTAGAGATAGCCGCTGACTGCTAACAATACCCCCAAGATTTCTGCCATCTAAAACGAAGATGTTGTCATTAACAGTTAGATATTACAACACGAGGAGGGCGCATATAAGAGAATTTCAAAGTGATAAGCTTCATTACGTTAGTCGTTACTGAAACACCAACATGTCACCCAGCCGATAAGGAATAATTCTTGCTCAATCCATATCGTTACTTTAACCTTTAAAGAAGTGGAGACCTAAAATGAAAGTTTTTGAATTATAAAGGAGGTCGGACTTGTAACGAATTCTTACAAATTCGCTACAAGTCAGAGCACATGCCCAATTTGCAATAATAGGTACCTGTGAAGTAATACAAACGTATAAAAACATTTATAAAAAACAAATAGATACTTTAATAAGCGGTTCTCGAACTGTTTCTGTTTCTCAACTTATATATATATATATATATATATATATATATATATATATATATATATATATATATATTAATATTAATTGCCTGTTTAAGATAGTTTATTTTCAATGAGTTTCAGGAATAACAGGCTTATTTTGATGTTTAGAAAAACATTATTTTCGTTGTATATCACAACTTCGTCAAAACTAATGCATAATTGAATTTTATGAATTACTATATATATCAAAACGCCAAACTTATTTTAAAAAAAGTTTGAAAATATTAAAAATATTTTTAAAATATTAAATAAAAAACAGAAAAACCAATTTGTTTTTTTTTTAAGAAATAAGTTTGACGTTTCGATATCTATAGCAATTCATAAAATTTAATTATTCATTACTTTTGACAAAGTTGTGATATACAGCGAAACGTCAACGAAAATAAAGTTTTTAACATTAAAATAAGCCTGTTGTTGCTAAAATTAAAATTTAATTATTCATTACTTTTGAAAATATCGAAAATAATAAAGTTTTCAACATATATATATATATATATATATATATATATAATATAATAAATATATATTTATATATATTCAATAAAATCTCACTAATCCAACACTTCAATAAACTGACACGTCCATTAATCCGGCACCCTTAATTTCGGCAAATTCTATTTCTTGGTTTGAAAGGACCATAGATAAACAATTAATTATGACGAATAAAGAAATTTGTGAAGTACTACAAAAAAAAAGAACCTTGCAAAAACATTCGAGCCTAGAACTACTATAGTAGTAAAATCAGATACAGCATTCAGTTGTTTCAATGCCTGCACAATATGATCTGCTGAAAACGGCGTATCTGCTACAGATATAATAAATTTCCGACACATACAAGAAAATATTTTCAAACCAACACTACAAGCTGCACTAAAACAGATTCAATTGAACATTCCACATTATTATTATATTAATATTAAGATTATTATTATAACTTCAAGTTAATTGTCAGATACCTATGTTACTATTTCAAAAAGTGCTCTTTTTTTAGTGTTTTAATCATTTTATGTTTGTAGATTCTCTTGAGAAAGAACAAATATTGAGTATTGATGAATAACAGATGATGGTTATTGGCGCCTTATCCCGATAAACCTACTACTTAAAATTCATCTAGAGGTCGAGAGATTCACTTTTATATATGTATATATATATATATATATATATATATATATATATATATATATATATATATATATATATATCCCTCAACTACCTACCTGGAGTCTCATAGACTCTAGCAAAAATATTTTTGTTAATAATTCGACAAGTTCGTTCCTGCACGCTTTCTGCGTTCGTTACCTTCGCCCCACCACTCGCAGTGCCGCCTCTGTGCTTTTTAGGTCTGGACGTGTGCTACCTTGCGTTTGGGTAAGTGAATTAACTTACGTAGAGTCTGATAGACTCCACGTAGGTTGTTATGAGATTTTTTGTACTGAAGGGTGTTTTGTTATTTTAGTGAAAAATGACATCGAAAAGTACCATTATTGAGTCGTGGTTGGAGGAAGAATTGGAAAATGAAGACTGCGTTGGATGGAAATTTTAGCGACGTAGAAGACATAGACGATGATTTTGTGCTCGCTCAAGAGGTTGGATCCGACTCCGAAATTGACGGGGACGATATCAATCTAGACGAAGACTGTGTTGGTCCCCAAGCAGAAACTGATTCTCTGGGCATATACACCTCGGACGACGAAGTACCTCTGGCACAGGTACGGTCCAGACCAAGAAAGAAGAACTATTTGGGAAACAATCGTTTTCGTTGGTCTTCAGCACCGCCTTCAAGTCGAACACGGACTTTGCAACACAATATTGTGCAACAAAAAGAGGGCATACAACTAGCCTATAAAAGTGTGATTACTTCTTCATCTTCTGAGATTGATATCTGGAATCAATTCATCACTAACGAAATGCTTGAGCAAATTGTGCTCCATACAAATAAGAAGATTCGAGCAATGACAACACACTATAAGAAACAAAGCTGTGTACAAGATTTAGATGCTGTCGAACTCAGTTCAAAAGTATTGCTCTGTGTGTAATCCCAAGTTAAAACGAAAAACCCAATATTTGTGTTTTCAGTGTAAAAACCCGATATGTTTGGGATGTTCAAATATGATGTGTTTTTCGTGTCGCGAAAAACACTAAACTTGGAGGCTCGCAATTTTTTCGATTTATTGTTGATTTAATAGAAATTTATATAAAAGTTCATAGATAATTTGTTAAAATTTTAGAATTTATGGAAGAAAACTGATTCTTTTTAAGTTTCTTAATTATTATTGATCTTGTTAACCAAATGATTGTTTTTCTTTTTTAAATCCTTAAGTCAAGAAGAGATATTTGATTTTATAAAAATATATGTTGATTTTGTATGTTGATTAACCATAATTAGAAATAAAAACCTTAAAAGAAAACATTGTTTCATTCAACTTATTTTAATTATCAGTACTTTTTGTTTTAGACGGCTACAAATTGTTGGAGTCTGAGATACTCCAGGTAGGTTGTTACGTGACTGAAACTATAGGTAGGTAGTAGAGGGATATATATATATATATATATATATATATATATATATATATATATATATATATATATATATTTATATGTATATATATGTATATACATATAAATATACATATATATATATATATATATATATATATATATATATATATATATATATATATATATATATATATATATATATATATATATATATATATATATATATATATATATATATATATATGTATGAATTTGAATCTTGGGTTTTTTGGTTCAATTGAAACATAATGATATTAGTTTATTTCCAAAATTACGTTTCGGTTATTATAAACTGGTTATCATAATTGTAATACACTTTAAAAGATAGACGTGAATTGTTATTTTGGAAAAATTTTAAAATTTTTAAGTAGAATTGTCAATATAGTTGTTTGTTTGTCACCTATGAACTTTTGTTCCGAAGTATTTATATTGTGCGAGCATATGACATATATAACTGTTTGATAAAGGTTAAAATAATAACCGAAACGTAATTTTGGAAATAAACTAATATCATTTTGTTTCAATTGAACCAAAAAACCCAAGATTCAAATTCATACAATATAAATAAAATGGTTCATATAATCAGAAAATAAATATATATATATATATATATATATATATATATATATATATATATATATATATATATATATATATATATATATATATATATATATATATATATATATATATATATATATATATATATATATATATATATATATATATATATATATATATATATATATATATATATATATTTCCAGTGATAATGCATATATGTATATTTTTCCTTTGTATGCGTGTATTATAACGAAATAACGGACCTATCCATTGAATATTTAATCAGTAAGTTCGAATAAGATTATTCATGCAATATAATATGAATAACGGTTTCTACACAAGTGTAGAAACTATATATATTAATATTAGATATATTAATTTTTTATTCGAAAAAAAACATAAAAATCTATGAGCTCAAACAAAAAACAGAGTGAAAACAGGAGTCTTTACGCAGTATAGTATACAGCGTAAAGTTTATAAGAAGAAAATTGTATAACTATAAGTCATATTTCCTATCTGAATATTCATTAATAGTGGTTTAAACTCATTGATATATAGGTGCAAGTTAATTTGGGGCAAAGCAATGAAGAATTTCCAATATCAGTAATTCCGACCATTGTGGAACCCATTCAATCTGGTGAAATTCAGTGTGATATCAGAATTACATCTGATATCATAGTGGTGAATAATAACTATCCATAGATTCAGAATCTTCAATAGTGTTGGCTTAGATTATTCTGTTGGATTAGATTATTCTGTAAGCATCTGAAGAAGTCGTTTGTAACGACGAAACCCGTCATGCTATGTAGTGAATAAAGAGTAAATCATAAGTTCAAGTGTTTGAATTTAAGTTTATATTCGATTTAGCATCTATTGTATTTTAATATTAAAATAATATATAATATATTCTTTTATACATAGACTCACGACTATCCCGCTTTCCGAAGAAAATTTCAACAAAGAAGTGAAAACTTTGAAACTTTTAGCGAAAAATAACGGTTACGACGAAAATATAATAGATAATCTCATAAGGAAAAAACCAACAACAAATTCTTTTAGATTCAATTTATCCATCTCAAATTATTAAAAACGAACAAAAATATCATTTTATTAATTTCATACCTCATCTGAGTGAAAAAATTTGCGAAAGATTAAAGAAGAGAGAAATTAAAACCATTTGTACAAACAAAAGGAATATTAAGTCACTTTTAGTAAATAATAAAGAAAAGACAAATGTTGAAGACAAAAGCGGTATTTATAAGATTTTTTGTAATGAATGTCCAGCATTTTATATCGGCCAATCAGGTAGAAAAATAAAAACTCGGGTTGATGAACATAAAAGGTCGATTTTGTACAATGTTAATAAAACTGGATTCTCAGAACATTGTATTAGCTCTAATCACTTTATAGATTCTGATAAAACTGAATGCCTACACTCAGGTAATAAAGGTAAACGTTTAGACCTTCTGGAAGCAATTGAAATTAGCAGTTCTTGGAAGAGAAAAGAAGAAATTGTAAATGAACAATTAGATTTTCAACTATCCTCCCTACTCACATCCATTTTGTAGATATAAATTTGTTGTACGTCTCTTATAGTAGTTTAGTCTTGAAAATGAGCTAACGCTCGAAACATGTTGACTATACATATTGTTAAATAAATCGTGAAACATTAAGCCAAGAGTTTAATTTATTTTAATATTCAATTATGTTTCACCAAGAGTGAAGCGAGAATTCAATCTCATTAATCTATTGTATTAATTGATTGAATTAAATGGAATAGTAACTACATCTAACTCTTTACAGAAGCGCGTTACTACTTTCACAAAGCTCGAATTTCTCAAAATTGATTACATATTGTGAAAATTTCGTAATTCGAAACCCGAAATAATATCTCAAGTGAAGAGGGCATGTTGAAAAAATCTCCTTGAATATCCACCGATCCCAGCTATCGGAGGTGAGGGAGGTTGCGAAACGTGAGTTCTATGAATTCGCCGCGACAACACGGTTGAACGGCAGTCGAGGGGGCAAAACGCGGACGCGCCGCCAATTGTTATTCATGGTTTGGGACCGATCAGCCTCCTTGCGACATCAATTTACATACTAAAACATATCCACAATCCGCGAACCAATTTCCCCATACTTTGTGTCAACTGTCGCCTAAAATTGCAGTTTGAATTTCAAAAAAAGGGACGTAATCGAAAATTGCAGATTTTCAATATCTACTGAGTTTGAAGGGTCTTCCTCTAGGATATCCCAGGCGGTGAAAATTTGCCTTTGGTCATAGATTATTTGATGTTCTTTCATGTGTTCTTTACATCTATCTTTTACAGGGTCATATTTGGAGACATGTCAGGTATTCGGAAGGAGTTCTGAAAATTGTATTTTTTTCTACAGATTTTGCTGTTGTTTTCCTTACCCTCGAAGAAAATAATCATTCAATACCTATTTGACATACTCAACTTATGTAAGGCAAATCTGAGAAAGACGTGAAGCCCATTCATATACATATATATATATATATATATATATATATATATATATATATATATATATATATATATATGGTATATATGTTTTCTTGATATAGAACTAGCGTATTCATGTATATAATATAAATATGGAAGTAGGCTATATATATATATATATATAATATATATATATATATATATATATATATATATTTATATCATATATATTGATTCTATATATATATATATATATATATATATATATATATATATATATATATATATATATATATATATATATATATATATATATATGTAAAAATTGATTTATTGCCTGTTCAAGATAGTTTATTTTGAAAGTTTTTAGCAATAACAGCCTTATTTTGATGTGAAAAACTTTATTTTCGTTGACGTTTCGTTGTATATCACATTTTTATCAAAACTATTCAGAATTAGTTCTGACAAAGTTGTGATATACAACGAAACGTCAACGAAAATACGTATTCATGTTCAGAAGACGTATAAAATATATTCGTCATCCAGAATTGTACCAGAAAAATATTTCAATATTCAGGGGAATTCTGCTTGATAATAGTTATTTCCTTAAACTGATCATAAATTATTGAGAGCTTGCAGCAATAAAACTGAAACAAACCAGGAAATTATCAGTAATAACAGCCCAGAAAATTTACCAATCGGTGTTTTACCGCATATACACAATCTAACGCCAAAACTGATCAAATTATTCCATAATAAAATAAAAATAGCCCAAAAAACACATTAACGATACAATCATTATTTACTCGCACAAAACATCCGCTAGAATTGAAATTCAAATCAAATATGTCTACAAAATTCCTTGTCAAAATTGCGATTCTGTATATATAGGTCAAACATCCCAAAATCGTACAAGCCACTGGTCACAATATGAATTACAATGTCACAAAAATTTTAGATCACGCAAATAATTACAACAAACGCCTTCTCCTAGAAATGGCTCATATCAAAAAGGCAGGAAATTGTATTAACAAAAAATCTGATAATTTAAGCAACATATATATATATATATATATATATATATATATATATATATATATATATATATATATATAATCTCATGGGTTCTTCTGATAAATGACTCATATTCTGATATCCTATTCCCGAAAAATCCATTCTAAATACACAAAATAAATTCATTCTCTTTTTTTATGACTAACGAAAACTTCGGCCAACGTTATGCATTTTTAAAAACGCCCTTAAAAACATCTATGAACACTCCTTCACTTGAAAAGCGAAATTGAGAAATACAGTCAGTGTCGTCGCTTCCTTTGGCTACCTTACACGTAGAATGCAGTAATATTCCAACCCAATGCATTTGGGAACACTTGTACTTATTTTCAATATTCAAAAAGCTAATGTACTTTCGCACTAACTTCATAGTAATTGCGAGAAAAAAATGTACTATAGTGCTTTGCTATTTAAACTGTTAATTTTTGTACTATTTTAGCCCTGAAGAAGAAAATGAACATTTTCGAAAGCTTGGAAAATACTAAAGAGGTAACTGATTTTCCTGTCCTAGACTGCAATCCCAATTAAACACTGAAAATACATATCTACAGTCGTGACGAGAACATTCAACTATATATATATATATATATATATATATATATATATATATATATATATATATATATATATATATATATATATATATATATATATATATATATATAACGTAGAGATTCACGGATGGAAAAATATAATGGTATATTGTTCCGGGAATACATCCGTTGGTTCCGTTGGACATCCGTTGGACTCCGAGTAATCGATAACCATCATTTGAAGCATTGATAATGTCAAGTGAGACCTTGACGAAACGTCTGCCAGTTCCCAACAGGCACTCAACAAACCAACGGATGTATTCCCGGAACAATATACCATTATATATATATATATATATGAACGATTTCAAAAAATGTTTTTCCAATTGTGCCAATTTACGAAAGTAAACGAAACAGATTCTTGTAGATAAAATTCTGTTTGAACCTCGTCCTTCGATTATGTTAACCATCCCCATTTGGGAGTCTATAAAATCGCTCGATATAAAAGCTATAAAGGGGATGTTGTCGAATTAGGGAACGCAGTGACGGTTCATTGGCTCTGTCCAAGTCCTAATTCGCCCGAAATTGGCGATCGTATCCTGCTGTCATCCTGGGTTATGATAAGAGCAGCGACGATGCGCGCAGCTCGTTCCGGGTTCCTGGAAATCATCAATCTATAGATTGATGCTGTCGGACGGTTCGTGCAACTGTGAAGATTATTTTCGATTCAAATCATTTCGGTGTCAGAAATGAAGATATTCTAAAATTTTTATTCAGATGTAAACGGAACATTACCCATTGAAACAAATTTTCACGAATGATATAATTTCGAAGTAATTTTTGGTTCTAAAGCAATTGTTTATGAATAATATATATTCCCATAAAAAGTATTGGTTGATTTCAACAACAAGAGCCATCTAAAAGACCCAAAATCATTTCATATGACCCTTGAGATTACTGTGCTCGACATTTTTCTTCGTAAGGTGATCAGTAATAGCCATTTTAATCAGCAATATACAGAAAGTAGGTATTCATTCGTTTCTGGGTTTCCAATCATTTCATGAAAACACAGAAATATGTGTATTAAATCTACAGTTTTTTCTACAAATATTCATCAAAATAATTGCTGCGATTTGGCATCTACTTTAGTTGAGGCTATATTAAATTTTTTCAATGAATTAAATATGAGTATTGCTGAAAAATTAAACACTGAAACCTGGTTAGTTGTGATCTTAAAAGACCAAGGATCCTCAACTGTTTGAAAAGGTTTTCATTTATCCACTTTTACAAATTAGACCGGTTGAAAATTGTAGTTGTTTCGGTCACAGAGGTCGAAATTGACGGTTAATCTATTTGAAGAGGTGGAAATGTCAATACAAAATTGGGTAGTTTTGTTGTTTCATTATTCAATAATTTTCAATATCTCAATACATCAAAGTTTATGATTTAAGTAATCGGTTTTATTTGTCTCTACTTGATTGGTGGTTGCTGAAACCTGTTTCTCGATATAAATAATCTCGATGAAACTTTATGATATAAATAATAAAAACTTATCAATATTTGACAACTCAAAATACTTATGTAGTTCCTGTGTCTTAGGTTTTGAAATTTTAATTGAAGTCTCTTCACAATCTTCTTCTTTTGTATCCAAGGAGGAAGAATAGGTAGAAATGATGTCATCAACATTAGTTTCTTCTGAAATGAGTGTATCATCGTCGAGATAAACGAAATTCTGAAAAGTCGGGGCATGTCATTTTGTTCGTTCGTCCAAGTAATACTTATTTTGTTCAAATTGACATACTGCACAAATCACTGAATTTCTCACATTTATTTATTCAGAGATATTTGTCACTTTAGCACGACTCATTCATATAGCAATTACTGATTGTTGTCTTGCTAACATGAAATCAAACGCAAAAAGATTCCCAAATCTAGTTTTCTGGAGTATATTGATTTCAGGGTTGTCTTCTTCAGATTCAGGAACATATTTTATTTTTTCTGTAGGAAACTTTGAAGTATTTTTCCAGATGCTTTTGATGTTTTATATTTGCGTTTGGAAATTTTGTATAGTTTTATTCCCTTGTTTGAAGGAGAAAACCTGAGATAATAATGATAAACAAAGGATTGTGGAAAAAAATTGAAATTGCCTTAAACAATCGTGTCGAAACCTGTCTGAAGAAATCAAATCTCATCCAACCATGTTCGAAAAGTTCAATTAACAGAGGTAATTCGATGACGAATTGCCGGGAGCTCATTCTACATAATAATGGATATTTCTCACTTATCCAGTCCCAGTAGGCAAGGTTTCACTGTACCTATTGGATATACTATGTATATACTGCCATCTTCACATTAGCTGATAAAATTCATCCACTCAAATTGAAGACCCCAAAAATTATTGTAGACCTGTGATATATTAATAATGGGCGTTTTTTTTGATGTATAGAACTTTAAGTTGGCATTACTGTTGAAGATGGCGACCGATTTAACAGCTGAGAATTGATTTATTCTCAGTTTGATTTGGCAATTCATCATGAATAGACTCACGTCTGAACAACGCTTGCAAATAGTGCAATTTTATTTCGAAAATAATGGTCCTGTGCGGAATGCGTATCGCGCACTACATCTATTTTATCGACGTAGCACTTCTGGTTGAATGGCTACGTCAACAAACAAAACTGCCGCATTTGGAGTGAAAATAATCCTCAAGTGTATGTCAAAACACCGTTACATCCTGAAAAACTGACTATTTGGTGCGCTTCATGGGCTGGTGAAATCATTGGTCCGTACTTCTTCAGCCAAGAAGATGGCCAGAACGTTACAGTCAATGGTGATCGGTATAGAGCCATGATTACTAACTTTTTCATTCCTGAATTGAACAACTATGATGTCCAGGAGATGTGATTTCAACAAGACGGCGCAACATGTCACACAACTCGTGCCACAATCGATTCATTGAAAGGCACGTTTGGTGACCGCCTAATTTCACGCTTTGGACCTGTGAATTGGCCTCCAAGATCTTGTGATTTAACACCGCAAGACTACTTTCTCTGGGGCTATGTCATTGGTCTATGCGGATAAGCTACAAACGCTTGACCATTGACAATATTCGCCGTGTTATTGCCGATATACGGCCACAAGGCCGAATTGGATGTTGGATGTTGAAAAATTCATCGAAAATTGGACGTCCAGATTGGACTACATCCGAGCCAGCCATGGCAGTCATATACCAGAAATCATATTCAAAATGTAATGCCACAAGATTGTCTTTCGAATAAAAAAAATTCTCGTCAATCGAATGATCCATCGTTGTTTTATTGCAATTTAAAGTTTTATACCTTTAAAAAACACCCTTCATAACAAGTTGAAACACTTTATTAGTTAATACCGAAAAAAACAGTGAAATTTAATGAAAAATGTGATGCAAAGATCAACTTGAATCAAGAAACTCAAAACTGTGTTGAACTGAACGGTTTTTATTTCTATAAAATTGTTATTCATTAGGTATTATAGCAATAGAATTCTCGTTCATCACTGGGTTCAATATTTTGAAATGTATTTTATATAAATTTCACAATATTATCTCATACATTAGACATAAATCGAGCTACTAATCAATTATACATTGTTTTTACCGTATTAAGAATTGAAAAAAGTCTAATATTTAATATTTTATATAATGATAAGAGTAAAATTACAATTCAAAATATGTATCAAATTTTGATGATGCGTAAGTAACAACTTTTTGTTGTAACATTCCATTTCAAATTTATTCCGCAGTAGTTACACACTAAATAAAGTCGAAATATGTGTAATTTTGAAATTCCGGAGCATTTAGACGCAATTTTAATAATTTTTAATTAATTCCCAGAAAACGATCAAATTGTATTGATTATTGAAGAATCAAAACAAATATCAATGGGTAACTGAGTAAAAGTTATTTAAATAGAAGTACTATGTTATTTCTGCCTTTGATTGAGGAAAAGCGTCCATATAAGAATTGTCATATAAATAATTTCATATTAAATTTCAAGTTTCGTTTAGTATTATTTTTTTTTTACAATACATCAATACATTAATTTCTAACGGTACTTAAATGTAGTTACAGACATATAACTGGTTTAGGATTGGGTATTTGCGAACACGAGGTTTCTAGAAAATGTGTTGTTATCCTTTTATCCAATTCTTTATCAAAATGGTCGTTGAATATAACAGTTGGTATAAGCAAGAGTTTGGGTCTCAAGTTGTGTGTTTTTTTTCCTAGCCCTGCCAAGAGTTCACTACCTTCATTGTTATCGGAACAAGTTTCGATGGCATTCCAGTTGAAACCATGAAGTTTTGCACACTGAAAATGATGGTGATTCAATAAAATAATATACAGCAGAAAATTTCGAAAAATCGTAATTATTAACAAAAAAAATTGCGAAAAATATATTTCCTGTTAGCGTTTTTTGAATAAGAAATCGATTCCAGTTGTCGTTTTTCCTAAAATCGAATCACTTCGTCCGATTTTCGAAAAAAAACTGGGGAGCCAAATTTTCGAAGATTATTTTGTTTTTGTAACTTTTGAATTTTTAATGAATGAAAATTATTCATTGAAAATTTTTGTTGAAGCAATTTTTATGGAAACGATAAGAGGAAATGGCTTTTCTAATTTTAAATAGCTTTTACTGCTAATAGCAACGATTTTCAATGAAAATATCGAGAACAAGAAAAATATCGAATCACAGTTGTTTTAAAGAAGTAAGATAACAAGATAACCAATTCAAAACAATGGTTGCAAAGTTTCGAAAGTGAATGTACAAGATTTGATTCAAATGGTGATATAGAGAAAATTATGCTTTGAGATTATTTCTGAATTACTCAGAAAGTGACTGGTATGAGTCTATGTTAATTAAACACAGTTTAAACTCGCTGTGAAAATATGGCAAGTGAGTTTTATAAACACGTTTGCAGTTGAAAGTTGGTCCTTTGTAATCTATGCACTGAGTTTCAAACATTTAAATGGTTCTCTGTTGGAATATGCATTGAAAAAGCAGCGATTGTTACTAGAATATAATAGTGATATAGATACCAGAACTCTCACTGACTTAATTTTCGCAAGATTGCTAACTTATATTACAAGTAAACTAGATAGACAAGAGGTGACAGACCCAACTCTTCTGTTTAATGCCCTACGGATGCATGAAAATCAGAATAAAAATGTACATAAACATTATACTGACAAGAAAAGCTCCTCTAAATCAGAAGTGGAATATAAAGAAAACACCTTAGTCAAACATGTTACGAGATGGGAAAGGAAAACAGATTTCACTCTAAAGATTTGTGCTGGTTCAGAGAAGACAAGAACAGTAATGACAGTGTAAAATACTCCAAAGGCTTGATGTTGGAGATTGATCAATTTCAGGATACAAAAAACTGAATATTCCCCCACTAATATAAGTTGTTATACTGAACGACACACTGAAATGCACAGGTATTTATGATTCTGGCTCAAATATCACCTTAATAAGTTCAAAATTGATGAAAGTAACAAATTTAAAGGAAAATTACCTTGAAAATAAATTCAACACAATGGAGGTGGGGGAAAAACAACACGTTTAATAAGATCGAATGGGAAAATACTGGCTATTGAAACGGAAATAAATGCATTTATTTGCAATGATAAAAACTTCACTCATGATTTCATTTTAGGACTGAATACAATAGGCGGTTTGGGTTGACCAATTATAGGAATTTGGACATCCAACTTCAGAAAAATGTCAACCCAAGTGAAAATAAATATATCAGCCCCACTGAAAAAAAAAACATTTAATAATAAAAATTATTTCTTAAATAGTCATTTAAGAAATTGAAACCAGATAGATAAAGTCAGAAATATTCAATTATGAAATAAATTTCAATGAGGTCATAAATGTGAACAAATTTGATATAGATACCACTTACTTGGAACATGATCAAAGAATGAAAATTAGTGCATTATGAAATGATTAACGAGAACGAACCCATCACTTTCGAGAGTGAATATTAAGAGGGTTTCGAAAAATTCATCGATCTTGTTGATTGATAATAGAATACAATTGTTTCATCATTATTATTAATCATCACTCCATATTTAATCTATCTTTATCCTTCATTAATTGTTTTTAAGGAAATTATTGATAAATGCTCAAATATGGACTAATGATTCATAATAATGATGAAACAATTGTACCCTATTATCATTCAACAAATTATTCGATGAATTTTTCGAAATGCTTCTTAATATTCACTCTCGAAAGTGATGGGATCGTTCTCGATGACAACATTTGTGTAGACAGCTCCCCGAGAGTTTTATTTGAAATATTTCGATTAAGAGTCTCAGTATTTACTACTATATATATATATATATATATATATATATATATATATATATATATATATATATATATATAATATATATATATATATATATATATATATATATATATAGATATAAATCTATTGATAAGAAAATCAAAATATATGAAAGTATATTCACGCACAGATGTGTATACACACATTTAGATTTTGTCCAAATAGCACTATTCAGACGAAATACCAGGACCATTCTAAAAGTTCAAATTAATCTGAATGATGTCTTAGAAGAACTGTCTATGCCTACACCTTCCTTCAGCATATACATGATTGTTTTACGAAAACTTTTCCTAAGTCAAGCAACCATTTCAATTACCAAACACCTTCTTGTGTCTCAAACGTGAAAAACTGTAAAGTAACTCACGAATGCATAGATAGGAATGAAAGAAGACATCTCGTATATTATAGACATATCAAATGTTTTCACAAGTCGTATCTATGGATCTAGATCAAAACACATATCAATATTTACACCATTCAAAAGTTTTCAAGAAAGATGGGCTTGTGAAGTGGATGAAAGAAATTATACCCATACCTTCATCGGAATTTTAAAAGCGAAATTAGTTTCATGCGGAGTTACCACTTAGAAATTAGAATGAGACGAGCTCCATTGAAAACACTTTCAAATATTTCATAGTTACTTATAATAAGAAATCTATAGGTTGAATTATAAAATTGCGTAATCATTCATTTGTTTCAACTGGTTAAATAAAATAGTTTAATGGATTGATATTTCCCTGGTAGGTACTCACATTTTCAACAGATGGTGCATTTGATGGGTTGTTTGATAGCACACAATTAATGAATTCCATATTCTGATCTTGACTTTTATTTTGAAATAAGGCACAAGCTTGGTATTTGTTGGCTTTGCATTCATCATCTCCATGTTGACAAGTAAATACTAATTTATCATTTATAAGTGATTGCTGTAATGAAAAAGAATGTTAGGATTATTATAATATTAGTATATAAAGTGTTATATTGTGAGTATTATCATATGAATGTTTTATCATATCTAAAAGGTTTAACGCAGGAGATATTAATTATCAAAGCAGATAGTAGATAACGGTACATCAAGGAGTTGGAAGCAGTCTTTGGTACGAGTTTCGAATTTGTTGCCTTCTATCAAGAGGTCACATTCAAATTTTAGATGTACCAAGTTGAAGACGAAAAAACAAACAAAGAGACCCATGAGAAGGAAGCACCATTTGTGGCTTCTCAATGAGCATCTCCGTACAGGAAGACTCTATTTCGATTTTGTCAAGGAGGCGATTTTCATCATGTATGCAATCTTCAACCATTCAAGCAACACCGAGAGGCTTAACGTGGTAGAAATCATGAAAACAGTAGTAGTAGATAACGGTACAGCTCTTATCTTCCTTATGCATAAGGAAGATGGTAAGATCTTGAAGATCAAAATTATAAAAAGTTTTGAAATGAAAATATCTTGTATCTAATAATTCCAAAACGAAGTGGAATATCCACAAATAATTGAGCAACAATTTCAAAGTTAACAGATGGTATTAATTTTCCATCAAAAAACTTTATTTTTTTCTCGTCGCAGTTTATTTTGATATTTAAATATTTTAGTCTTTTGTCAAGTGAACAGTTCAAGTTAGTATAATAGGGCATGAAGGTTAGATTAGGAGTAATACAGCTCTGAATTTTCAAATCTTTTCCAATATGCAACTTTGATTTGACATGAGTGCTTAAAATTGGAAGTTCATAAGGAATGGATAAAATATTTCCTAAATTTTACTAGTGAATTCAGCTCTCAATTTTCGAACCTTTTCCAATATAAAACTTTGATTTCACATAAGTGCTTGAAATTGGTAAGTCCACTGTTTATAATGAATGGATGAAATATTTCCGAAACTTTACTAGTGATTTCTGCTCTGAATTTTCAAACCTTCTCCAATATACAACTTTGATTTTACATAGGTGCTTGAAATGAGTAAGTTCACTGTTTAAAATGAATGAATAAAATATTTATGAAACTGATGAGTGAATTCAGCCCTGAATTTTCGAACCTTTTCTAATATACAACTTTGATTTCACATAAGTGCTTGAAATTTGTGAGTTCACTGTTTATAATGAATGGATGAAATATTTCCGAAACTTTACTAGTGAATTCAGCTCTGAATTTTCAAACCTTTTCCAATATACAAATTTGATTTAACATAAGTGCTTGAAATTGGTGAGTTCACTGTTTATAATGAATGGATAAAATATTTTTGAAACTGAAGAGCGAACTCAGCTCTGAATTTTCAAACCTTTTCTAATATACAACTTTGATTTTAGATAAGTGCTTGAAATTTGTAAGTTCACTATTTTTGATGATTGGATAACACATTTCCAAGACTTTACTAGTAAATTCAGCTCTAAATATTCAAACCTCTTCCAATATACAAATTTGATTTCCCATGAGGTCTTGAAATTTGTAAGTTCACTGTTTATAACGAATGTATAAAATATTTCCGAAACTTTACTAGTGAATGCAGCTCTGAATTTTGATACCTTTTCCAATATACCACTTTGATTTTACATAAGTGCTTGAAATTAATAAGTTCACAGTTTATAACGAACGGAGAAATTATTGCCAAAACTTTATTACTGAATTAAACTGATAATTCATACTTTTAATCATAATTTTTCATGGATATTATACAATAACAACTATGACAATGACAATTGACAACGGGATTGGTTGAAAACGAGTATTCAATATAGAAATGTTAAAGTTATTTAATTGGAAAAAACTTACCTTTGTCCATCCATAGGGTATCCACTCGATTTGAATATAGTCTTTCAAATGATAGTAGTTTGGATACAACTGTGTAGTAATAAACTTGACACTAAAAGGACACAAGCTTTCATAATACACAGATACTTTCGTTAACCTCTGAAATCAAAGAAATACTTTCTCCATAACAATATTCTATTTGCTTTTTTCTGAACTAAAATTGAATAGTATAAATACATTTGTTTTCAAGAAACTACTACTAACAGTAAAATTATTTGTTGAACCAAGTATGAAGATTCCAGTTGAAATAAATGAAATTATCAATACAATTCTGGGTGCCACCTTCCTCATTTTGAAACTAGCCAAAACTATGTCTCAATAAGAAACTGAGTAGTATATTATCAAACGTGATGAATGACTTCAAACATGAAAACCAAACTGACCTAAATCCTCGTTCAGTGAATATGGCCACAAATTTTACAATAATTAACAAATATATTATCACTTCTATAAATTATGTGCATAATTATCAAAGTTTTAGGGACCATAGAGACATTTATCGCTTACGATAGACCAGAATTATTCAATATATTCAGAAATTATATTAGAAGAATCTATCTAAATGATTTTTGAATAGTCATAATGAAAACAAATTTATTAAAATACATATTCGAAAAATAAAACGATTTTCACATTCTGTCTAGTAGAGGTATATATTGGAGGACACAGGACACAGGAATAAACTCATGAGTTTTTTGTACTCCAATTGTCTCCATATTTCACATATTTATGTTACAAAATTATTTTTCACAAGAAGTGTACTACATTTATGAAAAACAATAAGAACGAAATCATTCACTGTGCGTGTATATGTGTTGAATACGTATACCTAAGTTAATTATCATAATGTATTTGAATCATAGGTCCTCTAAACCCTCTTTTTAGATTTTAACGGACCTTTTTCTTTCTGAAAAATATGTTTATTTCACTTGACGTTTTGTTGCGAATTGTAACTGCGGCAACTATTAGTAATTGAATTTTATGAATTACTATGGATATCATTGAAACAATAATTTTTAAAAAAATAAGCTTGGCTACTTTTTCTCTTTAGTATTCAGAGGAATGTTTCCTGCATCGTCGCTTCGAAAATGTACTAGTCTCCTTCACCATGAGGAAAACCTGTGTAAAACACATGACAAGCCAGGTGATTCAAATGAGTGCGATATCATTTTGAAAAATTTAATTTAACATAGTAGAGTTTTGATATACGGTTGAATTTGTATTTTGATATCCATGTTCATGTTTTTCTTTTATTCAAAAATTGTGTTTTTGGACCTGTTGTTTCATGTATGTTGTGTGTTGATTCTATAAGTATTATTGGTGAGGTTTATTGAATCGTTACAGATCGAATTGAGATGTCACACATCTGTTCTTTGGTTTATATCTAGTATTTTCTGAATTTAACATTTAATGAATCTACAAATCAAAAAATAAATCTACAATTTTTATTCTTGTTAATATATTTGCTGAAATCTTTGTGTTTTTTAAATGATATTACTTTTCATTTGAATCACTTCGCTCAGTAGGAGCTCATCAGAGGTTTCCTCATTGATAAGAAAAATGACACTTCCGAAGAGTATGCCAGAAACATTCCTCTGAATACGAAAGAGTCGAAAAAGCCGAAATGATTTTTTCGGAAAAAACTACAATTTGACTTTTGATATTCATATTAATTCTTGAAATTAAATTATTCATTATTTTTGACGAAGTTGCGATTCTCAGCGAAACGTCAACTAAAATAAAGATTTTTTCAATTAAAAAAAAGCTCTTGATGCTGAACATATTATGAAAATTCAGCATACTCAACAGGCAATTGAACCATTCAGAAGGGTATAGATATATATATATATATATATATATATATATATATATATATATATATATATATATATATATATATATATATATATGTAACGCCATTTAGTGCACTATGCACTGACGTTATAGTATTTAGTGTATTATGTTACGGTAGAGACCATATCACAAATTCTGTAATCCTTGTACCTGTACTCGTATCATTCTGTGATACTCATATTATTCTGTGAACGGTCTGACAGTACTTAAGGCGCGACATATTATTTTAACCTCCTATTCTGTTTGTATATTTTGTGGACGCAGAGCTAAAGATTAATATTCAATCGACATTTAATTCTCGATTCTTGTTTCAGTTTTAAACATTCATCGAGAGTCATTGACTATTAAATAAAATAGAAAAATAACTAAATTATAAATCGAGAATTTTCGTCAAGTAATAATGTCTCAAAACAAGAAATATTCCGTTCTGGTCCACTTGAGAATTCAAGCCGAAGAAGCAGTTGATGGTAAGATAATTCAGAAAATAAAAACCATTCGTCCAGATGGAAGAGAAAAAATATACTTGTTTCCTGTGGAATATCAAGAATTGAAATTTCATGAAGAATTGGTAACCATCAATAAAATAAAGAAGATTTGTAAATGTATTAAGAAAAGTGGTGAGTTTCGAAATATTTCAGTAGAACTACCTAGAGAAATAGCAAATTTATACCTGGATTCTGATTTTGATCCGGTTTTCAAAGATTATTACCTAGAAGAAGTTGTAGAAAAAATAAATAAGATACCTGAAACCCCATCTTTAGATATTGCAGAAATAATAAGAAGAATAGTGGAGACACTTAGTTCAAACAAGCCACAGATAAACTTGTATGACATCACTAAGAATTTCATTTTAGATAATTATAACGGTAGGAATGATAATGCTGAGTTATGGTTAGAAAATTTCGAGAATGAATGCATAAGGTTTGAAATTGCTGAGGAGAAAATATTTGAAATATTAAGATTATTTTTAGATGGAAACGCAAAAGAATGGTATACGTCAGCTAGAATTAAATATGGTTTGGAAACACCATGGGTGGTATTTAAGGACTCTTTCAGGAAAACGTTCTCAGAAAAAGGTTGGTCAAATGCACGTCATGTTTATAATTTAAGACATAAAGGTGGATCAATGGTAGAATATGCTCTGAAAAAAGAGAGAATGTTATTATCACGAGATCCTAAGATGCCTGAGGCAATTAGAATTGACTTGATTGTAATTGGTCTACCAATCTTCATTCAAGAAAAATTAGATAACGAATTAAAAAGTACAGAGCACCTGATCAGTGAAATTAGAAAATATGATACAAAAGTTTGAAATGAACATTCTGATAAAGTAGATAATGTAGTTTCTAAAGAAAAGCTAGGGAATAAAGAAAAATTTCACCCTAAATCGGAAAAGAAACCTTGTGAGATTTGTGAGAAGTTGGGTTCACCAAACAGATTTCACAAACAAGATGGAATAAACATCGAATAAAAACAGTTAATACTACGGAACTTCAGAGAGACTTGAATGATAGAATATCTAATTTTACAATATCACAAAAAGAAGAAACAGACATTACTAAAAGGAATTTAATGGGATAGCTAGAAACATACTAGCTCCAGAAATAGAAAGTAACTTCAATAATTTTATAGTTAAAGAAAATTTTTAAGAAAAAACAAATCATTTGGATGAAGAAAACAAAGAAAAGATAAATTCCTTGATAAACAGATATGCTTCTTGGAAAGAAATTTTAATCAAAGAAACAATACAGATGTTCAATTAAAGATCAAATCGAAACAGGAAACCAAATTTCAGGATTATTGAATGTGGATTCAATTGAAGAATCAGAATCACCTTTTGTTGCAGCTCCAGTCACATAAACATTTAAGAAAGAAGAAAACACAACACCGAAGTTGTTCCTGACACAAAGTGACTCCCGGAAGGGGGGGATGTAACGCCATTTAGTACACTATGCACTGACGTTATAGTATTTAGTGTATTATGTTACGGTAGAGACCATATCACAAATTCTGTATTCCTTGTACCTGTACTCGTATCATTCTGTGATACTCATATTATTCTGTGAACGGTCTGACAGTACTTAATGCGCGACATATTATTTTAACCTCCTATTCTGTTTGTATATTTTGTGGACGCAGAGCTGAAGATTAATATTCAATCGACATTTAATTCTCGATTCTTGTTTCAGTTTTAAACATTCATCGAGAGTCATTGACTATTAAATAAAATAGAAAAATAACTAAATTATATATATATATATATATATATATATATATATATATATATATATATATATATATATATATATATATATATATATATGTTGAAATGTTCAACGAGCTAAGTTTATCCAGAGAGCCAAATGGCTCCACTGTGGCACCAGAGATAGGGACAGAATTTACATAAAATATGCTTGCCTGTGAGTATACGATCTGTGTGGAAAGTTTTCAGCGCAATATTGAAAAATTGATAGAGCTTTTAAGGGATGATTCAAAATAGATGTAAGAGATAAGTTTGCGGAGGTCACATCGGGGATACGATTGTAGAAGAGCGAGTCCGTAAATGCAGTAAAGTGAGCTGATGGAAAGTGAAAGGCCAAAAGCCACATGAGAATACAAGTTCCGGTCTCGATCGCTGAACACTGATAGGGCCCTTTTAGTGGCCGAGCAAATCGGTCTCGAATTATTTATTTGACAAATTGCTTGTCTGCAACATCGATGTGGCTTTTAAATGAGGTAAAAATTCCAATTCTCCTCAAGATAAGCGTCGTACATGTTTACAGTTTATATAAATAAGATCGTTTGATAACATAAATACACACACACAAGTATATATATTTATATATATATATATATATATATATATATATATATATATATATATATATATATATATATATATATATATATATATATATATATATATATATATATATATATATATATATATATATATATATATATATATATATATATAGTAAATACTGAGATTCTTAATCAAAATATCGAAAATAAATTCAATGGACGATGAATCTACTCTGTGATAGTTCATAATTAAATGAGAGGTAATAATAAAAAAACTTGTCTAAAAATCACTGACTGAACAATTCTTTATTCGACTAGTTTCGCCTTTTACAGCATTATCAAGAATAGCATTATCAATATCATTATCCTCATTCTTGATAATGCTGTAAAAGGCGAAACTAGTCGAATAAAGAATTGTTCAGTCAGTGATTTTTAGACAAGTTTTTTTATTATTACCTCTCATTTAAAATATTGAAATATTTCAAATAAAACTCTCAGAGAGCTGTCTAAACAAATGTTGTAAACGAGAACGAATCCATCACTTTCGAGAATGAATATTAAAAACGTTTTGAAAAATTCATCGATCTTGTTGAGTTATAATAGTATACAATTGTTTCATCATTAATATTAATCATCAGTCCATATTTAATCTATCAACCATGAATTGATGACTTTCGAAAAGCCCAAGATCCAATACCAGAATGAGGAGAATAGTTCCCAGTGAAAATTCACTTGAGCTCCTTCTATCGGTGAAAAGACGTATAAACTCTCCCTAGCGTTCTCGATTCTACTCATGGCAACAGTAGTGCGAGTGTATAATATTCACTCTCGAAAGTGATGGGTTCGTTCTCGTTGACAATATTTTTTTAGACAATATTATTTACTCAATGTTTGAAAACTGAAATAAGAATTTATTTGATAAATACAATATCAATTTAGTTATAAATGCGACAAACCATGTTTCACATGAACAACGTGATTGTTCGATTATGTGATGTCTCCATTATCCTTCTAGCGATAAATGTTAGAGAATATTGAAATCGATGCCTACATTTATTGGACGCGCAAGGCAGTTAACTGTTTCGTACTACATGGTACTCATCATTTACGGTACGCGCAAGAAATGAGAGGTAACGACTTCAATCCTCACATTGCCTCCTGTTAAGTAGTATGAATATATAATGCAAAGATAACGTACATGCCACATATTAGGAATCAATGGAAAGCACATCTAATAATGAAAGTTCCACAAGTCCCTATCAATTGAGATGCTATATTTTAAAACTCTATTTTTTTTTCTAGTTTTGCGGTTGTGGAAACGCTAGCTAATCATTCATCAAAGTATCCTGAAGTGGCTACATAAAACATAAAGAAAATCTACTACAAGAAAAATAATTCTGTAATTCTCGTGCTATATTATCGCACTTGTGAAGATTCGATATTGAAAGTATACTATAACATTCTTTCGATAATGTTTCCTTCAAAAATTATTCAAAAAAGCCTTACAGGAGAGCAGGCGATGTGAAACATGAACAAAATGCTGTATTCATTATGATTCTAGGGATAAAAGTTAGAGAATAGAAATCACTTAGTAGTAGAAAAAGCGTAGTACGAAACAGTTAACTGTCTTACGCTTCCAATAGATGTAGGCATCGATTTCAACATTGTCTCACATTTATCCCTAGTAGGACAATGGACCCATCATATTGTTCATGTTTCACATAGCCTCTCTGCTATAATGTCCTTTCGAATAATTTGCGGAAAAATAATATCGAAAGAAAGTTATAGTGTACTTTAAAGATTGTTTATATTTATTTCAAAAACATTATAGAAAGAAAGTTATAGTGTACTTCAAATATTGTTTATATTTATTTTACTGTGTTCTTCAAATATTTGATCTCCTCTGATATTAATATGAAATTCTTCGAAATACCCGACCATTACATGAAGTTAAAACGCTCCGAAGCGTGTACAGAAGCATCGAAAATCGCATAACTCTCCAAGTCGCATCAAAATATCCTCTGTACCACCACGTCAAATAAATATCGAAATGGTCGTCTCACTATTTGCATTGTTCATTTTCAGAGCGCAGTTTTTATTCGAATACGATGCCACAATTGCCCGGTTGTTATTGGATTTACAGCGATATAATAGCTTTTTCGAGAATTGCACTGGAAAAACAAACAATGGTAATCGTATAATAATGGGGGAATTAAAGCCCTCCGTGAATATGCCAATAGCCGCAAGAGTACGTGACCGAAAATCTCTACGCGGAATCGCATCATCGGTCACTTATACACAAAACCAGAAGCCATTAGATATCGGTTAAAAATCAATGACCGAAGCATCGAACTTAAATTGTTTATTTATCATCAAGGCGGAGTGAATTTTATTATTTGTGCATCTCGGAGAAACCGCAAAAACAAATATCTCATTCAGTTATTCTCGAAATGAATTTGAATCCTGGTCCGTTTTTATGAATTACGTTGAACGAAAGATATTACTTTATGAACATGCAGTCAGTGAATTGGTCGCGATGCATTTACCTCCAAATTATATCCAATAAAATTGATATTTGATGGTACATTCGTCGCTAACGGTCCCAATTTCCTGTGGTTTCAATAATTGGATGATCAGATGATGATCGCTGTAAGTCTTACATGTATCATTGAAATTCAATTATAATTTGAGATGGAATAGATATTGGAAATTGATATTCGGTGCCCCAGAAATTTTTTATCTTAAATAAGTAATCAATAAGCTCAAAACGGTTTTTCTATGTACAAGGGTCTTCTAGCAAATAAATTTTGGAATCTTCTGATAAACTCTGATTTTCAACGTGTGTTTCAGAATGTGACCCCATTTTAGAAAAGTAAAATATTATTTCAATCTTCAAACAGTTTATATCTCATTTTGAGATTCGCAATCTTAAAAAGCCACATAATATAAATATTGTGCAAGCATATGCTCCAACGGCAGATAAACCCGATCAGGAGATCGAAATATTCTACGAACAACTTCATGAAATCTTGACGTCACTTAAGTCGCAAGAGATAACAATAGTATTAGGAGATTTCAATGCAAAGGTAGGAAGGGGAGAAGAAATAGATGGCGTCATGGATCAATATGAGTTGGGCGTCAGAAATGAGCGAGGAGATAGACTAATTGAATTTTGCAAAGAAGAGAACTTAACAATCAAAAACACATATTATGATCTACACCCAAGACGCCTGTATACATGGAAATCTCCTCAAGATAACCCACTTAGAGTAGTAAGAAATCAAATAGACTATTTCTTGATCAAAAGACGGTTTCAAAACAACATTACAAGAGTAGCTGCATATCCGGGAGCCGATATTGCATCTGACAATAACCCCATAATAGGTGATTTTAAGTACAAAGGTAAAATCATAAAAGAACGGCGAAATACCAAAAGATACAACATAAGAACCTTGAAAGAACCAGATAAACGGGACAATCTAATAGAGGCACTGAAAGAGAGTTTTGAAGCAAATATGCCATCCGATGATCAAACTGAAGAAGAGTGCTGGAAAACGATTGAAACAAACATAAAGGCAACTACAGAAAAGGCACTTGGGTACATCAGACATGAAGCCAGAAAACCGTGGATGACGAAAGAAATACTTAACAGAATGGAGGATAGACGAATAGCAAAGTTAGAAAATAATGACATCAAATACAAACAAATAAACAAAGATATCAGAAATAAGATAAGGCAAGCAAAGGAACAGTGGCTGACTGAGCAATGTCACGAAGCTGAAAGATTGCACGAAATGCACGATTCCTTCAATTTCCATAGAAAATTCAAGGAAATTACGAGCTGCTATAATAAAAGAAATGTAAGCTCCATTCGACACAATAACAAAATGATAACAGACAACGAACAACTACGTCTGACTTGGGAAAATTATATAAAAGATCTATATCAAAATGTTCGGCCAGCAGCACAAAATTTAACTCAACAGGAAGATATAACTGGCCCCCCAATACTTGTTTCAGAAGTAGAACATGCTATAGCAAATCTAAAAGACGGAAAAACACCTGGTGAAGATATGATTCATGCAGAAGTTCTAAAATTAATGGACCCAAAAACCTTATGTCGATTATTTAATAAGATCTATGACTCTGGTATTATTCCTACGGGATGGTTGAGATCAATATTTATAGCGTTACCAAAAAAGAACAAGGCCTATAACTGCGGTGATCATAGACTCATAAGTTTAATGAGTCATGCATTAAAAGCATTTTCAAGAATTCTGCATTATAGAATATATAGGAAATGCAAAGAGCACAGCGGCAGCACACAATTTGGATTTAAAAGTGCAATGGGTACAAGGGAGGCTATGTATTGCCTACAATTATTGACACAAAAATGTTACGATCAGCGTAAAGACGTGTTTATAGTTTTCATTGATTATCAGAAAGCTTTCGATAGCATTAAGCATGAGCACATGATGGAAGTACTACAACAAATTGGTCTTGATACAAAAGATCTTAGAGTTATCCAAAATTTGTATTGGAATCAAACAGCAATACTTCGTATTAACAACTTTTTAGATACGCAAGAATTAGAAATAACAAACGGGGTTCGCCAAGGTTGTATTTTGTCTCCGCTATTATTCAACGTATATACTGAGGTGATTTTTCAGAAGGCGCTGGACAATCAGCAAAAAGGTATAAAAATAAACGGAATCCCAATAAACAATATACGCTATGCTGATGACACTGCCATCTTAACAAACGATTTGGAAGATCTACAGCAATTTCTAAACAAAGTTGATACGATAGGTAAGGAATATGGACTCAAAATCAACACCGAAAAGACAAAATTCATGATCATCAGCAGAGAACTGCATAATCAGGCCCAAATAATGATTGAGGATAAACCTATAGAAAGGGTCAATAAATTTAAATACCTTGGTTGTAACATTAATGACAAATTGGATAGCGATATAGAAATAAAAATACGGACGGCGATGGCAAGAACTACATTTATCAAATTTCAGAGATACCTATGTCGAAGAGAAGTATCATTAGACATAAGACTTCGTATGGTAAAATGCTATATTTGGCCCATAATAACATATGGGGCCGAAACATGGCCACTCAAAATAAAATCCATGAACCGCATAGAGGCTTTTGAGATGTGGACACTCCGCAGGTTATTAAAAATTCCTTGGGTGGACCGAATAACAAATGAGGAAGTACTTAGAAGAGCTGGCGTCGAGCGAGTGCTATTAAAAAATATAACGCAACGCAAGATATCTTATTTGGGCCACATACTCCGAGGCAATAAATATGAGATCCTAAGACTAATACTAATGGGTAAAATAGAAGGTAGAAGAGGCCCAGGCCGAAAACGGCATTCATGGTTGTGCGATATCAAGAACTGGCGTGGAGTGAAAAACGTGGGTGATATATTCGCACTAGCTACGGAGGGGCAATTACGGATTATAGAATGAGTGGATGATCGCCTACACGCTGTAAGCGTTGGCACGAGAAGAAGAAGAATCTTAAAAAGAGAACCTTGAAAAGGAATAAAAGAGAATTTTATTCCTTTTTACACCATATATATATATATATATATATATATATATATATATATATATATATATATATATATATATATATATATATATATATATATATATATATATATATATATATATATATATATATATATATTATAAAGAACAATTTAAAGAGCATAAGATCAGTTCTAGAGATAAATTCAATAGACGATGAATCAACTCTGTGATAGTTCATATTTGAATGATAGGTAATAACAAATAGTTGTCTAAAAATCACTGACTGAACAATTCTTTATTCGACTAGTTTTGCCTTTTACAGCATTATCAGGAATGATAAACATCTTGACATTAATTATTATCATTAATTGATTATCATTCTTGATAATGCCGTAAAAGGCGAAACTAGTCGAATAGAGAATTGTTTAGTCGGTGATTTTCAAACAAGTATTTATTTTTACCTCTCATTTAATCCTAGAGATATATCATATAAAACGTTGCCAATGAAAAGTCAATGAATTGTAGGAGGGATATAGAAAAAAAATAGTAATCTTAATTAGTTTTAATTTCTTTTGATGTCACTATATATAACAATCCAAGTTCAGTAATTGATTTTTAAGGTCGAATAAGAAGAATTCTCAAGAAGAATTATTCACTCAATGTTTATAAATG